>CP126205.1:1799583-2488125 GCA_030272155.1 Tetradesmus obliquus
CAGCATATGCTGCTGTTATTCAAGACATGAAGTGCGCTGCTTGCGCCTCAGCAAGCTGTGTGTGCGACACTGTGCATCTCTCAGTGACGTGCATTGGCTTCATGAGCAAGGCGTGGACACTGCTGAAGTGCAGCGGTCCTGCTTGCAGCTGGCAAGCCATTCATCAGCTGCCATAACATAACGTAATGTAACACATCATTTGACATGCAGGCTCTCATCCCAGCTAGACTGAAGTGCCAATGGTGAGCATGGCATACGCTGGCCACCAAAATGTGATCATCTGCCCTACCTAAATAAACGACTTTCACACACATCTGAAGCATGCACAGCAGATGCTTGCATACATAGACCCACAATCTTGGTATATAGCTCAGAATGAGAAGCAGGCGGTGCAACTCGCCGCTGACAAGCCTATTTGAATTATCATTGCATAAAACAAAGCAGGCACACTCACAGAGCCAAGCCGCTTCTCCTGCTGACCTGTAACTTCAGTACCATGGCAATCCCCCCTTCCCCCATTAGCAGACCCACAAAGTGCAGCTGCCATTGCTGCCACACACACACACACTACAAAACCCAACAGGGCAAGCCTGCTTGTGAAGCCCAGCAAACCTTCCCTCAATGCTGATCTACAGCATGTTATGAGCATCCCACCCTGGCTAAATAACGATGCTTAACAGAACATGCAGCACCATAACCTATTCATAGCGGCTGCAGCTGCCAATGAATGCCTGCTGATGGTTATGGATAACAATATGCTCCATGGCACTCTGCAGTCGCCAGTGCCAATTAAGGAAACCCAGCTTTATCCTGTATAGTAACACAACCATAACTCAATGGCGAGATGTCACAGCCTTGCACCCCCACTCATCAAGGAACTGCATGATCATTAGTGGCATGATAATCCTGCTTGCCACCCCATGGCCCAAGCATCTCACTACAAACAAGCATCTCACCGGCGGTGAGCCTCCTAGGAGTCCTAGCTCACCAACTGCAGCACCAGCAGCAGCAGCAGTGATGCTGCCAACACCTCTCATTGTGCCTGTTGCAGCAGCGGTGCTGCCAACGCCTCTCTTGTACACCCTGCTGTGTTGTCCTGCTGCAGTACTCCACTCAAATGTGCAACATGGTAAAGTACTTAGCAGCTGTTCAGAAATAGCACTATCATGCATGTGTTGATAAACCGGCTGCCATCTGCCCAGCAGCAGCAGTCACAAGCCGGCAGCAGCACCAGTGCTGCTCACGCCGTACACACGATACGTACCGCCTACGCTGCCTGCTGCCGTAATGCGTAGAAATCAGCAGCCATCTGCCGCAGTGCAGCAGCAGCAGCCTGCGGGCCTGACTTGTCAACCAGCTTTGAGAACATCGACTCGGGGTTTGACAGCAGCACAGAGGGCGGTGCCATCTCCTTGAGCACACCAGCCTCCATCACCAGCGTCTGGTCAGACTCGATCACTGTGTCCAGCCTGTGTGCAATCGTCAGCGTGGTGCGGCCCGCGAACACGCGCTTGATGACGGCCTGCACATCCTGCTCGGTGTGGGGGTCCATTGCAGCAGTGGCCTCGTCCAGGCACAGCACAGGCACATCGCGCAGCGCCGCACGAGCCAGGCACACTAACTGCTGCTGGCCCAAGGACCACGCCTTCGCTCCAGTGCCATCTAGCTTTCCATCCAAGCCCCCAGCTGTTTTCGCCTGACCTTCCAGGCCTGCCTTTTTGAGGACCTCCCACATCTGGGCATCGGAGAACTCCCCAAACGGGTCCAGGTTTCTGCGGACCGTGCCCAAAAACACAACCGGCTCCTGCGGGATGATCGAGAGGCTTGGCCGCAGCTTGCGGAGAGCAAGGCTGGAAATGTCGACGCCGTCTACGCGGATGTAGCCCTTGTCGAGCTCGAACATGCGGAACAGCGCCAGCAGCAGCGTTGACTTGCCGGAGCCGGTGCGAGATTGAAAGCGAGCCAGAAACTGAAAAGAGGCAGCGATGTGTACTCGCGAAGGACTGCACAAAGAAGCCTAACCCAGACATTCGTAATCGCAGGAACTGTGGCGTATACAAGGTCAACTGTGATGGCTGCCTCAAGCCGGCCTGCCACCCGGACTGCCTGGCAGTGCACAAGGAGCGCGGCTGGTGCAAAGGGCCACCAAATGAGGAGAAGGAAAAGAAGAAGAGGCGCCACCTGCGGGCTAGGCGAAAGGTGGGTTAGCAGAGGGCAGTTGGAAGCGCCAGCAGTTGGAAACATCAAGTTGCCACATGTGGCCCTGTACAGGGGATATCACCGATCGCGAGCCATGACCAGTGGTTTGTGTCGACTGAATGCAGGCCAAGCATGGCTCTTTGAACAGTGAGCCTTGCCACGGTGATCACCTGGGCACGACAGCAGCAGCAGCAGCAGCAGCAGCAGCATGGCCACTGCACTCACAGCAGCACATGTTCAGCACTGCTGACTTGTGGCACACCACAATAGCAGCAGTAGCAGCAGCAGCAGCCGCAGCAGGAGCTGTGGGGCCACAGCAGTTCATGGAGCGCAGTGCATGCATCTGTTTGGTTGAGATGTTCAAAAATTAAGCTAAGCAAACATGCACGCATGCAGGCTGTGGCGCAAGCAGCACGGCATCAACCTGGGCAACCCACCCGCTGCAGCAGCGGAGGCGGCCCTGCCTGCTGCAGAAGACGGTGCAGTGGCTGCCGCTGCAGTACCTGCAGCGCTGGACGGTGCAGCTGAGCCAGATGACAACATGCACGGTAAGTGTTGGGATGCATATGTTGTTGGAATCAGCTGCATTTCAGGCCTTGACGAGCAGCGCTGACGGTCGACAGTAGAAGGTGTTGATGTAAGATTGCTGTTGCCCTGATGCCACAGGAATCAGTCCCAAGAATCACATGATACATCAACCACACTGCCCGTCAAGTCAACACATAACACACACACACACATTTCAATCAATGTCTGTTGCTGAATGTTTTGCAGATGACGCCGTTGCAGGACCAGCAGAATGGCGGTGCCCGGCCCTGCATGACAAGAGCTTCAAGCAGGCATACCTGGAGGGCTTTGCTATGAGCCCTCCCGCGCCTAGCGGGGAGACGCAGCCTCGCAAGAAGCGCCACACGGCTGCAGCATCTAGTGGCACCAGCCTGCGGGCGGTGCTGCTGTGCACAGGCAACCTGGTGGACAGCAGCGGCGAGTACATCGATCCAGTGGTGCTGGGCGGGGGAGAAGTGGATGTGACAGCGCTGGTGGGTTGCAGCGCTCAAAAGAAGAAGTCTGCACTCAGCTGTTGATGCATGTGTGGCAAGTTGCATGCCATCTGAGAGAGGGTGCAGCCCTGAATGCAAGCTGCAAGCATTCGGTAGTAGCAAGAGATGACGGGTGCGTGTAAAAAGGTCAGGAAACACAAATGTTGTTGGTATCCGATGTTATGACAAGTTCAGTTGTCATCATAATGCTTTGCACTGACTTTGTGCGCCCTCTTGCCACCTTGCACTGCACGTTGCTTTGCAGGAGACCCAGGGCCTGACCCCGCTGCAGCTGCAGACCAGCGAGGAGGAGGCCTTAGACGTGTCAGCGATTGTCCAGGTCACCATCACCCACGTGTTCATGCCAGAGTTCAGGAGCAAGGTGGACGGCAAGGACGGCTATCTGGACAAGCCGCTGCTGTTTGGTGGGCTGAGGGACCGGCCAACCGGTGTGCCCACAGACAGGGGCGAGGTGCTGAACCTAGATGGAGGGGAGCTGCAGGTGGTGAGCTGGCCGCTGGCAGGTGTTTTCTTTGTGGACCCGTACACAGAGGAGAGCGCAACGGATGCAATGATGTTCATGAAGCCACTGAACAGCAACACACTTGCTCTCATGCGCAAAGCCAATGAGACGGCCGTGTAGATGCAGGGTATTGTCAAGAGTGTGCAGACCAGTTCATTGTATTCCACACGCCTGGACCACTGGCAGCTGGTCACGTCGCCATGCTATGCCACGCGGCCCAGCTGCTGCTGCGCCTTGGCCACTCATGGTGCTTGGGGGCAAGAACATGCAGCTGGTCCAATGAGCTGCACATATTGCTTGCCGCATCTTATTTTTATGACTCATGATATGCACGTTACGCCAAGGCATATGCATCGTATGCATCGTATGCATCGTATACACACATGTGATGTTCTTGTGGCTGATCATGTGTTATGTGTTGTCTCTGTGAGGCCATGAGCTCCTGGTTGTGAGCCGCACACCATGTCAGCTCGATCACTGAAGTGTAGTCTGCTAGCAGCGCTGGCTGATGTCGCGGCTGCGCACTCACATCGCTTCATCACATGCAGCACGAGCAGCGCATGTGCATGCGCACATGCTGAGCAGGACTAGTACTGCTGAAAAATATGAGCTTGATGATGATGATGATGATGATGATGATGATGATGATGATGATGATGAAGATGTGCACTTGGTGTGCACATGCACCATTTGTGCGCACGGCATGCATGCCATATGGTGCAATGGGTGTTGTACAGTAGTTGGAGCAGGTGTTTGCAGCCTGAGCGGTAAAGTCACCCAGATCCCAAGCAGCACCTGCATGGCAAGCCCCTGATCACCCCCGCTGCCCCGTATTTGCTGAATTATCAGCCGTCCCCAGTAATCCTTGAAATTTTAGTGAAATTGTGCGCAGAATTCGGCAGGGAAAGACAGTGAATAATCCAGTCCCAGTGAAGATTTCCGCCATTATCAGCGGCAGAAAGAGGTGAATTATTACTCGATATTACTCGATTATCAACGATCTTTCAGTGCTGAAAGACGCCGCTGAATTATCGCGCGCTTTTACTCGCGGTGAATTTTTCAGCAGCAGGCAGTGAATATTGCTTAAAAACACTGAAAGCACACTGAAAAAGCTACGCTGTGCAGCAAATTCAGCGTTTTCAGCAACATTAAGTAACATTAACTGCACAGATTCAGCACTGAATACTGCTGGATTCACCAGCTGCCAGTGGCTGAAAGTTGCTGAAACAGGGGGGGGTCAGCTGACAGTGGATTGCTGCTGGCAACTGCTGCAGTGGTGTGCACCCACACCCATTGCCTGGCTCCTTGGCTGGCAGTGCAATGCCTAGCTTTCAGCTGTCATATGTGTATAAATTAAAGTATATTTTTTGCTGATCTGGGTCTGCTGTGCGCAATGACAGCAAGCGAGTGCCCCGCGCCCGGCAATGACGCAGCGAGTTCTCACGAGTAGGTGAAGTGGACGCCGCTCTTCTCCTGCAGTGAGCAAGAATATCGCAATGTAAGCAAACTCAGTGTGGTTCCAGCATGACATCGCAAATGTGCTCCGGCTGTCAGCTATGTCAAAGCAGCCATGCTGCCAATTGTAGATTGTAGCGGCCGTGACTCAAGTGGCCCTCTTGAACTGTTCCATACACCTGGATGCAGGCATCTGATCCCGCTAGCATGCCCAATAGGGCGAGAACGAGCAGTGTTGCCGCCATGATCAGCTCGAGACTTGAATGCATGTACGGGTGCTTGCTGTGCTAGAGGCTAAGCCGGCCA
Source organism: Tetradesmus obliquus (assembly GCA_030272155.1). Lineage (NCBI taxonomy): Eukaryota > Viridiplantae > Chlorophyta > Chlorophyceae > Sphaeropleales > Scenedesmaceae > Tetradesmus > Tetradesmus obliquus. Next base: position 1,805,107 of record CP126205.1, read on the forward strand.
GACATTACAGTGTTTTTTTTGGAAATTTGGATTGACAGGGCTGCAGGTGGGGTCATCACTGCCGCCACAGGAAAGTGCCTCGCCCCGTAACAGTAACTGTTAGGTGACTTTCTGGATCAGGGCCTAAGCTTGCACGTATATCTTCAAAAAATTTATAACTTCAAATCAGATTTCAAATTGATATGGCATGGTGTGATGCCGTGGCTACTTGTCCGGGTGTCACCGGTAAGACAAGCCTGTGCCTGTTCCAAGGGCCACTGAATCAGTGCACAATGCTTCACGGCAGCCGAGCTACCGCTGCGTAAGCTGAAGATTCTGCGATACCAAAAGTGGTTAAAGATTGATAACCCCAAATCGTCCAAACTGAGTCATACTTCAGCAACTTGCTGTCACTTTGAAAGCGACATTGTCACCAACGGTTGGGAGTTGACTGCCTGCCAACACTTCAGCTGCCAGTGCCAACCAAAGCAACTGCAATATACCTGCAGCCCTCTGACGCAAGTGATGTCCTCAGCAGTACTCCATTGACCTTGAGGTGAGCTAGCTCACTGTCACCGCCATGAGCGGCACCGCCCTTTGCCCATCTGCCACAAACTGCTGCAGCCTGCAGAGTGTTGGCGGCACACTGCAGCCTTGTGGGCCTGGCAGTAGTCCGCTGCAACTGCATTGACGGTTGCTGCACTCAGTCACACAGCAACTGTATTGGCACTTTGTGCTTGCCACCGCGGCGGCAAACACACAGCTGTGCAGGATCATGCAGGCTGTAGCTGCACTTCCCAGCTTCCAAATGGAACCAAGCTGGACATCCAATCCACGCCAGCCCCCCTGCAGCATACGCTGCCTGTTGACATCGCGCCATGCACACATGTCACACAGCCTGAAGCAGCCTCAGGCTGAGTATGCACGCAGGCTGCATAAAAGAAAATTCGGCACACCAAAATCTCCTGTGCTGCAGCTGCAGCAGCACTTGAATTGCTGCATGATGCCTCACTGCCCGCTGCAGCGCCGCGCGGCAGCCCCCTGATCCATGCAAGACAGCTCCACTTTGTGAAGACACTGACTGTCACATCAACCCCTGCCGTCAGGTGTGCTACTATGTACCAAATGTAGTACAAAATATCTGTATCAACATACATACCATACATAATGTAAAGTTGAGTTGATGCTTTATATAAGCAGCCACGCCGCATCCAAATCCTTCCCAACACAGTACCAGCTGCAGACCGCTGCTAACCCGCACACCACAGCATGACTGCTGTATCAGGCACAATACAACGCTTGAAAAAGCATGTATCATTTCATTGTAGCTGGCGTCGACGCCCGAGTCAAGGCCATCGCAACAAACGAGCTTTGTGCAATACTCACGTAGCCGCAGCGCAGCCCGGCTCCATATCTCACTAGCAGAGAAGCCTCTGACGAACAGAAGTGTCTCAAAGTTGGGGCCTGCCGTTGCCCTGGTGACCACACACAACAGACAAGCGCAATGCTCTAGCTCAGGCTCAATCAGGCCGCAAGCACTCTGGTGCATGCTGCACCACTGCATCACAAGCGCCATGTGGCGACTTGAGCTATGCAGCTGCCAGCCTCACAGATACATGCAGCAAACTGCTGCAGAAGCAGTACAAAACCGAGAGCATCCAGCCTTGAACAGCAGCAGTGCGGCAGCGACACAGCGCGCACTGCTGCTGCAAGATTGTTCTGCATTGCGGTTTCCCAGGTACCAAGCAACCACTGCGAGCACACTGTGCCTGGCAGGCAGCAACGCAGTGCGACACCAGCAGTACAAAAGCGAGAGCATCCAGCCCTGAGCAGCAGCAGTGCGGCAGCGACACAGCGCGCACTGCTGCTGCAAGATTGTGTCTGCATTGCCAGTTCCATAGTGAGTAGGCAAACACGGCGTGCTCAAGCAGCAATGCAGAGCAGCATCAACGCAGCCCGCACTGCTGCAATTCACATCTGCATTGCGAGTTCCAGAGATAATAGGCAAACATTGCATGCACAGGATTATCAACCGATCCTCGTCTGCAACAAATCAGCGGCAGCTACATCGCGTCCGCGATAACACGGCTGCATCGGCAGTGTAATTCAACCAACAGCAACACTTCAGACTCAATATCGTGGTGTGCCCATTTGGGCACAGTGTTAGGTTGCTTGACAAGGTACAGCAGCAAAAAGCTTGCTGCAATGGGAAACAAGTTCAAGTAACACAGCAAGCGCAGCTGCGCAGACACATCTGAAGTCGGTCAAACACATTAAAGGCACACTGATCACTTGGTCGAACAACAATTTTGAGGCCTGCCAGCAGCAGCCGGCCAGACTGGCTGATAGCTGTCGCAGGAGCAGGCAGGACACCAGATATACTAGCATGGTGGCGCCTCTGCAAACTACTAGAATTCAAGTGTAGCATGTTCAGCAGGCATCTGACACAACCATACAATCACAAGCCCAGCTGCAAAGGCCTTCTGTATCAATTGTGTTGTGTGCTTGGGAGGACGCCCTGCAAACGGTAGGTTTGCTGGTGTGGTTTAGAACACTCCCAGCTGCAGGGGCCGCCCGTTGATGGGCTGCGTCATGCGCCAGTTGTGGCCATTGGCAATCTTGCGGCAGCCGTCTGCAGCAGCAGAAGCAGCAGCAGCGGCGGCGGGTGAGTGCCAACAGCAGCGGCGGCGCCGGGTGAGTGCTAACAGCATATGCCAGCACAAACATGTCCTATTTACAAGCACAACACAAGCTCCCAGAGCAAACCACCGACGCTCCATCAACATCAAAGCAGGCTTTTCACATACAATATCGCCTTGCATGACCTGAAACACACACAGTACACATTTTTCTCTAACAAACAAACAAACCTTCTTACCTTTGTTTGCAGGCGGGGCCTTGAAGTACTTGTCAGCCTTTGCCAGCTCAGTGACAACGCTCTCGCTGGGGCCGCACAGCAGGTCCCCTACTGCCTCCAGGTAGCGGGTGAGCAGCCGCTCACTGATCATCATAGGGTTGAGCATCACGTGCCACAGCAGGCCCTCGCTGCGGGACGGGGGATAAGGCAGCAGCAGCAGCAGCAGCAGCAGCAGCAGCAGCAACTATGAGCATCACGCGCCAGAGTAGGTGCTTGATGCAGCACAGAGCTGCAGTGCAGAGGCGCTGCTGAGGACTTGGTTCTGGGATGTTTGCAACAGCACGCATGAGACGGTGCTGCTGTCGCTGATGCTGCTGCTGCCACACTGTGCAAGCACGCTCTGCAATTCAGGACGGCTTGCCTGCCTCAAGCCTTCTGGTGAGCAAAAGCTGCTGCCGCTGCTAGCACGTGCCGTTCTCCTTCTCCATGTGCCACGTCTACCCTGATTACTCACGTGCAGGGTGGTGCAGTCAGGGAGCCTTCGTAGGTCACGTAGGTGCGGTTTGCTGGCAGCAGCGCGCTGATGTCAATGGCTCCCTTGATGCTTGCAGACTCTCCCTCATTCAGCGGCATAGCTTCAATGATCTTCTTTAGCTCTGGACTGACCTTGGACTCGTCATTTGTCAGCGCCAGCATCACACCAAGCACCACAGGGCAGCCGGTGTCGCCGCAAGCTGGCAGCTTATCCTTCTTGACAAAGTGCACGATGTGCATTTCGAGGGCGTACTCAGCGCCTGAGACAATGTGCTCAGAGTGGGAGTGGAAGTGGAACTGAGCGGGGGTGGCCTTCACGCGGGCAGTTACGCTGCCGGTGCTGGTGAAGATTGAGGTGGCCTTGGCTGTCTTGATGTCACCTGCGAGCAGCAGCAACAGCAGCAGCAGCAGCAGCACTTGTAAAATTGAGGAGTAAACAGCGTCCTGGCAGCCTGCTGCTGCCATCTGATGCAGGACGGCAGCAGCCACTTATTGTGACAGGCTCATAAAAGGACAGAAGACTCCAAGACACACGATTGTCAAGACACGTAGAACACACAACGCTAAAACTGCAAACACATGCAGCAGCCATTTAAAAACCAGCACATGCAGTTTATCCCAGTGATCTTGCATGGCGCATGTTGCAATACGTTTATGTATATGCGTACCTCTGATAGGGATAGTAACATCAGACTTGAAGTCATCCGGCAGAGGCACCTGCAGCGTATGGCCGTTGTTGATGATGGTGGGGTTGCTCAGGCTGCCATAGCTGAAGCTGGACTTGGCAGCAGCAGCAGGCATCATCTTGCCTGCCGCCACAGCAGCAGCAGCAGCAACAGCGGCGCCAGCAGCAGCAGCAGGGTTTGATAAACAGACACAGTATATTCGCTTGCTGGCACTTATTTGCAGAGCAGTAGTGTGGCAGTTACAGAAGTGCTGCTAGCAGCAGCAGCAGCAGCTGGTTTCCAGCTCACCATCAGCACCCAATAAAACACAAGTGTTCACCACCACCACCATCAACACCGCCACCACCACCACCAGCAGCAGCAGTAGCAGATAACTCACCAGCAGCACCTGTAGCTGGAAGCAGGATGGGGCTCTGCTTGGCTCCCTGCAGGTGGCAGCAGCAGCAGTGGCAGCAGCAGCAGCAGCCGTCAAGATGCAGGGCAAGGGCTGCGCTTGTCCGCAGGCTATGAGCTGTGCAACATGCAGCCGTTCTTGAAAAGTGGCAGCAGCAACAAGGCAGCAGCCCAAGTGCTTGTGTTTGTTCACTTGTACACACTAGGCATCTCCACATACTCTGCAGTCGCAGTTCCCGGCATGTGATGTGAAATCTACTGTCACAAGTACTGCTAGTTGAGCACGCCTATGAGAGGCGGTGGATATTCTCATCGTGATCAGGATTCGGGGCCTTACCCTATAAGAGGCTGTGATGGGCCTCTCACATGCTGTGCTGCCAAACTCATCTGTCACTGAGAATTACAAATTTCAAAAAGTAACAACGTGGCCTACCCTGCATGCCTCAAAGGAGCCTGGCCAGTCTAGGCCGTTGTACCTGCAGCACAGAATCACAACAGGCGTGCAGAATGGACGGACACGTAAGAACAACGCCACGTTTGATACTGACAGACAGCACACGCACAACTAATATTTAATATATTTTTTGAATGCCCTTTTAATATTCGGTGGTGCTGTTGTTGTGACCCACTCATGCACAACCAGATGAGGTCACCAGATGGTGCTGCGAGTCACCATGACTTCTGTGACAGAAGTGCTGCGCTGTCTGCTGGTGGGACTACAAAATAACGCTTTCAGAACGATGTTGGGCTGCATGTACTGGTTGTGCATGACAACTGATTGCTATTGACTGCTGCTGTGCTGCTGATGGCTGGAAGCTGCCAGTGTGCAGGCCAGCGACAGCTGCGGACAGCCACTCACGCATAGGTGAAGTGGACTCCAGACTTCGCCTGCAGATATAGCCAGAGATATGCTCATTAGCATAATTGATCGAACTAACAGCCTAATGCACGGCAAATAGGGGGGCCGCAGCCGTGCGCTTGAAGGCACTGAACGGCGACGCGCTATGACGCTGCAGAAACTTACGTGCCCCGCCGCAACTGTTCCATACATTTGTAAGCAGGCCTCTGCTCCGGCAAACAGGCCCAGCAGGGCAAGCACAACCAGTGATGGAGCCATGGCACCACAAATTGCTGACGAACCTTAGCTAAAAGCAAGCTTTAGAGTCGAAAGTGTAATCGAACACTACAATTGACGCAGAGCTGGGGTATGGGTGGGGCTATCAGCTACCGGCAAAATCTACAATACCTGGTTATTTGACGGGTTTCATAACCTTCCACCAGGCGGTGGGTGCGCAGGTTCGCCAAAAAAAATAGGAATAAAATTGATTTAAATGCCACATCCGCTTGACTTTTTGCTAAGCTGACACTGCAGAAGCTGGGCGTCACCCCACGCGGTGCCGTGCTGCTGCTAGTCACTAGCAGTGAGGGAGTTGCTTGCCGTTGTGTACACTGTGACAGTTGTTCGCAGCTCCTCCAAGCTGATGGATGAAGCTGGAACGTGACAAGAATGAAGGTCTCGGCAATGATATGCAAGGTCAGCAGCACACTGTGCTGTGACACTGTGACAAAGGCGCATCCACACAGCGTCCACTGAGCGTCCACGGACGGCCGTCCAGTGGGCCTGTGGATGACGTCCAGTGGCCATCCACAGAGGGCACGTATCCAGTGAGCCGTGGATGGGCTGCTGCGATCAGTGGATGAACTCGTGGATGACCCAGAACAGTGCCAAAACGCTGAGTTACGTATACTATATTGTAAAAATAACATTATAAACATCATATGAGGCGCATCAGCTCATCGAGCACAGTGGCAGAGCTGCAGGGCGAACTTCGAGCTCGGGGCTGCACCCCCCATACAGTGAAGGTACTGCACAAGTGCAAACAGTCTACCAGACTGAATGCAACCATGAAATATCATATTTCTGGATCAATATGCACAACACAGAGGATGCAATGGGCCCACATAAGCACTCCAACACCTCCAGCTGTGTGTTGGCCTTGTACACACAGAGATTGCACACACAGCACAGTGCCACACACAACATCTGCAAAACCATCTGCAATCAAAGACAATACAGCAAACAATGAAGGCAAGCCCACAGCTACTGCATGACTGGTACAGAAGCGGCCGAGCGCTGCGGCACACCGGTCGCTGAGCAGATGCTGCACCCATGCCCGCCTGTTGCACTGACAGCATACCCTGCTACTGCTGCTGCCCCAGCTGGGTGCGCATAATCCTCGCTGCAATCTACACCTCCATGACGCGCATGTTGTCCTCGCTTGGTAGCACCTTCTACTTACTGCCTGCACTGTGGTGATTGGACGTAGCATCCTTCTGCACTGCTGCACCTGCTGCCATGCGACTGCCCCTGAGTTGAGCTGCCTGGAAGCTTTCTTCATAAGCCGCTGGACCATTTTGGTTGCGCTGTCCCAGCAGCGTGATGATTGCCTTGCTGGAGCCAATTGGCATGTGCGGGGATACAGCAGTTGACTGCCAACGACGCCTTGAACACCTGCAGAAATCAGCAAAACCAGCAGAAGACAACAGGCAACTGCTGAGGCCAGGCACACACTGCTGTGCTTGCAGGAATGATGCAATACACTGTGGCCGTCATGCACAGGACCTGCAATGCCTGCAAAAGCGTAGGACACCAGCTGATCCCTGCTGCCTGACTGCACGTTGCATTGCCTGCAACTCACCCTGTCGTCATGCGCACGCGCTGTGGTTGAGCCTCGCGCCTCCTCAGCAGCCTGCCGATAACGCATGTTCCATGGCTGCGTCCTGGAAAATGCCCCCTTCTTTGAACCCTGCAATACGCACGCAAGCAAAGTATGAGTTGAGTACACGTAGATGGGTGTGCAGTGCGAGTCTGCCATGCTGTAGTGTTGAGTGAAGCTCTTCTGGCAACGTGTAGTGTGCTTGCATCACCCCAAATGAGATCCTAGCTGCAACCGCCAATCAGCTTGCCGGCAACAATGTACTTCTGCGTGCACTTCCTTACATGAGCTGAAGCACCCCTGCCACCGCTGCTGCGGCTGCCCCTACAGCGCTGCTGTTGCAGTCATGCTAGCACCACCGTTGCTGGTGTTCTGCTGCAGCAGGTTATCATGCAGATCGAGCAGAGCAGCAGCAGCAACAATCAGCCGCGCACCTGCTGAAGTTGTCCCTGCCTCCGGCACTACATTAGGCCTGGCACTGACCACTTGATTTGCTGTGGCTGGCTTCCTTCTCCGGCGCAGCGCAGTTATCATACACCTGCAGTGCGGCAAACTTGGATGGGTCGACAGGCAGGAGTTGCATGCATGGCGATGCGTGCGAGACTGCTGGCAACATGCCATGGCATGCAGCGACGGTCAGATACGCACATTGAGTGCCATAAATACCAACCAAATGTGGTTTGCTGGCAGTCTAGGTGCTGTTTGCTGCAGGCGTCGCTGGCAGCAGCTGCTGCTGCTGCTGCAGCAGCAGCGTCTCTGCGCTGGAGTCCCTGGTGTTCACCTGTGGCCAGCTCACACCGTTCCGTTCATGAAAGCAGCTCGCATGTTTCCACGTAGATCAACGATTCCCTCATCGAAGCTGCTCGTGCAGTTCTGTTGCAGGGTTGCTGGGGGGCTGCCACTGGCAGCACCTGGCAGCGCCTCCTTGCGCCTCCTGCTGCAAGCTGTTCCCATGTAATGTGCAACAGGGACCAAAAAAACGTCGTATACTACTTTCGAGACATCAGAATAGCAGCCGGACGAACACAGGCCGCTGGTTGCGAACCAACTGCACCTGTGGTTGGTCTCATGGGGCTGTGATCTTTTGACAAATTACAGATTTGCGGCCCAGTGATCAAGGAACACTCATTGCAACATTTAGACGCCCATGCTTGGCCCACAGAAGTTGACAGGCTGTTTGAGTTCTGTTACTTGTCAGGGCAGAGGTTAAACGATGGCTGAGTGATCAGCTACTAAGGTAAGGTTTATATTTATATAGTTTCTTCTCGTTAAGATAAGTAACAGCAGCGATACGCTGCCGGCAGTGCACTGAGGCGATCTACTTGACTTGTTCTGCGCAAGTCCACTCTGCGATCATCAACGTTCTTGCAGTAGCATTATCGTTGAACGGAAGTTGGTTTTCTGTTGTTTGGTCAGTGAACAGGACGCCAATGTCACTGCCGGGGGTCAAGGGTGTCCATGGGTGACCACCTGCTGGTTTGGGGTCATGAGCATGCCCTAGCGCAGGTTCTGCCACACCCGATCATGTTTTCAATCTAATAAACAGTTTTTGAGACAGCGCAAGCCGTTCAAGCTACTCGCCCTCACAGTGATCCACAGCAGGTGCTGTGGATGGCCCAAACACCCCCCACTGGACAGTGAGTGGACTGTCTGTGGATCAGCCTTTGTCACAGTGTGACATGTCCTGCCTGCCTCATCATGAGTCATGATCAGTTGAGTCATCGGTCATTGACTGGCGCCACGGCATGGCATTATTTAGGTGACCTGCTTCTGTAGCTTGAGTCCCTTATATTTGGACCTGCACGCTATAGCCCACCACTAATGATCAAAAATTAGTTTGCAGTGCAGCAAGTAGGCCGGGCTTTGTGCATGTTCGGCAGACCCAGTGGTCACTGCATTCATGAATGCAAGCGTCACACTGTGGCTGCATCACAGTCACGAGTGCTTTGGCTCCAGCTTCCTTTCTGAGAGCACCAGATGATCTGAGGCGCTGAGGCCAACAGTTGGCCTCCGCAACATGCTGCCGCTAGCCCATTGCAGCATGCTGCACATAACAAACTGCTCAGCAGTGCTGTTCACAGTTATTAACGAAAAAACGGTTCGTCCTTTTACATCAGATACATGCAAAAAAAGAAAGTGAAGGCTAATTCAGCAGCCCGCCTGCTGGCAGCACTGGCCGCCTGGCAGCAACAATCGCCTCTTGGCCCAAACCATGCGGCATGGTTTCTGTTGCATCCAGAACAGTCAAACGTCCCGACTTATGCGTACTGGCATACACACCCTGAGCATGCGTCAGCTTGTTTTCTGGTCTCACGAACCACAACAGCAATTGAAGCAGACCAGACAAAGCTGTAACAAGCTGTAAAGCTGTAACATACAACAGAGCGTATACATTGGCACCCACCAATGATTGTATGCGCTGCTGCGTCAGGCACAGTGCAAGCAAGCAGCAGCTTGCTTGCAAATTCATTGTGGTGTGGCCTATACTAGCAAAGATGTTGCCATGACCCAGAAAATCACCTCGCTAACAAGCAGGGCATTTGAAAGACCCCAAGCTACAGTCTTGAAGGAAAGGCAGCCTACATGACTTTCATGATTTCCAGCCCCTGACATTCGTATATCAACCTCATTGCTGCGCAGCAGGCTGCATAGGCACGACAGCACAAGTGACGTGGCGATCATGGCAACAAACCAACAGCAGCACAACTTCAGTGCCTTCATGACACGCACAGCAATGTCCTCAGAGGTTTGAGCTGTTGCCGCGAGAGATAACAAACGTACAAATGGGCCTGTTGGTGCCGAACCAGCACCTGCAGCACTTAACTACATGGTCCAGATAAGCACATGCAAACATGCACACTGAAGCATGTTGCGCATACACACAGTACACAGTTGCCACGCGGCAAACTGAGCTATACCACACTAGCGCATCATTACAGCAAAGAACGCGTACAAATGGATCCAGCACCAATATTGGATTAATCCGCAGGTGTTCACCACCTGTCGAACCTACTGTCGCAAGGTATGTCTATGAAGCAAGCGCCAGTGACGGACTCACAACATTTTGTAAAAGGGCACAATCTAGTCTGCATGATTTCACAACAGCAGCACAACAATAAGGAGACAGGTACAAATCGATGAACCAGCTGCATGGCAGGTGCCAAGATATTTTTAGAATTCACGTCAAAGCGCAGCAGCCAGCTGCCGCCATTCCTGTGTCTTTACGACATTCAAATGCTTGCAAGCACAGTGCTTGCAATTGCCACCGAAGCTGTAAGCACACCTGCAGACTGCCCATGTAAGGAGGACATAGGAAGTAGTGTAGTTTAACTTAGTACGTTTTATAGGGTATGTTCGTGAACATGGTAGTTGTTGTTGAGAGTTGTCGAATGATGTGGATCGATCTCGAATGTACAAGGTTTCTCCGGATCTCTCCGGAGATGGTATGATGTAGCTTTGCAGGATGCTTCTAGTAGTGTTAATTCTGGATGTTTCTTATGAGTATACTATGTGGGAGACGACTATAAAAAGGGGTGCCAGTCCACCGTTCTTCAGTCAGTCAGTCAATCAAGAAGTACTCGATCAACGTTCGCGGGCTCTTCAAGCGCCCCTACTGTTGTTCGGTTTCACTTGGTAACTAACTGGAATACTCTCTGATTACGGTCTACATCGATTCAGTCAGTATCCAGTCTAGTTCCTAGAAGGGTTTTCGTTCCTGTGACCTTCTCAACAGACGGCTGTAGACGCAGCATTCTGGTAGCTGAGACTGCGTATGCCGGGACAGTATAATCCGGCAAAGGAGAAGCCCAAGGTCCAGTTTTTGCAGCCTTCTACTGGTGGTGTGCTGCGCAGTGAGGACGGAGGTGTCTACGCGCCTGTTACACCTGTGCGACACTTCTGCAAGCCGCGTTCTGCTCCCCACGTTCTTCAGCCCATCGACAAGGCCCGCAAGCGCCGTTTCCTGAAGAAGGTGCGGCGGGACATCTTCATCAAGCCCAAGCCCAACCCTATCGTGCCCTATCGCCATAAGCTCCCTGCTCCTGTCGCCCCTCTGAGCCATGTCTACTGAGGGCCTTGCTCAGGCTGTGCCGCTTACCACGGAGCAGGCACAGCAGATGATGGTCCAGATGGCTGCTAAGATCACACAATTAGAGCAGCAGCTGCAGAATGTGCAGCTTGGTGCTGCAGCGGCTGGCACATCTGCCCAGCGGCTGAAGCTGCCGAAGCCACCTGAGACTAATGGCACCAGCCCTAATGCTATCAACTGGTGCTACAAGATGGAGACATACCTTCAGGCCCAAAGCACGGACCTGAACCTGCCCAGCACAGTCACCTATGCAGCCAGTTTCCTGAAGGATTCTGCGCTGAACTGGTGGCTGCGCTGCCAGCAGGAGGTGGCAGCAGGCAAGCGGCAGCCTTTTGCAAACTGGGCTGCTTTCAAGAAGGAGTTCATCGACATGTTCACCCCGGTGAAGCCAGACTACGACGCACGCAACAAGCTGGACCGTTTGGTGCAGACACGCAGTGTGTTTGACTACGCATCACGCTTCAACACGCTGATGCTGGAGCTGCCCAACATGGACGAGGCCGACCGCGTACACTTCTTCATCAAGGGCCTCAAGCCAGAGATCCGCATGCACGTGACACTGCACAAACCAGCAACACTGCACGAGGCGGTGGAGCTGGCCATTCAGGCAGATGGCCTGCTGTGGGGCATGCACAAAGGGCGTAAGGCCCCGAGCTATGATCCGCGGCCCAATTTTCCTGTGCAGCGGCAACAGGTGGACTCTGGACCGACACCCATGGAGCTGGGCAGCATGGAGCCAGGAGAGGTTGGCCAGGCAGAACTGCACTATGTGCAGGGAAAGCGCAAGACTATCAAGTGCTTCTACTGCCAGCGCGCCGGCCACCGCATTGCGGACTGTCGTCAGCGGAAGATCGATGAGCAGAAGGATCGGCGTGCACAGCCGTTCAAGCCGCCAACACAGCAGCAGCGACAGCTGCAGTTCCAGAGCAAGGGAGGCAAGCCACCAAGCCGTCGCTCAACAAACTGAGTGGCGCGCTTGATGGTATGGGTCAGTCAACGCGCGCCGAGAAGGCATCACCCCGGACGCCTGATGACCCATGTGACCAGGTAGAGGGCAGTGAGCCCCGAGTTCAACCAGCGGCCCTGGGAAAAGCGGGTACCCGTCGGAGGCGGTTGAGGGACCGTGAGATCTGGTTGCTCGATGCAGTTGTGATGACTCAGTTGCTGGACGACTACGGGCCGTTCTCTGTAGACGCCTGCGCTGGTCCTAGCACCGCTCGGGCTAAGAAGTTCTACACAGGCTACCTGACCTTCTGCGAGGCTAATGTCAGCGGCAAGTCCGTATGGCTGAACGCGCCCTTCCGCCGCGCTGGGTTGTTCTTGCGGCACTACCTGGAGTGCAAGAGTAAGGCCCCTGAAAGCACTAGTGGGGTCTTCCTTGTACCAAAGTGGGACCGTACGCCCTGGTGGGGTTTAACCAAGGGCATGACTGTGGTGAAGGAGTTTCCAGTGGGCACCACGGGCATCTTGCGAAGCCCGCCCATGCCGCCTGAGGAGGAGTGGGCAGAGATGCCGCCACTGAAGTGGCCATTGGTGGTGCTGCGTGACGAGCCTGCTGTGGCAAGGCAGGTAACACCTATTGCGGAGTTGGCAGGCTTGCAGCCAACTAGCAACAAGCTGATCCGGCTACAGGCCAAGTGCCGTGGAGAGGTGTTGAGTGTGCTACTGGACAGTGGTGCGAGTGAGGACTACATGGACCCTGGTACTGTCAAAAAGCTCAACCTGCCAGTGCTGAGCTTGGGGGACCGCCAGGTGCAGCTAGGCAATGGTGCGCTGCAAGACTGCAGCTGTGTTGTGCCTAGTATGACATATCGCGTAAACAAGATGAAGGACAGGCGGCCGTTCACAGTGACCAAACTGGCACAAGACGACATCGTGCTAGGCAAGCCGTGGTTAACTCAGTTCAATCCGGAAATTGATTGGGCTGCCAACACAGTAACAGTAGTGAAAAACCACGTGGAGTACCTGTTGCAGCCACCGGTGGATGGTGGTGCAGCGGTGACGGCAGAGGAGGCAGCATGTGGGCTTCTGTCGGGCCTGCAGGTCAAGAGGGCAATGAGGAAGGGTGCAACCGCGTTCCTTGCGGTTCTGCGCGAAGCCACCGAGGGTGGAAAAGGAGCTGAACTGGAGGAAGTCAAGTTTGATTATGAGGACCCCCAGTGGGCGGAACGCATGCGGCAGGTGCTCCGGAAGCACAAACAGATCTTTCAGGGGATGCCGAAGGGGCTACCGCCAAAACGCTCTGTCGATCACAAGATAGAGTTAGAGGCTGGTGGCCAACCGCCTTTTGGACCCATTTACCACATGAGTCCTCTGGAGTTGGAGGAGGCCAAGCGTCAACTCACTGACCTCTTGGAGCGTGGTCTGGTTCAGCCGTCCAAGTCGCCATACGGCGCACCCATCCTGTTTGTCCGCAAGGCAAATGGGAAGCTGCGCATGTGTGTGGATTACAGGGCGCTAAACAAGCTTACCGTGAAGAACCGTTACCCGCTACCACGCATTGATGAGCTGCTTGACCGTCTCCATGGAGCATCGGTGTTTACCAAGCTAGATCTCCAGAGCGGCTACTGGCAAATCAGGATTGCAGAAGAAGACATCCCCAAGACAGCCTTCCGTACACGCTATGGCCACTACGAATGGCGTGTGATGCCCTTTGGCCTAACCAACGCACCTGCAACCTTCCAAGCCTTGATGAACGATGTGCTGCGGCCATTCCTGGATGACTTTGTGATCGTGTACCTGGATGATATCCTCATCTACTCCAAGACACCCGAAGAACACCTAGCGCACGTGGACAAGGTGTTGACTGCGCTGCGCAAGGCGCGTCTCTACGCTGGCCTGGACAAGTGTGCCTTCGCAATGAAGGAGGTAACCTTCTTGGGCCACATTGTGAGCGGAGAAGGCATCAAGGTAGACCCAAAGAAGGTCGAGGCGGTGCGTGAGTGGCCTCCACCGCGCAATGTCACAGAAGTAAGGAGCTTCCTGGGGATGACAGGATTCTACCGGCGCTTCATCCACCACTACGCACACAAGGCGTTGCCGCTCACAAACCTCACAGCCGGAGGAGTCAAGTGGAAGTGGCGTGTGGATGTGGAAGGAAAGGCGTTCGAGGACCTGAAAAACACACTCACCTCTGCGCCTGTGTTGGTGACGCCGGACCCTACCCTGCCATATGAGGTGTACACGGACGCTTCCAAGTTTGCACTGGGAGCGGTGCTACTGCAGAACCAAGGCAAAGGACTTCAGCCTGTGGCATACCTGTCTCGCAAGCTCAACTCGGCTGAGCGCAACTATCCTACCGGCGACCGCGAGATGCTAGGCATCTACTATGCGCTGCAGACCTGGCGCTGCTACCTGGAGGGAGCAAGCTTCAAGGTCAACTCAGATCACTTGAACCATACCTGGTTCAACAAGAAGAAGGACCTCTCCAGGCGGCAAGCTAAGTGGATGCTATGGATGGAGTCCTACTACAGCGGCACAGAGATTGAGTACAAGCAGGGCAAGGACAACCTGTCAGACCCCCTGTCACGCCGCCCTGACCTGGCATCATTCATATCAAGCGTCACAGACGGCTCTTTTCTGGACTTGGTGCGCCAGGGCTATGAGGCAGACCCCCTGTATCGGGAGCCGCCACCCATGCTGACGGAGCATGGCGGGTTATGGTACATGCATGGTGAACGCTTAGCGATTCCGCGAGACGCTGGCCTAAGGCAGCTGATTCTGCGGGAGCTACATGACTGCCCAAGTGCTGGACACCTGGGTGTGACCAAGACGCTCCAGCGCGTGGCCAACAGGTTCTGGTGGCCGCACATGACGCGTGCAGTACGGCATTACGTGACTAGCTGCCCCTCATGTCAATGCAACAAACCACGCAGCGATTTACCAGCAGGACTACTGCAGCCCCTGCCCGTGCCTGAGAAGAAGTTCGAGCAGATCACCATGGACCTGATCACCGATCTGCCCCCGACGGCACGTGGGCATGACGCAGTGGTAACGTTTGTGGACAGGCTGAGCAAGCTGGTGCACTTTGCGCCTACCACCAAGACGGTTGACGCTCCAGAGTTGGCTCGCATCTTCATGGAGACCTGGCACAAACATCATGGGACGCCCAAGGTCATCATCTCTGACCGTGACCCGCGTTTCCAAGGCCACTTCTGGCAGGCCTACTTTGACCGGCTGGGGACACACCTGCGATTCTCCACAGCCTTCCACCCCCAGACAGACGGCCAGAGCGAGCGGGCTAACCGAACATTGGAAGAGGTGCTCAGGCACTTTGTCAGCCCACGGCAGGACGACTGGGACGAACACTTGGCTCTAGCAGAGTTTGCCATCAATGATTCAGTCAACCCCTCTACAGGCTACACACCCTTCTACCTGGCCTATGGCCAGGAGATGCAGCACCCGATCGACGCTGTAGCCTATGTCAATGTGCCCGCAGCCGACGTGCAAGCATCAGACATCGAGGAGGCTATCAAGCACGCGAAGCTCAAGCTGCAAGAGGCACAGGCAAGGCAAGCCCAATACGCCAACAGGCGGCGAAAGGAGGTGACCTACTCAGTGGGAGACAAGGCATACCTCTCCACAGCTAACCTGCATCTGCCATCGTCCATGAGCCGCAAGCTCACCGCGCGCTACCTTGGACCTTTCCGTGTGGAGAAGGTAATTAACGCAGTCACCTACAAGCTCAAGCTGCCGACAACGATGCGCATCCACCCAGTGTTCCACGTGAGCCTGCTCAAGCCATACAAGACTTGTGAGGAGTTCACTAACCGCCAGGAGCCAACACCAGTCCAGCCTGCAGTGGCGGACGACAACCAGTGGTATGTGGAGACACTGCTGGACAAAAGCATGCGCAAGCACCGGGGCAGGCGCATGGCGCACTACCTGGTGCGCTGGAAGGGGTTTGGACCGGAGGACGACTCGTGGATCCCACACACAGCCATTGAACAAAGCTTGATTGATGACTATGAAGCGTCACACCATGGCGGACGTGACACAGGCCGCCGCGCTGGGAGGCGAAGCTGAGCAACGAGGACGTTGCTCTAAAAAGGGGGGGGGGCATGATGTAAGGAGGACATAGGAAGTAGTGTAGTTTAACTTAGTACGTTTTATAGGGTATGTTCGTGAACATGGTAGTTGTTGTTGAGAGTTGTCGAATGATGTGGATCGATCTCGAATGTACAAGGTTTCTCCGGATCTCTCCGGAGATGGTATGATGTAGCTTTGCAGGATGCTTCTAGTAGTGTTAATTCTGGATGTTTCTTATGAGTATACTATGTGGGAGACGACTATAAAAAGGGGTGCCAGTCCACCGTTCTTCAGTCAGTCAGTCAATCAAGAAGTACTCGATCAACGTTCGCGGGCTCTTCAAGCGCCCCTACTGTTGTTCGGTTTCACTTGGTAACTAACTGGAATACTCTCTGATTACGGTCTACATCGATTCAGTCAGTATCCAGTCTAGTTCCTAGAAGGGTTTTCGTTCCTGTGACCTTCTCAACAGACGGCTGTAGACGCAGCAGCCCACAGCCAAACCCTAGACCCTAATTAGGGACTGCAGTCCTTTATAAAGGCAACAGGCGTAGCCTTTTCAACAGCCAACAGATGTCACGCCGGTCCTGCTGTCTTTCTTTTCAGGCTGGTGAACCGGAGGCATGCCAGTAGAGCTATCAGCATACAGGCTCCTTTGGATCACTTCTGTGGCAGAAAATCTCTGTGGCAGCAAATCTCTGTGGCAGAAACTTCCACGGGCTGTGCCTACACTTGCAAGCCATCTCTTCATGAAGTGATGATCAGTGATGATCAGAACGCTCCCAGCTGCAGGGGCCGCCCGTTGATAGGCTGCGTCATGCGCCAGTTGTGGCCGTTGGCAATCTTGCGGCAGCCGTCTGCAGAAGCAGCATCAGCATCAGCATCAGCAGCAGCAGCATCAGCAGCAGCAGCAGCACAGCTGTGAGGACTGACAGCAACAGAGAAGGCAAGGGTGTTGCGAGCGCGCCAGTCAATGCTGTACTCCCAAGCCTCGAGGTTCTGCGGCACTGCATTCAAGAGCATGCCGTGTATGACAGGCTTGCACTGTGCGAGATTGTTGCAAGGCTCAGAAGCTGCCAGCACTCACATGTAACAAGCCTCCCCTCCCCTTTAGTAAAAGTCACGAGCTCAAAGAACAGGCTATTTCTCTGCTGCTGCACTGCACAAGTTGTTCGTCAATGTTTCCTCCCCCTATGAGCGTCCCGTTGGCTCCTGACTGAGGTTCCCACTCCTCGTTTTAATGGAGTATGTAATGTAATGTATGCAGTGCACTGCCCAATGCGCCCTGACATTTTGGAGGCTACACACAACAGTTGACTCTGCCAATAACGACATTCTCATTTGGGCATCTACAAAAAGCCTGCAAACAGGCAGGGCAACTCACTGCTGTTGAGGGCAGGTGGTGTGAAGTGAGGCGCGGCATCGCCCAGCTCTTGGGTCCATTCGGGGGTGGGGTCGCACAGCAGGTCACCAACAGCCGCCAGGTATTTGGTGAGCAGGCTTTGGCTGATCATCATAGGGCTGAGCATCACGTGCCACAGCAGGCCCTCACTGCCGGACAGGATCATGCGAAAATGTAGCAGCAGCAGCAGCAGCAGCAGCAGCAACATGCATTTGGTGAGCAGGCTCTGGCTGATCATCACAGGGTTGAGCATCACGTGCCACAGCAGGCCCTCGCTGCAGTGCAAAATTGAGGTGAAGTGGCAGCAGCAGCAGCAGCAGCAACATGCATTTGGTGAGCAGGCTCTGGCTGATCATCACAAGGGTGAGCATCACGTGCCACAGCAGGCCCTCGCTGCAGCGCAGAAAGAGAGGACAGGATAGTTGTTACTTTGCATTTGGCCCTGCAGGTGCTGCAGCAACTGCTGCTGCGCGGTGTAAAGGAGCCATACGGCCGCCTCCACAGCTGAAAACACATTTCAGGCCAGTTTGCGAGTTGTTCCAGGTGAATCAGGCCAATTGGCTGCTGCTGCTGCTGCTGCTGCTGCTGCTGCTGCTGCTGCTGCTGCTGCTGCTGCTGCTGCTGCTAGAACACATCATTCCTACTCCACAAGGCTCATTAAATAGGTCACTCACGTGCAGGGTGGTGCGGTCAAGGAGCCTTCGTACGTCACGTAGGTGCGGTTTGCCGGCAGCAGCGCATTCACATCAATGCTGCCGGGAATGGCGGCCGTCTCTCCCTCATTCAGTGGCATGGCCTCGATGATTTTGCGCAGCTCTGGTGTAACAAGGTTCTCGTCATTTGTCAGCGCCAGCATCACACCCAGCACCACAGGGCATCCCGCATCGCCGCAAGCTGGCAGCTGATCCTTCTTGACAAAGTGCACGATGTGCATTTCGAGGGCATACTCAGCGCCTGAGACAATGTGCTCAGAGTGGGAGTGGAAGTGGAACTGAGCGGGGGTGGCCTTCACGCGGCCCTTGACAGCGTCGCTGCTTGTGATGATGGAGGTGGCCTTGGCAGTATTGATGTCACCTGCGCAGTAGCAGCAGTCGGCAGTCAGCAGTTAGCAGCAGTCAGCAGCAGCAGGTGAAGAACGTGTGACACGTCACTGCTTGTGATGATAGAAGCGGAATTGGCAGTGTTGATGTCACCTGCACAGCAGCAGCAGCAGCATTCAGCAGCAGCAGCAGGTAAAGAACGTGGGACAGCGCTGCTGCTTGTGATGATGGAGGTGGCATTGGCAGCGTTGATGTCACCTGCGCAGCAGCAGCAGCAGCAGCAGCGGCAGCAGCAGCAGCAGCGGCAGCAGCAGCAGTCAGTAATGTAAAGGACGTGGGGCAGCGTCGCTGCTTGTGATGATGGAGGTGGCATTGGCAGTGTTGATGGCACCCGTGCAGCAGCAGCAGGAGCAGCAGCGCAATGTACACATCAAATAGAGCCAATCGACGCCGCAATGAATGGATAAATGAATGAGCTACGCGTGGTGTGTTCAGGGAGGGTGTGTGTGTGACGATGAGGATACCCCATGCGCCTTCACACCTCCTACCATTGACGCCGCACCATTTCGTTGACAGACGCATACACCAGAGCGCCTGACTCATTCGACTCGCAACAACATATCCTGCATTCCATTCACTGCGTACCTCTGAATGGAATGGTCACTGCAGATTGGAAGTCTGTAGGCAGTGCCACCATCAATGTGTGGCCATTGTTGACCACATTAGGGTTTGTCAGGCTGCCGTAGCGGAAGCTAGACTTGGCAGCAGCAGTGCGCAAAGCCTTGCCTGCAGGCAGCAGCAGCGGCAGCAGTAGCAGCAGAGCGATATGAACATGCTTGCGCTTTGCAGGTGTTGACAATGCTAGTGTTTCCTGCAGGCAGTGTTCTTGCTGTGCGCTGCCAAACAGAAACCAGCTGGTGTCATGGCTATCACCAGCTGTCATTGTATGCTATGAAACCATACAGACAGGGTGATGGGCAGTCACGACAAGATACATATGAGATTGCGCGACACCTATAGCAGAACAATGCAGGATTGAACCAACAGCGTGTCCCAAAGCAGCAGCAGCAGCTACTGCTGCAGCAGCAGGTTATCTGCTTACCTTTAGCACCCGTAGCTGGCAGCAGGATGGGGCTCTGCTTGGCTCCCTGCAGGTGACAGCAGCAGCAGCGGCAGCAGCAGTTGCACATCAGGCCACTGGTTGCGTTGCTGTGAGGGAGCTTCATAGGATGTGCTGATGTGGCCACAGCACCAGCTGCCAGTGATGAGGGGACTTAGGCTGAGGTCACAAACTCTGTGGCGGGCCTTGGACACGCTGTGCTGCCGGACTACCTACGACAAGAACTTTCAGATCTCAAAAAATAACAATGGGGCCTACCCTGCATGCCTCAAAGGATCCTGGCCAATCCAGGCCATTGTACCTGCAGCAGGAGAAGGGAAAGCAGCGCAGCTGTCAGATCATCCTGATGATCCCAGCTTTGCTGCTGCTTTCAGATCACCATCCATGCATGACACACATGCCGAACACCATCATAGCTGCTACAGTGAACAAAAACGATGCTGTGGGGTGTTTAGGCGATAGCCACATTGCAGCTGCAGCTGAAGGCCGAAGGTCTCCTCAAATGTCGACACTCACGCATAGGTGAAGTGAACACCAGTTTGCGCCTGCAGCAGTTTGAAATATCGATTTATCACCAGCAAAAGCCAATGAGAGGTCGATCTGCCTCCTAGCGAGCTCGCATGATCCTGATCCGGGCGGGCTGAGAAGGCTCTTGACTGACTACGAGCCTTAGATGCATTTGATGGCTTCAAATGCTCACCTGCCCTTCTTGAACGGTTCCATACATATGTAAGCAAGCTTATGCGCCCGCAAGCAGGCAGATCAGGCCAAGAGCAAGCAGTGACGGCGCCATGGCACAGTGAACTTCTGGTTACACTAGCTCTACTTGATCTAATGAAATAAGCCGGATATGAAAGACTTAAATAGATCGCTGCAACATGCATGGGTGCCTGGCAGCTATATGCTGTTCGCCAAGTCTACTGCGCCTGTTTCTTCTTTCTGTTGGGATTTCTGTTGGGATATAAAATTTCCGGGGGTAGTTAGCAAATCGTTGCTGCGGCCATGAAAGCATGACAGAACTTCAGTGTTGCAAATTTGAAATAAATAAAGCTAGAGGTCAAACTAAAGCAGCAAGACAATGGCCTACACGGTGTGTCATTCGTCAAGTATCTCGACGCGTCCGCAACACTTCTGTAGCTCTGAACTAGCATGCAATTTCGTACGATGATTCTGAACAGCTTGATTACAGCAATTTGTTTTTGCTTGCACGGGCTGCTGCCGTGGTCACCTGTGCTGCAGTGCCAGGGAGTCATCAGTGTGCCCACTGGGTGTGACAGATCTGGCTCGATCCAGGCGGTCCAGATGGTTTACAAGCCAGGAACACAGCCCGCGTTCGTGCCAATGACAGGCTCATTGGGCAACTTGTGGTTGCACCACCTACTCTATCAGCCACTGCACGGCACTCTGCAGCGTGCCACATGTGTGTACAAGCCGCCTGTACAGCAGCGCTGCATGCATGCATGACACTGCACAGCTGCTGCTGTGCTGTGCAGTGTCACGCTGCACAACACGGAGCTGTTGGGCTGTTGATCGGTTACCAATTCACCACCAAGTTACCAAAGCATGGCCACATGTACAGGCCCACCCACTAAGGAGCCAGACAAGGCTCGTGGGGTCCACAAAACAGTGAGAAAGGAAACCTGACATTAACACCATCTTCATGAGAACTGTTGGGGTAGCTGCCGGGACGGCATCCAAACTAACAGCTGGCAAGCCAGGATATGCTTGAAGCATGTGTGACGTAGTATCGCTGCAGGAGTGACCCTACAGAGGGTGTTATGCGCATGCACATACTGCACGCGGGCTACCAAACCAACTGCGCACCAAACGTTGCCACATGCACATACTTCACGCGGCCCCCCATCACTCATCATGTGCCGTACCAAACACACGGAACTCATTGCACCGAAATAGGTGCATATCTGCAGCACGAATTGGCAGGCTGCCGCGGCCAGGCCTGCACCTCTTGCCCACCAACTTTGTGTGCACACACATCTTCAAAATGGGAATCTTCAATGTGCAGGCAACATGGCAAAGGCAATTGCAGTCATCCATCTCCGCATGTACAACAGTACCAACATTGCATTGCGCAAGATGACACGCTACATCAGTGCCGTGCTACTGCCTGGACTGATGGCATCCGCAAACGTTCAGTCTTCAAAAGTGCAGGCAACATGGCAAACGCAATTGCAGTCATCAATCTCCTCATGTACAACAAACTATACATGCACAGCAAGCAAGCAAGCAAGCAAGCAAGCAAGCAAGCAAGCAAGCAAGCAAGCAAGCAAGCAAGCAAGCAAGCAAGCAAGCAAGCAAGCAAGCAAGCAAGCAAGCAAGCAAGCAAGCAAGCAAGCAAGCAAGCAAGCAAGCAAGCAAGCAAGCAAGCAAGCAAGCAAGCCAGATGCACATGTGCAGCTACTAGGGCCCCGCAACACTCACAGTTGCAGGTGCCAGAAAAAAGTGGAAAAGATAGTAGCAGTACCAGCGGATAAAACAGTGGAAAGGAAAGTAGTAGCCGCCGTTAAGCCGCCCAAGCTTGGCCTGGCTCATACAAAAGCAGCAGATCATGCAAAATAGATACTACCAAGACAGCAAAACACTTTGGTGACTGACCATATCTGAGAAAGCGGTGACAAGCAACTCTAGCATCAGCTGCAGAAAGCGACGACCTACACTCAGTGTAGGAACAGCGTGCCATGCACATACATACTACAAGCCGGCAAATGCTGTGCCTGGCAAGCTACACAGAGGAAAATGCTGTGGCAAGCCAACCTGAGCAACTCAGCTGAAAATCAGCGTGCCTCAAAGCACTGCAACCATGCTGGACACTCCAAGCGCTGCCAGCCACTGGCAAGTGAGCGACAGCAGTGCAGTGCAGCTACAAAAGAAGCTTGGCAGGCAGCCAAGAACACCTCAAGCGTTGCTAGCCGCTGGAAGGGAAGCAGCAGCAGTGCAGTGCACCTACAAAAACTTCTGCTACGATCAGACAGCCAAGAACACATCAAGCGTTGCTAGCCACTGGCAGGTGAGCGGCAGCAATGCAGTGCAGCTACAAAAGCATCTTGGCAGGCAGCCAGAAACACATCCTGTTTTGCTAGCCGCTTGAAAGCAAGCGGTAGCAGCCTGAGTGCGGTGCTTCTATAAAAGCAGCTGCTCCAACCATGCAACCAAGTGCTGCACCACCCAGCCCATGGGTGACCACCTGCGACTATGCCAAACCACATTCCTCATTCTACAGGTATCATTTGCCAACTGCGCACACTGCCAGTCTGCCCACGTTGGGCAAAAAAACCAATACGCCCTGCCCCGAGGCACACAAACAGAAACGCTGCCACTCAACTCAGAATCATTGCCGCACAACGCAGCTGCTGAATCTGCTGCAGACAATGCAGCAGCTCAAAGCACTGCCCAACAGCAACTGTGGCGGAACCTGCTGGCACAGCCCTACACGAGGACGGATTGGTTTGTCAGCCAAGCCCCAAACTGTGCTGCCCTGCCAGAGTGTGTGCTACTCTCCAGTGCTGATTTGAAAGTGGGTGCAACCAACAGTTGCATAATAGGGACGTGCCTCTACCACCAAGGTTTATTCAGCGCCACACAACTGCTGCCCGCCGAGTGCCAATGCAAATGCATCAACTGCTTGGCTCAAAACTCTCGTTAGAGACAAGTTGGCACTGGACGTGGTTGTGCAAACACCACATCACTGCAACAGCGCTATCCAAGCGCTGTCAAGCCAACAGCATGCAGTGTGGCGCCCTGACTGTGCAGAAGGTGTTTTTTGAGAGTGTGCACTCTGCTCATGGTATACTCGCCCAATGCCTGTACTTTTGACATTGTACTCTTCTCAAGCAGGCTGCCTAACAGCGTGCTTTGGGTAAAGCTCCACAGCTGTCATCAGCATTCCTCGGCAGCCCCACCATGCCATGCACACTCCTGATAACAACCCCTTGCCACGCTCAACGTCAAGCGGACAAAATGTTGCTGCAGCACACAATGCACCGTGGGCACAAGCACATCAGCACCACCTGGCCAGCCGCCAGCTGCTGTACAGTGCTGCCTCTTCTTCATGCAGCTGTAGTCCTCACGGGTTGCATCGGGAAGCTCAAAACCTGCCAGATCAGCTTCTTAGGCGGCCAGCAGGATGGTCCTGCTGCCCAGGGGCTGAGCCACGCGGTAGTTGTGGCCGTCAGCCAGTTTCACACAGCCCTCTGCAGCAGCAGCAGCAGCAGCAGCAGCGGCAGCAGGCGATGATAGGTCAGGAAGCAGACTTCAGCACAAAACCGTGTTGGTTGCAAGCTGCATACTTGGCGCAGGTGTGGGCCACTGCTGCAGCAATGCACGCAACAAGCTTGCTGCGAGCTGCAGTGCCTGCAGCAACTGCTTCAGAATGCTACCCCTCATGCAGAACATGTGTCACATAGCAATCATGACTGTCTCAAGTGTTATTTCCACACTCACTTGCATCAGCAGGAGGAGCCTTGAAGTCGTTATCTACAACTAATTGACAACCAAATGCTGCTGCATGCAATGTAAATGAACACATGGACTCACTTGCATCAGCAGGAGGAGCCTGGAACCCGCCATCATTGCTGTTGCCGCTGTTGTCAGCAGGGCCGCTCTCCGCTGTAACCTTGGCATTCTTAGCTTTGGCGTTCTTGGCAGCAGCAGCGGCGGCAGCTGCGCTGTGGGGGCAGTCATAGTTGCCAACTGCCTCCTGGTAGCGGGTGAGCAGGTCGTCGGTGATGTAGATGGGGTTGGTCAGCACGTGCCACAGCAGGCCCTCGGAGCAAGGGGGAGTGGTCAGGGAGCCCTGCAGCAGCAGCAGCAGCAGCAGCAGCAGCAGCAGCAGCAGCAGCAGCGGCAGCAACAGTGAGGCCAGCAGCCATGTAACAGCTGTGTGTCATAACAGCAACTGTACACAGCAGCTGCAGACACCACTGGAGATCCACCAGTGGCCTTCAGCGCACCACACGTGCCATACAGAAACAGCGAGCTTCTGAGATGCAGACCCGCAGTCACCTGTGAACCAGGCTGGACAGACACCCAATTCCCGGCCGTCCTAAATATTCTTGTCTCAAGCACGCACCTCGTATGTGAAGCAGCTGCGCTCCTTTGGCAGCAGCGCATCCACATCCAGCTCGCCCTTGATGGAACCCATAAACAGCAGCAAGTGAAGCCCATACCTCACTCACATCTAGCTTGCTCTTGACCATACCCATATACTTCAGCCAAGTCATCCTTAGCTCACAATGCCAGGATGATTGCTTACCTCATATGTGAAGTAGCTCCTGTCCTTTGGCAGCAGCGCCTTCACATCCATAGGGAAAAACACGGTGGTAAATGCAGGCACGCTGCCTTCAGACCACCTAACTGCCAAAAAAACATCCCATTAGGATGACCATCCCATTCCTCACCTCATATGTGAAGTAGCTGCGGTCCTTTGGCAGCAGCGCATTCACATCCAGAGCGCCCTGGATGGTGGCGCTGCGGCCCTCATTCAGTGGCATGGCCTCGATGACCTTGCGCAGCTCTGGTGTGACCTTGGACTCGTCATTTGTCAGCGCCAGCATGACACCCAGCACCACAGGGCAGCCAGCATCACCGCAAGCTGGCAGCTGGTCCTTCTTGACAAAATGCACGATGTGCATCTCAATGGGGTAGACGAAACCTGCAAACAGAATGTAGATGTGTGGAGCAGCGGCAGCAGCAGCAGCAGGGTCGGAACTAATAAGTGTTTGGGTTGGTACTTGGAGTGCACGACATAAAGCCTGGACAGGTACACATCACCTGCGCAGAAGTGCAGCAGCAGCGGTAGTGGCAGCGGTGGCGGCAGCCCACACGCCCAGGACAGGAGACAGTGCAGTGGAGCACAAGGCGTGGCAGCTGACACAGCTGAGGCGTATTTCAGGTGCAGCGCATCATCACCTCCCTCACCACACTTCAGCCAGCAGCACTCACCTGACACGACGTGCTCGCAGTGTGTGTGGAAGTGCAGCTGGACTGAGCTGGCTGTCACGAAGCTTGTGACATGCGGTTACACCATCAAGCATGCAATAAAGCACAGTAAAACTGGTTTTCCGCCCGCATCACCTACCTGAGACAACGTGCTCAGAGTGTGTGTGGAAGTGCAGCTGGGCAGGCGCCGTCTTCACTAAAGGCACTGCACCATCGAAGCCAAATAAAAACACAGCATAAAGGGCTGCATCCGCAAGGCCCACCTGAAACGACGTGCTCGGAGTGTGTGTGGAAGTGCAGCTGGGCAGGCGCCGCCTTCACATAGGTGGCATTGCCGCTGCTGCCCGCCTGCAGCACCGAGGTGGCCTTGGCAGTAGCAATGTCACCTGCGGTGAGGCAGAGCGGCGTAGGGGTCGGTCAGATGAATGGTGCCGCTGGGTAAGATAAGGTTTAGGGTTGAGGAATGAGTTGAACGCCCAGAGCGCTAAGTGCACATGACTATGCGCCATAGGAGCTGCTGTCATCGGAGCATGACATCGCTGCACTTTTTCTGCATGATTGGCCTTGCCTTCAATTGCGCTACCTGGCCTTTCAACACAGCAGCAGCAGAAACAAGCTTTTAAATCCTACGGCTGTAGAAAGCTGCTGTGCAACTCACCCAACACTGGAATCTTCACATCGGACTTGAAGTCAGCAGGCAGAGGCACCTGCAGCGTGTGGCCGTTGTTGATGATGGTGGGGTTTGTCATGGTTCCGTAGTCAAAGGTGGACTTGGCAGCAGGTGCCTTGAGGCCTTCGGCTGCAAAGCACAACGGCAGCAAAGTAATGGCAGCAGTGTCAACGAGTTGCTGCTGAAGCAATGTTGTTGGGGATAGTGGGGTTTTTGTCAATGAGCCGTAGTCAAAGGAGGACTTGGCAGCAGGTGCTGACAGGCCCTCAGCTGCAAGTCAAAACAGCAGCAAAGTAACGGCAGCAGTGTCAAGGAGTAGTTGCGGCGCTGTTGTTGAGGATGGTGGGGTTTGTCACGGTGCCGTAGTCAAAGATGGACTTAGCAGCAGGTGCCTTGAGGCCTTCGGCTGCAAAGCACAACAGCAGCAATATGACGGCAGCAGATGTTAGGTAATAGCTGCGGCACTGTTGTTGAGGGTGGTGGGGTTCGTCACGGTGCCGTCGAAGGACTTGGCAGCAGGTGCCTTGAGGCCTTCGGCTGCAAGTGAAACGGCAGCAAAGTAACGGCAGCAGATGTTGGGTAACAGCTGCGGCACTGTTGTTGAGGATGGTGGGGTTTGTCACTGAGCCGTTGTCAAAGGAAACCATCAGGTTTCCCAAGCTTGACAGCGGGGGCAGCCAGGGCTTCGGCTGCAACGCACAATAGCAGCAGTGTAACAAATCAGCCGTGGCAGTGTTGTTGAGGATGACAGGTGTGGTCAACGAGAGATCAATGCAGTTTGCTTGCAGCCAAGTGCTGCTATGCCAGCACATGTGCAATGCACATTGCAGATGCAGCTGCCAGCAGTGCCACCCTGCCTGATGAGCCACTAACAGCAGCACTGGGCCAAAGTAAGCAAGCTGTTGCTGGTTAAATCAATGGCTCCACACAGTTTCTCCACAATCAGGGGCTGCTGCTGCTGGTTGCTGCTCCTGTTACTTCACACACTGCATCAGCAACCCTACAACCCTACCTGCTGCGCCAGTGCCAGGCAGCATCACAGGCGACTGCTTCTTGCCTTGGCATTGAGGGAAGCTTCCTGGCCAGTCCAGGCCATTGTAGGAGTAGTCGTAGTGGCCACCCGCCTTGGCCTGCAGGATAGGCAGAATAAGGTAGAGAGGAAATGCAGCAGCAGCAGTAGCAAGTTACGATCTGCCCGCCTGCCAGACGGAATGCAAGCGGAGCTGGAGCACAAGCGTTTCACATTGCAGAATACGGTGACAAACGAAATGCTTTGTCGTGTGCAAATACACGACACCGGCTTTCGCGAGCGGGTGGGAAGCGGAAGAGGCGTGTCATGGCTCTGGCAGGGTCAACGCACCGCTGCTTCGTCGCGGTTGCCGAATTCATAGATGCAAGCGCTCGATGCGCTGATGAACAGCACAAAAACAAGCAGAGATAGGGTCCTGGCAGCCATGATTGCGATCAGCAAAGATGTCCTGCTCGTGAAACGCACTACAGCAGAACACTGAAAGTGCAGCTTATGGGCGTTTGTAGGGGTGGGTTGCGGGGTATGCGGCTACTATAAAGTTTGCAACTGTCGAGCAGCTTTATACTGGGACAAGGGACGGGACTCATAGGTCCTTAGGGTCTCCTACATAGCCTACCACGCACGTCACACTTTGCACTCCGAACTCGGTTTCAACCAATTTTGTAGGCTCCAGCCCCCTGAACCAAATGTAAGAGAAGCTTGTTGTTTAACTTAAAAATGGAATAAAAATTGTAAAGTATGTTTCAGACGTATGGGCTTTAGGGTCGCTTGAGAGCTCATAAGCCAGCGCCCGAGTGCACCTTGCACGTGGAGTGATCCACGTGGCTTGATGCCCTTTGGGCGAAAGCTTGACGCCTGTTGGCAGCGTAAAACCAGTAGTGCAAGAGCACAGTATAAACAAGGAAAAAAACTCAAAGACGTTTGTGCACCAGCCGCCGTTCCATTGAATGTGTCAGCGCGTAACCTGTTACACTGTAACACGCACACCTACTAGGTAATCCTTTTAGGCTAGATTCAGATATTCTGATAGTATAAAAAGTTGCAGGGAAGACAATACTCTGCAATAGCCGCATGCAACACTTTGCTCACTCAGATCTGAATCTGAATTAAAATGGCCACCCCTGCCTCCGGAGGCACTGTGACACAGGCGCATCCGCACAGCGGCCACTGAGCGTCCACGGACGGCCGTCCAGTGGGCCTGTGGATGGCGTCCAGTGGCAATCCACAGAGGGCACGTGACCAGTGAGCCCGTGGATGGGCTGCTGCGATCAGTGGATGAACTCGTGGATGACCCAGAACAGTGCCAAACCGTTCAGTTACGTATACTATATTGTAAAAATAACATTATAAACATCATATGAGGCGCAACAGCTCATCGAGCACAGTGGCAGAGCTGCAGGGCGAACTTCGAGCTCGGGGCTGCAGCCCCCAGACAGTGGAGGTACTGCACAAGTGCAAACAGTCTACCAGACTGAATGAACCATGAAATAGCATACATTGGGATCAACATGCACAACACAGAGGATGCACTGGGCCCACATAAGCACTCCAACACCTCCAGCTGTGTGTTGGCCTTGTACACACAGAGATTGCACAAACAGCACAGTGCCACACACAGCATCTGCAAAGCCATGTGCAATCAAAGACACTACAGCAAACAATAATGGCAAGCCCACAGCTACTGCATGACTGGTACAAAAGCGGCCGAGCGCTTCGGCACACCAGTCGCTGAGCAGATGCTGCACCCATGCCCGCCTGTTGCATTGACAGCATACCCTGCTACTGCTGCTGCCCCAGCTGGGTGCGCTTAATCCTCGCTGCAATCTACACCTGCATGACGCGCATGATGTCCTCGCTTGGTAGCACCTTCTACTTACTGCCCGCACTGTGGTGGTTGGACGTAGCATCCTTCTGCAATGCTGCACCTGCTGCTGCACCTGCTGCCATGCGCCTGCCCCTGAGTTGAGCTGCCTGGAAGCTTTCTTCATAAGCCGCTGGACCATTTTGGTTGCGCTGTCCCAGCAGCGTGATGACCGCCTTGCTAGAGCCAATTGGCAAGTGCGGGGATACAGCAGTTGACTGCCAACGACGCCTTTAACACCTGCAGAAATAAGCAAAACCAGCAGAAGACAAAAGGCAACTGCTCAGGCCAGGCACACACTGTTGTGCTTGCAGGAATGATGCAATACACTGTGGCCGTCATGCACAGGACCTGCAATGCCTGCAAAAGCGTAGGACACCAGCTAATCCCTGGACACGTCTGCTGCCTGACTGGCACGTTGCATTGCCTGCAACTCACCCTGTCGTCATGCGCATGCGCTGTGGTTGAGCCTTGCGCCTCCTCAGCAGCCTACCGATGACGCATGTTCTATGGCTGGGTCCTGGAAAATGCCCCCTTCTTTGAACCCTGCAATACGCACGCAAGCGAAGTATGAGTTGAGTACACGTAAATGGGTGTGCAGTGCGAGTCTGCCATGCTGTATTGTTGAGTGAAGCTCTTCTGGCAACGTATAGTGTGCTTGCATCACCCCAAATGAGATCCTGCACTAGCTGCAACCGTCAATCAGCTTGCCGGCAGCATTGTACTTGACCTTCTGCGTGCACTGCCTTCAGGCTGCTACATGAGCTGAAGCACCCCTGCCACCGCTTCTACTGCTGCCCCTGCAGCGCTGCTGTTGCAGTCATGCTAGCACCACCGTTGCTGGTATTCTGCTGCAGCACGTTATCATGCAGATCGAGCAGAGCAGCAGCAGCAACAATCAGCCGCGCACCTGCTGAAGTTGTCGCTGCCTCCGGCACTACATTGGGCCTGGCACTGACCACTTGAGTTGCTGTGGCTGGCTTCCTTCTCCGGCGCTGCGCAGTTATCATACACCTGCAGTGGGGCAAACTTGGATGGGTCGACAGGCAGGAGTTGCATGCATGGCGATGCGTGCGAGACTGCTGGCAACATGTCATTGCATGCTGCGACGGTCAGATACGCACATTGAGTGCCACAAATACCAACCAAATGTGGTTTGCTGGCAGTCTAGGTGCTGTTGCTGCAGGCGTCGCTGGCAGCAGCTGCTGCTGCTGCTGCAGCAGCAGCGTCTCTGCGCTGGAGCCCCTGGTGTTCACCTGTGGCCAGCTCACACCATTCCATTTATGAAAGCAGCTCGCATGTTTCCACGTATATCAACGATTCCCTCATCGAAGCTGCTCGTGCAGTTCTGTTGCAGGGTTGCTGGGGGGCTGCCACTGGCAGCACCTGGCAGCGCCTCCTTGCGTCTCCTGCTGCAAGCTGCTCCCATGTAATGTGCGTCAGGGACCATACAAACGTCGTATACTACTTTCGAGACATCAGACTAGCAGCTGGACGTACACAGGCCGCTGGTTGCGAACTGACCGCACCTGTGGTGGGTCTCAAGGGGCTGCGATCTTTTTACAAAGTACAGATTTGCCGCCCAGTGATTAAGGAACACTCATTGCAACATTTTGACGCCCATGCTTGGCCCACAGAAGTTGACAGGCAGTTTGAGTTCTGTTACTTGTCAGGGCAGAGGTTTAACGATGACTGAGTGATCAGCTACTAGAGTAAGTTTAAATTTTACATAGTATTTTCTTGAAGTCAAGTAATAGCAGCTGTACGCTGCCGGCAGTACACTGAGGCGATCTACTTCACTTGTTCCAATCAAGTCCACTCTGCGATCATCAACGTTCTTGCAGCAGCTTTATCATTTAAACTCAACTTGATTTCTGTTGTTTGGTCAGTGAACAGGAGGCCAACGTCACTGTCGGGGGTCAAGGGTGTCCATGGGTGACCACCTGCTGGTTTGGGGTCATGAGCATGCCCTAGCGCAGGTTCTGCCACACCACATCATGTTTTCATTCTACAAAAACCATTTATGAGACAGCGCAAGCCGTTCAAGCTACTCGCCCTCACAGTCATCCACAGCAGGTGCTGTGGATGGCCCAAACACCCCCCACTGGACAGTGAGTGGACTGTCTGTGGATCAGCCTTTGTCACAGTGGATCCCCAAACTGCAAGCAGTTGACGAGACAACACTGTTGTCGCTGGCAGCGTAGCCGGTGCAGCACACAAGAGGGACAACAAGAGCCGCCAGCAGCCAAGAGCAGATGTGACTCATCCACTTGACGTGAACCACTCCTCAAGAAAAGCTGCTGTTGGGGCATTGCTGCCAGCCACAAGGACCTCTCAAAGGTTGTTTACAAGTTGTCAACAGGAATGGGAAAGACATGCCGTCAACCACTTGACACAAAAAGCTGCTGTTGGGGCATTGCTGCCAGCCACAAGCAAGTTGGCCAGGCTGCAGCTGCCCCCCCTGCTGCTGCAGGCCATCGCAACAATGCGATGCAGCGCTGCTGCTCTCAGCCTGTAGCCACCTCAATGTGACTCCTGGGGTCATTCCACAGTAAGTATGCAGCACAAAAAATAATGGCCCTCACGTCTCAACAGACCTGCCGGCAGCAGCACAGCTCACTCCCAACTGCTGGTGCTGGCGCTGTTGCAGTTGCCAGTGTACTGAGCTGCCCAGTACGAATGCCCCGCACTTCTACTTCGTACTTTTCAACATGCTGCTGCTGCTGCTGCTGCTCCCTTGTCCCTCACTCAAACGGCAGCAGGCTGCCAAACAGGAAGTGCTGCATGATGGGGAACTTACTGAGCACCTCCACTTGGTACATCTTGACCATGCCCCTGCTGCTGGTGATGCTGTCGTTGCTTTCGCTGTCGCCACTGCTGCTGCTGCTGCAGCTCCCTTGCTTCTCATTCAAAGGGCAGTAGGCTGCCAAACAGGAAGTGCTGCATGATGGGGAACTTGCTGAGCACCTCCACTTGGTACATCTTGACCATGCCGCTGTTGACCTTGGCCCAGCTGGGCACGCTGCTGACGTCATCCAGCATGGGGGACGTCTCCTGCAGCGCACCTTTTTTGACCTGCGGCACAATGTTTCAGTGAGGCACAGCATGAAACATGGGACACAGGCCACACAAAGAACAAGTTGTACAGATAGTCCCCTGCAGGAAGACCACAGCACGGCCGGGATTGTTTGCTTTATGCGTGTGCCATGCACTGGCACGCTGCTCACGTCATCCAGCATGGGAGACGTCTCCTGCAGTGCACCTTTCTTGACCTGCGGCACAATGTTTCAGTGAGGCACAGCATGAGCTTTAAGAAACAGGCCACACAAAGAACATTGCATAAGTTGTCTCCTGCAGGAAGAACACAGCGCGGGCGGGATTGTTTTCTTTATGCGTGTGCCATGCACTGACACGCTGCTCACGTCATCCAGCATGGGCGACGTCTCCTGCAGTGCACCTTTCTTGACCTGCGGCAGCGGTAGCATGCAGTGTACAGCATTAATGTAGCCGTGTTGAGTTGTGTGCAGACTATTAAATGGATGTTAAATGCCTTGAGCCAGGAGGGAGCTCCTGCAGAACATCAATCTTCTCCTGCAGGGGGCAGCACAAAAGCGCGGCCGGTGCGTGGATTGTATCACCTTGGCCCAGCTGGGCACGCTGCTCACATCATCCAACATGCTAGTCTCCTGCAGCGCGCCTTTCTTCACCTGCGGCAGCGGTAGGGTAGCAGTGGCAGCATAATACAGCAGCACTGGCATGCTTACATGAAAAATTGCTTCAGAGAGCGCTTCTTCACCTGCAACACAGGCAGCACGCGGTTTCCAATACATTTGGTAATCACCGCAACCAAGAGCATGCGCCACACTCACCCAGAAATAACATCTCAAATAACATATTACTTACCGCTTTGACAAACTTGACCGCCGCCAGGTACAAGTAGTCATCGCCATACATGCCCAGCAGCTCCTCATTGTGGATGGACTTGGGCCTGATCAGAGGGTGGCCAATGAGCTGCCCGCTGCCCCATACAAACGGCAGGAACTGCAGTAGCAGCAGCAGCAGCAGCGAGCAGCAGCAGCAGCAGCAGCAGCAGCAGCAGCAGCATAACTCAGTTGTTGAGGAGTCAGCGGACTGGGCCGGATCAGAGCGTGGCCAATCAGCTGCCCCCTGCCCCATACAAACGGCAGGAACTGCGGCAGCAGCAGCAGCAGCAGCAGCAGCAGCAGAAGCAGAGACGCAGCTGCTGCTGTGAGTTGCCTGGTGGCCAGGCAGCTGCCAATGATGACTGATCTATGTTTGCTGGCTGCATACTGGCACGCGTCAGGGATACAGCACAGCCGAGAGTGATGCTAAACAGCTCACAGTATTGGTTTGAGATGTGGGCTAGGGGCGATGTGAGCTAGGGGAGCTAGGGGAGCTGAGGTATAGGCATAGCCTTGTAGCCCTAACACAACCAACTCTGCAGCAGCAGCAAAACCCACTTGGTAGTCGTCCAGCCCCCACACGCCGTGGCTGCCGGCTGGTTCCAGCCAGTAGGTCGTCTGGATGTGGCGCATCAGCTCAAGGTACCTGCAGCAGCAGCAGCAGCAGCGGCGCCAGGCTGGGTAGGAGTCAGCAAGACATAAACAAATGAACTTTAACAAACGGTTCCGGCGATGCGCAGGCTGCATACCACGCTGCCAGTGCTTAGCATATGAACAGGAGTCACACGCTGATCGATCCACAACAATACTCAACCCCCAGATTTAGCCCGACCTACTCATGGTAGTGGTCAAAGTAGCAAACCAGGGCCTGGCCACAGCATGCCGCCCACCTGTTGAACACCCCGCACACCAAGCCTGCTGGCCCGCCTCTGTCACCAGCCCCAACACACCCCAAATCGTAATTTGTCAACCTTCAAACACTTTTCAAAATGATGCACTGAACCCTCCGCCCACCTGTTGAAGATCACGCACACCAGCGCCTGCCGGTCTGCCTCTGTCACCAGCCCCAGCGCAGCCAAGCAGTACAAGAAAGCCACAAAGGTGGTCTTGTGCCCTGTGCCGTAATTAATGCGGGTGGGGTTGCCGAAGGAGTCATTCAAAGCCAAATGCTGAACCCTAAGCCCTAATCCTGAGCTGGACAGAGCAACAACTCCTGAACCACAGCCACCCAAAAACAAAACAGTTACCTGTTGAACACCACGCACACCAGCGCCTGCCGGTCCGCTTCTGTCACCAGACCCAGCGCAGCAAGGCAGTACATGAAAGCCACAAATGTGGTCTCGTGCCCTGTGCCGTAGTCAATGCGGGTGGGGTTGCCAAAGGAGTCCAGCAGGTATGGCAGCAGCTCAACAGCTGCGCCCTGCAGCTCCAGCGGCAGCAGCTGCAGCAAACGAGGAAAACAATGCGTGGTTTTAGTTCCTTTGCAGGACAGCTGCTGGAGGGTGCTAGAGCCCTGCTACTGCAAACACCCTGCTGTTGCTGGCTGCTGTGTTTTTATCAGCTGCCGCCGCTGCTGTTGCTGCCGCTGCTGCTGCTGCTGCTGCTCCTTGTCTTGCGCCCATCTCACACCATACTACCCCACCTTTACCACTCAGCCTGCTTCTGCTGCTGCTGCTGCTACAGCGATCCGGCTGCTGATGTTGCTGGGATCATCGCTGCTGCTGCTGCTGTTGCTGCTGCTGCTGCCGTCTAGATTTGGGCGCCCACCTTGCCCACCCACTGTGGTGTCCTGTCCATCATGGCAGCAAACCATGTGCGGAATGCTGGGTTGCCGTACCTGAACAAGCGGCGGCGCCAGCAGCAGCAGGTCCAGCACTTCATGTTCAGTACAGCCAACT
The DNA here is from genome assembly GCA_030272155.1 of Tetradesmus obliquus. Lineage (NCBI taxonomy): Eukaryota > Viridiplantae > Chlorophyta > Chlorophyceae > Sphaeropleales > Scenedesmaceae > Tetradesmus > Tetradesmus obliquus. The sequence continues at coordinate 1,840,287 of CP126205.1, forward strand.
GCTGCAAATACCCCAGATAGCAAGGACTTCTGCTATACATTATGTCCCCCAAAACAAAGCAGCGTAACACATGACAATCCACGGCATCTGCTGCTGTAAAACGCACAAGCCCACATCCAGTTGCTGCCGCTGAATGCTTACTTGTGAACATTCAACAGACACATGAACAACGTCAAGCCCAAGACAAAGAACATACCACAGCAGCAACTTGCCCTGACAAGCCATTAAGAGCCTCAGGCTCTGCTGCACCGGGGTGTTGCGTCCACCAGCGCCCGCAGGTCATCCAGCATGCTGCTGCTGATATCCAACATTTGTGAGCAAACACACCAACACAAATCAGGTCGCATGACCGACAAGTAACAAAGTTCACCTGAGGCTCTGCTGCACTGGGGGCGTTGCATCCACCAGCGCTCACAGGTCATCCAGCATGCAATGATATTAAACGATAAAGGTAACTTGATAATGTGAAAATCATCAGAAATTGGCTGCCTCGCCTCAGGCTCTGCTGCACCGGGGGTGTTGCGTCCACCAGCGCCCACAGGTCATCCAGCATGCTGCTGCTGCTGCTCTCCAACATTTGTGACGAAACACACCAACACAAATCAAGTCACATGACTGACAAGTAACACATCTCACCTCAGGCTCTGCTGCACCAGGGGCGCTGCGTCCACCAGCGCCCACAGGTCCGCCAGCATGCAATGGCTACAATAACAACTTGAACATTGAATACGGCGAATGCTACCAAACCAAAAAACTTGTGGGCCTCGCCTCAGGCTCTGCTGCACTGGTGGTGTAGCGTCCACCAGCGCCCACGGGTCATCCAGCATGCCCCGCAGTAGCGCCCCCTGCTGCATGCTGGACTGACACAAAGTTCGAATTGCACGCTGCGCTGCTCTGCAACATTGCTGCTGCTGACCTCCAACAGACGCATGCACAATTTCAAAACAAGCAAAAGAACAAAGTCACAAAAGCAGTTTGCCAAAACACGGTGTCACCTCAGGCTCTGCTGCACCGGGGGTGTGGCGTCCACCAGCGCCCACAGGTCGTCCAGCATGCCCCGCAGCAGCGCCAGGCAGGGCGACAGCTCAAAGGCCTGGCTCAGCTTGGTGCCTGCAGCAGCAGCAGCAGCAGCAGTGTGGGACTGTTTTTTTTCAGCGCTGTGATCTCCAGAATGCAGGCAGCGTGCGCTGTGCAGGTGTGGGCGGCCGCGAGTCCTACTTTCAACCCCCCCAAACACAAACACAACCCACTCATGCCAACATCTGCCTCATAACACTGGCTGGTGTGCGGCATGCAGCCTATTGAACACAACCCAACTTGACAGCCCGCCGGCTCATCTGCGGCTGTACTGCTGCTGGTAGTGGCACACTCGGCAGCTGATGGAACAGAACACAGCAGCCGCTCCTGCCTCACCTGCGGCTGCCTGGTTGAGTGACAGGATGAACGCCACCAAGCTCTTCACCGTCTTGCCTTGCAGGAAAGTCTTCAGGCCCTCTGCGTCCTGGATGGCTTTGCTCGGCTGTACAAAGCCAGCGCTGCTGCTGCTGCTGCTGCTGCTGCTGCTGCTGCTGCTGCCCGCTGCTGGTGCTGCTAGCGGCGGCATCTGCGGCTCTGCTTGGATGAGCCCTGCAAGGAGTTGTAAAGAGAGAGTTGTGACAAAACAGATAATACGCAAGTTGAGTATCCTTGCCACATGCCTTGGATGCTGCTGTTGTTGATGCTGGTGGTGCCGCAGGGCACCAGATCCAGCAGAACACAGCACTGCAGTTCTGCTGCTGCGCTGCGCTGCCCCGTCCACTGCCCTAGTGTGGGTCCAAACTTGTAGAAGTAATGCACTGTGTCTCTTTGTGAAACAGAAGCCGTTACTAATTAAATGACCTTAGAGGCTCTGCTCAAACATATAGCTTACACATTGCTACTGTGCTGCACAGGTCCAACACACAGATGCAACAACAAAGCTACACACCTGAAAACTGCTGCAGGCACGCCCCTCACCCACCTTGCACAGGCCTGCCTGTGTGCAGCTGGCTGCTAGGAGGCCCCATGCTGGGCGCTGCCACCCAGGGTGCTGCTGTTGGGCTCATCCTGTCTGCCTTTTCGCTGCTGCTAATCACCCCCAAATTGGGATCTGGCCGTGCTAGCTGCGGAAAAGGGCTGCCAGTTGCAGGAGAGCTGGCCCATGGCGCCCTGCCTGCTGTAGGGCTTGGAGGGTTGTGTGTTAAGGGTTTATGCGTGGGCGGGTGGTTTGTGGGGCTGCCTACAGCTGGAGCACGTATGTCTGGGGGAGGTCTGTTCGGTTCTGCTGCTGCTGGAGGTTCTGCTACTGCTGCTGATGCTGCAGCAGATCCGCTTCCGGAGGGCTCCGCCATGTGCTGCAATGTTATGAGTTAAGCTTTTACCAGAACATCCTCTCGGCTACAGTAGAATGCTGTGTTGGGGAGCAGTGAGGTAGGTTGGTTGTTCCGGGACAGCTGGGTGACTTGCGCATATTCAGTCTTGCAGCCTTGATTAGTTCAGCGGATCAGATCAAAAAAATTTACTGCTTCACGAATGCTTGCACTGTTCAGCAGAGGTATGACAGTCCACGTATGCAGACGTCTGTAACCTAGGCGCACATGCAGCATGAGGATAAAGAGCAGTGTATGATGCTATTAATACATCTATGCAGCTACGTTGTCAAGTCAAGAGCTGATTCAGATCGATAAGGCACGGCAAGTAAACCCTTACCACTTGTCACGCCCAATGCACGCCCTGCTTTGAAGTTTTCATCGTGTTTATGGCCGAACAAGATGATGTGACGCACCCTTGTGAACATCACAACTCATATTTTGCGGCAACTAGAATGTCTGGGCCTTTCAATGTGCTGGAACTGACACTTATCCTGGGTTACCCTCTCATGCTGCAGTGATCCTCTCAACACTTGCAGCCCAGACAGATGGTCAGACATTACGCAGAACAAACGGTTTTACTATCTCTGCTGTCAGCCTTGGTGCTGCAATGTCACGGCCTAAGCAGTACAGGTACGCTCTGCATGCTGTCACATGGGCGTAATGCTTCCTGATGACCACAGCTTTTGCATGGGCAGCACGGCATAATGATTCAATCAATTGCATGCTGTTGTTTCTGTAGGAATGCCTGGGCATGTGTGGAAGCATGTGCTGGATGTGGAGCCCAACAGGCACCTGCAGCAGTTAGGGGAGGTGAGCGCTGCTGCTGCTGCTGCTGCTGCTGGGGCTGCTGCTGATGCTGATGCTGCTGGTGCTGCTGCTGTGGGTCAAGTGTGCAGATGGACGTATCAGCGGTTGGCCTGAACACACAGCAGCATGTGTGGAAGTGGCAGAGGTGCATGTCTGCCCTTGTCGCGCGTGTTGCCAAGATGCAGAACAATAGCCACAACACTAGTTTACTCGTTCACCTGAGTGTTGCTGCTGTTGATATTACTGCAAGCTGACAGCCAATCAACAGTTGCCACGCATGCAGATGTAGCCAGCAGCAGCAGCAGCACCGTATCATTCAGGGACCCTGGGCCGTATGTGTTTCTGGCTTGTCCCGTGTCTTTTGCTGCAGATATCGGAGAGCGACACCGTGCTGACCCGCACCTACTTCAGTGACGCACATATGAAGGCAGCACACAAGGTGGGGAATCAGCAACAATCAGGGCGCAGCAAAACGCTGTGTCATCGGCAGTAGCTGCCATTCCTTGACAACATCTGGAGCCCTTGATTGAAGCTAGATGATGCCTCCCTCTCCGTGTTTTGCTTGGTCAGCTCTTGGGCCTGATCAGTGCATCGTTGGTTTGACTGAATTTTATAAAGCTCCAACCCTCTGACTGCTCCAGGCCTGCTTTGCTGGATGTGCTGAGGCACGCTCCTCCTCTACCTCCCACTCAACAACAACCTGCGCTGGATGGAGCAGGCACAAACCACTTGCTGCTGCTGTCTGTTGCTGCTGCTGCTTTTGCTGCTGCTGCTGCTGCTGCTGCTGCTATTGCAATTTTCTGTGCTTTGATGCAAACCGCAGATCCTGCGCTGGATGGAGCAGGCAGGCATGACAGCGTACATCGATGCCATAGGCAACGTGCACGGCGTGGTGGAGGGCAGCAACCCTGAACTAGGGGAGCTGCTGGTGGGGTCGCACTACGACACAGTCGTCGATGGCGGCAAGTGAGTGGGGTTGGGGTTTGTGGTTTTGGTGTACAGCGGCAGCTGGCGGCAATGCAGATGTGGCGGGGCGGCTGCTGAAGCTGCATCACGACGCAGTCATTGATGGCGGCAAGTGAGTGCGGTTGGCGTCTGTGGTTTTGGATTTACAGTGGCAGCTGGTTGTGCATGATGTGGTGTAGGGCAGCAACGCAGACTTAGAGCGCTGGTTGGGTCGCATGCGGGGCAGTCGTGGATGGCGGCAAGGGAGTGCAAATTGGCATGTGCAGGACTTTAGTGCTTTCAGCAGCTGTCTATGCAGCAAACCAGCGGTGCAGCATGATGCTGTGCAGTGTTTCGAGGGTTCTGGGACAGCCAACAACCTATGTGTCTGGTGTGGCATGCGCTGCTTGTGTGCTGCCACTGGCTAGTCCTCACACACTACTACTGTGGGTAGGTAGTACCTATCCGCTGTTGAGAGAGGATATGTACATGTGGGTCCTGGCACCACCTATCCTTCGCCTTCCTTTCTCCTCTGCTTCTACTCTTGCTGCTGGCAGGTTTGATGGGGCCATGGGGCTGCTGCTTGCCATCTCAGCAGTAATAGCAGTACATCAGCCGAGAAACGTAACCACTTAAGCAAGCCGAGAAACTTGCACTGCTGCAGTGCCTGCGCTCCATTGTCTGTCAGTCACCTGCCGCTTTCGCCGCTGCTGCTGCCAACCTTCTCTTATTTTGTGTGCAGGTTTGACGGGGCCATGGGGCTGCTGCTTGCCATCTCAGCAGTCAAAGCAGTACACCTCGAAGCACTGAAGCGAGCCAACAAGCTGTCTATGCTGCAGTGGGCGATTGACAACGTGTCGGCTGACGAAGACATTGACTTGCCTATCCGGGCAGTGAAGGGGCTGCTGCCTGGATCCATCAGGGTTGTGGGGTTTTGCGACGAAGAGGGTATAAGGTTCAAGTGAGTGCGATGTCATGGTTCTGCTGCAACTGGCGGTGAGGCTGCAAGGGTTTCGGCTACCCTGTTGGCAGCCTGGTAAGCAATTGTTTGCTTTAACAAAAGCTGCCTGCTGTTGCTTGCGAATGGGCCTTTGCCGGCGTGTAGCTGCCAATTGCCCTGCTGAGCTTCGTAACATGGAATCTCAACGGAAGGTTGTGCAGGAAGCTGCAGCGCAAGCACCAATGACACCTGCAGCACCAGCGACACTGTGCAATTTGCTCGCTTTAAAGCGTCAAGGACGTCAGCTCAGGCTGCTTGCAGGAAACAACATGCGGCACAAATACAGATCGTGCCCGGTGGCTGCCTGCTGCCGCCTGCAGTAGCACTTTCTTGGGCAGCAGGGCCATTCCAGGCACGCTGCTCAAGCACAGCAAGCAACACAAACACAACCATGCATGGTCTTTGCCTCTTGTTGCCTGCAGGAGCACTTTCTTGGGCAGCAGGGCCATTGCAGGCACGCTGCTCTAGCGCATCAGGCAACACAAGCACCAACAGTGCCGAATTTATTCATGTTTGCAGCCTGCAGGAGCTTCCCTGGGCAGCAGGGCAGGCACACTGATCAAGCACAGCAGGCAACCCCAATACACCCATGCCTTCATCCGTCTGCTGCCCCCCTTGCAGGAGCACTTTCTTAGGCAGCAGGGCTATTGCGGGCACGCTGCTGAAGCACAACCAGCTGTCTGCGAGGGGAGCAGATGGGCGCACACTGGAAGAGGTTTTGGCAACATCTGGGGGTTTGACAGGTGGGGTTGAGTGGTTTGGGGTTTTCTGGCTGATCCTGTAGGTAAATTGTGTGATTCTATAGCATGCTTGTGTAGGTGTAAAGCATGCTGGCCACAGCACTTATGACACCTGCTCATGTCGATACCACACAGCTTGCTGCTGTGTTGTTCCCTGTCGACAGGTGTTGCGGTGCCCAACCCCAAAGATGCTGTTGAGGCACTTGCTTGATGCCCAACAGTGTGCGGCATTATGAAGAGCTCCACATTAATCATAGTAGCATTGAAGGGAATTGTTGCCCAAACCCTGAGTAAGTGTGTTGCTTGCTGTGCACTGTTGTGTTTGCGTCTGGCTGCAGGTGTCGTCGTGCCGAACCCCACAGAAGCAGTTCAGGCGCTTGCACTGAAACCCGGCAGTGTGCGGCACTATGTTGAGTTCCACATTGAGCAGGGCCCTCAGCTAGAGGCAGCAGGGCTGGCGCTTGGGGTTGTAAGCGGCATCGCAGGCCAAACGTGGCTGGCTGTGAGCGTGGAGGGAGTGCAGAACCATGGAGGTACGGGACGCCTTGGATGGCATTGTTAGGCATGATGGGGAACACTTGTGTGTTCTCTTGGCAGTCCTTGGCGGAGATCTGCAGTCGCTTTGTAGTATAACTTTGCAATATGGCATTGCACATTTAAACTAGCTTTAATGCGCCCACTTGGAGGCAGCGCGGCTGGCGCTTGGGGTGGTTAGCAGCATTGCTGGTCAGACCTGGCTGGCTGTGAGCGTGGAAAGAGTGCAGAACCACGGAGGTAGGTGCTGCTGTATGGAGTGCTGCTGCTATGGAGTGCTGCTCTTGCTGAGCATCTATCTGCGAGCCGTGGCAGCTGCACGCATCTTTTGGGCTGTTGCTGGCTTGCTGTGTGTACCATTTATGTTGCAAGAGCCATCATTGTGTGTGCACCTACTGCTGCAGTCATTATCCTGCAAGCCATGCACTCACTGGAGCAGCCTAAGCTTTGCAATGTTGTGCCATTCACATGATTCGGTAGCATCATCCTGCTGCTGCTGCTGCTACTGCAGGCACCGTACCCATGCCCCTGCGCAAGGACCCCATGGCAGCAGCAGCAGAGGCCATCACTGCTGTTGAGGGCACTTGCCTGGGCAGCAGTGATGCTCTTGGGGAGCTGGCTGTGGCAGGGGAGGCGCTGGTGTGCACTGTTGGCAGCATCAAGGTGCACCCCAACCAGGTGAGGCATAAGGAGAATGTAGGTGTCACTGAACTAAGTTTGATTTTGTGGCAAACCTGGTCAAACCAGGTCAAAGCAGTTATGCTCTTGGGGAGCTGGCTGTGGCAGGGGAGGTGCTGGTGTGCACAGTGGGCAGCATCAAGGTGCACCCCAACCAGGTGAGACATTGCAGGTGTTGCTGACATCAAGTCAAACGTGAGTCCAACGTGGTCAAACCTGGTCAAAGTAGGAATGACGCGCTTGGGGAGATGGCTGTTGCAGGGGAGACGCTGGTGTGATTCAAACTTGGTCAAGCCCCGACTGTGGTTGTTTCTGTGATGTGAACCTGCAGGTGAACATCATCCCCAAGAGGGTGGACTTCACGGTGGTTGTGCGCTGCAGGCGCGAGGAGTTGCACCTCGTCTGACTATGGTTTTCTCTGTGTTGTGAATTTGCAGGTGAACATCATCCCCAAGTGGGTGAACTTCACGGTGGATGTGCGCTGCAGGCGTGAGGAGTTCCGCCAGGAAGTTATCGCTCTGGCTGAGGCACGCATCCAGGCGGTGTGTGCGCGGCGAGGGGTCAACTGCAGTGTCACTCGAACACACAACGCACCACCTGTAAGTGCATGCCATTACTGTACTGTATAGGATTGTGGTGCTGTTACTAGCGTGTGGGCGTCATTTGGCTAGTAACCACACATTGCTTGACATTTGGGATGCTTCGCATGCATGGCTTTGACTTCATTTGCACGATCGAAGAGACACAGCTGCCGCCAGAAGGAGCTAGGCACGGCGCGTCTTGAAATGCTGTGAAATGCTGTGAAAATTTGTGCACCATAGTTCAATGGTGCCTGCACATCCTTGAACTCTGGTTGCAATATGCTGTTGCTGCTGCTGCTGCTGCTGCTGCTGCTGCTGCTGCTGCTGCTGTCTTGCAGGTGCACAGCGACAGCCGGCTGGTGGCCAAGCTGCAGGAGGCAGTGCGCAAGGCGCAATCCATATGATAACTCTAAGCACATAACATGGCTGGTGCTTGCACGTCAGCTGAATCTGTGCTCTGTGCGCTGCTGCTGTTGCTGCTGCTGCTGCTGCTGCTGTTTTGCAGGTGCACAGCGATGGCCGGCTGGTGTCCAAGCTGCAGGAGGCAGTGCGCAACGCTCAGCCCATGATACAGCAGCTGGCAGCAGCCGATGACAGCAGCAGCAGCAGCAGCAACGCCTGCAGTGCATCAGGCAGCAGCGACAGCAGCAGCAGCAGCAGCTGTACAGCTGGCAATGCTGCGTCAACATCATCTTTCAGATCTACGCAGACCGAGGTTCCGGTGCTGCTGTCTGGAGCTGGCCACGATGCCATGGCCATTGCAGATATCACAAAGATCGGCATGGTGTTTGTGAGGTGTGCGGGCGGTGTGAGCCACAACCCAGCAGAGTATGTGGACCCCAGGGATGTTGCTGCTGCCACAGCTGCGTTTGCCACCTTTATGGAGATGGATGTGCTTGATTGGGAGCAGCACAGTGATGACAGTTTTGAGCCGGTTTCATAACAATAATGTGTGACACAGGCTGCGTTTAGGTGTACTACAGTCAGGTGATCTAGCGGGGTTGGCAATACCGGCTGTTGCAGGGCGGCCGCCGCATGCCAGGTGTGAGTGCTGAGTTAGCAGGGCAGCCTGCTGCTGCTGCTGCTGCTGCTGCTGCTGCTGTTGCTACTAGCAGCCTAGTAGGCGCTGGCATGCACCATGGCATACAATTGCACACGCATGTTTGCAGTCACTGAAAGATGGCACCTGCCACTGGATGCATGGCTGGCACAGAGCGTGCTGTTGCTCTGCGGTGGCGGCTGGTGTCAGGCAGCCGTCGTGAGCACTGCACATCAACCAGCAGCAAGGGGCTTACCAGGCTGTTGGTGTTTGTTGGTTGAATTTTGATCCGCAAGAGGTTTCATGACAGTTAGGTTTGATCAAAGCCAGCCTGTGATTTGTGCATGCCCTGTGTGCTGCATCTCCTGCATACAGCAAGCGGCGGCATTTGTGGCACAAAGGGTGACAGGTGGGTACAAGGTGAAAGGTTCATAAGGCACACTGTGTGGCACTGTGCGTGCATGCAACATGCGTCACGTCAATCCAAGTTGGATTTGCTTGCACTGCAGCTCGCACCTTTCGCAGTTGCATGTCATATGGTAACCAGCAATGCATCCGAGCTCCTGCAAGTGCGGTGTGGGCGGGTTGCAGAGTGGCCTGAGGTAATGCTCCCTGACCAATGTACATATCAAGTTGCTACGCTACAACACAGGCGGCCTGCTCGTGTTGACCGCAGCTCTGCTTGCTTATATACAGCGCCAAACCATCACTGACCGGGTGTACGGGATATTAAGCAGCCCTTCTCTTGATGCATGCTGGTTGCTTGGCTGGGAGCTGCAATGACAGAGTGCCTTAAACCAGTCACCCCCCAGAACCCCCATTGACTGCTGACTGTTCTGCATGTGCATGTGCACTTGGCTGAGGCAGCAGTCCCACCCAGCCACTTTTAGCGCCTGAAAACTCTTGCATAGATCATCCACTTACGCTTGCTGAACACACCTGCCTTGAATGTCCACCAAAGAAGAGCGACCCACACTTGCGGGCGTCAATGTGAAAACAAGAAAGAGGAACATTGTCGTCCCTGCTGATCCAGGATCCTTCGCTACAGCCATCGTTCAGATCTTCCAGGTGCCACAAGCAGTAGCAGCAGCAGTCTCGGTTCAACTGCAGCATGCCGGTCATGAAGCAGCCGTTGCAGCTGCCAGCGCTTCCCCTACGTATTCTACCATATGTTGTGAAATCCATAGACATGATCAGACATAGGCGGGGCCGCTGAGCGTGCGTCTGCGTTCCCTTTTGGCTGCAGGACGCGGCCGATGGAGTGTCAGTAGAGAAGGACCTCGAGGCAGGCGTCAAGGTGCTAGACAGCGCGGAGCTTGACTTCAGCCGCTATGCAGACACGCTGTTTGAGGTGCTGTTCGCGGGAGGGCGCCTCTCCACGGGCGGCAACCTGGCAGACGACCAGAAGGAGAAGCTAGCATTCAACGTGAGCTGCTACAGCAGCAGGCTACTGCACAAACAGGTAGATATAATCAATCCTCAGTCGCTGACGCTGTTTGTGTGTCTGTTGTGTGCAGGTGCTGGCCTCAGATGCCACGCCAGAGGCGCTGCTGCCTTACATCAAGGTCTTCCAGTCGCTGATCAGGTGTGCAGCAGTGTGCAAAGAGTGCAGCTGAGGCACCAAACAGCAGCTGCAGTGAAAGCCAAACGCCTGCTGATTGGTGGCTGCTGGGTGTACAGCAAACGGCCAGCTATATCTAGAGCAGTACAGCTGTACAGTACCAGCCGCGGCAGCAGCAGCAGCAGCAGCAGCAAGAGGCGCAGTAGCGGCAAGGCCTGGTGCTTTGCTCACGTCGCCCTAGGGCCATTGCAATGGTGCAGTGGTGCTGCTGCTTGTGCTCATAGGCAGCAGCTGCGGGCAGTGTGGCGAGTCTGGTGTAGCAGCCCATTGGCTGTGGCAGTGCAGCGATTGCCTCGGCCAGCGAAAGGGGTGTGTTGATGTTGCTCCTTACCCTTTTACAGCCAACACAGCTACACAAGGCACCCACAAGCAGCTGCATTATTTACATCAGACTGTCTAGAGTTGCCTGTTCGTACGCTTCCTGCAAGGCGGCACCACACGCACATACACACCCATGCACTGCACCTGCTGCAGCGAACGATCAGCTCGCAAGAAAAGTCAACTGCTTTCCCGCAAGCATCACACAGCGCTCCTCAGCCTTCTCACTGGTTCACTTCTCTCACCTCCTGGGTAAGAAGAGTGAACCAGTGAGAAGGCTGAGGAGCGCTGTGTGATGCTTGCAGGAAGCAGATGACGTTTCTTGTAAGCCGATTGTTCGCTGCAGCAGGCGCAGTGCATGGGTGTGTATTTGTGTGTGGCCCTTATCAAACAACTTCTCAAACCCGTTGTGTCTGCAGGCGCCGCCCCTTCCTGGTTAAGGGCCTGCAGGCCCGAAGCAGCTGTTCACGAGCACGCCGTCAATCTTTTCACTGCCATTCACACCGTAAAGTTGTAACTTCCCGCAGGCGCTGCCCTTTCCTGGTGAAGGGCCTGGAGGCCCCAAGCAGCTGCTCACAAGTATGCCAACTGCAAGCCATCACGCTTCTTGCTGCCATTCACACCGTGAACTTGTAACTTCCCGCAGGCGCCGCCCCTTCCTGGTGAAGGGCCTGGAGGCCACGCTGAACAAGTTCATCCTCAGCCTGGAGTTCTACGATGAGGCGGGCCGCAAGAAGATCGCCACAGGTGTGTAGTGTTATTTGCAGAACTGCATGTAATGGGGGTTCCTGTCTTTCCTCAAGGCCGCAACGGAAGCTGGGGGTTGGAGCTTCTGCATGGTTGGAAGTGTGAGGGTGATGATTTTCTTTTGTTGGCGCCCGCGGGATTCATGTTGCAAAAATGTAGGTAGGGACCACAGCGCTTTGTACCAGCCGGCGTCTGCTATCAAACCCTGCTTAGTCACCTTCACCTCTGATTTCCTTGCTGATGTTGCTGTCGGCTCTTGCATGCATGGAGCCACTGCTATGGCCTTCAGCTACAAGCTGGGCTACCTGCCTGCCTGCCTGAGGTCATGCCGTTGCTGCTGCTGATGGTTGGTCCTGTGCTGTTTGTTGTGCCTGTTGTGTTACTTTATACCTGCAGCCACTGCCATGGCCTTCAGCTACAAGCTGGGCTGCCTGCCGGAGAACGTGCTGCAGACGCTGCTGAATGACAGGCTGGTGGCCAAGGGCAGCGTGATGGGCTTCGTGACCACCTTCTTCCAGGTGCGTGCAGGTTTGTTTCGTTTCACATTGCAGCAGCAGTACAGTCTGTGCAGCAGCGCGACGGGCTTTGTGACCGCTTTCTTTGGGTGAGGTGTGGGTTCAGGGATGTGTTGTTCAGGCTTTGTGACAGCAGCAGCAAGGCCAGCAGCATCATGGGCTTCGTGACCACCTTCTTCCAGGTGGTTCTGCAATCTGCGTGATCGATTGACAGCAGCTGTGCAGCAGCAGCAGCTGGTTTTGCAGGAACGAGCCAGGACGTGTGCATCTGGCCAATCTCAGCAGTTGACGAGACGCAGACGTCCTGGCTCGTTCCTGCAGTGTGTGCACCTGAGGTTGAACTTTTTCTGTCATGTAACAGGTGTTCGTGCAAAGTCCCTGGACGACCTAGTGGGCCTGCTGACCAAGGCTCGCGTATCTGCAGCCAGCTGTCTGTTGCTGACCTACGGATTGAATTCTGTGACTCTCCTGTTATGTAACAGGTGTTCCTGCAGATCCTGCAGAAGGAGAACCTGGACGACCTGGTGGGCCTGCTGACCTCGGCACATGTATCTACAGCCCAGCTGTCTATTGCTTGACTCACTGGTTTGACATGCTGTTATTCTTTTGTCATGTAACAGGTGTTCCTGCAGAAGGAGAACCTGGACGACCTGGTGGGCCTGCTGACTAAGGCGCGCGTGGTCATCCTGCTGCCGCAAGTTGCTGACTTTTTGAACGCTGTTACTTTTATGTCATTTTTTTGTTATGTAACAGGTGTTCCTGCAGAAGGAGAACCTGGACGACCTGGTGGGCCTGCTGACCAAGGCGCGCGTGGTCAACCGGCTGCTGGACTTCATGCCCCCCAGCAAGCGCACCCTGGAGGACTTCAACACGCACTTCAAGTAAGCAGAAGGCTGATTAACTAGTGTTTGTGTTGCTTTTTGATAGGTTGACAGTTGCGAGTGTGCTGACTTCATGCCGCCCAACAAGCGCACCCTGGAGGGCTTCAACGCGCACTTCAAGTGAGCAGAAGGTTGCTGTTTTCTGACTGTGTACTCGACTATGTTCTGACACTGTGTTTTGATCATGCAAGTTCAACCCCTTGTCATTTGCGTTTACTGCAAGCTGGCCAGCAAGCGCACCCTGGAGGACTTCAACGAGCACTTCAAGTAAGATTAAGGAACAACACAGCTGCTGTCAGTTGTTGGGCAATAGCACAAGCAGGTCTGTCTCGGCACCTTCATTTCAGGCTGTTTTAGCCTGGGGAACTTGCAGCTCCAGCGCGTTAGCCGCAACGCTGTCGGGTTGGCGCTGCTGGTGGAGTGGAACATTAATGTTACTGCCATTGTCGCTGCTGTGCTGACACATTCGCTGCTTGTGTATGTGCTGCAGCGAGGCTGGGCTGGGCCCGCTGGTGGAGTGGAACACGCGGCACGCAATCTACATTTAAATGGCTGGGATTCTGTTTATAACCTATCTGCTGCCCTGCTGTGTTCTCTTTTGCAGCGAGGCTGGCCTGGGCCCGCTGGTGGAGTGGAACACGCGGCGTGAGATTGACACCAAGGTGGCCGAGCTGCAGGAGGGGCTGGAGAAGATGATGAGCGCAGACCCGCCCCATAGCTCTGCTGACATCATCAACTTTGTCAAGAGCCGCAAGGCTGAGCAGGTGCGGCAGATCAGGCGCATGACATTGTGCTGTGTCTTCGGTGTGTTTCCCGGTGTCTTCTGGTGTGTTTCTTATAATATAAACCCAGAGGTTTTGTGTTGTTGTGAAGGGGCATCTGGGGTGGCCGAGCTGCAGGAGGGGCTGGAGAAGATGATGAGCGCAGACCCGCCACACAGCTCAGCTGACATCATCAGCTTTGTGAAGAGCCGCAAGGCCGAGCAGGTGCGGCTAGTTGTCTGTACCAGCATTGGCTCCGTGTTCTCCTGTTGTGGTGGTGTTTCAAATGGGTGCGTGTGCTGAGGTTTGGCGGGGTGGCAGCCGGTGGGTTGGCAGCCGGCGGTGTGGTGCTGTGCATGAGTGTGGTGTGTGAGATGTGCACCCATTTTTTCCGAAGTGTTGGCTCCGACACACCCTCGTGCATCACCTCTTCTGAGAAACACAGGCAGCAGCAGCAGCAGTAGCAGCTCTTATGCGCAGCGTCTGCACCTGCGGAGGCGCCCCATGCCCCGCAAGTAGATCTTCACACCTGCGCCACAGCAGACCCAAGCCGCCCGCTAACTTAGCTGCCCCGCAATGCGTCAGTTGCTGGGGAGTTATACTCGGGCGGCACAGCTGAACCTATGCTGCTGCACACTGCTGATGGACGACTTTGCTGTGACGGCAGCAGCAGCAGCAGAAGGCGTCTGCACGGCAGTAGGTGCCAGCATGCTGCTCAGCAGCCGCACCATGCCCGCGCCCGGCAGCTTTTGCAATCAATCAATCAATCAATCAATCAATCAAAAACACTTTTTTCCAGCAAGAGGTGAATTCAGAGGAGGGAGCCACTCCCAACCCACCTTCAGTGATTCTTAACCAGTGAGTGCAAACCCTGCAGCCCCTGCGGCAATTGAAAATGGATGTTGTTGCTGACACATATTTTCCTCTGCCGCTGCTTCCCTACTGCTTGCTTACTGCAGGGCCTGCCTGATGCGGACGTGGTGCGCGTGCTGTGGGTGTGCGTGATGCGCAGCTTTCTGACACGTGCTGCTGCTGCTGCTGCTGCTTTTGTTTCAACCTTGCAGGGCCTGCCTGACGCGGACGTGGTGCGCGTGCTGTGGGTGTGCGTGATGCGCAGCGTGGCGCTGACCGGCAAGAACCAGGCGCAGATCCTACTTATCAACCACATCCTCTGCTGCTGCTGCTGCTGCTGCTGCTGCTGCTGGACACTGCCTTCACCGCAGGCTGTGCCGCATGTTGACATGGTGTGCGTGATGCGCAGCATGCTAGCACAACCTGACGTTGGTTGCTGCTCCTGCTGCTGCTGCTGCTGCTGCCTTTGTTTCAACCCTGCAGGGCCTGCCTGATGCGGACGTGGTGCGCGTGCTGTGGGTGTGCGTGATGCGCAGCGTGGCGCTCACGGGCAAGAACCAGGCGCAGATCCTGCAGACCATCGTGGCCAAGGTGAAGGCGCACCACAAGCTGCTGGGCACGTTTGTGACCAACGCCAAGCTGGAGCTGACGCTGCTGGTCACACTGCAGGTGCGTGGCTGCATGACAGCTGTGTTGTAACGTCTGGTTGTTGTTTTGCCTGGTGTTGATGTATGTGGGCTGTTGTATTGGTAATTGTTTGATGTGTCGTGAGGGGTGTGTGCCAGCAGCAGGCGCAAATCCTGCAGACATCTGTGGCTTAAGGTTTGTCCAAGGTCGTGGCCTAGGTGAAGGCGCACCACAAGCTGCTGGGGACCTTTGTGACCAACGCGAAGCTGGAGCTGACGCTGCTGGTCACGCTGCAGGTGCGGTATCACATGTTTTGTTTCTTTCTTCTTCTTTCTTTCTTTGTGAGTTGTTTCGGCATTCAGCTGCCGGTCCTGCTCACAACAGTCCCGTACATGACCTGGCAGGGTATTCAACGTGGCAGCTTCCAGCACTTTTTTCGACACTTGCAGCTGACACCTGCGAGAGCTCCACCGTGCCGTGCCTGCTACCCGCGTGTTGCCAGTAACTGATTTCGAGCTGATGCGCTTTGCTGCTGCCAGGTGCTACAAGGATAACCGGCTGCTGTGCAAATTTTACATAATCAGCAATGCTCATAACTGCTGCTGGTGCTGCTGCTGCTGCTGCTGCTGCTGTTCTTGTAGGTGCTGTGCTACAAGGACAAATGGCTGCTGAAGCTGCTCAGCCACTGCTGGCAGCCACCCAACCACTGTCCGCCAGACAATTTGCTGACTCTCATTTCACCTTGCTTCACTGATGCGCAGGTGCTGTGCTACGCTGAAGCTGTTCAGCCACTGCTGGTAGCTGCTCACCCACAATTCACCAAACAACGCGCTGACACAACTGCTTGTGCCTGACTGTTGTGCAGGTGCTGTGCTACGAGGACAACCGACTGCTGAAGCTGTTCAGCAACTCTGTCAATCATTCCCTGTCCACAAAACAATGTGCTGACTCAGATCTCCCTGGCTTATATCTCCTTGCTTCACTGATGTGCACGTGCTGTGCTACGAGGACAACCGGCTGCTGAAGCTGTTCAGCGACATCATGAAGCTGCTCACTCACTGTCCATCAGATAGGGAGACAACGTGCTGATCCAAACTGCCTTTCCTTGCCCTGTCTGCAGGTGCTGTGCTACGAGGACAACCGGCTGCTGAAGCTGTTCAGCGACATCGTGAAGCTGCTGTACAACGGCGACCTGGTGGGCGAGGACACCATCCAGCACTGGCACAAGAAGGGCTCCCACCCCAAGGGCCGCAACGTGTTCCTCAAGGTAAACAGATACTTCTGTCTCATAGGCGTAGAACATGCCTGGAGGATGTGTGAGTTTTGGTTTCGCACAGTGTGACCTGCTGCCCGGGCAGCGTCATTAGAGTAGTTTTCTATATCAGTACATCGCATCCCCTGTGCATGACCAGTGTACTTCGGTATCCTGGCTTTGTCTAGAATTCGTCATTTTACATCGCATCCCCTGTGTAATTGCACTTGTGCACATATGTGCCCTGTTCTTTACATGTAGCATTTGTCGCATGTGTGGAGGTCCAAGCTGACTTCTTTGGCGCTGTTCTTGCTGCTGCTGCTGCTGCTGCTGCTGCAGGACATGGAGCCCTTCATCAAGTGGCTGGAGGAGGCAGAGGAGGAGGACGATGAGGAGGACGAGTGAGCAGCAGCAGCGCAGTGGGTGGAGGCAGCAGCAGCAGCAGCAGTGGCTGGAGGCAGCAGCAGCAGCAGGTGCCGAATGCGGCAGCAGCTGCAGTTGGAGACAGAGGTGGAGGACAATGAGGAGGACGAGTGAGCAGCAACAGTGGCTGGAGGCAGCAGCAGCAGCAGCAGTCACCATTGGCAGCAGAGGCAGCAGCTGCTGCTGCAGGAGGACGACGAGGAGGACGAGTGAGCAGCAGCAGCAGCAGGTGCCAACAGCAGCAGCAGCAGCAGCTGTTTTGAGCTGAGCTGCAGCATTGCAGTAGCTGTTGCCAGCTGAGTGACGGTATGGCAGTAGCTGCTGCTGCTGCTGCTGCTGCTGCTGCTGCGAGCTGAGCTGCAGCTGGGTGGCAGCAGTAGCTGCTGTGGGCTTCGCCAGAGCAGCAGCAAATGGGTAGTCAGGAGTGTGGGACCTTTAGCGAGGTGCATGGTACTGTTCTGCGGCAGTGACGCAAGCAATGTGCTGTGCAGTGTGCTGTGCAGTGCTGTGCAGTGTGCCGTGCAAGCAGTGTGCTGTGGGTGTGCTGTGCAAGCAGTGTGCTGTGCAGCACGTAATGGCTGCTGCTGGTGTGGAAGGATCGCAGTGGGTTGCTGCTGCAACAAGGTGGCGTGCAGCAGCATAGCAGCAGCAGGGGTTGGTCTGTGCATTGCAAAGGGGCAGCAGTGCACTGCTGTGTGCACTGCTGTGTGGTTGAAGCTCCCAAGGCTTTGGCACAGCTGATAGCACTTGAGGTTTAGTTCGGACGGGGTGGCAGGGTTTGGGGCTTAAGCATATGGCAGTATGGGCACGGCCTGAGTGCGGGAGGCAGCGCTGTGTAAAGATGGACAGTCTAACATTAAACAGCATATCTGCGCACCTTGAAGCAGTGCTGGTCCAGGAGACCCCGTGCCCAAGGTCCCCAAGCGCTCCTAGTGGGCTGTGTCTTTGCTGCTGATAAGGCAAGGCAGAGCCCAAGGTGTCTTACGCCTCGTGATGTGCATTCTCAATTGCGTGTCACAAGTCGGGGCAGTGTTGTGGCTGTGGTTTTTGAACAAGATTTTGTCGTTCTGGCGTGCTCGTTACAATGGTATTTTCACCAGGTGACCGTGCCGATGCAGGCTTGAGGTCAACCTGCTAAATTGGCAGCGGCGCATGGCTTGCATCAAAAGGCAATGCTCAGCAAACCTGGACACCCTGGACACCAGCAAATTGTTGCATGCGGCTGTTGCAGAATGTATTGTCTTCCCTGCAAATCTTTATACACCTGTGTTCTTGCAGGTGAACGGTTGTGCATTTACCATGCCTAAAACTGTCATATGACACCCTGCGCGCTGACCGGGCTCTCTGTGCTACAGCCGGGCTGGCGCCTGAAAACTGAAGCCTTCAAGGCTTGAGGGGCCCCTTCTAGATCTAGATATGTGAGTGAGCAATATGTTGCAATCAGATTTTGCAAGAAGTAGTTCCTGCAATTCCTTATACAGGCTTGTTTGGGCGTTCTGGAAACTTGGCTGGGCGTGACAAAGCCAGCAGTCAGAGTTGAGATCAGGGCGAGATGAGGTGCGGACAGTACGGTCTTTTCAAAGCCATGGATACGTTCGCGGCTTAATAAATCAATTACCTGCAGTTGAACTACATTTCGTAGCTTGATAAATGTGTGCTGTCATAATTTCCAAGCTCTGGGATGCCTTCACCGGAGATGACCCGGGGTATTTGGGGTACGATGACGTTGAAAGACAACTCGCTCTTTGTTTGGGGTTGAATGTAGCTCGGATTGTGTCACAGCAACTCGTGCCGGTCGTCAGGACTGATAGGCCAGGCAATGTCATTTACATTAGCCAACTGCCAGTGTTTTGACACCTGCCCAAGTCAGGTAGCAGTCACTGCATACTCGATATAGTCAAGAACACTGAGTTGTAATCTAGAGTAAACGTTGAGACTCCTACCTGTTGAAGGACGAAGGTTGAAGGCGCTGCTGCCACTGGAGGTCTGCTAGCGCATGTACCTGACAGGAAGTCAACAGAAGGAAGGCTACCGACAATATTAACAGTATTCAGCATTCTGTAGCGTCGCCGGAGGTATGTGATTAGAAGACGCCGTGCGTCTGGATCTTCTGCAGCAGCAGGCCGCCTGCGCTCAAGCTCGTTTGCGCACATGAAATCGCAGTGATGCCATCAACGATAAATCGGTACTATTTATTATCTGAGGCTAGCATCGTCGCATGGGTCATGATGACGCGAGTAATCAGAGATGAGCTGGAGCTCCTCGATTTGCCTGCCACCGTGCCATGTGTGATGCAGCCAGCGGCTATCCGGCGCCACAAATATATTGCTGACATCATAAAAAAACATTTGACGGTATTAATGCAGGAAAGGCCACATCGTCACCCTTAACCCCAACGCCAAGCCACGCAGCAGCATGATGCCCGGGCCCAGCAGCAGCAGCTTGCAGGACAATCGCAGCAACAGCAGCAATGACGCAGCTCCACATCTAGCTGCAGTCTCACTGCAGCAGCGCAGCAGGTGGCTGCAGCAGCTGCTGCAGCTGCGGGCCCTGCGCAGGGCTCACAGGGCTGCAGTTGCAATGCCTCAGGCTGTGACAGGCAAGCAGCATGCGGTTTGCGGGCCGCAGCCACCGCACAAACAGGTGAGTACACACATATGTGATCCGAGCATGGAGGCTGAGCTGCTGCGGCAGCAGCTGCACTGCCGCACCTTTCAGTGCAGTTGTGTGCATGCCTGCTAGTGTGTCAATGGTAAAACAGCAGGGGCCGCTGCACGACTGAGTGTGTGTGATTTGAGCATCGGCGCTGAGCTGCACGCAGCTAGGCAGCAGCAGTAATGCACACCAGGACCCACATGTAACTTCCTCGCTTTTAACTGCGCACCAGACATGCCACCAAACAATAAAAATTATTATTCATAACAGACGCAGCAGCAGACAGGTTGCCCAAGCTGAGCATGCCTTGCTTGCCTCATTGCTGCTGTTGCAGGAGGTGCTGCTCACCCGTGAAATTGCTGCAATTCGAGTGCTGATGCGTGTTGGGGAGGTTGCTCTTGACATAGCAGCCTCGCAGCTTGGTTCAGGAGAAAATGATACCCTGGCCAACAGTGCGCTAGCAGCTGCAGAGGCGGCAGTGGCAGCAGTGAAAGCCAGGGTTGCAGCTGCTGCAGCAGCCTCTGAACAGCAGCAACTGCTGCTGCAGATGAGCAACCAGCAACCACAGCAGGGCCAGCTTGCTGCTGCTGCTGCTGCTGCTGCTGCTGCTGGTGCAGAGCAGGAGTTGGATGATACATGCAGCAGCAGCGCCAGCATTTGTAGTCCTGGCGGTTGCTGAGGAATCGCAGCAGCAGCAGCAGCAGTAGCAGAAGTCAACAGAGCATGGCACTTGCAGCTCGAAGCCTGGTTGCTGTCATCTGGCTGAGTATTTGATTGAGTGCACAGAGTGCAAGGTACACACATGAGCTTTGCCTGGACTACTGCTGTGGCGTTTGGCATAGGCAGGAATAGTACTGTAGCCATAGGTATGAGCAGATGAAGTTGCGTCAACCGTATACCAGTCTTGTGTATCGGCAACACCAGTTGGCTGTTGACAGTTGAGACTGTGGGGGGGGGGGAGGTGCATGATGGCGCGCCGTGGCCTGACGTCACCACGTGAAGCCTGCTCACCAATGCTGTCCTGTGCTGCCCATAACACATGCACGAGAGGCATGGTGAATCAGCACAAGTGGTGCAGCACTGCGGGGAGGGTGCTGGATGCATAGGTTTCACGGTGCAAGAGCACTAGGGACGGGTGAAATCACGCTCATACGTTGCGCGGCATGCACTTCTTGCTGCGCATTGTCCAGTGTTTGGTCTGTTTGGGGGATTGCCTCGCCGCGATATGACAGCTAAGCGGCTTCTGCTAGCAATCTGTCTCAGTGGCGGTTGGCACCAGTGTGATGTTATGCACAGCAATGATATTCTTATATATCTTATATATCCGGCTACCTTGCCTGCATAGCCAGTGCAGACATGCGCAGTATGCCAGGGTGCACTGCATACCATGCAGCAAGCAATAACTTGCAGTACAGTGCATGTGTACCGATGTTCAGGACACTGCAGTTCATGTGACGAGCTTTCAGGGCTCCTACTGCTGCTGGTGGATATGGATTGTGTTGGTTTTGCCTGCTTGCGGATTGAGCCGTGAAGCTGAGATCTATTCCTCTCAGGTTGCAGATGCGTGTTGCATTTGTGGATAGTTGCCGCAACAAAAGGCTTTGTGGGTAGTTGGTGCCGGCAGAGAGCTGTTTCCACAGCAGCTGCTGTGCATGTTTGGCAGTCTTGCACAGCGCATTGACATTGTGCTGTGATTGGGAGCAGACTCCTGCTGCTGTGGGACAGCAATGGATACAGCAGTATCCGCCTCTGCAGATCTGTTGCCTGCGTTGCCCATGCATGATGTGTTGCGCCCTTGCACGCGTGCATTACGACGCATCCGTATGGCTCGTGATGTTGTCCAGAGTCAAGTGTTCTTGGATGATTGAATGAATGAGCTGCGCGTGGTGTGTTCACACTTTACACTCGCGTAAGATACGGAAGGGGACGTATGTGGCAAAGAGGATACCCCATGCGCCTCCACGCCTCCTACCAGTGTTCTTGGATTCCACTGCAAATGGCATGCCTTGTCAGGCAAAAGCACGCCAGATGTTTGCTGGTGTGTAGCGGCACTGCTGCCTATTATCTGTGCTTTCAAACAGAGGCTATCCTGAGGCTCTAAAACCATGCCCTAGGTGTGTGCCTCATGTTGCATTGTGTTATTGCAGTGTGTACTACCTGCAATTCTTGACAGCGACGCCTGGAAAGGCAAGCGTCTCTCTGTACTGCCGTTACCTATGGCTGCTTTAGGCATGCTGCTGTCAGTGGTGCTGCCTGGTTTGTGCTGGTCCGTGCTGTTGATTGAATGTCCCTCACATGTATGGCAGCTGCCACTTGAGGGCAAGCCAGTGTGCAGTGTTGGCATGACTGATATAAATGTCAGTCTACTGGATGACTTGCAAAAGTGTGAAGGAATGTATCTCGTATGACGCTGATGTTTTTGGTCTTGGGAAACCTGCTGCTTGCAATGTCCATGCATTCTCTTTAAGGGCGTTGCAATCGACTTGAGATGTGGCCCTGGTACACCCTGCTGATATGAAGTGCACACCTTGATGAGAGTGCCATAACACACTGGCATTGCAGACTTGCTTGCAGCATGACAGTTGCTACGTAGTATACTGTCCATGATTGTATTCTGCTGGCCTCATTGTGTCAGCCTGACCAGTAATTGCACCTTAATCTATGAATGAGCTACGCGTGGTGTGTTTGCACTTAACACTGGCGTAAGTTAAGGAAGGGGACGTGTGTGGCGATGTAATATACACTCCACTTACAGAGGAAGCGTGGACCCCAGTCAGGAGAGGCGGCGAGCGGCCGACATGCGGCTACAGTCCATGCAGTGCAATGCGTTTGGGTTCACACTTGTCCATGTTCTACTTGCACTGCTGCCTGGGGTGCTGAAGATAATTTGCTTGTTAACACACAATGCATGCAGTCAGGTGACAACTAGCTGACCCATGTCAGTACCACCGTGGTGCGGAGTTGCTTGTTTACGCACAATGCATGCAGTCAGGTGACAACTAGCTAACCAATGTCAGTACCACCGTGGTGCGGCATTTGCAGCTGCAATAACAGACGCAGCTGCTTTGGTCTGGTAGGTGTATGAAACAATGTGTAGGTTTTGTACTTGAGGACAGTGATACAGCCTGCCAGTGCTGTTGATACTGCAGTCCCAAACCTGCAATGCACGTACACGTAGTTGTGTGCATGCAGCTGCTGTAGCTGCAGCTGCAACTGGGGTGTGATGTTGTTTGAATGCACCAGCATGCTGCTGGAGCAGCCGTTGCCTGATGCTTTGGCAGCAGCAGCATTGATCGCTGAAGAGCTCTGCATGCCCCAGCTGCATTGCTGCTCATGCAAAGCGAAACAGCACTGAAGTGCTGTCACCGTGTGTTTGCGTGCTGACCTGCCAGCAGGAAGCGCTTCCACACAGATTGAATCTAACAAAATCCTTTTGCACTGCTGATTAGGCATCATGTGGTAATTGGCATACGACCACCATATGGTGGATGCATCAGATTTTGCCTTCCAATCACACACACATGTGTGGCGCGCACCGAGCGAGGCACAGCAGCAACACCACACACAAACTGCTGGTGAATACTGGCTTTGTCAAATGCTGCGGCAGCCTGCCTTACCTGCTGACAGCTAGAATGTGGTCAGCACCAGCAGCAGAAGCAGAAGCAGCAGGAGCAGCAGGAGCAAAGCTGCACAATTGCTGCGTGCAATGACCACATTCCTTGCCTCACACAGCCTGTGCTGCAGTGCTGCACCGCTGCTGTCAGCTGAGCTGCACACGCTGCTGCTGTCACCATGTTCGTGTCTGTTACACATGGGGACCAGGCAATTCCAACCTCTTGAACTGGCGTATCATACCAGCCGGGTAGGGTTTCAAGTCCAACTCCGTCCCCCACCACCATCACGACGGAACAGCAAGTCTGCAGCCTCGCCAACCCAGATCAGCTGTACAGCCGCTGTACATGGCATGTGCGATGCAAGCTGTGGCATTAGTACCCACCAAAAGAGGCTGTGCCATGCTGATCTGTGCTGCGTGCACGGTTCCCACCACATCCACAACAGTAGTACTGTGCCGCCTGGAGGTGCTTGGTCCTTTTCAGCAAAAAAGGCACCATGAACCACCTTTTGGGTTATTATCACAGCCCATCCTGATAAGATCACTGCACGTGAACACCTGATATTATAGGATTACTGCGCACCACCAAGAGAAGATGCCGAACACACATGCGCCAGGCGTGTCAGCAGGCAGTAGCACACAAACTGACAAAACCTGACGCCAAATTAGACGTGAACAGCTGCCAGGATCCTCCTGCATGCTGCACAGCAGTGCTTGCTGAGCACACTGCTAGGTAGAGCAGCTCCCTCAGCAAACACTGCTGCCTAACGAATAACATGCACTGCCACCCTTGTTTAGATGACGCATCAGGCAGCTAATGCTCAACTTGCGTCCCCTTGAGCACCTCGCCTACTTCTTCTTTCAGTCATGGATCACTATAAAGTACGTACACCCTATATGCTGCAGCTATGGTCACTAGAGAGTACGTAGGTCCCACATGCTGCAGCTATGATCAGCGGCGGCGGCCAAACCAGCCGCCCAGGGCTGCCTGGCTGTGGATGGGGAACACGAGGTTATCCCTTGCCCTCACCATGCACCATGCAGCTGCAGCCTGCTGTGGCATTTCAAGCAGTGCTGTAAAGCACCCCTGCCAGCTGTGAACCCAGCTGCGTCATGCAGTACTACCACAACGAGCTGCCAAAACGGACGGACATCACAGCACCAACATTTGTGGCCTAAAAGGGCCGCTGACAGCGCTTTCAAAGAGCTCAGCGGCGGCGACCAAACCAGCCGCCCAGGGCTGCCTGGTTGCGGATGGGGAACACGAGGTTGTCCTCACTGCCACCCCCCTCGCCCTCCTCAACCTCCCTAGGCGTGGCGGTGGTGCCTGCAGCAGCAGCAGCAGCAGCAGCAGCAGCAGCAGCAGCAGCAGCAGCAGCAGCAGCAGCAGCAGCAGCAACGCTGGTGTCAGCAAAGTCAAGGCAGCGGAGGAAGGTTGTCCTCGCTTGCAGCCACAGTCGTTTTACTCCATCACTCGGTGGTATTGTTGCCCGCAATAGCAGCGTTGATTGACGGCGGTCAAAAATAAAGAGCTGCGGAAACCAAAATCACATCTTTGGCTGCCTCGTCGTCACAGCGCCTTGTCAACCCCTACTAACCTGACAGGCAGCTGCCGACGTGGCTCCAGAGTCGAAAATAAAACCATCAAATCTTGGCTGCCGTTGAGACCTGAACCATCGACCTGGCAGGCAGCTGCCGGCATGACCCAGAGTCAAAACGACACCATCAAACCTCAGCTGGCGTTGAGACCGGAACCGCTGTCCTGGCAGGCAGCTGCCAAAAGTATCTCCTGTGTCGAAGCCGGTGCTTTCAGTGCTGACAACAGTCAACAGAGCAGTATCAGGAGCACACCGGTTTATCACACGAGCAGCCACCCAAAACCCCAAAACCTCGGCTGCGGCAAAGCCCTAAAAGAAACCTGGTTGCCAACAACTGACCTGGCAGGTAGCTGCCAAAAGTAGCTCCAGTATCAAAGCCGGTGCTGACAGTGTCGACCACGGTCAAAGGAGTAGTAGCAGCTTGCGAGATCTGGGTACTGTCAGTGAAAATATTCACGTTGGTCTGGTCGTTGGCGAGGCCTCCGTAGAAAGGGTTGACCACATACGCCCGGTTGTTGGCGTCCGCATAGGTGCTGCGAGCGCCCCACTGGCCGTTCCTGGTGTTTGCGTTGGTGTTGAGCGTGGTCTGTTGGCAGGGAACGCGGCACAGACCACAGCAAGCAGCAGCAGGATGTAAGCAGACAAGATGGAGTTCAGAATGTTTTTTTGACTTCGCGGCAGGTCGCACATCAAGCGGCAGCAAGATGTTACATGGTTGAGTTGGTATGCAAAGATCAACTGCGGCCGCCCCACTGGCCGTCCCCTCATCGTGCGCGCCATCGCTGCTGCTGCTGCTGCTGCTGCTGTTCCTGCTGCTGCTGCTGTTGCTCACCGTGCCAGAGTAAGACAGCCCAGTCACCACGTTGTTGGTGTCTGTGGTCCATATCTTGTTGGTCGTGCTATGGCAACAAAAAAACTGCACAACGGCTGCTGCTGCTGCTGCTCACTGTGCCAGAGTTGAACAGCACAGTCACCACGTAACTGTTGGTGTCTGTGGTCCAGATCTTGTCATAATTGTACTATAGTGACAAAACAATGCACAAGGCTGCTGCTACTGCTGCTGCTGCTCACCGTGCCAGAGTAGGACAGCCCAGTCAGCACGTTGTTGGTGTCTGTGGTCCAGATCTTGTCATAATCGTATGCCAGGCCGTACTGGTCGGCAAAGGGCGTGAATGTGACCTGGGGTGCCGGCGGCGCAGTGAACTACAGCAGCAGCAGCAGCAGCAGCAGCAGCAGAAGCAGAAGCAGCAGCAGCAGCACAACGTGGGCGTCAAAGGTTCTTATCTTGTCATAATTATATGCCAGGCCGTATGCATCGGCAAAGGTCTCAAAGGTAACCGAATGCGGCGGCAGCGCGGTGGATTGCAGCATCAGCATCAGCAGCAGCAGCGGCGGCGGCGGCGGCAACGGCGGCGGCAAAGAGCGCGGCAGCACAAAGACAGGGCACATGTGTTGCGTTAAGCAAGCTGTTGAATAGGCTGGCACTGCTGCCTTTGAAAATCGCATGTGTGGCGCCAAGCAAATTGGCGGGCCACCACTGAGCGGACATAAGTGTCCTGCGGACCACTGAGCGGACATAAGTGTCCTGCTAAGGCCGGACAAGCTGCACAGCAGCTTTCCTACGGTGTAGGTCTGTCTTCACATAAGCAGCGCCACACTTTTCATGTCTGTGGTAGCTGCCTCAGCTGTAGCGCATTACAGCTAAATCTTCTCCATACTATGCAGCAGCTGCTGGGATGAGGATGCACGGCCGCAATTCAACTCCCGCTACTGCCGCCACAGCGCTGTGATGTGTGCCACAAGCACAATCATTGAAGCACGCAGGCAGCTGCTATGCTGTCACAGCACAGCAGCCCTTTGCCCCAGACTGCCTGCCATGCCACCCCAAACATATCACCTAACAATTTAGTTGTACTGGTAATCCTCAGACTGCATGACCCGCTGCCGGCAGGTTCTTCCTGACCTTGTTAGATGTCCATATGGCATGCTGCCAAAACCCTGGACCCTGCGCTCCAAGCGCCTACATCCTGTATGCTTAACCCGCACCCTGCACAACACGCTGCCATCAGGTGTCTTCCTAAGCATTGCATATGTCCTGCATGGTGCGATGCCAAACACCCTCAACCCAACCTATATGTCACCAATCACTTGATGCCTGAACCCTTGAATGCCTAAACCCTTACCCTGCAAACCACGCTGCCATCAGGTCTCTTCATGAGCATGGCAGATGTCCTGCACTGCCACTCTGCGCAGCCCTGCATGTTGCCGCCAGCTGTCAGCTCAGTGCAGTTCCTCTGCAGCAGCACACAGCAAAAACAAACCACTTGTTATGCTCTGTAACATGTATGTTAGCTGTTGTAGGCACTCCGCACAGCCCTGCATGTTGCCGCCGCCATGTTCCTCTGCAGCAGCACACATAAAATACACAGCAGCATCGATTGCCATACTGAATGTGTAGGTTGGAAGCGTGGGCGATGCAAGCAGCCCTGCATGTTGCCGCCGGACATGAATGCAGTGCAGTTCCTCTGCAGCAGCACACAGCATCAAAACAACCAATTGTTATGCATTTCAATCCGTATGTTTGCTTTTGTAGGCACTCTGCGCAGCCCTGCATGTTGTTGTCAGCTGTCAGCTCCGTGCAGTTCCTCTGCAGCAGCATGAGACAAAAGGCAGCTTTTAGGCATGTTTAAGCTAACATATACATTGTATCAAGAGCAATCACAGCACAGCCCTGCATGCTTCACCAGCGCAGCGCAGTTCCTCTACAGCAGCTCGCAACAAGAAACAACAGGAGTTGTGTGAACTCAAAGCATGTATCTGGTGTTGCTGGCATGCTGCACAGCCCTGCATGTTGCCTCCAGCAGTCAGTGCAGTGCAGTTCCTCTGCAGCAGCATCGATAGGCATATTGAGTTTGAAGGTTTGGAAGTGTGGGCGGTGGAAGCAGCCCTGCATGCTGCCACAGCATGCTGCTGACAGCGCAATGCACTTCTCCTAAGAGAAAAAAGCCACATGCAGCTGTCAGACATACTGACATAACGCATGCCTGACAATGCAAGCCGCCAGCGCTGCGCAGTTGCTCTGCGGAATCAGAAACTGCAGTGTATTGGTGGCTGTTGTTGACGAATGCTCAGCACTGCGGGTGATATTTGCAGTGGTATGATCAACAGCAGCACTATGCAGGCTGGCATAGTATGACAGCAGCATGTTGATCCCTGGTTCAAATATCTTGTCAGAGGTTGCAGGGGATGCTCTGCTAAGCAGTGCTGAACAGCATCTGCTGGGCAGACACCTGCTAGGCTGACTGCTGCATACATCTTTTCAGCCCAACTCAGCTCTCAGATGCTCTGCAATGGCCTCTTGACACTTCAGCTGTCATGCATTTTCATGCTGCAGCTGCCTCTGCTTATGTTCTGCAAGTCAGGCCAGCATTAACAGCCAAACAGCAGCTAAATAAAAGTTAAAATAAACAAATAACAGCAGCCAGCTCACACTGATTGTGGAAGGCTGCATCAGCTTGCGCCTCTGGCTGTCCTGCTTACGGCTGATCCTCAGCAGCTGCTTCTGCACTGCCAGGGCACGATCCAGGTCACCAGCTGCTGCTGCTGCCTCAAGCTGAGAGAACAGCTGCTCCTGCGCAGTAGTAAGTCCATCGCCCTTGCTGCTGGCTGCTGCTGCTGCTGGCTTGTCTGCTGCAGCGAGGCACACTAGGGCTGTGCAGCACAGCACAGCCACACAAGCGGCCGCTGAAAGACGCATCGCGAGCTGCTGTTCTCAAACAACCGTCTGGTGAAGCGCAAACGCTCGAGGCCAGCACCGTTCGGGTTGTTTTGCTGCGGAAAGTGACAGGCCAGGACGTTTGGCGCGTAATCTGTACTTAGCAGCCCACGCACATCCGAACGCAACAAACAGCGTAGCGAAGGGTGGCATGAGACTGCAGCAAAGGTTGGAACCTTGGCTGGCGTACCATGATGGGCAGCAAAGGCAGTCGGGAGTGATGTCGGCCTGTCCAAGGGAGGCCTGTCGCGGACAAGGACTTGGAGAGCAAGCCACTGACGTACAAAATAGAAAATCAAAGCATTGCTGGTGTTATTTGTGTTTCAATTTACGATTTCTAGTGGCAGCAGCTTGCTTGGTGTTACAAGGTTGATTGAGGTGCGCCTCATGCCTGACGCAGCCATTTCGCCAGTATAATAGCAAATTTGTAAGATAAAATTGGGGTTTCGTATGTTGTTAGGCGGTTCGCCAGCACTCACACGCACCTGAGGGGGCACTTGGTCATCATTGCGAGTATGACTTGGTGCGGTGACAGCAGTACAAATATATGTGGTCTTGTACTTCTACTTTACAGACGCTATGCTCAGCAACTCGCAGATAAATGCTGACATCCAAGTTTGTACCAGCATCAGCAGCCAGCAGCATAAACCGGCACTTTGCACACCCGTGCCCTGTCTAGACAGATCTGTCTCCAAGAAAATAGACAGCCGCCGCATGGCGCTACAACAGTTCAGGAAAAATAAGTGGCTGCTGCCTCGTACACGAGTAGCAGCGTCAAACGATATCAAACGATATCAAGTCGTCCTGGTCTCTGTATAACCAGAGACAGTGCTCTCACATTGTGCTTCGCCAACACAACAACCTGCGCTGCATGTGCATGTGGAACAGCTAGAAGAGAACGGATGCCTGCTGCAGCAGCTGCCAACCTGCAGCCTCGCTGCAGCTCAAAACAACAACAGCAACACAAAGCAACACACAACAATGCCAGGCGTGGCCATGCCACAAGGCTGCTCAAGATGATCTGGCGGGCACCAACTTGAATTCAAATTAAGTTCAAATGCAACACACCAAGGTGGCGCTGCTGTGGCGCTGCCGCTTGGCCAGTTAAAAACAGCAAGCACCATGGTTTATTCCATTCCCTTCTGTCCACCTCGCGACAGCTACCACTACTGTCGCTGTACCCTGCTACTTCAGTCTGTTTCCATTGCAGCCTGACCAGCATCACCACCTCCAGCAGCAGCAGCAGCACCCGCCTCCTGCACATTCACAGGACAGGCTGCTGCCCGCCGCACCCACCATCACTGCTGCCACAACCTGCTCAACCATACTTCAATCTGTTTCCATTGCGGCCTGTCCATCACCAACACCACCAGCAGCAGCAGCAGCAGCAGCACCAGCCTCCTGCACGTTGACAGCGCAGCTGCTGCCAGCCACGCCCGCCATTGCTGCTGCCGCAACCTGCTCAGCAACACATCAATCTGTCGCCATTGCAGCCTGGTCGGCATCACCAGCAGCAGCAGCCGCTTCATGCACATTGACAGTGCAGTTGCTGCCAGCCGCGCCCGCCATCACTGCTGCCGCAACCTGCTCAGCCAAACCCTCAGTACAACTCAAGTACAAAACAAACACAATGCAACATACTCGGGACTGAAGCCTGCCTCAGGCACAAGCCCAGCGAGCTGCTAACCCACTCATGAGGGGGATAATACATCTGACCAGTCTGTCATTCGTTGTTCCTTCAATCTGTTTCCATTGCAGCCTGACCAGCATCACCTCCAGCAGCAGCAGCCTCCTGCACATTTACAGCGCAGCTGCTGCCAGCCGCCCCCGCCATCACCGCTGCCGCAACCTGCTCAGCCGCTGTAAAACCTACCCCAGGCTCTAAACCGCTGCCTGATCCCTGAACCACGCCACCGCTGCCAGCTCCTGTCTTCCCTGCAGCATCACCAACCTCAATACCACCACCAGCAGCAGTATTAGCCCCAGATCCTGCTGCTGCTGCTGCTGCTGGTGCTGCTGCTGCAGTGCTGCTGCTGCTGAACAGCCGACTGTTGGCTGTTGTAATCCAGGCATTAAGCGCTGCTGTGCTGCTGCTGCCAGAAAAGCTGAGGGAAGTGCCTGCAGGGATGAAGAGTGCAGTGCCTGCAGAGGAGCAGCAGCAGTGACAGCAGCAGCAGCAGCAGCAGCAGCAGCGCAGCAATGTGAGGCGTGTGAGTTGCTGCTGCCAGTGAAGCTTAGAGACGTGCCGGCAGGGATGAACAGTGCAGTGCCTGCAATGCAGCAGCAGCAGCAGCAGCAGCAGCAGCAGCAGCAGCAGCAGCAGTGTGGGGCGTGTGTGCTGCTGCTGCCAGTGAAGCTGACGGACTCTCTGGAAGTACCTGCAAGGTTGAGCAGCGCAGTGCCTGCAGCAGCACCAGCAGCAACAACAGTTGAACGTCTGTGTGCTGCATTGACATTGAAGCTGATACGCGTGCCTGCAAGGATGATACAATGCATCTGGGTAATCCATTGCAGTTCTAGAATGGACAAACGGTTGCAATCCCACATCATGTTTTGAACCACACCTGGGTGCAGCTCTGCTTTGATAACAGTAGCTTCATCTATCACCACGCCTGCATTCATGCATGAGCTGAAGCTTCCACGCCTGAACCTTTCTGTAAAGTACCTCTCAAAGCACCTCTCAATCAAATCAAACACACACGAGCATATCAAGCCCACTTGGGTGCAGCTCTGCCTCATCAGCCGCCGTTCAAGAAGCAGTTGACGAGACAGAGCTGCACCCAGGTGAGCTCACCAGCCTTGACGCATGTCTTGTCACTCCAACCTGAACCTCACCAGCCTTGACGCATGTCTTGTCACTCCAACCTGAACCTCACCAGCCTTGACGCATGTCTTGTCACTCCAACCTGAACCTTCGAAGAGCCCTGAATCACGTGTACTATCAGTAAGCTCACCTGGGTGCAGCTCTGCCTCATCAACCGCCGCTTCATCCATCACCACTCCTGCCTTCACGCTGACATGACCGTTGCCGCCTGTCACTAGCAGCAGACCAGGTCCAGGGTCCATCACCTGCAGCAGCAACAGCAGCAGGAGCAACAGCAACAGCAGCAGCGGCAGCAGCAGCAGCAATTGTTGGAGAGCAGTACACAGCGCCGCACATCACCAGCAGCAGCCCAGGCCCTGGGTCCATCACCTGCAGCAGCAGCAGCAGCAGCAGCGGCAGCGGCAGCAGCAGCAGCAGTAGTAGTTGTTTGAGAACAGTACACAGCGCCACACATCACCAGCAGCAGCCCAGGCCCGGGGTTTATCACCTGCAGCAGGATGTTGGAAATCAAACACAGCAGCAGCAGCAGCAGCAGCAGCAGGTACAAAGGTGAGATAACATACATTACCGGCACAGCAGCAGCCCAGGCTTGCAACCAATCACCTGCGGTTGCAGCAGCAGCAGTGATGGTAGAAGCAGTAGGGCAGCAGCAGCAGCAGTAGCCAATGGCAGCAAACAACCCC
Source organism: Tetradesmus obliquus (assembly GCA_030272155.1). Lineage (NCBI taxonomy): Eukaryota > Viridiplantae > Chlorophyta > Chlorophyceae > Sphaeropleales > Scenedesmaceae > Tetradesmus > Tetradesmus obliquus. The sequence continues at coordinate 1,872,146 of CP126205.1, forward strand.
TAGCTCCAGCCAACACAGCAGCAGGCCCGCAGCACCGCCCTGTTCCCGCAATTGAAAACCGCATGCTTTCCCACCACAAAATGCAGCAGCTAAACTCTCGTGCGTTTTGAAGTGTGTGCTGCTGCTAGAGCCAAGGGCCAAAGAACCTGTGGCGCAAGTAGCACTACATACCTCAGAACCACATGAGCCAGTCGATCAGCCGAAACCAGATTTAGAGGGTGGTCACTTCAACGCAACATGGCTTAGCAGCTGATCACATGTAGTTTGACAGCTTCATTGTGTGTATTCAAAGTATGAGCTGCTGGTGTGAAGTGCGTGGAATCAACAACCAAGCTCTTCAACCAGCAGCGCAAACCTAAAATTCACAGCCACCAAAGCCCAGCATATTCGAACCAAAAACCTATAATTGACAGCCAGTCCAACAGCCAGTCAACAGGCCAGTCAAGCTATGAGCAGGGATGCAGGCATAATCTCAAAACCACATGCATTGTACATGCCATATGCATCATGTTGGCAGCTTCATGTACCATTGGGTAGTAAGAGTTGTGCTGCTGGCTGAAGAGCATTGTTGTGCACGATGTGCTTCACCCAGCAGCACAAACCTCAAGAGCACAGCCAGTCGAATAGCCGGTCTTACTTCTAGTCGATATTCAGATGTATCTTTCAATCATACTGCATCAAAATGTTGCGCTGCTGGCTGAAGAAGACAACTGTTCACGATGCCTTCATCAAACAGCACAAACCATAAAACACCAGCCGTCCAGTTTGTGCTGTTTTATGGTTTGTGCTGTTTGATGAAGACGACTGTTCACGTTGACTTCTTCAAACAACACAAACCATAAAACAGCACACCATAAATCACAGCCGTCCACATCCCACCGCCTCCAACCATGTCAATGCCCTTCTGCCCAACATCTGCGGTGTGACATGCCTTAGAACCCCTCGGCCCCTAACCCCGGCCTGGGCCCCTAACCCCGGCCTCGGCCCTTAACCCCGGTGCCTCGAGCTCAAACTTTGCGGGACTTGAAGGCAGTCATTTTTTGAATGATTCCCTCCACCCCCAGCCCCAGTTACTATAGCTGCAGGCCTTCAGCACCAATTACTTTTATGGACATTGCAACCACTAGCTTACTCCATGTTTGTGAAGTGTGTGCTACTGGATAGTGGCCATCATCACTGAATGCGGCACCAGGCTCCCGTGCCCAACATCAAACACATGCAGTGTGTGCAACCCAGTCATATAAAGCTGGTCAAACCTTCGAGTCTCCAATGGCTAGCACATCGTAGCATCACGCCTGCAGCTGTAGGTTGCAGCCGCATACGAGGGTGGTACTGGACTGCGGCTGCAACCTACCGCAGCAGCATTGGTTTGCACCTTCGAAATTTGACAATACTTCTCTGCAGATTGGTGATGTGCAGAAGTTGTGCGCAGAGGCACCGACTGCATTGGTTGAAGTGTGTGCTGCTGGTTAGAGCGAGAGCTGAGAAGCCCCGCGCTCTACCCAGCAACACAGCCATCAACAAAACCAGAGCCAATGAAACAGCTGTTCGAACCAGCTAGTCAATCTGCTAAACAGACGAATTGCAAAAAACTGGATGAAAACAGCAACTTACGTACTCACCATGTCAATAGCCTTCTGCCCAGCCTCGCGTGCATTTGCTTTGACGAGAGCAGCAGCTCAATGTTTGTGCTGCTGGCTGCAGGCGAGGGCTGATCGTGCTGCACCACCAGCGAGCAACACACATCTCAACAGTATGCAAGCAAGCCTAGTACTTGTTCAAACGAGTGAGTCCATTTGCCGGTCAAACAGCGAGACGACCAACAGAAGAGTGAGATATGCAGTCACCCCAACTCACCATGTCAATGGCCTTTTGCCCAGCCTGTGCGCAGATGTGCCACGCCTGGAACTCCTCCACTCCCAGCCCCGGCTGATACAGCAGCAGGCCCTCCGCACCACCAGACGGCAGCGCAGCACCAGGGGCAATAGGCAGCACAGCAGGTGGGGGGCCCTCCCAAAGCGCTCCCTCACTGCCTGCAATGCCTGCGTCACCAGGGCCTGCTGCTGCTGCTGCTGCTGCGGTGTCTTGTGCAGATGCTGGGGCTTCTGAAGGTGTTGCGGCAGGTGCTGCAATGTTGTCGCTTATGAGGGCAGTAGGGGATGAGGAAGCGAGGCCTATGAAAATAATACATTAACAAGCAGCAGCAGTTTGCAGGTATCAGTGAGGTATACACCGAGACCGCCATGATGTGTAGGTCGGTTGCGTGACAGCCATGTCTGCTGCAGTCAACACCGGCTTACCTACAGTGACGCTGTCCACCAAGGCCACAAGTCAATGCCCATCTGCTGACACAGGCTGCCAGTTCAAAGCACCATTGCTGTGTGCTGCTGTCAAACCAGTCTACTAACAAGCGGTGACAGTGTGCACCAGGGCTGCCTACTTGTGGGGTTGCCAGTCAAAATCTAGAACAGATCTGCTGTGTTCTTGGGGCAACATCTGTGCACACATTGTGCACTGTTGCAAATGCCACACCTGCAGTAACGATGTCCACCAGTGCCTGTCTGTCAGTGGGGTCTCCAGTGAGGCCTCCCTTGATGGTGTTGTTGCTGGCGGCCTGCACCTCCAGCACATCACCTGGCAGCAGCAGCAGTAGCAGCAGCAGCAGCAACAGCAGTAGCAGCAACAGCAGCAGCAGCAGCAGCAGCAGCAGCAACGGCGGCAGCAGTGTCAGCTGTACTTGTGCTGGCAGCCTACATCATCAGCAAGACTCTGCTTCATTGTGCACATGTGAAGCAGTGCTCATGTGGAGGTGGCATGGCATAACATGCCGAGTCTGCAATGTTGTGCCATCACATGCAGGAGATCAGCGGGTGTTGGAATCATGAGTTTCCCAAGTCCGCTGATGTCCCACATGCGATGCCAAACACCTGGATTGACCTGTTGCGTGTGTACAAGCACACATATGCATACGTTAGTCGACTGTTAACAGCGAAGCTTCAACAACATGCTTATGCTTTCTGTGACTGCCCGTCCCGCCCGGCAAAATGTGAAGGACTGACACCCACACATTCTGAACAAAAGCAGCATGAACAAACAAGCTTTGACAACATGTGGTACGCAAGCTATCTGGCAGCGCAATCACACTGCTCAGCTGGTGGAGGATATGCAGATGGGGCAAACAAAACAACATTGCCACGATTGCTTGCTTATAGACAAAAGACCTCATAAATTGACCTCTGTGGTGCCGAGTGTCCAGTCTTGTGCCATCGCATGCAGAAAGATTAGCGGGTGTTGGAAAAATGTCTTTCCCAAGTCCGCTGATGTCCCACATGCAATGCCAGACACCTGGATTGACCTGTTGCGTGTGTACGAACACACATATGCATACAATGATTAACTGTTGACAGCGAAGCTTCAACAGCATGCTAATGCTTTCCATGACTGCCAGTCCTGCCCGGCAATTTGTGGAGGGCCGACACCCACACATTCTGAACGAAAAAAGCATGAACAAAACAGCTTTGACAACATAAGGTATGCAAGCAATCTGGCAGCGCAGGCACACCGCCCAGCTGGTGGAGGATATGCAGCTGGGGCATGCAAAACCACATTGAAACGATTGCTAGCTTAAAGTAGTATTGGTAAAAAGATTGGTACCATCGCATGCGGATTTGCTCTATAGAGATCTGCCTGACGATAAGCAAGCCTTGTTGCTTTGACACCAGGGTGCAAGTTGCTGAGAAAAACCGTTGCGGAGCAGCCACAAGCTGTGCAGGCAACACCAATAGCCTAGCTACTGTGCAGCATGCTGCTGCTCGGCATGCCCTGGATCCTTCAGAAAATTCCGAGCACACCAAGCAGCAGCAGCTTGTGCAGGCAGCATTAAATCTGCTGAAAAGCCTATTTCAGCGTGCCTTGATGTGGCTCGGCATGTGCAATTCTGGCAATGCATTATAAGCGGAGTAGGGGGGGACCCAGGTGCTGTACACAAAGTCTTCGCGCCAAAAAAGCAGCTCAGCACAGTTGTTGCAATGCAAGCCATGTGTCTTACAACTGCGCAGCATGCTGGTGCTGGGCATTCCCTGACTCTTCTGGAATCAGAGCTGCACTCAGCAGCGGCACGCTGTGCAGGCAGCCTAAACTTGGTACGCCAAATTCTGCAGTGCAATGATGTGTTGTCTTGTTGTCCGACATGGTTGAGTCCACCAGCAAGTGTGCTTCTAGCTATGTGCTTTTAGCTATGCAGTGCTAGTGCACTAGTGTGTTACGCGGGTGTCAATACAAAGCATCCAAAACATCCGATGGCAACACATCTGAGCACCACATAGCACACTGCCCAGCACGCTGTTGCTGGGTTGGCTGAACTCTTACAGCCCAGGCAGATCCAGCATCAGCAAGCTGTGTAGGTGGCTTCAGCACGGCCAAATTCGTCAATTCTACACTGCATTGGATGTGGTTTGGCATGTGTACATCCGGCTATGTGTTGCTAGTGGACTACCAACTGTGCAATCATCAACTCCCAGCACTCATATCAGGCGTAAATTGCAGCACATCTGAGCACCAAGGGCGTACTGCACAGCCAAGCAGCTGCTGAGTGCGCTCTGGTTTGCTATCCAACCACGACAACACTCAGCAGCAGCAAGCTGAGCAGGCAACAGCAGCACAGCGAAAACCGGTCCTTCTAGCGCGCATTGCCAGTGAACTTTTGCGACATGCAGGGCTTCACTAACTAGTGTTCAAAGAAAATATGGCGCAGCACCTTACAGCATCATGCCGCCACTGCGCAGCAACCTGCCGCTGGGTGGGCTAACACGTTGTTGTCAGAAGCTCCTCCAGCAGCAGCAAGTGCCCAAGCATCCAACAAACCAGCAACACAGCGACACAGCACATGCATGCACCATGTAGTGTACTGTACAGTGTGCTGCTGCTGGGCGCGACCTGATGATAGAACATCTACACTATTGCCCCCAGCAGCTGCACACTGTGCAGACAACTGCCAACACAGCGCAGGTTGACCTTGTAGTGCTCTAATGTGTCCCGGCATGTGGGCTTCTATCTGAGCATTGCTGGTGGACTACTGTGTGGCATGCAGGTGTGGTACACCAATCATTGGTTGAGGAAGCGTGTAAAGTAACGTAATATATTGCAGCAATAAGCTTCACAGTGATTATAAGCGCCATACTGTACAGCATGCTGCTGCTGCGTGAGCCCCATGCGCATTCTGCGGAATAGTCACCGCGCATCAGCAGCAAGCTGGGCAGGCGGCGCTACACTGCATTTTTCACAATGATGAATCACGCACAGCAAGGGACAGGCAGCCACACTCTAGCGCCAACAGAAGGGCTAATGAAAACAAAATGTAGATTGGGCGGCACAGGAGTGCAGAAACAAGCGACTAGCATTCCACACAGCCATCCCCACCACGCAGCACACTGAGCACTGCGCAGCATGCTGCTGCTGGGTATGCTCTGGCTTCGTCAAATCCACGAGGACCCACGCAGCAGGAGCAAGCCATGCAGGCAGTACTAACGAGACAACAGTGGTTTGCAGAGTACCGCCATATGGCTCATGATCAACGTGTGTTCTTCTGACCATGCCTTGCTGGTGGACTGATGTCCTTTGCTGGTATTGTACGCCGAGCACTTATTTTCTGAGAACACTGACACTACACAGCAACAACTGCGAGCGGTGATGCAGCTTGACACTGTACAGCATGCTGCTGCTAGGTGCCGCCTCACTCTTTGAGAAGCACGGCAGCCCCGGCAGCTGCAAGCTGTGCAGCTTAACACAGTGTCAAGTCAACCATGGTTTAAAAAATTTACTGCCTGTTTCGCGGCACGCATAAGTAGGGCTGTGAACGCAGCATCATGTTTGCTCCTATATGTGCATCCTAGTTTACTAGTGCATCATGCAGGCATTGCCCTTGCAGTGCTTATCAAACCAACTGCACAATGATTTGTGCACCACGCAGCGTACTGTGGAGCGTGCTGCTGCTGGGCCGGGCATGAGTTCATGACGATTTCATCCCCAATCCAGCAGCAACACACTGCACGGACAACGTCAACACAGCCAACATCGGTCCCACGGTGCCCTGATGTGTCTTAGCATGCGTGCCTTTAGCTGAGCATTGCTGGTGGACCTGTGTGTTGTGCAGAAAGTGTACGCCAGGCATCTAGAAGCTAAACAAAACAGCACCCTTGCAAGCCATGTGGTGCACTGCCCAGCAAGCTGCTGCTGGCTGCACACCCTCGCCCTGCAAGGACGGAGCGACGCCAGCAGCGGCAAGCTGTGCAGGCGGCACCAAGGTTTTAGCCACTGTGCAGCACGCTGCTGCTGCTTGTGTCTTGACCCTTGCGAGAGTAGACCATGCCAGCAGTGCCAAGCTGTGCTGGCAACATCAGCATCAACCTGAGCATGGGAAAGAAGAAGTTCTCAGAGTGCTCAATGCGCGACAGCCTGTATACCTCTAGCTCCTGCATTGCTAGTGGATTGGTGTGCTGTGTTGCTATCAGCAGGTCAAGCAGACAAAGAACAAGCTGAGCAGCGCAATCCAGCACCACTCGGCGTACTGCACAGCATGCTGCTGCTGGGGTGGCTCTCTCCCCGAGGAAGAGCAGGAGCACCCTAGCAGCGGGCAGTTGTGCAGGAAGCCTCAACATAGCAGCAGCCAATTCCAGATGTGTTGATGTGTCTCGGCCTGTCTGCTGCTAGCTCTGCATTGTTAGCGGACTGGTATGCTGAGCAAATATCGTACATCAAGCAAACAAACAACGAGCAACGCAGCCCATCTGAGCAGCATGCGGCGTACTGCACAGCATGCTGCTGCTGGTAGAGTCCTCACCCTGTGGGAATCAAAAGCACCCCAGCAGCGGCAAGCTGTGCAGGCAGCCTCAACATAGCAGCAGCCGCTTCCAGACTTAGTTGGTGTGTCTCAACATGTTTGTTGCTCACTCTGCAATGCTAGCGGACCGGCGTGTTGAGTATACACCACCACTCTAACAACGGGCGACGCAGTGCATCCAAGTAGCATACGGCGTATCGCGCAGCATGCTGCTGCTGGAGTGGCCTTGACCCTGTGGAAATCAAAAGCACCCCAGCAGCGGCAAGCTGTGCAGGCAGCATCAACACCATCAGCCTCAGCAAGGAAATAAGCAGTTCCCAGAGTGCCTTGCTGCGAGTCGCACTTTGAAAAGTTGAATCCCAGCTCTGCATTGCCGGTGGACTGATGTGCTATGCATGTATAACTGTGTTGTAAGTCAAAGCAATGTAAAACAAAGAGCTCGTGGTGTACTGCACAGCATGCTGCTGCTGGGCTGGCTCTCAGATTTTGCGGGTCTGAATCCTCCCCCAGCAGCGGCAAGCTGTGCAGTCAGCATCAACTCGGCAAACACTGGTTGCAGAGTGCCTTAGCTCAGCATGTGTGCTTCTAGAATTGCATTGCCGGTGGACTACAGTGTAATGAGGTTATTTGTCAACAACTCACACTTTGATCTTCTAGGATCACCACAGCCACACACCAACACCTACGAGCGGTGCTGCAGATGTGTACTGCGCAACATGCCGCTTTTGGGGGCGGCGTTGCCCCTCGACACGCACGGCAGCCCGATCAGCAGCAAGCTGTGCAGCTAGGTGCGGCACTAAACAATCATGGCAAGCAGCGCAATCAATCGAGCAAATGCTTCTCAACATGTGTAGTCCCAGCTGCAGTTTGCCATGGAACTAGTATCTGATGCAGGCGTGGCACGTTAAGCACACACATGTCAGTACCACCACACAGCTGAGCGGACGTACTGCGCAGCATGCTGCTGCTGGTTTTGGCTGCGACGTTGAAAGCATTCCTGCCAAAGTCCAGCAGAAGCAACCTGTGCAGGCAGCATCAATGTGGATCCGACACCAATCCTAAACCCTAAAAATCCTGCTACCTAACGACTGCGCAGCATGCTGCTGCTGCTGGATGCACCCCCACGCTGTGGGCTTCAGCGGGCAGGGCGGCCCAAGCAGCTGAAAGCTGTGACCGTTGAAATTTAATGTTGGCGCAACATACAGCATACTAGCCCACCAGGATGCACAGTTGGGAGCATGCATGCATGGGGTCGCCGGCGGCGCTTCTATAGAATCAGCAACACATAACATGCGTGCACCACGGAGAGGAAGTTGCAGCATGCTGCTGCCGGGCGCAATTTGAATCCGTCCGTAGATAAAGGCCGCCCCACCAGCCGCAAGCTGCGACAGTGTCAACACAGCGCAAGTCCATCCACAGTGCTTTGATGTGTCCCAGCATGTGTGCCTTTAGCTGAGCTGGTGGACCGGCGTTTTGTGCAGAAAATGTACGCAAAGCATGTTGAAGCCAATCAGCACAGCACACTTGCAAGCCACGTAGTGCACTGCGCAGCATGCTGCCGCTGGCAGCACCCTCGCCCTGCAAGGACGGAGCGACGCCAGCAGCGGCAAGCTGTGCAGGCAGCACCGTGGTTGTAGCCACTGTGCAGCACGCTGCTGCTGGCTGTGCCCTTGCTCTGTTGAGATCAAGAGCACTACCAGCAGCGGCAAGCTGTGCAGGCATCATCAACATGGCACATCGAGAGCCACAGGCATACCTACCTAAGCAACAAGGCAAAAATCCAGTGGGCATGTGTGCTAATCGGAAACGCGTATGAGCCAAGCTGGCTGGATGTAAGCGCTTCGTGGGTTGGATAGTTTATGGTTTTAGACGGTTTGAGAGCACAGTCATTAGGCTGTGGACAAGACCACGTGCGCTGCCACATGGCTGTTCAGGGTCGAGAAGGGACTCAGCACAGCATCCCCAGGCCCCCAGCACCACCTCTCAGTGGCAGCAGCAGCAGTAGCGCTGCCACACAACCAAGGATATACAGAACAAAAACAACGTTGAAGCAGAAGAACCGCCCCCGTAGCAGCCGAAGCAGCAGCGAGTGAAACCGTGCGCACGACTTGACAACACAAGTACAAACACTAACAGCACTACTCTCACCCACTCACCGCTGATGTATGCGTGTGGGCAGCCGGAGGGGATCAGCACAGCATCTCCAGGCCCCAGCACCACTTCTTCTAGCAGCAGCAGCGCCAGCACTCCTGTGGCCTCACCCGGCCATGCAGCAGCAGCAGCCTGCGGCATGAACAGCAATGTAAAGCATGAGGAGGGAACACAATGGTGTGGTCAAGCGTCGACATGGCAGCAGTGCCCACACCAGGCTAGGCAGCAGCAACAGCCTGCAGCCAGAATATCGGTCGCGTTGGTGAGTTGAAGCGGTTGCACCACTCATACGTTGCACGGTGCTATTGTTGAAACAGGCTGCTCAGCAGTGCCTGCTCTGAGAGAGGCCAACATCCAATGTATGACAGAATTTGCTTACCTTGATCATGGCATCGCGTGCAGCCAGGCCACCAGGCTCCGACACAACGCCCATCGCCAGAGTGAGGTCGCTGCTGTGGAAGTGGGGCGGCTCAGGGCCAGCAAGGGCTTGTGCCTCAGCAATTGTTGCTTTGCTAGAAGTGCCTGTTGTGGGGACCTTCACACCTGGCTGACTTGGGCCTGCATAACAAGCAGCAGTGAAGCAACAGTTTTGGGTTTAGGGCTTGTGCAGGTGTGGCGACTCAGGGCCAGCCAGTGCTTGTGCCTCTGCAATGGTGGCCTTGCTAGATGTGCCTGTGGATGGCACCTTGACATTCGGCTGCTGGCTGGGACCTGCGGAAAAAGAAGCAGAGGTACAGTGAAGCAATTTGAAGTTAAGGTTTCTGTCTTGTGAAGTGGGGCGGCTCGGGGCCAGCCAGGGCTTGTGCTTCAGCGGTGGTTGCCTTGCTGGAGGTACCGGTCGTGGGGACTTTCACACCTGGTTGGCTGCTGGGGCCTGCAGGGGCAGCGGTACAGCAAAGCCAACTGGGGTTTAGTATATCGTCTTGTGAAGTGGGGCGGCTCAGGGCCCGCCAGGACCTGTGCCTCTGCAATTGTTGCTTTGCTGGAGGTGCCGGTTGTGGGGACTTTCAGGCCTGCCTGGCTGGGGCCTGCAGGGGGCAGCGGCACAGCAAAGCAATTCATGATTGAGGGTTTGAGGTTAAGCAGGTGTGGCGGCTCAGAGCCTGCTAGGGCTTGTGCCTCAGCGATTGTGGCCTTGCTGGAAGTGCCTGTGGTCGGCACCTTCACATTCGGCTGCTGGCTGGATCTGCAAAGGAAGATGCAGAGGTGCAGCGAAGCAATTTGGGTTGAAGGTTTTGGCTTGCGTGTAGGCGGGGCCAGCCAGGGCTTGCGCCTCAGTGATGGTGGCCTTGCTGGAGGTGCCTGCTGTGGGGGCCTTCACACCTGGCTGACTTGGTCCTGCAAAACAAGCAGCAGCACAGCAACAGTTTTGGGTCTTGGGTTTAGGGCTTGTGCAGGTGTGGCGGCTCAAGGTCAGCCAGTGCTTGTGCCTCAGCGATGGTTGCCTTGCTGGACGTGCCTGTGGTTGGCACCTTGACACCTGGCTGGCTTGGGCCAGCACATAATCGGCAGCAGAGGTACAGATCCACTTTGGGAGTATTTTAGGTTTTGTGCGTGTGCCTCAGCAATGGTTGCTTTGCTGGAGGTGCCAGCAGTGGGGACCTTCAGGCCTGGCCGCTGGCTGGGGCCTGCAAAAGACGCAGCGGAGGTACAGGGAAGCATTTTTGGGTTTGTGGTTTGTGAGAAGGTGTTGGAGGGTCATGTTTTAGTGCACACCTCGCTTGACGGCACCTCTACAACAAGGCATGGCAGTATCACACGGGAGAGAGGACAGCAAAATGGAATGGCAGCTACTGGCATCAGATCTCTCAAGTACCTGGTGGGAGGCGTGCTGCAATAGGTGCTTTGCTGACAGCAGCTAGTGCATGACCACTTGCTGTTCAGCAAGCATCTCAAGCGGCACTCCTGATGCGAAAAAATCCAGGAAAATCCAAGAAAATCCAACCCTTGCATGCAGCAAAATATCCAAGTTGCTCAGCAGCACAACACAAACGCACGCTCACAGATGTACAAGCATTGTTTTCAAACAACTCAACTCTTTGTACCTCCCTATCATCATCACCCCCTGCTAGCTGCTGCCGCATCCCGCCTTCACAGCAGCAGCAGCAGCAGCAGCAGCAGCAGCAGCAGCAGCAGCAGCAGCAGCAGCAGCAGCAGCAGCAGCAGCACACTGTGTACCAGCCAGCAGCAGCACAGCACCGCTGCCGTGCTGCTGCGCCTGCAGCCGCTTCAGCACCTCCTGCAGCGCCTGGGCAGCCAGGCCAACACCACCACAACGAAATAAAATACCCAGAACACACTGTAGGGTTTGCGTAACACACTGTAGGGTGTGTATAACACACTGTAGGGAAGTTCCCAAATTGATGCAAAGTTGCTACTCACCGGCTCCGGCATCACCTCCCACCGAGCTGCTGCCCCCTCCAGCCTCCACAGCAGCAGCAGCATTCTGCGTACCAGCCGGAAGCAGCGCAGCACCAGACCCCTGCTGCTGCTCCTGCAGCCTCTTCAGCACCTCCTGCAGTGTTCGAGAGGCCAGGTCTGGCGGTGTGTGCAGCAGCAGCTGCTGCCACATGGCAGCAAGCGCCTGCATGGTGACAAGCAGTGCAGCAGATGGGGGTTGTGTACGAGTAACACAGTGTCTCGCCCACTGTTCTGGGTGATGTGGGGCGTGAGGCCAGGTCTGACGGCGTGTGCAGCAGCAGCTGTTGCCACATGGCTGCCAGGGCCTGCATATTATTACAAAGAAGAAACATAAATTTGGGGACCGCCGGTGAATGCACTTTGCAGTGTTTGAGAGGCCAGGTCTGGCGGTGTGTGTAGCAGCAGCTGCTGCCACATGGCAGCAAGGGCCTGCAAGATGTCACACAGAAGAAGCAGACAGCTGTTGATTGACTGCATGTGCCCCTTGCAAAGTCTGAGAGGCCAGGTCTGTCGGAGTGTGCAGCAGCAGCTGCTGCCACATGGCAGCTAGGGCTTGCATGGTGGCAAGCAGTGCAGCAGATGGGTGATGGGTACTTGTAACGGCATCTGTTGGCCGCTGTTCTGGATGGTGTCAAGTGTGCAGCAGTAGATGCTGCCATATAGCATACAGGGCCTGCAAATGCAGCAGCACAAAAAACTCCATCGTGTCATGCATGCTGTGAACATGAGCCATGCATTGACAGATGTGTAAGCGAAGTCAGGCGTGCAGCAGCAGCTGCTGCCACATGGCAGCTAGGGCCTGCACGGAGAAAAGCAGTGCAGCAAATGGGAGATGAGTGCTTGCAAGGCAGTGACAACTGTTTTGGGTGGTGTGGGATGTGCAGCCAGGTCTGGTGGCGTGAGCAGCAGCAGCAGCTGCCACATAGCTAAGATGGTGCAAGGACCCTAAGATGGTGCCAGGGCCACATGTAACTATCCTCTCTCTCATAGCTGCTAGGGCCGACCGCTGCATAATGCATCTTGCATACTATGGCACGGCACGCATGAGCTGCGTGTGGTTTTTTTTTTCATCTTTATCTTCATGTTACTGTGTGGTTTTTTGTGTGTGGTGTGTGCTTACAGAAGAGCCCTGCCAAGCGGCTGGATTAGACGCAAGTAATCACCACACAAAACCCGCGCAGGTCCAGTCCCTCTTTTGGGTAGGAACATTATGGCACAGGAAATACATTTCGCACCGTTTGATGCCAGTGCTGGCAGACATCAATGCGTCTGGGTGGCGCAGTCCCTACTAGCATGCATGCACAGCGCCTGGCCCCCGCAGCTGGGTAGTACAAAAACGTCAGCACCACCCAACACAAGTGTTGTTCAACTCCAAACACAGTTTTTGATTGAGTATGTATTTCAAAGCATCAACTGTGTGAACTTGCTAATGCATGATGCACGCCCACCTGCTGCCGTGCCTGTGCGTTGCTTGGCCCTGCAGCCAGGTAAGCTTGCACGTTCGGAGTCACCCAGCACCCCACAAGTACGCCGCACCAAAAACAAAGCACTGCTGAAGCAGCCACGTATAGCAATATCAGGAGCCAGTAACGCAGGCGCCTCCCCACCTGCTGCCGCACGCTTGGCCTGCAGCCTGGTATGCTTGCACCTTGGAGTCACCCAGCATCCCACGAGTACGCCGCAAAACAAAAGACAATGCGTTGCTCATTAATCACAAAACACAGCAGTGTGAGGAACCAGTAATGCAGGCAAACTCACCTGCTGCCGAGCATGCGTGTTGCCTGGCCCCGCAGCCAGGTTAGCCTGCACATTGGAGTCACCCAGCTCCCTGCAAGTACGCCTCAACAAAAAGAAAGCACTGCTGAAGCAGCCACATAATATAGCAGTATCAGGAGCCGATACTGCAGGCTCCTCCGCACCTGCTGCCGTGCGTGTGCGTCGCCTGGGCCTGCGGCCAAGTAGGCTTGCACGTTAGAGTCACCCAGCACAGCAGCCAGCTGCGGCATTCTGCCCAGCAGCTGCGACATCTTGTCAAAGGCGAGGAAGCCTGCAAAATCAAAGCAGCAGCAGCAGCAGCAGCAGCAGCAGCAGCAGCAGCAGCAGCAACGTATGGGTGGCTGTCAGTTGCGGCATGAGGCGCAGCAGCTGAGACATCTTGTCAAATGCAAGGTAGCCTGCAACATAAAAGCAGCAGCAGCAGCAGCAGCAGCAGCAACGTGTGAATGGCTGCTAGCTGTGGCATGCACCCCAGCAGCTGAGGCATCTTGTCAAATGCGAGGAAGCCTGCAAACAGCAGCAGCAGAAGCAGCAGCAGCGGGTGGGTTGCTGGCAGCTGCTGCATGCGCACCAACAGCTGCAACATTCCATCGAGTGCAAGGGAGCCTGAGGAAGCAGCAGCAGCCACAACAACAGCAGCAGCAGCAGCAGCTGCCACAGTAACAGCAGCAGCAGCAGCAGCAGCAGCATAGTGTGTCAGGTGCAAGCCAGATGCGGCAGCCAGCACAGCAGCTGTGACTCATGTCAACAGCAAAAGAGCTTGAGAAAAAGTTGGCAGAAGCAATGGGATATCATGTCTGCGGCTGTGTCATGTAGGTGTGACGTGTGACTGACACACAGCCGTAGCCACCACGTTACCCAAATCCACACTGGGTTGCTTGCTCATCTGAAAAGCGACACCACCACGCGTGCCAGACGGCGCATTTCAGCTGAGCAAACAGCACAGCGTGCATTTGTCATACAACGTGCTTGGGCAGCATATGCTTGACAGGCATGTCATCGTCATGCAATCAAAATATTCAGCCAGAGCGACAACGCCATCTCTCACATGCTTGTGGGGCTCCATTTGCGCATGCAGTTCTGTACGCCGCCCAGGGCTTGCACCCAAGCAAACTAATGACAAAAGGTGTTGCTGTGTTGGCAGTGCCGCCGTGCTTGGTGCAGGCTTATGAGCCAGGTCCAGCAATCAAGCACAACAGCATTGGAAACACAAAACAGAGGGCTCAACACACCAAGCACCAGCCGCCGACACAAACAGGCATGCTTCTGTTATCAAAACTCCAGCCAGGCATACAACACCAACAGCACTACCACAACACCCCCCTGCTGTCCACCCTGGCCATGTTGCAGCCAGAGCCTGCATCCACGTTCAAGTCACTTGTTAGTAACATGTTAGTAACATCACCTGCAGAGCAAGCAGCACTGCTGGCCTGCAGTACCAATTGCTTGCAAACCTGCTGATGCGTCTGCTGATGAGACCATGAGTGTCTAAATTCGTTCTTGTACGAACAGTCAGGCTGGCAAGCCTGGCGGCGGACGCACCGACTCCTGAGGACCACGGTGAATACGTGGCTGCGCATTCTAAGCACATCTGGGCTGGGTGACAAAAATACAGCGAAGAGTTGAATGCTGCACACCGCTTCTGGAGCGCATGAGCTTCCCGTCAAGCTCACCTGCAAAGCCTGAAAAGGAGTTGAGGGCCACCACCATTTCCGGCTTGTGAGCTTCGTCAGGGTAGGTCTGCGGCAGCGGCAGCAGCAGCAGCAGTAGCAGCAGCAGCAGCAGATGCGGCAGCAGTGACAATGGCCACATGTGCTTTGCCGAGCACCAGTGTGGTTGGTGCGGAGGGGCAACGCGATTACACAATTGCTGCGGGAATACAGCTTGTAGTAACCTCCTGCAGGTAAGTGCTACAAGAGTGAGCTCTAGTACCTCTTGCCCAGTTCTGCTGCTGCAATAGTAAAGTGGGACTCACGGGCTACTGCACAGCCCAGAGAGCAGTGTCTCATCGAGCAGCAGTAGACCACCAGTGCCACACTACCAAAGGGCCGCCACAATGATTTTCAAAGCACAATCATGGTAATTGAAACTGTGCTGTGCTAACATCGACAACAGTTGAGCATCAGTGCGGTAGAGCATCCTGTGAGACTGGTGGCAGGCGCTTCCCATAAGTATGTGACGCGCTCCGCAACAAGCCGCACACAACAGTCTTGCACACGCTGTACTGCAGACCCCAGAAAGGAATGAAAACCAACGCGTCGTAGGAAACCACCAGGATCACATTGCCAATGCGCCACTACTCCGCATTACACAATAAACATTGCCGAATTGATAAACCGTGCTGTGCAAATGATTTACAACGGTGCTGCAGCAGCGTGGGAGTGCGAGATTATCCTGTGACACTGGTAGCAGATGCTCCCCTTGCAGACAGAGGAACATCTGGCACCGGCCTCACAAAACAGTCTTGCACGCGCTGTTTCAACTGACAGCAGCCTGCCTAGGCAGCCAACAGCAGCATCTGCATATTGGCTGGTGTACTCAATTAAACAGCAGTAAAGCAGCCAATCAACTACAAACATCATCCGGCAGTGCATGGATATTCTGTGGCGCTGGTGGCTGATCTTCCCTTGGGCAAAAGGAATTAGACCCCAGCGGCACAAAACAGTCGTGCACTTGCTCTGCCGTTGGAGGGTGTGGAGCCCAGGGGTGCCGGCGCGGCCCCTGGCCACACACACCCTCTTTGCCTTAACTTACCCAGGAGCTGCAGAGCTGCCTGGGTAGTCACTCACTCACTCACTTGCTGTGCTGTGCTGAGCATACCCTGCTTAGGCCTCACTGGATGCAGCAAGTGCATGCAGCGCTGGTGCAGTCCAACCAGGTCAATATGTAACATGTGTGTCATTTGATCTAGCTGCATACTGCTTGACTGGTGGCAATCGTGCGTCACTGCTGCTTCTGCTGGTGTGCACGGCTGGCTCAGTCAAACAAGCCTACACTGCAGCTGAAGCACCATGATAATGTGCTTCAGCTACTGGACAATGTCCACGCCAAGGTGGCTAAGGCCATGTAGCTCTAGCACGCCAACATAAAAACATGGCAACATGGCAACCACTGACACCTATGCGTGTACCGTGGATATCAGTACAGGGTGTAGCCTATGGTGCAAGCGTGCCGCAGATCAGGGCAACACCCGCAGCGCAGGGCATTGGCTTGCTTCACATCTTTGGTCCTGCTTACACACAACAAGGACCTGAAGCACGCCCACCCCAGGAACCAAGCAGGACACCAAGGGCCACACTTGCAAACGCGGTACCTGCAGTATCTGCAGTACTTGTGTCCAGCACCATGCGCAAGAAGCCGCACCTGCCTTCACCAGCAAGGACAGCATCCAAGCCAAGGCTGTATGTGAATGCCAGACACTGCAGTTGTACAACAACTGTATACATCATATTCCTCAGCAATACCCCTGGGATCGGCGTGGTTGAACTCTTTGACGTCGTGTTCAGCGACAGACACACAGCTCAACCACACCCACCCCAGGAGCAAAACTGGACACCAAGAGCCGCACTTGCATTAGCAGCAACACTAGCCCCCAACAGCAATGGCTACACCTGACGTTCCTTATTGCACTTCATCAGGTACAGCAATGCGCCACTAAGCTGTGCCTCATCCGAAACCCCATGCTGGCGTGCTAAGCCTTCTGGGGTGTGGGCATGACGCACCACGGATACGTACCACACCAACACAGGGTTTGTTCAGCACCCACCCACATACAGAAACTTGTTGCTAGTACGGCCCAACAACCCCCAAGCCCACATGCATACTACTACCAAAGGAAAACAATGGCAACTCTGCACAACATGGTACCTTTGTGCAAGGCGGTGCGTACACAGCAACCATGCGCAACATCGCTACAAATTCAGCAGCTTGCGCCACTCTCGAAGCACAACATTGTCAACAGCAGTGGCTACTGCAGCAGTGAGGAAGTACGGCTGGCCTACTGCAGTCTTCAACGTGTGGGCAGCAGTAGGCCAGCGATGCCACATCGCTGAACAGGCGACTACTTGAAGGCCAACCCTACCGTACATGTTGTGCTTCCAAATTGCGCACAGCTAAACTTCATACAAATGCGACAGTGCAAAAACATGTGGGCTGGAACCACATGTTGACGTGCTGCAAGCTGCTGCAGGATGTAGACACCAAGCAGGAGTCGGCATCATGCTGCAGGAGCTGCTTCACCCCAACATGGCATTGATGATAACCAATGATGACCAATGATAATGGACCACACACAAACAAAGGATCCCGAGTTGCTGCTGCTGCTGTTGCTGCTGCCGCTACTGCTGCAGATGCCTGGCAGAGTGAACTCAGCGTAGTACAAACTGTCAAGCCTACATCGCAGCTGCAACCTCATGTTGGTGTGCTGCAAGCTCCTGGAGGGTGTGGACACTGAAGGCTACACACTGCAGGAGCCGTAGCATGCCAACATGGCAATCTCCGACACCTACGCGCATGTCCTTGGTTTCAAAAGGCCACGCTTTTCAACTTGCAAGTGGCACAGCTAGTTTGCTGAAAACTATGATTGGTGCTGCGCTAAGTTGAGGATAATTATGATCAGTGCTGCAACACTAATGGATACAACACTGCAGCAGCAGTGTGGCAGAGCATCCTGTGGCACTGGTAGCAGGCACTTCCTCCAAAAGAGGGGGGTCTGTCACCAGCGACACAGTACAGCCTTGCACACGCCGTCCAACTTGCAAGTTGCACCAAACCGTTGAAATGGTGACATCAATGATACGTGCGGCGCTAATGGCTACAACACTGTAGCAGCAGTGTGGCAGAACACCCTGTGACAATGGTGGCATGTGCTTCACTGACCAGGGAATGATACGTGCGGCGCTAATGGCTACAACACTGTAGCAGCAGTGTGGCAGAACACCCTGTGACAATGGTGGCATGTGCTTCACTGACCAGGGAATGATACGTGCGGCGCTAATGGCTACAACACTGTAGCAGCAGTGTGGCAGAACACCCTGTGACAATGGTGGCATGTGCTTCACTGACCAGGGAATGATACGTGCGGCGCTAATGGCTACAACACTGTAGCAGCAGTGTGGCAGAACACCCTGTGACAATGGTGGCATGTGCTTCACTGACCAGGGAATGATACGTGCGGCGCTAATGGCTACAACACTGTAGCAGCAGTGTGGCAGAACACCCTGTGACAATGGTGGCATGTGCTTCACTGACCAGGGAAACACTAACCACCAGCCGCACGTGACAACTTGCACACGCTATTCAACTGACAGCAGCCTTCCCAGGCAGCCAGCAGCAGCACCTGCATTGGGGTTTAGGTTTAGGGCTAAACCCTAAACCCTAACCCCTGCATGATGATTGGTGTACCTGACACAGCCCGCTTGAAAACGTCAAGTCAACCTTGATAAGCTGCTGCAGGAATGCGCTGCAAGGCTAGTTCATGTAAGAGATCGCCCCATGACTTCAACCTGAAGTATATCAAACATGTTTTCCAGAAAAGCAGCAGCATCGTGTCAAGGCCTCACCTTGGCGTCTTTCTGGTGCAGCTTTTTGGCGGTGCTGGTAGTGGAGTGTGACTGCCCGCAAACAACCCACGAACCTGCAACATAACAAACGCAGCTGCAAGGTTGCTTTGCCTACCTTGGGGTCCTTCTGGTGCAGCTTTTTGGCGGTGCCGGTGGTGGGGTGGGCCTGCAGCGGCAGCGCCTTGTCGATGGACAGCACCTGCAGCAGACCAGGCAGCAGCAGCAGCAGCAGCAGCAGCTGAATGATACTGCTGCTGCATCACCAACAACAACAGCTGCTGCACCATTTACATTACATGACATGACCTTACATGAATGTTTGAGGGGGATAGCAACCCATGACAAAACGCAAACAAAACAGCAACAAAGCAATGCTTATGCTGTGCCATGCAGTTTTAGGGGTATAGCTGCATGTGTTACACCATGCTGCACCTGCCAGAGGGGCAATTGAGCGCAAAACTTGCCGTTTCACTCGCACTCGCAACGATCAGCAGCCGGCCCTGGCCCTGCTACTGCTACTGCTGTGCATGTAATAGTTTTCCGTAATTGCTGCAGGTTTTGAAACGAAGGCAAACGCAAGACTATGAGTAATTGGCCCCACCTTATCTGTAAAAACAGCAGCAGGTCATAGCATGCGCATCGTGCTTAGGGTTTTGGTACCAACATACGAGTATAAAACAACTGGAACCACAATGTCACGTTCCCTTCCTTTAATGGACTGCTGTACTGCCCAACTGCATCAGGAAAGGCAGCCACCCTGACCGTATTGCTGCTGCCAGTTGCTGCTGCAGCAATGCAACGCGCGCTGAAGCCCACAGGATTCAAATAGGCACCATGCAGGCCTGACACCCACCTTCATATGCAAAGGCAACGGCTCGTGGCCCTGCTGCTGCTGCTGCTCTTGATGGAAATGCAATACATTGCTCAACAGCACTGCGCACAAAATGCTTACAGCATGACGATAAAAACAGCCCCACCTTCATCAGGAAAGGTAGTAGCCCCTGGCCTTGGCCCTGCTGCTGCTGCTGCTGCTGCTGCTGCTGCACCAGCCTGGTGCACTGAGTGCAACATCTGCCGCACAGACAACAAACACACCAACGGCAAATCATGAAAAAATGCAGTACATCGCAGCAACAGCGAAGCACAGAAACAACCACAGCACCTACCTTCATGTGGAAAGGTACAGGCCCCTGGCCCTGCTGCTGCTGCTGCTGCCGGCTGGCCAGCTCAGCGCACTGGGAATTATGCTGTAAGACAGCAATCAACTCCAGCACCACACTACAATAGCAGAAACCATAACACTTACCTTCATCAGGAAAGGCAGTGGGCCCTGGCCCTGCTGCTGCTGCCAGCTGGCCAGCTTAGCGCCCAACGCCTCAGGGTGGCCCCCCAGCCACTCGCCTAGGCCTGCACCAGCTTGGCCCGACTTGGCAAGAACAGAGGCAGCGCCACTTGGGTGGGTGCCAACCCTGCAGGCAGGTCAGCAGTGAACACAGCAGCTGCAGGTTGGCGTGTGTTTGAGCGTGCATTACGCATCAGAGAGGGTGTC
The DNA here is from genome assembly GCA_030272155.1 of Tetradesmus obliquus. Lineage (NCBI taxonomy): Eukaryota > Viridiplantae > Chlorophyta > Chlorophyceae > Sphaeropleales > Scenedesmaceae > Tetradesmus > Tetradesmus obliquus. Next base: position 1,892,442 of record CP126205.1, read on the forward strand.
CACCTTGTACACACGTAGCAGAAAGGTCGGCAGCAGCAGCAGCAGCAGCAGCAGCAGATTCTGAGTGTGGTTTAGAACCAGGGCCTCAGTGTGGTTGCCCAGCCACTGGCCAAGGCTGAGCCCTGACTTGCCCGATTTGGCCATAAAAATAATATATTAATAGAAATAATAGACTAAAAAATAGTGGCAGCTCCACTGGGGTGGCTGCCAACCCTACAGGCATTAAGATGTAGCGGACAAGGTAGCGGCAGCGGCTGATTGTTCATGTATGTGATATCAGCCTAGCCACTAGGGCCTTGGGGTGGAATCCGGGTCACTCGCCAAGGCTTGCCCAAGCATGGCACGACTTGCCATGCATTGTGGACAAGGTAGCAGCAGCGGTTGATTGTTCATGTGATATCAGCCCAGCTTTAGGGTGGAATCCCTGTCACTCGCCAAGGCTTGCCCCAGCATGGCCAGACTTGGCATTCAATATGGGGGCAGCTCCGCTTGGGTTGGTGCCGATGCTGAAGATCGTCACAAAACTCCAAGCGGAGCCGCGTCCATTTTGAAGATGGCATACAACATGCTTATGTACTAGTGCAGAAACCTCGTGGAACTGATGCCACTTTGTTGAAGGCAGCACACGCCGCAATGCTGGCAGACAGCAGCTTCTTCAATTCCTGCGCTTTTTACCTGCTACAGTTGTGCGAAAAATCACAAGCAGCACAAGCCGCAAAAGCAGCTGTTTAACCTACAACTGCTCTGCACAGCACGGACATAAAGACGCCAGCGAGAGCAGCAACGCTGCACAAGCAGCAAATGCGCAACTCGCAAGCAACCCCTCCCACCCACCACAGCTCTGCACAGGAGGTAAAAAAACGCTTGCAGAGCAGCAAGGACATACTGCATACACACAGCGCACAAGCAGCGACAAAGCAGCACCCAGGCACATTCTCGTGTACATTGCTGCATTGACGGTGGCAGTTATTGCAGCCATGTACACCAAAATGTCCCTCGGTTTATTCCTGAGCTGCGCATACCCGCATACCGCGGCAGAACCCTAGTGACGCCGACACCAAGTCACACGCAAGCCGCCATTCACACATGCACACCCCCACCACTCCTTGCGGGCCTCAAACCTTCCAGCCACTAACTGGCGCCTACCCCACACTGCCTCTACTGTCACAGAGCTTTGCAATTTGGAAGTTGCACACTGGTGACCTTCCCACAAGCAACCCCTCCTACTTACCATAGCTCTGCACAGCACGTCAACTTCGGCAGAGCAGAGCAAAAGCGCACACACAGCGCACAAGCAGCGCAGCAGCAGCGCGCAAGCAACCCTCTTTACCCACCACAGCTCTGCAAAGCTGGTGTCGCTGCTGCCAATCCTTGCCCCTTTCCAACCAGCACAGCTGTGCCCATCCCTCAAGTCCCAGTAGCAAGCAGCAAGCATGGCACCCACAACACGCGGACTTACAGATTCACAACCGCGATAACACCACACACCCCGACTGTAACAGCACACGAGCAGCACAGGCAGCACAGTCCATCGGGCACAGCTGTGCAAAGCAAACACACAGCAGCAGCAACAGCACGAGCTGCACTTTTCACTCACCACAGCTCTGCGAAGCGCGTGTCGCTGCTGCCGGTCTTGGCTGCTGCGGCCTCCACACCATTGGCACGGGCCAGCGACAGCACCTGCACTGCAGCAACATGCATGTAATTGTGACCATGCAGCCCTCTCGATCCTGAGACAGAGCAGCATTGAATGTAGCAGATCATGTTGCAACAAGCCAGCATTGTTAGGTGTGAACGTACATGGTGCACAGTGAACTATTGCTAAGCGTGGCAGCGGCTGCAACCCCAGCACAAGCGCAGCAGCAAATATCATCTACATTGCCCCATCTCGCCAAGCAGCACACGCTGTGCAGCTTAACTAGGTGCGCTGGTTTTCTGTCACCCTGAGCATATACGGACGAGGAGGGCAGCAACCCAGGGCACCTAGCATGCCGACTCATCAACCACCAGAACTGCCGTACTGCGGCAGATTGCTGCAGATCTGTGCTAGCAGCTTCACTGCAAAGGGCAGCTGGCAACCTGCACCAATTCTGCAATTTTGCAAGCGGATTAAATGTGTCCGGCCCTTGTCTTTTGTGCAGCTCACGCACCTTGCTGTCAAGTGAAGCCGGCACTCCCCAGTCATAGCTCTGAGTGGCGCAGAGCAGCGGCAGCATGGCTGCTCACGACTGCTGCTGCTGCTGCTGCTGCTGCTGAGGGGGCTGTGCTGTACAGGACCACAGTTGCAAAGCACAGCAGCAGGATCGCCTGGAATGCCTGATGCTGTTGTAGACGGGCGTGCCCAGCAGTCGAGTAGGGTCGGTAGTCAGGGTACCTTGTTGCTCTGTGTGTTCTACAGAAGGCCTGTACGCAGCAGGAATGTGTGCATCAGCAGAGATCAGTGCGGCACAGATCTGGACAACAGAATGTTTGCAGCGCTGTGCATTGCGGCTGTATCAACAGTTGCGTTGCTGTGTTAGCGCCTTTAAGCTTATACTGTTTACATTAGCGTCTGTTGCAAAGCGCCATGCTGGTTGAGAAGGAGGTAGGCAGAAGCAGCAGATCACTCTTCAACAGCAGCACCAGCAGCAACAGCGACACCATTCAAAGCCACGCACACGTGCATCATTCCAGGGAGTGAAATCCAAAGGTTAAAACGGCCACAGCGAAAATTACCTTGTGAAGCGGCCTTGTTGCAGAGCAGAATATGCGGGCAGTGTGCGACGCAGCAGCAGGAGCAAGCTGATCGGTCTGAGCTTTACGAACCAGATCGTGTTGCTGCTGAACTGACGATCGCATCGAATGCAGGGCAGGTGCGACATGCTGAAGCAGCATGTGTAATCCTTGGAACCAGTCTTAACATAACACCTGTTGACCTGGCACGGGTGATTTGAATGCTCATTTGGCGCCTTTTCCTCGATCTGCAGCTGGAATCATGTTGAAACATAGCTTTTCTGGCCCAAAGTGATGTCAGCTCCGAAACACCACGACTGCTCACTGCCAGCACACCCATCTGCCAGTGGCTTAGCTGTTTGTTGTGCATTAAAAACACATGCCCGCATCCTGTATGTGCACCTGTTGTGTGATTGAGCAGTTTTTCACATAATTAGCAAGACAAGTGCAATAGTTACTCCTGCAGAACACCATGTGTGCTGTGCCAAACCCCAGTCATTGGCGGCCAGGTTGCTGTTTACAACCATCCTTGACAGTCACAGCCGACTGTGTTGCAGGCAATACTACCTAAGACATAAAACCAGGGTGGACATGTTACATGTATGCATGCCATGTTCTGATGGTGCCTAAACCTTCTATGTGATCACCCGGTGACAGAGGGCCTTCGTCCTGGACAGGAACGTGCCACAGTGTCCTTCTGCACCAGCAGTTTCAGTTGTTGCCATGCACAGGCTGCAATGAAGTGCGTGATGCCAGGCTTGCTGCATGGCTGCTGCCATTCATGTTGGATACCAGCACCCGCTGCTTACTCAGCAGTTGCTGCACAGCAGTTATCAGACACCAGCATGCCTGCACAGTACCACTTCAACATTCCTTTGCTGTGTTAGGCTTGAGGTGCATGACTGACATGCAGGACCATTCCTACAGCAATATGCCTGAACAGCACCAAAAAAATCCCAAATATGCACGCAGCTGTGACCCGTGCACTTTCCTGCAAGTGCCCCTCATCTGCCCTCATTTGCAGGACCACCAGAATGCTACAAGGTTTCTTCCCCAGACATACTTCGCTGCCGATTGTGATTGGGTTCCCACTCCCTCACAAGGTAGAAAGGGAATATGCCAGGCCGCAAATGCTGCTTGTCGCAGTAGCTGCAGGCAAGCTGCATGGGCTCAATGATGATGAGGCGTCATGATCAGCAGATGCACAACAATCAATGGCCCTGAAAAAGCAGAGTTGTTAGCAGCCATGCCATTTTAGCGCGCTGCGTCATGACTCACAGGAAGACGAGCAAAACATGTGTTGGCAAAAACAGAGAAATGCAAAGCTGCAGGCGCTAGACAGCTGTCAAACACACAGTCAAACACGAGTCAAACACAAAAGCTGAGTCATCAGCAGTAGTAGACCACACCACCACCCCAGGTCATCTCGGCAGCGCCTAACACTCAGGCATCTGCATGCCATCAAAAAGTGAAATGTTATACTCAGCAGCCGTAGTTGACCACACCATCCGTCAGGTCGACCTTGCGACAAAGGCAGCAAAAGCATCAACAGCTGCAGGCATCATGTGCCACCAAAGACATTGAGGGTCAAAGTCAAAGTCAACACCCTTAGCAGCCGTAGTTGACCACACCATCCACCAGGTCAACCTCAGCCAGCGGCCTGCAGCTGGGACCCAGCGCTGCAGCAGCACTTGAACCCTTTTCAAACACCGCACCCAGATGCCTGTCTGCCAGCAGGCTCCTCCTGCGGTCCTTGCCGCTGCTGCCTGTGCCCTTGTTACGGTCTGCTGCTGCTTCGGGTGTCTGTTCGTAGGCAGGGCCGGCCTCCTGCTCGAAAGCAGAACCACGGATGATGGGGAAGCCACACACCAAGCCCTCACAGCAGGATGTGCTGCACATGCACATGCTGTACTTTGCGGTGCACTGGTTGGATAGTAGGCCGCCCGAGAAGAGGGACTTCAGCTGTGCGTCCTGTACAGTAGCTGTTTCGCCATCAGGCTGGTCTGCTGCTGCGGTGGTGGTGGTGGTGTAGCCGTTGTTGGGGTAGGTTATGCTGGCCTGTGTGTTGCTGTCGTCTGTTGCTGAGTTGAGAGTGAAGACGCAGGCAGAGGCAACAGGCCAAGCAGTTGTGAGGGCGGCAGTGAAGCATGGTTCAGGGGCAGAGCTGGTTGACTGCTGCTGCTGAGTCATGCCGAAGTAGCAGCATGGTGTGGTTTCTCTTGCAGGAGAGGGACCACTCTCTTGCGAGAAATCACAGGTTGCATATATGTACAACCCTGATCTGTGGGAAGACAACACAAAGGGGCCGCTACAATGCTGTGCAAGGGCTGCAGACACCATCCAAGGTATCAGCCCCAGCTGCTGCTGCTGCTGCATGTCCAGCGGACTTGCTTGCAGGAACGGACACGGTCGCTGCTGAAGCTGTTCTATGTTATTCAAAGGATGATATAGAAGGTAATCAGGCTGGCAAGTGACAGCGAAAGTGCTGCAGCTTGAGGATTGAGCTTGCAGGAACCCACCCGGGAAGCACTGGCAGGAGCACTTGCCACACTCATACTTCGTGCCTTTCATGCCATGGGGGCATGGGTAGCGCATGCAGGGATCATTGCCACACTTGACACGAGGCAGGTTGTTTGGGCATGTCGTGTTCTGCGAAACTGGAGAACTAGCTGTTCCCGCCTCCTGCTGCTGCAGGCTACGGTGCTGCTGCAGGCCAAACCCGGTCAGGCCTGACCTCGCCGCATGCAGACTAGTGATGGATGATAGACAAACAAGCAATAAAATCGCACGCATAAGCGCTGTCTGAGAAGGCATGGTCGAGGACTGCGAGTTCGAAGTGTGTTTTGCAAACAGCTCGCAATCGGCGCTTCTGGTTGTATGGCAGCAACGTGAAGAAGAGTTTAAACGTGAGTGAATTATTTTCTCGACCAGGTTGACTGGTGCTTTTATACCAGCCGTGTTGGGATGGCTTGCTGTCCAGGGTTTCAGGGTCTGACAGTTGATTCAAATTGAGCTCTACGTCAACCATTCACCGCGGGAGACCGACTGGGCCTGGCCCCACGGATTTCTACCTTATCCTCTTTGATAAGGCTGGTAGCACAACAACGTGAACATCACAACCCTGTGTAGAAGCTCCCTTGCAGTGGCCCTGTCTAAAAGTAGCGCTGTCATGTGCACAAGCAGCATGCTATGCCTCGAGTGCGTTGTTGACGTTGTTGATTTTACAGTTTGGACAAGCATTCAGCAAGCAAGCTCCCAACTGCAGTTCATAACATACTGCTGCACAGTTGTAAGGCAACAACCAGCATGCTGTGCGCCACAAATGCGGCAGTGCTTTGCAGCGCAGCTGCAGCAGTGGCACATACTGCTGTGCACACCAGCGTCGCTGCTGGCATGCTTCATACCAACACCTGCATGTAGACAGTTGTTTGTGTGCAGGCTGCCAGTACGCAAGCTGCAGCCAGGCAAGGTATGCAGGGCACAGCTGATGTCTACACTGCACCTTACATCAGGACGGCAGCGCTCCTTCCAGGACGATTTATGCAGGCAGCCTGCTGCACAGCTGACACCAGTTTCTCACACCAACCAAACTTATGGTGATGCCAGCTGTATATTCCAGTGGCCACACAGCACTGGAACCTTGATGTGTGTGCGCAGGTTCGCAACTGTTACTGTTGCTGTCACTGCTGCTTCTCCCTGCTGCTCCAACCCACACCCTTGCTGTGTGTCATACACACTGCACCTAATATGCAGCATTGCATACTCAAAATGATAGAACCTGTGGAGCTGCTGTTTAGTAAATCAGCTGATTCCTCATCTCTGCAACATGCTGCTGCTGTTGTTCCAAGTATCTATACCGTATGAATTGTTGCGCTGCCATGAGAAACAGCACTGGCCACCCATGTGTGTGTGCAGGTACACACATAACTGGCTCCTGCAAGATACAGCATCACAGAATGAGCCAGCAAATCTCGCAAGCTGCAGCACCATGGTGTGATTCGAGCACTTCCTGCAAGCACTTCCTGCGAGCTGCAGCGTGCACACTGGCTCCTGCAAGCTGCGTCACCCCAGTATATGCAAAGCAAACACGGCAAGCTGCACTGCCACAGTATGATTCAAGCAAATCCTGCAAGCTGCAGCACCACAATGTGCACAAAGCAAATTCTGCAAGCTGCAGCACCACAGTATGTGTCACGCACACGCTGCAAGCTGCAGCATGCACACTGGCTCCTGCAAGCTGCGCACCCCAGTATGTGCGAAGCAAACACTGCAGGCTGTAGTGCCACAGTATGAGCCAAGCAAATCCTGCAAACTGCAGCACCACAGTGTGCAGAAAGCATATCTACAAGCTGCAGCACCACAGTATATGTCAAGCACATGCTGCGAGCTGCAGCAGCATGCTGGCTCCTGCAAGCTGCGGCATCACAGCAGACACCACAAGCTGCAGCGTCACAGTATGAGCCAACCGAATCTTGCACGCTCCAGCACCACAGTGTGCACCAAGCGAATCCTGCAAGCTGCGGTGCCTCAGTATGAGCCAAGCACCCACTGCAAGCTGCAGCATGCACACTGGCTGCTGCAAGCTGTTGCATCACAGTATCAGCCCAGTCATCATTGCCAGTTGCTGCACCGTATGAGCCAAGCAAACCCTGCAAGCTGCAGCAACACATTATGAGCCAAGCAGACGCTGCAAGCTGCAGCATTGCAGTATGAGCCAGGCACTCGCCGCAAGCTGCAGCACGCACACTGGCTCCTGCAAGCTGCAGCTTTGCAAAATGACCCACGTTGGTGCTGCACACACTGAATAGGTATGCTTGTCAACACGCTTGTCAACACACAATTACCCTAAGACAAGTTCTCTTGTTCTCTTCCACAGCATGGCCATGCAGCAATTGACTGGGCGCTCAACATCTTCAACACCGTATGAAGATGCTGCTGCTGCTGCTGCTGCTGCCGCTGCTGCTGCACATGCTGGCCTCCTCACGCCCGGACACCCAAGGCACACCGTGTTTACTCTGCTGTTGTTTTCCCTGCTGCTGCAACTTAGCAGCAGCATGCAGCTGCGCATGTGCCGCACTGCTGCTGCTGCTGCTGCTGCTGCTGCTGCTGCTGCTGCTGCTGCTGCTGCTGCTGCTGCTGCTGCCGCTCCTGGCAGCACAGCATGCTGCGCTGCCGAGCCCAAGCGCTCCTGCCCTTTCCTCATTCATTTTGTTTTCAGCAGCTCTTCACGCACCCACCGCAATGCTGGTGTCACTGGGAAAGCAAGCTGCCAGTGTCACCAGCAGGTGTCACCCGCCCCAGCCCCTGCGTGCTCCGCTCTAACCGTAGCGGAACAGCAGCAGCGACAGCACCAGCAGGCCACCGGAGCCCCCTGCCAGTCCTGCAAACATTGTATGCTTCTTTGTGCGCTTCTGGTAGCAGTCGACGTAGGTCATGTCCTTTAAGCACTGCTCCTGGTCGAGCAGCTTCTCGCCGTTGCCCAGAATCCTGTATGGATTGGCACATGGGCAATTCGTCCTGCTGTTTTGAGTTGTTACTGCCATGATGGAGAAAGCGACCACGCCCACGAGGCCTGCCACCACCAGGAACACCAGGAACTTGCTGTTGCGCTTCGGCCTGTCTGGATTCTTGCTAAGTTTGTTAACATTGCCCCAGAATCCCTCCTCCTCATCGTGGTGAGCGGTCATGGTTGCGGCAGTGGGGTGTGTGGCGAGTGCGGTGTGCTGGCTTGTAAGGTGAAGGAAGCGTATGTGATTCGAATGCTGTTGTAATCAAAGACACTTAAACATTTGATGCGCAGTATGGCCATGCTGATACCCGCAGTGGCAGGTATGCCAACGACTAGGCTTTCGAAGCGCCAAAACCAGAGCGAAGGCCCAAAGGCAACTGCAAATCGGTTACATAACGGTGAATTGAAACCAATCAATCAGCTGTAGTGAATGCTACTAAGCGCGCTGCAGGCAGATGAGCATGGCCGGTACCGGTGTGCAGCAGGTGAGCCATGTCAGTGCAGCCCCGGCCAGAAGGCGCGGTAAGCGTTGTGCTGCACAACTTGTGCAGCAAACAGTGTCGAGGCAGCTGTGGCAGACGTGTTGCCTTCTACAACTCCACAGTTCGTCTGCATCTTATGTATTTTTCAAGCATGCTCAGCACGCTGGTGACACGAGCAGACCAGCCAGGCAGGACACATGCACTGCGCAATTCGCAAGGCATGACAACCAACTCGATGGGGATGATGATGGTTTGGTTTTGCTAGCTTGACAACTGCTGAGGGTTCCTAGCTCGTTGTCGGCCATTGTAAAATGCAGTGGCACGCGCAGCGGCATGCGGGCCATGCCCCCCGGGGGGCCACCACTGTTACTGACACTGAGTATTTGCACCCTGTGCATAGCCAAAAGCTCTTTGTAAGAACCGATGCTTTCAATGACATCTGCGCACCAGTGGCAACCAAACTGACTTCTGGTCGCAGCCAACTCCCACCTGCAACTTCCTGCTGCTGGCTCAGACTGAGCCGCTCAGTGGGACCAAACCCTACACCACAAACCTGCTGTTGAAGCGACATATCATCAAGCTCACTGGAGTTCAACATGCTAAAGTGTTTGTTTTTTGAAAGGATTGCTTCGAAGCAACAGCGCATAAACCGCCTTGCTGTATAAGCACGAACAGGCCATTTTGCTGTTGACACTCCAACTCTGCATCAAGCCAGAGGGTGGCACAAGTATTACGATCCACCTGAATTTCAAAAATGTCGATTTTGTGATGAGTACAACAGGCCTGTCTGCAGCAGCTGATCATGGCGCTTGCTGCACCGGTCGAGGAGGACTTCGGCTCAGACGAGCAGATATCAAAGCAAGTGTTTCAGACGTATGAGTGCAAAAGCATTGGCAAGGGCAAACCCCATGCAGGCGACATCGCGGAGCCTTCTTCACTCAGGTGCTTGAGCAGCAGCAGCAGTACAGCAGGCTTGCATGGGCCCTGCATCTGTGCATGGCGTTTCCAGTCTACGTTTGTAACAATGGTATAACAGCATGTCTGCAATCAAGACTGCAAGCTCTGGCACACCCCATGGTGAAGCCAAGTGCTTGTGGTATTATGCCCAGCAGTGACAATGCTGTGCATGCTATGCTGCTGGTAGCCCCACCTGCGTGCCGGTTTAACCACCAGATGGGCTTTTACGTTATATGGAGTCTATGTGTCCATGCTTGCTCGTCTGCCATCCTCTGCAGTATTGCTGAACCGCCCAGCTTTCGTTCAACTGCTGCAACCATTCGCCAACCATTCACTCTGCTTCACTGCACCACCTGCCACTCCTGCAAACTCTCCTGCGAACGTTCCTGCAAACATTCCTGCAAACTTCTTCCTGCAGCGCGATCCCGCTGCCTCCCTCAGACTATCCCCTGTGGGATTCCCTGCCGCCAGAGGTGGTTGAGCAGGGCAAGCTGAGCCAGCTGCAGCTGGAGGGCGTGCTGTACGCCTGTAGCCGCCACCAGCAGATACTGCCCAGCGGCCAGCGGGCAGGCTTCTTCATTGGTGCGTGATTGTGGTGGCTTGGAGGGTGTACCAGCAGCAGCAGCAGCAGCAGCTTCCCTGGAGCTCTGCATGCATCAGCACACGTGCAGCAGGGCGGGAGTACTGGCAGCAGGATGCAGGATGATGGTTGCAGCAGTGCACAAGCCAGGCATGCGATGCTTTCCGTTGGCTGGTGCAGTGCAAACACGCGCAGCATGATGAACTGTGCCTGTCCTGCTGCGCTGCAGGTGATGGTGCTGGTGTGGGCAAGGGGCGTCAGATAGCAGGCGTCATCTTAGACAACTACATCAGGGGCAGGAGGTGTGCACAGGAGCGCTGGATGGGGTAGCAGCAGCTGTGCCAGCAGCATAGTGCTGTTGTTTTTCACAGCAGCAGCAGCAGCAGCAGCAGCAGCAGCAGCAGCAGCAGAACTCGCAGGCGTAGCGCTGAAGCTGCTGGCCTGCAGACGCATCTGCTGCAGCAGCTTCCCGCGCATTAGATGTCAAGTGCCCTATCATTACCAGCCACCAGCTTATGGCCTTGTTCGAATGTATGCAATAGTACATCTATTTTTCAAACTGCACTGCAGGCGCCACTTGTGGCTGTCAACAAGCACTGACCTGCATGTGGATGCGGGGAGGGACTTGAGGGACCTTGGGGCACACATCCCGCTCATCAACGGCTGCGCGGGCCTGGACAGGGGCACGCGGGCCCTGGGGCTAGCGAAAGACCTGCAGGAAGGCGTGCTGTTCCTGTGAGTGTCGTGTATAGGGGTGTTGAAAATCTGTTTAAACAATGTAGCCTCTGTGATTTGCGTAGTCTGCTCAGGGCTGGACAGGGGCACACGGGCCCTGTGGCTTGCAAAAGACCTGCAGGAGGGAGTGCTGTTCCTGTGAGTGTTTGTTGCGTCACTGCTATGGTATTGCACACGCCTGCAGGCTGTGCCGGGCTGGACAGGGGCACACGCGCCCTTGGGCTGGCATATTGTTTGCGGGAGGGCGTGCTGTTCCTGTGAGTGCCATGCAACAACTGCAGAACCTTGCACAAATGCATGCCTGCAAGCAGCTGTTGGTAGCTCAGCAGCGGGGGCCGTGGGTTACAGGCGCGCTGCAGCATGACCTGGCACTGCTTTCTGCATCCTCAAGTGATGGTCCTGTCGTTTTGCTGCGTATATTGACTTGCCGCTGCTGCTGCTGTGCTGCTGCTGCTGCTGCTGCTGCTGCCTTTGTGCTGCAGCACCTACTCCACACTCATTTCAGCAGGCAAGGGAGGCAGGAGCCGCATGGAGCAGGTGGGAAGGCTTGAAAGGGTTCTGATGGAAGAGTTGACAACGCGAGGCAGCCACGCATCTTTCATGTTGCGCAGCGCGATTGCAGCACATGTAATGGAACACGGGGCGTTCTGTACGTTCTGTGTCAGGCGTCAACGCTGGCCTGAGCTGCTGCCTTATTTTGTGTGCTGTCTGTCACAGGTGGTGGAGTGGCTGGTGGGAGGCACCAACAGCTCCGTGCAACTTGTTGTGTGGCCCAGTCAGACGTATTGTGAATCATAACATCTCAACAACCTCAAACGTGCTGGCCCTATCATATGTGCTGTGCCACAGGAGGTGGAGTGGCTGGTAGGCGGCACCAACAGCTCTCCGCTAGTTGTGGGTCTGATGTTTATCTGACAACATGCCAAACTGCAACATGCTGGCTGCATCATGTGTGCTGTCTGTGCCACAGGTGGTGGAGTGGCTGGTGGGAGGCACCAACAGCTCCCCGCAGCCGCAGGCCGGCAGCAGCAAAGCCGGCGACACTGCTGCTGCTGCTGCCGCCGCTGGCGCTCAGGCCTGGGATGGGCTGATCGTGCTGGACGAGTGCCACAAGGCAAAGAACTTCACACCTGGAAAAGAAGCGCAGAGCACCAAGGTGAGCTGAGTGTGCGTCACTGACATTGAATGGTACTTGTCACCGTAAGCAGTAGCCTGTTGGCAACAGCACCCCAGGCATCTTTGGCGGACAAACACAGCCACGTTTTTTGCAACCGCATCCACTCACGCAGTCTATAGCTTACATGCCGCTGCTGCTGCTGCTGCTGCTGCTGCTGCTGCTGTTGCTGCCGCCAGGTGGCCTCTGCTGTCATTGACCTGCAGGCCATGCTTCCAAACGCGCGCGTGCTGTACTGCAGTGCCACGGGCGTGAGTGAGGTGAGGCAGAAGAGCATGTTTCGACTTGTTTTACCAGACCGCTGTCGCCAGTTGCTGTGGGTTTCTGCAGAAGAGAGCCAATCCACAGCTGTGTGAGGTCATGTTAAGACAGTTGCAAAACAGATAGAGTCTTGATCAGCAGCAGCTGCAAGCTTGAGCACATGCACAGCTAGTTTCTTTGCATCATGCCATACTTTGGTCCCTACGTGCTACCCACCGTAATTTATGCTTCCGATGCGATTGTACTGGGCTGATGCTGCTGCTAGGTGCTTAGCCTGATTTGTGAAGTGACAATGAGGGCATGCTTTGGCGTGCTTGTAGGTGGCCAACATGGCCTATATGGAGCCATGGGCCTGTGGGGACCTGCCAGCCCCTTCCCAGACTTGTTATGCATCAAACACATGTGTCCATACGCTGTTTGTGACAATCCCAGGTGGCCAACATGGCCTACATGGAGCGCATGAGCCTATGGGGACCTGCCAGCCTCTTCGCAGACTTGTTATTCATCAAACACCTGTGTCATATGCCGTTGATGATAACTGCAGGTGGCCAACACCTCCTATATGGAGCGCATGGGCCTGTGGGGACCTGCCAGCCCCTTCTTGGACTTGTCACTCATTAAACACCTGTGTTATATGCTGTTTGTGACAACCGCAGGTCGCCAACATGGCGTACATGGAGCGCATGGGGCTTTGGGGACCTGCCAGCCCCTTCCCTGACTTCGCTGCTTTCTTGGAGAGCATGCGCAAGCGGGGTGTGAGCTTCATGGAGCTGCTTGCAATGGAGATGAAGGCGGCTGGACGCTATGTGGCTCGCGGGCTGAGCTTCAGGTGCTTTGGTTGAATGTTTGACCAGGTTGACCTAATGTCTGACTGATTGTTGATGTTTGTCCGTTGACGGTGAGCTCAGCTGCTGGCGATGGAGGTGAAGGCGCCTGGGCGCTATGTGGCGCGCGGGCTGAGCTTCAGGTGCTTCGACAAATTGTTTGACCAGGTTTGATTGGAGTTCTGCACAGCAAACGTGGCGCAGCACGATGAACAGTCGCCCTGTAGGATGCTCACAACTTTGACATTGGCGTGCCTTCATGCTGCTCTGCAGGCAGGCACTTGCAAGTAGAAGCGCCCCTCAGCCCAGCCAAAGTGGCACAATACGACGCAGCAGTTGCTCATAATGTTTGTTTGCTGCCTGCCGCCATGCTGTCCTGCAGGCAGGCGGAGTTCCTGCAAGTAGAAGCGCCCCTCATCCCAGAGAAAGTGGCCCAGTATGATGCAGCAGTCGCGCTGTGGCAGAGCCTGCGCAGCAAGCTGGAGATGGCTCTGCAGCTGGCAGGCATAGACAAGCGGGACGTGTGGAAGACGTACTGGGCGGCGCAGCAGCGCTTCTTCAAGCTGCTATGTGTGGGGCTGAAGCTGGACACAGTGATTGCAGAGGTACGCTGGAGGACAGAGTTGGGCTGTAGGTGTCAAATGTTAGGATTGGGGCAGTGCAGCAGCGCTAGTTCAAGCTGCTGTGTGTGGGGCTGAAGCTGGACACGGTCATCGCAGAGGTGCGCGCTGTCGGGCCGGGTTTAGTTGTTAGGTGTGGGGTGTGGGTGGCGCAGCTGTGGTTCTATAAACTGCTGTGTGTGGGGCTGAAGCTGGACACGGTCATCGCAGAGGTGCGCGCTGTCGGGCCGGGTTTAGTTGTTAAGTGTGGGGTGTGGGTGGCGCAGCTGTGGTTCTATAAACTGCTGTGTGTGGGGCTGAAGCTGGACACGGTCATTGCAGAGGTGCGCTGGAGGGCAGAGTTGGGCTGTAGGCTTCAGATGTTTGGGATTGGACTGCGGTGGCGCAGCAGCGCTTCTTCAAGCTGCTGTGTGTGGGGCTGAAGCTGGACACAGTCATTGCAGAGGTAAGCGTTTGCGTTTGGAGACCAAGTCGTTGAAGTGCTTGCATTGAGCTGCTTTCGTGCAGCAAGCAGGTTGACAGCAACCCATGTGGCGTTCCGCCGTGCTGTTTTGTGTTGCCATGCCTATACAGCGGTCGTCTCTTTCCAAGAGCAGCACTAGCTGTCATGCACATAATAGTCTTTGTGGGCACAGCCATGAACTTTTGGCCTAATCATCACACCTCACATGCGTGACTCTTCCTTTGCAACTTCTTCTGCTCAATCATCCTCTGTTGCTTTGTCATGCTGCTGCCCGCAAACAGGCCAAGGCAGCGCTGGCGTCCGGCATGTGCGTGGTCATTGGGCTGCAACAAACACATACCTGTCCTCCTGTGTCTTGCTAAATGTTGCGTTCTGCAATCACCTGTTGTCATGCAGGCCAAGGCAGCGCTAGCGTCAGGCATGTGCGTTGTCATAGGCCTGCAGAGCACCGGCGAGGCAGCAGCAGATGCAATGGGGCTGGAGCCAGGCCCCTTGCCTGGCTTTGTGAGCCCCTGCAAGGAGATGCTGCTGCGCTTCATACAGCTCAACTTCCCAGAGCATGCGGCGCAGTCGCCTGAAGGTGGGCGTTGAGGCTGTTGCTTGTGTCTGCTGACTCAGTGAACGGGGCGCAGCCGGATATGCCTGCATGCTTGTTGTTTTGCTGTTGCTTTGTGTGGCATTGCAAGGAGATGCTGTTGAGGTGGATTCAGCTGAATGTCCCAGAGCATGCCGCTCAGTCGCCTGAAGGTGGGCAGTGTGGATGGCTACTAGCTGAACTTCCTGCAGCAGCCTGCACGTGTCCCGCCTGCTAGGACACTGTGACAACGCACGCGTCCTGTGCATTCCCATATGCTGGTTATGTCCTGCATAATCATGTTCCCGTCTGTCTGCAGCTGCAGCGATGGGCCTGCAGCCTGAGGCCATCCCCGCCTGCCGTGCCATGAAGCAGCAGCTGCTGGCGCAGCTTGCCCAGCTCGACCTGCCGCCCAACTTCCTGGACCAGTTGATCGATGAGCTGGGAGGGCCAAGCACCGTTGCAGAGATGACTGGGCGCAAGGGCCGCGTGGTGCGCGAGCAGCGCAAAGGTCCAGCAGCAGCAGCAGCAGCAGGGCTGAGTCAGCGCGTGGTGTATGAGCTGCGGGCTAAGCCGGACAGCAGCGAGATGGACTCACTCAACGGTGAGGCTGTTTGGTTGCCTCAGTGCTGATGGCTCGAAGTGCAGCATGTGTTGAGGTTGATAGTGTGCGTGTGCTGGTGGCCGCCTTCGTTTTACCGCATTCAATTCTCCTGCGAGCTCCACAAGTCAAATGCATGCACCTACCTGCCTGCAAGGGGCTGCCAGTGTCCCTATTGCACTATGCAGCCACATAGGGCTACTTGTGCGTGTTTGCTGTCACCTATTCTTTTGCACCCAGGACGCAACCCAGCAGCATACACCCGTTCATGAATCTGCCTCCACCACCCAACCACCTGCTTCTGTGTGTGCGCGTTGCTCTCTCCCAAATTGCACTTCTCCCCTCATCGATGTATGCTTGGCCTCCACCAACCATGCATATTTGCCTTCATTGTTGCCGCTGCTAGTTACGGAGAGGGAGGCTTTCCTGTCAGGCAAGAAGCGTGTGGCGCTCATCAGCGATGCAGCAAGCACCGGCATCTCGCTGCACGCAGCAGCAACAGCAGCCAACCGCAGCCAGCGGCGGCTGCACCTCACCATAGAGCTGCCTTGGAGTGCTGACAAGGCCATTCAGCAGCTTGGCCGCAGCCACAGAACAAACCAGGTGCGACAATGCTGCTTTTTTGCGCTCTCATGAATTTTGCCTGATTTGCACACATCTTCATGCACCTGCACCGCACAAATGAGCTGCCCTTATAGCAACCGGGGCGCAGTCACAACCAACCAGTGCAGGTTTTGTTGCAACTTCCCGCACAAGCCAGTCATGCCTGCTCTCCAAGGGTGAGGCGGTCATTTCAATGCTGCTGGCTGTGGTGCACCACACCACACTCACGCCAATGTGGCTGCATCACGTGCTTGCTCAACTGCAGGTGTCAGCACCGCTCTACAAGCTGGTGGTGTCTGCTGCTGGCGGCGAGCGGCGCTTTGCTGCAGCAGTGGCAAGGCGGCTGCAAAGCTTGGGGGCCCTGACGCGCGGCGACAGGCGCGCAGCAGCGGGTGGGTGGTCGCTGCTACACATGCTGAACACTCCAGCTCTGCTGCTTGACTCCTTTGTACTTGCCAGGCATGTATGCCGCATCTGGGTGAATGGTTGGTGGGATGTATGAAGTCAGTGCCGCTGCAAACATTGGTGTTGCTGCTGCTGTCTTTGTGATGTGCAGGCGTTGACCTTTCAGACTCGAACTTTGACACCCCGTGGGGCCGCAAGAGCCTGCGCAAGATGTATGATGCCATAGTCACAGAGTCCCCTCAGCTGCCCAGCGGAGTGACAGTCTCTGCCCTGCTAAAGGACCTCCTGGTGTTTACTGCAAGCGGTGCCGCTCGAACAGCAGCAGCAGCCGCCACAGATCAAGCTGCAGCTGCTGCGGATGTCAATGCGACGCTGCAACAAGAGGAGACAGCACGGCTGCTGCAGCAGCAGCTGCCGGCGCTGTCAGCCCTGCAACGCCTCGCAGCAGCAGAGGCCACGGCAGCAGCGAAAGCTGCAGCAGCTGCCGCTGCAAAGGCTGCTGCTGGCCAGTCACCTGCCAAGTCAGCAGCAGCAGCACCTGCAGCAGCTGCTGCAGCAGAGGAGGCGATGCTGGTGGCTGCTTTGACTGGCAAGGCGCCGCCGCCTGCAGCTGCAGCAGCGTTCATGACGCCTGCTCAAGTTGGGGCTGCAATTGCGGAGCTTCACAGGGAGCTGCGGGGCTGCTGTGACATGATGGGCATTGGGCTCAGCGGTCGCAGTAACGACAGCGTGGTTGAGGTGAGTGCACTTGATGTGCTACGTCTCAAGTCACGCGTCACAGGTGGCTCAAGTTGGGGCTGCAGTAGCAGAGCTGCACAGGGAGCTGCGGGGCTGCTGTGACATGATGGGCATAGGGCTAAGTGGGCGCAGTAACGGTAGCGTGGTTGAGGTGAGCACGTGCGTTTTGTGTCCTGGACTGCACTGAGTAAACATGCCATGGGCTTTTGGCTCAACCTTGCAGCAACGGCAGCTCAGTTGAGGTGAATGTGTGTGTGTTATGTGTCCTAAGCTGTATTGAACAGACATGCCATGTTGCCCGCTTGAGCCGCTTGAGTTGGGGATGCGATTGCGGAGCTTCACAGGGAGCTGCGCGGCTGCTGCAACATGATGGGCATTGGGCTCAGCGGTCGCAGCAATGACAGCGTGGTTGCAGTGAGAATGTGACACATGCTGGGCCAAAAGGGACCGTCTTTGCGACAGTTGGTGTGCATACACGTTCGATAGACTCACACTTTGCATGTTGCACAGACATCAGCGGGTGGCACGGCCTGCGTACAGCACCCCTCGCTTTTAGGGTTTTACGCAGTGACTCATCTCAGCTGTTGGCGCCAAGCACTGCACATCTGATCAAGCCGCTCACTCCCCTCGCAGAGTAGTGTCAGCAGCTAAGGATGCAACCACAGCAGCATCATGTTTCTGTGCGCTGCCAAGCTTCATGACCAACTCATTACTCAAACGTGCTGCTGCTTGCAGGACCGCATCAAGGACACCGTGTCAGCAGCAGCCAAGGACGCCAATGCAGCAGCAGCGCCGGGCGCCAAGGACCTGGGCGATGTGCGCCGCTTCCTCAACAGGCTGCTGGGGCTGCCGCTGGGCCGCCAGAACCTGCTCTTCAACTACTTTGCGGCAACACTGGCGGCTGAGATCGCTGCTGCACGCGCTGAGGGCAGGTGTGCTTGCTCGGCAGTTATCTGGAGATCCCGGCCACTGTGATCAGCTTGTTCATCGGTTGAAGACACATGCGTTCAACCCTGAACTTCACTTGGCGCTGCTGCCGCCCGCACACACATGTGTCCAACCCTGAACTTCACTTGGTGCTGCTGCCGCTGCTGCTGCTGTTTCGGTTGCGCAGGTACACCGAGGGCGTGAGTGATATCCAAGGCAGCAGCATCAGCCTGGCAAGGCCCCCGCAGCTGCTGCGGCCGACCCTAATCCTTAGCTACTGCTGCTGCTGCTGCCGCTGCCGCACACTGTGCAGGTACACTGAGGGCGTGAGTGACATCCAAGGCAGCAGCATCAGCTTGGCGCGGCCCCCGCAACTGCTGTGGGGCGCCGCCAGCGGCGGCAGCGAGGCTGGCGCGGCGGCGCAGACATGGGTCAACACGCTGCAGGTGGATCGGGGCATGACCTTTGAGGTGAGCGGCAACAACACATCTGGGCATTGTGATGTGATTCCGCATATTGTCATTCAGACTGTTGCATCAGCATACCTGGTTTGGCTGCACTACAGTGGAGCAATCTTGTTGGATGTTTAGTGTAATAGGTGGTAGCGGCAGCGAGGCGGGCGTGGCGGCGCAGACGTGGGTGAACACACTGCAGGTAGACCGGGGCATGACCTTTGAGGTGAGCGGCAACAACACATCTGGGCATTGTGATGTGATTCCGCATATTGCCATTCTGACTGTTGCTCCAGCACACATGGTCGGCTACGCTGAAGTGGAGCATTGTGTGCAGCTGTAAACTTGGCGATTATATGTGGTAGCGGCAGCGAGGCGGGCGCAGCGGCGCAGACTTGGGTCAACACGCTGCAGGTAGATCGGGGCATTACCTTTGAGGTGAGCGGCGGCGGCGGCTAGTCCTTGACCGCAGCAACATTGATGTTGAATGCTGATACGGTGCGCTTTGCTGCCCAAGTCTCCTTCTGCCACTGCTGCTTTAGATATATCCAGCCTAGTCTGTGGCGCATTGCAGAGCACGGCACTTTGACTGTTCATGTTGTGCCATTTCTTACTGCAGCATGCTGCTGCGCCGCCACCATCCTGCCCCGGCTGCCTGAGCGGCTTCACTTCTGTGCAACTCCTTGGCAAGCAGACCTCTATCAACTGTCTGTGCTGCATTGCTTTGTTCTTGCAGGATGCTGCGCGCCGCCTGGCGCACGAGTCATTCCCTGGCTGCCTGAGTGGGTTCCGTCGTAGCAGGCGGCCCATGTTTGGGTCTCACCTGGTGCTGCTGGCGCTGCAGAAGCCTGGCCAGAAGCACTTGTTCAGCCTTGTGAGACCAAACACAGGTAGGCGGGGCTGACGGTTGTGGAGGGTGATAGGTTGTCAAACAGTGATAATGGCAGTACTTTTGTTGGCTGTGTTTTGTGTTTTAAGCTGTTGGTATTTGGCCCATATTCGCTTACCCTTCGGACGTGTGGTAAAAGTGTAAAAAGTCGGCTAAAAGTGCCAGCGGTGCAGGCTTAAAAGCCTTGGGTCGCAGGCTCGACCCCCGGCGCTTATTTGGCAGCAACTTGGTGCTGCTGGCGCTGCAAAAGCCAGGGCAGAAGCACCTCTTCAGCCTCGTGCGGCCAAACACAGGTGCGAGCGCCCAGGCTGTTGGCAGCACTTGAGTGTGATTGGATTGAGAGCAACAGCCTTGTTTTGTGTTATTGTGGGGTTCTGGTGCTGGTGTTTGGGTCCCTCTAGGTGCTGCTGGCGCTGCAGAAGCCTGGCCAGAAGCACCGCTTCAGCGTGGTGCGGCCCAACACAGGTGCGAGCGGCCAAGCTATTGGCAGTACTTGGGTGTGATTAGATTGAGAACAATAGCCTTGTTTTGTGGTATTGTGGGATTTTTGTGCGTGTTTGGGTCTCACCTGGTGCTGCTGGCGCTGCAGAGCCTGGCCAAAAGCACCTGTTCAGCCTTGTGAGACTAAACACAGGTGCGTAGTTGGGATGCCTGTGGTGTCCTTGTTACCAACCCATCTGGGGAAGCAGCCCACTTGCTGCCCTGCCCCAGCTGGACTTCTGATCCGACCTGCTGTTGCTGCTTGCTGCTGCAGCACGGCAGGCGAGGCCTTCTAGACATGACACGCATTGAGTGGGACGATTAGCACATGTGCGCCCATTGCTGAATGCAGTGCAGCTGATCCCCCTGCTCTTGCTGCTGCTGCTGCTGCTTCTGTGCTGCAGGCGAGGCCTTTTATGACATGGAGCGGGGCGACCTTGATGAGAAATACGTGCTATATCCTATGCCTGTCATGTTGCTGCTGCTGCTGCTGCTGCTGCTGCTGCTGCTGCTGCTGCTGCCAATTCACAAACAACACGGCAGGCGAGGCCTTTAATGACATGGAACGTGGCGAGCTGGACGAAAAATATGTGCGGCTGGCGCCAGAGGCAGCACAGGAGGATTGCGCTGACGGCCTACATCTGATCTTGCTGCTGCCATATATGTTGTTACATTGCAGGCGAGGCGTTTTATGACATGGAACGCGGCGAGCTTGATGAGAAGTACGTGCTACATCTTATGCCATTCATGTTGCCGCTGCTGCTGCTGCTGCTGCTGCTGCCATTTCACAAACTTTGTGCCGGCAGGCGAGGCCTTCTACGACATGGAGCGGGGCGAGCTTGATGAGAAGTATGTGCGGCTGGCGCCGGAGGCTGCGCAGGAGGAGTGGGCGGCACAGCACGCCGCCAGCCTGGGCAGCTGCATCCACGGCGCTGCCTGCGCCAGCAAAGCCACGTGCCAGGTGAATGCTGTGAATGCTGTGATACGAACAAGCCAGTGGGGGTTGGTGGTCTGGGGATCATCTGAGGATGGTATGAGCCGTTGCGAGCTGTGTTTGAGATGGAAGTGTGTGGTTTGGCAGGCGATGACTGTGGAAACCAGCATGTGATTGGGTGCGTTGTCGCCAGCCTCAGCAGCTGCATCCATGGCGCCGCCTGCGCCAGCAGAGCCACTTGCCAGGCGAGTCCACATATCACAGTGCATGGTCTAGCAGGCTGCTGCGACGCGCGTAGCAGAGCCTGTCTGAAGGGATGGTATATATGCTAGCACAGCCACTTGCCAGGCACGTGCATAGCATACATCACAGTGCTTAGACCATCTGGCAGGCTGCAGTGAGGTATGCACAACATGTATAGTGGGTGGCACAGCACGTCGCCAGCCTCAGCAGCTGCATCCATGGCGCCGCCTGCGCCAGCAGAGCCACCTGCCAGGTGAGCGCGGTGTGGTGCAGAGCATGTGTGGTGTGTACGGTAGTATGATGCGGCCAGCCTGGGCAGTTGCATCCATGGCGCTGCCTACGCCAGCAGAACACCTGCCAGGTGAATGGCTGTGCGCTGCAGAGCTCGTGTAGATTTGCTGGTTGCGGCCAGCCTCAGCAGCTGCATCCATGGCGTCGGCCTGCGCCAGCTGAGCCACCTGCCAGGTGAGTGCGTTGTGGTGCAGACCATGTGTGGTATGTACGGTAATATGATGCGGCCACCTGGGCAGCTGCATCCATGGCGCCATTGAGAGCCACGTGCCAGGTGAGCACTGTTGATGAAGCGAGTTTGTTGGTGGTCCAGAGTGGGAACTGTCGCCAGCCTCAGCAGCTGCATCCACGGAGGGGAGAATGCATGTGCGCTGCAAAGCGCCTGTAGTTTTGTTAGTTGCGGCCAGCCTCAGCAGCTGCATGCATGGCGCTGCCTGCGCCAGCAAAGCCACCTGCCAGGTGAGTGCAGTATGGTGCTTGGTCTGCAGGTCTGTACGGTATGTGTTTTGCAAGAGTTGCATGAATAGTAGTGTAACATGTTCAGCAGCGGCAGCTGCATTCAATACCCACCTTGTGCTGCGCTCTGACGTGCCTGGCCGTGCTGATTCGCCTGCTGCTGCCATTCCTCAGGTCGGGCGGCGCCCGACTCAGATGACAATTCTGTCCGGCAGCGTGGTGCGCGTGTGGGGAGTGCTGGAGTCAGTGCTGGAGCAGTGCCTCTTCTGCCCTGTTCTCTGACATGTCTGCCTGCTGATATGGTTGCTGCTGCGTTTCCAGGTGGGCCGCCGCCTGACTGAGGTGACAATCCTGTCCGGCAGCGTGGTGCGCGTGTGGGGGGTGCTGGAGTCAGTGCTGGAGCGGCGCTCACGCGAGCTGCATAACAAGGCAGACAGGACAATGCGCGTGGTGCGCGTCACGCTGCGCCAGCAGCAGCCGCAGCAAATCCTGCTGCAGCAGCAGCAGCAGGAACAGCAGCAGCAAGGGGAACAGCAGCCGCAGGGTCAGCAGCAGCAAGAACAGCAGCAGAAGGCTGGAGATGGTACAGGCCAGCAAGAAGAGCAGCAGCAGCAGCAACAGGAGCAGCCTGAAGCAGCCGTCAAGGCCGCCAATCATGCAAAAGCAGCTGCAGCAGGTGCTGGTGAAGAGCGCACCATAGTAGGTGTGCGTTACCCTGCCATGCTGCTGCCAGAGGTAGTGGCCACGCTAGCCTCCCTGCACAACAGCAGGAGCACAAGCCTGCAGGGCCTGCAGCAGCAGTCCCTGCAAGCGCTTTGGACCCAGCAGCAGCAGCAGCAGCAGCAAGCCAGTCAGCAGCAGCCGCTGCTGATGAGTGGCTGGTGGGCAGCAGGGGTAGACAAGCAGCAGCTGGCAGCAGCCGCTGCTGGCAAAGCAGCAGCAGGTAGCGGTGGCAGCAGCAAAGCGTCACTAACAGAGGCCTTGGGCATTGCCCGGATAGAGCCGCCAAGGCCAGTAGATAAGAAGCTGCAGGCGAAGGCCTTCAGGGCTCCCAAGACTCTGCACAGCTACTTTCAAAGCAACGGGGCAGCAGCAGCAACTGGAGGCAGCAGTACGCCAGAGCATGCTGCTTCTGATGGAGGGGCTGTTTTTGGTAGTGCAGCTACCAGTGCCAAGCAGGCTGCAGCAGCAGCAGCAGCGATGCCGGGGCGGTCAGCATCAGCGCCTGCAGCTGTTGCAGCACGTAACAGCAGCGGCAGCAAGGGCAATGCAGCAGCAGCTGGCGCTGCAGCAGCTGCAAAGAGAGGTGGCAGCGCTTCATGCCTTGACAGCTTCTTCAAGTGGCCAGCTGCAGGAGCAGCAGCAGCAGCGGCAGCAGCAGGCACTGGCAAGGGCCAGCAGCAGCATGGGGGGCAGCAGCTGCCGCCAGCCAAGAAGCAGCGTGTCCAACCACCGCAGCAGCGGCAGCAGCAGCAGCAGCCAATCAAGTGCGACTCGTCCTCTGTTATACTGATTGACAGTGACACGGAGTGCGATGACAAATCAGTAGCAGTCGAAGGCTTCGATGCAGAAGACGCAGACACCGTTGGTGCTGCTGCTGCTGCTGCTGCTGTTGGTGCTGCTTCGGATGTGGGCGCTGCCAACAGCTGCGGGGTAAACAGCAAGCGCAGCAGCAAAGGCGATGCGTACTCCAAGCAGCAGCCCAGCAAGCGGCAGCGGCGAGCAGCAGCAGCAGCAATGGGCAATGGCAGCAGCAGAGGTGCTGCTGGGCAGTTTGAAACAGCAGATGGCTGGGCTGAGTCTGATGATGATGTGGAAGCAGGTCAAGGTGTTGATGCTGATGATGCTGACTCAGACTTTGACCCAGCAGGAGAGGCTGCAGGATCGTTTTCTGCTGCTGCAGGCGCACAGCGAGTGCCGACCCAGCAGCAGCGGCAGCAGCAGCAAGCCAGCTGTGCAGCAGGGAAGCCAACAGCAGCAGTTGCAGCCAAGCCGCGCAGTGCTGCTGGATCTGCTGCTGGTGCTGGTAGCTGGTTCAGTGCAGCGAAGAAGCAGCAGCAGCAGTCTCAGGCTGAGAAGCTGCAGCTGCTGCATGGCATGGGCTTCACTGGTGCCAGGGCTGAGAGGGCACTGTGGGTCAGCAAAGGAGACGTGGACAGGGCCATAGAGTGGTGCCTGTCGTCTGCATGAGTGTGCGTCAGCAGGTTGCCAGGGCTCGTTGTTTGTGCTGCAACCGCCATCCAGGTTTCACATCCGGTCAATCTATTGGAGTGGTAGTTATCGCGAGGCCTTCCCATGCGCTCTGCGGCAGCAAACCTCCAGTGTAAACCCTCCTCGCTTCAAACGTTGTCACTTTGCAAGCAACGCAGACGTCGCTGCGAACAATCTACTGCAATGTTCTTATGTTCTACCACTACATGTGGAGTATCGTTTCACGCCAACACACACCCCTCGGCAGTTCTTGCACGGACGTTTCACACCGACTCTGTTAGCGTCGCAAGTGTGCGACAAGGCCGTTTGAGCTGAAGGTTTAGTTAAGTAGCAGCTCTATGAATTTCAACAGCCAAGACCGCGTTGACCATGTCTTGCACGGCTGCCCCAGGCTCTGCCCCCACCTGGGCTTACAGGGCTTGGCCTGCTTGGCTGCATGCAGCAAGGGCCTCAAAGCGACGTGCTTTGATGCTGTCAGCCTCGATGCCATCAGCCTTCTGGATACAAAAGTCAACGCAGCCAGAACCGGTCAGCTGCTAGGGCAGGACAAGGACGCGGCAGCATGGCTAGTTTAACTGCTGCAGGGCATGGCAAAACCCAAAGCAGTAGAAGCAGCAGAAGGCATAGCGCGGCAACTCACATCATTGCCAGAAGTGCCTCTGGAGTGAGCAGTGCAGCTCGTGGCAGCTGGTGTACGCATCAATCACGAGCAGCTGCTCGCAGCAGCCAGCAGCATGCTTGCAGGAGTAGAGGTTTGGATTCAAGCACAGCAGCAACTTGGTGTGCAGACTGATGTACCAGCAGCAACACAGGCAATCTGATGTGGCAAGTACTGGGTAAGTGGTCGTCAACAATTGCAGCAAGCAGCTAGCTACCTGCGCCACTAAGCTGCACCGTTTGTTGGCCAACGGCTTGCAAACAAATCAGATGACATTGCATGCAGCATTCTTCCAGTTGGCCTCCAGCATGAGTCGACCCCTCATCGCCTCCTCTGCTTCCTGCTGTTGCTGCTGCTGGTGTACATGCATGCACAAAATTCAACAGGACTACCTGCCAGCGAAGCCACTGCTCTGCTGACACTGGCAATGAACTGCAGCAACCCAGCGACAGCAGACGCAGCAGTCGACCACCTGCCAGCACAGCTTGATGAGGGCACTGCCCGCCAGCTGCTGCGGACCGCAGCAGCACGCCAACACGTAGTACCTATACTGAACATGTTACATCGGCAGGGCATGCAGCAGCTCTTAGATGAAGCTACGATAGAGACCGTGTTCAGCCAGCTGCTTTGGCAAGAGTGGATTGTCCAACACCTGTGCCTAGCGCCAGCAGCAGCGCAGCTGAGCGGTGAAGCAGCACTTCGCCTGCTAGTTGAGGCCACCAAGCAGCGCAGTGATGAAGCTGTTGTGCAGCTGTGCGCCATTGCAGGAGCCCAGCAGCTGAGTAGCAGGCAGATGATGGCACTTTTGGAGGCATGCCTTGAGACATGCACGGAAGTGGACAACGAGATCACTTTATGTTTGCTAGCAGTTTGCAGCCTGCCGGCTGCAGCAGCGCTTAGCAGTGATGATGTGGTGCAGCTGATAAATGCAGTGATCAAGCATGGCCCGTGCGATCGCTCCCCTGGTGATGCTCGTTGCGATAGCCTGCTTTTGAAGGTTATCGTGCTCAGGCAGCTGCCATGAGCAGCAGACTTCAGCAACAGTCAGATGGTGCAGCTGCTGAATGTGGCTATACTGCACAACAGCACCTTAGGTATTTCCAGCCTGCGAAATCACAGCATAGCAGGGGGACTCAACAGCGAGATGCTGCTGGAGCCACTTCAGCAAGCCGTTGCATGCGGCAGCGGCCGTTGCACATCGCATCTTTGTGTGATGCCTTCAGCTCAACAGCTCAGTGTTGAAGCAGTGGCGCAGCTGCTGCAGGTAGCGACAGATCCTTTGTCTGTTTGCTTTTTGAGCCAGCTGCCCGCTGCCGCGCAGTTGACAAGCCGCCAGTTGTTGAAAGTGCGGGAAATGCATGTGATGCAAGGCAGCAATGACTGCATCCTAGCACTGCGTCCACTGATTGAAGCATGCGGATTGCCTATGGGCATTTAGCAGAGCTTTCGATGACAGCTGTATAGCAAGTGGTCGCTGTTGCCATGTACGACGTGCTTTGCATGACGTTCATGTGCAAGTTGCAGCAGTAGGACAGCTCAGGAACAGCCCATGCGAAGCACGCACTGCAGACAGCTCAGCTGCCACAGTGTGAAAAATACCATGCAGCAACCTCATTACTGGAAACAACAGCAGCTGCTGCTGCGGCATGGGGTTGGGCTATATCCAACTGGCGGTCGCACATGGTGGCCTGGACAATGCTGTGGGCTATGCAGCTGTGCCACAGCCCTGTGGCTGGGCCGCCCGCGATAGCTGGCTTTTGTTCACACGTGTAAATAACAGAGTGGACGCTGGGTGCACTGCTTGCAGTTGAAACATTGGCTATGTACATGACCCAACATGTTTGCAGGCATCACTATCGCTTTTGTGGCTATCACAATTCGTCACCAGTTCAACACACACGGAGTGTCAGGGAGCACCTGCACCAGATAACTTGTCAGCGAAATCGTTGTGCGTGCAGATCCTCATGTTGGATGAAGGTGAGCTTCAACGTCAAGTGAAGGCACCTAGCAGCTCTAGAACCGGTTTGATGCACACCAGTACTGTCACCCAGCGGGGGACCTTTAACGGGGGTTCAGCGGGAACTTTAAATGAACTTTGAATGCAGAATAACATGGTTACACCAGCGCAGCAGCTCCCTTGGCTTGCTTCCACCTCCAAGAGCGACGATCAGCATTGCTGTTCCGAAGCTTAAATTTTCTTTGAATCGTGCTCGTAGCTGCACACTGCTGTAGTTTTGCCAGAAAAAGCTTCAGTGTCACAACACGTGGTGGATCCCTCCGTGCATCGAAGCTGTCGAGTATTCAAGTATTCGACGAATATTCAGTTCTATCTAAATGGAATTGCATTGTCAGGTGCGGCAATGGTCAGCATGCTGATCAACGACAGCAGCAGCAGCAGCTCTGAATGCAGCCGGGATGCATGTACCTTCCGTTTGCCCTCGGGTGAGCTATAAGCAGCAGCTACGAAGCGTGTTTTCATCGCAAAAACAAGTATCGGCAGCGTGCATTATATGTCAGCGGCAGCCTAGTATGCAGATGATGAATCCGCTCATGACACAGCAGGGTTGCAGGCACCAGCACCTGCCTGGCGCATGCTACACACCCTGCGGCTGTTGACACACCAATCTGCTGCTCATTGCTGCTTCTGGATCCGCCTGCAGAAGACAGACAGGCCCCTGCCTCAGCTTCCAGTGGAGCTGGTGTGCCATGTGCTGCGCCATGTGGACCAGCAGCAGCGGCTGCGCAGCTGCGCCTTGGTATGCAGCACCTGGCGTAGAGCAGCAGCAGCGGCCAGCAGCAACGTGAGGCTGGTCGCCAAGCGCGGCTACTGTCTCAATGCGCCCCCATTGAGGCGCTTGGGGCAGTGGCTACTCAAGCATGCACCAGCAGTAGCACAGCTTGTGGTCGACACCCAGTGGCGGGGTGTGAACGCAGCTGGCGATGCGCCCAGGGTCTTGCAGCTGCCTGCTGCACAGCTGCAGCGACTGCAGATGCTGTCAGTGTCCAGCTGTGAGCTGCTGGTTTAGGCAGACACATGCAGCTTGCAGCAGCAGCAGTTGCTGCTGCTTGAAGCACCGCACAAATGTGCCACCACCAGCAGCAGCAGCAGCAGAAGCAGCGGAAGCAGCCTGCAAGCGCTCTCAAGCTTGACCAGCTTGACTTCTCTGGTGCTGCGGTCTGTTGGTCTCATTGGCCCTGTGGGCCTGGGTGGCCTGTCAGCGCTGTGTGGGCTGCAGCAGCTGCAGCTCAGCGGCTTGTATGTAGCCAAGCAGGTGCATGCACTATTGAAGAATCCAGCACTGCAGAACGCAGCACTTGCCCAGCACCAGCAAGAGCAACAGATGAAGCAGGACGTTGTGCTGAGCCTTGGCAGTCTAACGCAGCTCACTCAGCTGGAGCTGCAGGTGGATCTGCTGCCAAAGGCGGCAGTGGCGCCATTCAGCTGCTTGCAGCAGCTGCGAGAGCTTGTGCTGTCTGGTGCCGTCAGTTCACCTGACACGCTGCTGCGGCTGCCGCCATCCCTAACAAAGTTGGAGCTGGTGTGGCGCGGGGAGCAGGAGCTCAGCAGCAGCTTGTGCCCTGACCTGGCAGCGCTGACAAACCTGCAGCACCTGTTGTGACTGGCGACAGTGCACCTGGGTTGCTGCCTGACTTTTGCGGCAGCATGCAGCAGCTGCGTGAGTTGCGGCTGTATGAAATCCTGTCACCCAACGCACTGCCCGCACTGGCACGGTCGCTGCCTGCCTTAACACGCTTGGAGGGCCTGCTCTTACACAGCATCAGCGAGCTTGCGCCACTGCCTGCGAGTGCTGAGTATTCTGCGCTGCTGCCACTGTCGTTGCACATCACAAGCATTGACATGACTTGGTGGGACCATGGTAACTTGCTGCATGACGGCTGCGGCCAGCATTTTTAAGCAGCTGGGCGGCAGCTGCCGCAGCTCAAGCGGCTGATGCTTGGGCTTGAGGATAATTGGGATGTGTGGGATGAAAACGTGCGCTTGGGTGCTCTTGCAAACTGCACGTCAGGCGTGGGGACATGCCTGGGCGAGGGCAGTCTCAGCAAGCTGGTTAGCTGCTGCCCTGGTTTGCAGCAGCTGGGGATTCCAGGGCTGGTTGAGCCGGGCGTGCAGATGCAGCCGCGGCTGCAGCTGACAGCACTGACTTGGTTGAGTGTGGGTGGCGAGGTGGTGACTGATGATGTGGCATGTGATGTGCGGGTGCAGCTGAGCGGACTGCGGCAGTTAGGCGTGTTTGATGCATCAGGGTTCACCGACTGCGGCTTGCTGGCGCTCACGCAGCTGCGGCAGCTGGCGTGGCTAGCAGTGGGCGGCTGTGGCATCAGTGCTGAAGTGTCAGCAAGGTTTGCGCATGGCGGAGAAATTCAAGAGGATGATGAGGGTGAAAGCCTGGAGCTCCGACTGCAGGTGCGCTGTTTCACTTTGCAGGTGTGCTCTTTTGTGCCACATATGTTTGCGAAACACAGCTGCTAGTGCATGTATCAGGTGTGCAAACATGCTGGCTTGATGCACATAGGGTATCACTGGCTATGCATGTTGAGCATCTGGCCAGGCGCACATTGCTCCAGGCATGCAATAGACACATGCAGACAGTCAGGTGCTGCTAAGCAACATGCATATCATGTCACCGCAGCTGCATCCGCTTGTACCGTACGCACTTAGACACAATGCAGCCTGTATGTTGCCTGGAGGCTTTGATTTGTCTGCCACTGGTGACGGATGCACTGCGGTGGCCACCTCATCAACGTGTAACCGCCAGCGCCAACATAACCGCTTGCCTGGCATCTGTGCTTGCGCACAACACGCGAGTGACTGACTGACTGCAATGCAGTGCTGGCCTGTGTTGGTTTTATAATGCCTGTCATTGTTGACAAAGCTGCTTGCCTGGTACTTTTGCTGTGCAGGACTCGCTGCCGCCCGTGTGGCTGCAGCTGCTGAGCCGCTGCGTGCGCAGCAATCAGCGCTCCCGGCGCGTCGATGGCAGCTGTGGCAGGCTGGCGTTGGAACAGCTGATGGAACTGCAGAGAGGTGAGAGCAGGCAGCTGCACGCGGTGATGCTCATTGGTTCACTATACAGAGCATGCAGCTAGCTAGCTGCAGATTGGTCTGCATCGACGTAAGGCGCCAGTGGCATCACAGCACTGCAGGTGGCTCATGTGAAAACAAAAGCCCTGGCTCTGCTTGCTTGGGTACCTGCCTTGGCCCCTGTGCATCAGGTTGGCAATGCAGATATTGCAACACACTTGCCAGCAGCAATCGCGAGCAGCAAACTCGTATTTGGTTGCTGCGGGTTGCTGTGTGCCTTATTCACTTGTACTGCAGGCACGTAGGGCCTCGTGACTTGGCTGAAGCTGCGGCTGGCAGCGGGAGCAGCAGCAGCAGCAGCACATACACGCTAACGCTACCCAGCAGGAGCTAGCTGCAGCTGAGGCCCACACAGCTGAGCTGGAGCGGCGGCTGGCAGCAGCAGCAGCGGCAGGAGAGTGAGCAGCATAGGAAGCAGGCGCACGCTAAACCGCATGTGCCTGACTTGGCGGTGTGGCTGTGGCTGTGGCAGCAGCAGCAGCAGGAGGAGCAGCAGCAGCAGCAGCAGCAGCAGCATCAGAGCTGGCAGGTGGCTGGCCTCAGAGCGGGCCCACAGCTGGATCATCACGTAATGCTTGCAAACATGAAGGTGTAGTGTCCCTTTCTGTTGCCGCTCCATTGGGGCGCGGGGCCGAGGGCGTTGATGCTATGGCTTGATGGGTAACATGATGATGAGCTGGATCATCACGCTTGCTTGTAGTGCAATGGTGCCAGCTGAGGCTGGTTGATCATGGGGCTGTTCTGCGTTATCAGGCAGGAGCTGGCGGCTTTTCTGGATGCTTTGTGTTTTGTATTGCATCACCAAGGGTACACTTGGTGCGATGCAGGCTATGCAACTGACAGCACTAGTTGAGCAGCTGCATGCAGGCGGCAGTGCAGTTCATTATAATGGCGGCATGTCGACATGGTTTGCTTTCAAACATGCACCAAGTTTTGACCACCTTCAGCTGAATGTACTGCAACGGTTGCAAGCGGAATGGAGCAGTGCATCCTCGTCCTTCCATTCGTTGGGCGCGAGGCCGGAAGCTGTGTCCAAGGTTGCTGGTGCGTTTTTCATGAAACGTAAACAGCAGCGATGGATGCGGTGTAAAATGACAGTTTTAGGCGTGGTCACCAGAGGCCCCCCTGCCCAAAGGATCCATCAAAGAAGACGGATGTGGTGTAAGGAGCAGCACACTGTGGCTGGCAGATTGAAGAGCTCCCTAAAAGGTTAGTGTCAAAAGCTGGTCAGCTGGCAGCTGACCTAACGGTTAGGATGGCAAAGTCGTCAGCTGACCGTTCTGTCCCTTCCCTGAACTTCAGGCTGCATGATGCAGCACTGGTGAGGTGTTGGTGCCTGCTGTGTACGTACACGTTGCAGAGCACAAGCAGGCTGGATTCTTATGCAGGCCATACAAACGACGTTGACGACTTGACGACTGCAGAAGCCATTCAGTGACCTGTTGAGATGAAAAGTGCGGTTGTGTTGTCTGTTTGGCGTGCGGGCTGTACGGTACAGCCAAGGTTTTTAGGCTGAGTGTGGTGCGTCTCTGCATGCTTGCTTGCACTACTGCATTGAAAGTGCTCCTAGCGATATGAAGGTTCCCACCCTTACCTACCTCGAGATACCACTGGTCAAAGCAGCTGCTCGCGGAGAGGTGTCGCCCCCTCCGCCATCTTCAGCATTGCTGAACAGAAGTCGCGACTCCATCTTCGCGTTGTTTACTAGTCCGAACAAACTCGCTACCTGCCTAAACAAGATGCTGAAACGTGTTGAAACGTGCCCGGGTCATGAGGCCTTAGGTTTCCCTTCTGCAAGTGCCCCCTCTGCTCGCAGAGCTAGGCCCTGCGGGCCTGGCTCGCTTGTCAGCAAGCAGCAAAAGCTTTGGATCAACTGTCGCCGTCATCGCCTGCAATAACAGCCTCGTCCTGCTGGACTGTGCTGTAGACACAGCAAGCAACAGCAAAGTGATGCAGCACATGCAGGCAGTAGGGTGGCTTTGAGCTCTGCTGCTGCGCAAAGCACCTGAAACTGCACCAAATGTGACAACGAGGTTGCTGAAACTTCCAGCAGTGCCTTTTGATGTGGCTCAGCAGCTGGTGTCAGCTGGCATGCGCATCAGCTATGCGCAGCTGCTGGCTGCAGCTGACAGCATGGTGGCAGGCGTGGAGGTGTGGGTGCAGGCGCAGCAGCAGCTGGGCGTGCAAACCGACATCCCTGCAGAAGCTGTGGCTGTCTGCTGCAGTGATAACGAGGTAGGTTCCGTTGATGGCATGCATATAAAGATCTGCACATGTCGCTTGTTGGTCAACCATGCACAAGTTGAACTCACCCCAGACCAGACACTGCGCAGACAGGCCCCAGCAATGACATGGCTGGCAGATACTGAGTAACCGACAGATGCAATTCGCCAGAAGCACTGCTTTGCATGCTTGCTTGCTTGCGTGGCTGCAGGGATAGGCATTTGATCTTGTTTTCCTCTGTTTCCTTTTGCTGCTGCTGCTGCTGTGTTTTCAGGCCGACATCGTACAGGGCATTCAGAATGGTGACACCTCTGGCCTGCTGCAGCTAGCCATGAACTGAAGCAACCCCCAGCCAGCATCAGCAGCCCTCCAGTGCCTGTCAGCAGCAGCAGCAGCAGCAACCCCGCTTGAGCCTGACGTGGCTCGCAAGCTGCTCCTGACAGCAGCAATGCGGCATCCAGCAGCAGTTCCAGACATAGTGCAGCTGTTGCGGCAGCATGTTGACGCAGCAACAATAAAAGCAGTTCTTCTGCAGCTGATGGGGCCCACAATAGGTGTGGCGTGGCTGATACACTGCCTGGAGCAGCTGTGCAAGCTGCCAGCAGCGCAGCAGCTGACCAGCACAGCAGTGCTGCAGCTGCTGCAGGCAGCCCTCAACAAGCAGCAGCTGGTGGCCGAACAGTTGTGCAAGCTGCCAGCAGCAGCACACATTACCAGTGAGGCAGTACTGCAGCTGCTGCAGGCAGCCATTGAGCATGACGTTGATCCAGCAGAGTTGTGTGAGCTGCCAGCAGGAGCGGGGATCAGCAATGAGGCGGTGCTGCAGCTGCTGCAGGCAGCTATTGCAAAAAACATGGAACTAGTTCGATTGTGCGAGCTGCCAGCAGCAGCTGATATCAGCAGCGAGGCAGTGCTGCAGCTGCTGCAGGCAGCAGTAGCCGAATCAAGGACAGAAGACATTGAGGAGCTGTAGTGCTTTACAAGCAGTAGCGCAACTCAGCAGCGACGTGGTGGTATCGCTGTACAGCAGCGCTATGGAGCGTAACAGTGCTCGCATGATACGCGTGCTGTCGACTGTTCTACCGCGAGAAGTGCTGGAGCAGCTCAGTAGCGAGCAAATGCAGCAGCTACTAGCAGCAGCTGAGGAGCAGAGTGAAGATTTGGAGGATGATGAATGCATGGTGGCCCTGTGTAAATTGCCTGTTTTGCGCCAGATGATGGTTGGTGCCAACACTGTGGCATGACGTGCCGTTTAGGTCTTGCGGCAGTCAAGCAATATTTAAAGAACTGTTTGATGCGACACCTGCTCGGTTATGCATCATGCTCCACACTGCACCACGCTACAACGCTGTGCACGTGCACGTAAAATTTTGCATCCAGCACGTGTGCACACTGACTGCGCACCAGGCTCTGTGACCACTGGTAAGGTGGCACACGCCACAACTCTTCATTTCAACAACCATCTTACGTTACTGATTACGCTGCAAGCACAGCAAACACAATGATATTTGATTAAGCTTTAGCATAGTGACTGTGCAGTGGCGTGAACTTCGAGGCGCTCGCTGGACCTGAACCTGCAGCTACCGTCCGAGCCCACGTTGATTGGGCATGGGTGCACTTGCACAACCATACACATGTTGCTAATATTAAATGTTTATTTTTTGATACCATGAAGCATAACAAAGCTGGCGCTGAACGCCTGCAGAACGCACTGCACAGCTGCCCCGTGCTGGGCGCGAAGCTGGGCCTGCAGGGCCTGGCCTGCCTCGCTGGCTGCAGCAGGAGCCTGAAAGATACTTGCAACGATATAGTGTTACAAGAAGCTGGCAGTCTGCTTGAGCGTTTTCTGCAGGCAAGGCAAGGCACCCATCAACGCCGACCACAGCAGCACAAGCATGCAATGGTATGGCTGGTGACGCTGCTGCACAGAGCGCCAAACACAGCGTCAGCAGCAGTCATATTCCGGATTCTGGTGTTTGTGCCCAACATGGGCTTGAAATGGGCACTGCAGCTGGTGTCAGCTGGCATGCACATCACATACGCGCAGCTGCTGGCTGCAGCTGACAGCATGGTGGCAGGATCGGAGGTGTGGATGCAGGCGCAGCAGCAGCTGAAGCTTCAAAGCGACATCCCTTCTGCCGCTTATACAGTCTGCAGTAGTGATTGGGTGAGTAGCGCTGCTAGTGTAGCAGCAGGAGCTACCAGCCATGATGCTGCAGGCTCGTAAACAACATTATTGCTGCGCTGCATGGTCTTGCTTGCCAAAATGCGGTCTCCATCCCTAACCGTGTGCACCCAGTCAGGCTGCTTTGATTTGTACTTGAGTAAGAGAAGAATGAAATTTAGTCAAACACGTTGCTGCTGCTACATTCCTGGCACAGTAACTGGGCGATGATAGCCATGTTGCTGGTGTCACTGTTTGCAGGGATCCCTGAAGCTGCCCCCAGAGCAAACCGTCCCCTTGCTGCAGCTGGCCGTGAACTGCAGCGACCCAGCAGTAGCAGCAGCAGCGTTGTGCCACCTGCCAGAAAAGCTTGAGCCGGGGGTGGCACGGAAGCTGCTGCTGACAGCAGTAACAAGGCAACACTCAGAGGTAGTGAAGGCCATGGCGCAGCTGCCAGCAGTGCTGCAGCACCTTGACACCGCCACACTTGAGCTGCTGCTTGGGTTCTTGGTGAAGGAGGATGACAATGCACACTCCATCAAGGCGCTACGCGAGCTGCCTGTTGCAGCGCAGCTGAGCAGTGATGCAGTGTGCCGGCTGCTGCTTGCCGCTGCACAGAATCCAGAAGCAGATATGACAGTGGCGCTGTTGTGCGAGCTGGACGGCGCCAAGCACATGACCTCTCAGAGCATGGCAGGGCTGCTGGCAGCGCTTGTTGAAAGCAGCGCAGATTCAAGTGAAAGCGACCAGGAGGTCGACATTCATGTGGATTCTATGAGTTGCATCTGTGCATTGCCGTCAGCTTTGGCACTGGGCTGCAGCACCATCATGCAGCTGCTGCGCTCATGCTGTGCGGCATCGTGGTGCTGCAGCTGTTTGGAGTTTGTTTGCGCGGTGCAGCTGAGCAAGCTGCCAGCCGCAAAGGAGCTTGACTTGGAGGAGGCCATGCAGCGCATGATTGCAGCAATTGAAGAAGGTGACAGCTCCACCGCCAGGAGCCTTACCTACATGCCAGCAGCGCGGAGCATCAGCAGTGGGCAGCTGCTGCAGTTGCTGACAGCAGCTGTACAGCAGCCTTCATGGAGCAGCTGCAATGTTGCAGACGTGCTGTGCCAGCATGCCAGCAGCGCAGCAGCTCAGCAATAAGAATGTAGCAGGGCTGCTGCTGGCTGCCCTGCTGCAAGGCGAGGCTGGATGCGTTCGTGCACTGAGCAAGCTGCCCGCAGCACAGCAGCTGAGCAGCGAGTCTGTGTCACAACTGCTGGATGCAGCCCTCAAGATACGCAGGCGGGATTCAAGCGACTGGCATTGTATCAATGGTCTGCTTTACCTGCTGTCAGGTGGAGTGCAGCAGCTGAGCACCGACCAGACAGCAGCGGCACTGAAGGTTGCTGCGATGTGGTCCTGTGTGGATGCGTTACCACAGCTGTGCGATTGCCCAGCAGCCAGCTTGGTCAGCAGCGAGCAGCTGGCAGTGGCACTTGAGGCAGCTATCATGCGAGGCAGCGAGGCATGCTTGCTGCTGCTGTGCCAGCTGCCGGCAGCACATCAGTTCAGCGAGGAAGTGGAGAGGCGGCTTGAATGGCTGCTGGCCTCTGCAAAGCCGTTCAGAAGCCGCATGTGCTCAGCATTTGTGCGCAGGCTGCAGGCGCAACAATGAATGCTGCAGCAATCTGATTGCAGCAATATACAGGTCACGTAACCGTGTTCCAGTGATTGGAATTGGTGTGAAGTGGCAGGACTTGATCAGGTGCATTGATGAGTCACTCATGGTGCAGTGCACCCAGGCAAGTTGCCGGTGGCACCGGCTGCCAGCCCAGAGAATAGGCTGCGCTAGCTCAGCTAGGGGTGCAGTGCACCTGCTGGCCTGGCAAACGCAGCAGTTCAGTTGACACCAGCGGCTGTTGCCTGTTGCAGTGCACAGCCATCATGATGGCTGGTCAGCAGCAGGCTAGCTCTATGGACTCCAAGTCAGACAGTCTTTGTGCACGCTAGAACCTTTGCCACATGATGTTTAAGGATGGACAGTCTAGCATGAAAAATGCAAAGCTGCTGTACAGCTGCGCACCTTCAAGCATGGCTTTGTGTGCAGCTCATGCAGAAGGCAAGCATAGGCACAGGCTTGTGAGCAAGCAACGTATATCATGTACGTGCAATGTGAACATTGGAAGCATACCAAAAGATTATGTGCTGGACTGGATAGTTGCAGTCTGTGGGTGCATTGCTGCATTGGATGCAACATTTGTTGCTTCAATCCGGCGTGCGCGCCTGCGGCATTTTGCGCTGGAAAGCTGTAACTAGTATCATATAATTTTTGTTTCACCAATATGGCAGAAGATACGACCGCAAGTTGTGCCTGGACTGGATTTTCGCAGGGAGTTTCACTTTGGCACTAGTGTGACCGCACCAGCGCTGACAGCTCTGCAAGTAGCTGAACGCAGCTGCGACGCCATTTATAATTTTCCTTTTCTGTATCTTCAACCCTGAACACGCCTATGTATCTGCCTTGATGCTGAAAGTTCGGTGCTCAACAGCTGCTGATCAAGCTCTGCACGATATGGCCACCCGTAACAGGTGTATCAGACATACATCGTTAGTTGCAACTTTACTGCTGTGCGCTACAGCTGCTGCGGGGCTTTCTCAGATGCATATGGTAGTCGCAGCTGTGCAACCAAGACCTGGATACAGCGTATCAGCAGCTGGAAAGGAAAACAAGTGTCCGCAAGGCACATACAACACAGCGGCTGCTGGCCAAAAGAACTGCGTCAGCTGTCCTGCTGGCTTCACTACACTAGCAGAGGGTACCGCGACAGCTGCCTGCTTTGTGCGACCCGGATGGTGAGCACGATCCCTTGAGGCATATCGCACCTGCAAGTACCTGACCTTGTGAGCAAAGCACGGCTGCAGTAGCTATCCTGTGCTTCTGCTGCTGTGCTGCTGCTGCCTGGCTGGATGCAGCTGTGCCTTACGGTTGCAAGCAGCTAGATGGGTGCTCAGCACAAGACCACCAAGCAGGCTGCATGCTATCCTCATTTGATATACGCCAGCACAGGCGTTGCATGCTTGCCCATCACATGCGCTCTGGGGTGACCCCAGTAGTTGCCTCACCCCATCTGTGCATGCCTACATTGCTGCTGCAACATCCTGCTGTGTTGCTTGCATCCTGCGCTGCGCAGGCAATTAGATGCTAAGTCAAAGCAGCCCAGGCCATGTGACAAAGGCAGCTGGTCGCCTGGGGGCAGCCCAAAGGACCCCAGCGGCAGCTGCATCAAGTGTGCTGCTGGGTTTACCACACAGACAGATGAATCGACCAAAGCAACTGACTGCGAAGGTGAGAGCAGCAGGACATACTTGTGCAGTGTGCCCACACAGTGATGACATGCGCATGCTGCAAACCGCTTTTGCATTCGCATATGAAGCCGGCATAGCAGTGAGGCGGCATGTTATTACAGGCCAGCACAAGCCAAGCTGTTGCAGCTGAGGGCGACCACACCATATGTTACATCTCACTGCTCTGCAGTGTTTTTGCGGGGCCGTGGGGGGTGCG
Source organism: Tetradesmus obliquus (assembly GCA_030272155.1). Taxonomy (NCBI): domain Eukaryota; kingdom Viridiplantae; phylum Chlorophyta; class Chlorophyceae; order Sphaeropleales; family Scenedesmaceae; genus Tetradesmus; species Tetradesmus obliquus. Next base: position 1,930,259 of record CP126205.1, read on the forward strand.
GCTGCGTGCTGTGCCAATCAAGCCACGCCTGTGCATACAGCCAGCTCAACTACGCGCACATGTAGTGATGCGCTTGATTCGGTGGTGCGGCAAGCTGTCCTGTCATGCACTTCACCACAAAGAAGGTTTTCTGAGCTGCTAATGACGTCACCTTCTGTTGAACATTTTCGTTTTGCAGTGTGCCTGGCGGGCCGTGGGGGCCCCAGCTGTGCGCTGTGCCTTTGACGTAGACCTGCACAACACATGTCTCTGCAGCTGCGTATGACGTCACCATCTGTCGCGTTATACTACTGCTCGCAGTGTGCTTGGAGGGCCGGGGAGGCCCCAGCTGTGCGCTGTGCCCCTCGGGCAGCTTCAGCGCAGACGGCGGCAAGCGCAGCCCCTGCAGTGCATGCCAGCCGGGACAGACCAGTCCGCGTGGCGCCACCAACCCCGCGCAGTGCTTTGCAGCAATGATGCCGGTGAGCTGACAGCAGCTGCTGCAGGGCTAGCAGGTGCTTGCGACATGCACAGATTCACAGCAATGCTCATGTTTCAACGCCTGCAGCAGACCCTGCGCATGGCTGGAGCGATGGTGCGACTGCTGTGGCTTGATTGCTGACATGTTCTTGATGCTGCTGCTTCTGTTGCTGTCCTGCAGGCTGATCAAGACTATTTTCCACTCAGCGAAGACAAGCTCTGGAAGGGCGTGGCAGCGCAGTCTGCGGAGGCCTGTGCAGCAGCTTGCGCAGCCAACACCGGTGAAGGCAGCGGGCCGCCTGCCTGCATAATGTACAGGTGGGCAGCGGTGTGCTGGGCTGCACGCGCTTGGCTGTTAACAAACATGCAGCTTTGACTTCAGGTGTCTGGTTTGCTTCAAAGTGCTGCTCACGCTGCTGCTGCGGCCGCCCCGGCGCTGTGCTTCCTGCAAGCAGGTGGTCGGACGCCGCCGGTTGCCAGCAGCTGCAGGAGCAGCAGCCGCTGCCCGACTCCTCCCTGCTGGGCTTCAAAGTCCTGCAAGGCACCGATTATGCAATCTATCGCGTTCCTGCAAGCACAACCGCCGGCGAGCAGGTCGGCAGCCAAGAGGCTAAAACCCTGCAGGAATGTGTTGCAGCGTGTGATGCGCTGAACACTTGTGAGGTTTTTAGCTTCCCAGGGTTCAAGGCAGCAGGGGCCTGCAGGATGTTCAGCAGTGTGCTGGAGTCGGAGTATCAGAGCATGGTGCATGTGTCTGGCGCGCACCTGTTTTACGGCAGGACCAGGGCACGGCTTGAGGGCTGAAAAGCACAAGCGTATATTGGCGAGGCTGTGGCTGCGTATGACATTGTTAGTTTGAGGCAGCTGTTGCATGAATATGCTGTTGTATTGATACAGTGGCTGTGGAGTTGTGAAGTGCAGAATCGGATGGTGTGTCTAGGTAGGGTTTTTAGTTAGGCTCATAGGTGCAGGCTGCCGCAGAGGCAGATCTGTATGTGTCTGTGGGTTCTTGTTAATACGATGCACGCGAGTTGCGGGTTTTGGTTGCATCAACTTCGCGCAGAGCAGTTGTAACACTGCCGGAGAGACCATCACCAGGTTATACTGCATACCCAAGCATGTCTGAGGGTTGCTGATGGCTGTAGTTCAGGTTGCATATTGCTTTGGCATGCATCATCCACGATTCCTGTCCAGTTGCTTGGTTCGCCATACATTGATGACTGTTGAAGGGGTGGGCAGTTGTAACCATCGTGACAAGTAGTCAGACTGTCTATGTTGCAGGTCTGCACGCCGTGCAATGCAGTGCAATGCAGAGTCCATCGGTTCTTACACCGTGACGACAGACAATGCTACTAGCATGATGATCATGGTATGGTAAACTCTTCAGGTCTGCTGGCAGCCTTCAAAATGGAGCAGGGTCATGGGGACGTGGCGTTACACTTGGCTGCCTGGGTTGCCAAGGATCAAATTGTCAAAACTCAGTGCTGCCGGCAGTCAGCCCCTAGCACAACCACCAGCACTACTGGTGTGAAGCACCTTGCTGTCAGTGCAGCCGCCACTATAACCATGAGCCTGCAGTCAGTCACCGCAAACAAAAAAGATGCTGTGTGCCGACAACGCTGGCCCCAGCGCTGTTCAACTGCCTTAACCACAAACCTCACCAGCAGCAGCCATGCGCCGGCATGCATGCTTATGCCGGCGCCAGTCAGCCGCCTGGCAGGCAGCGCTGCAGTAGCGGCAGCGGCAGCCAACACAGCGCTTGTTGGCGGCTGCCACCTCGCTCACCCCAGCCAGGTTCTCGCAGCAGGGGTTGTTGCACACCACAGGCACTGGTGCTGCTGCCGCCAGCGCCCTGCACAGCTCCAGGGCAGCTGCAAACTGCTGCTCCACATGAGCAATAGTGAAGATCGCCTCACCATCCTCCTCGAGCTGCTGACCCAGGTTTTGTGCAACTGCCTGATATGCAGCCTCTGCAGCTGCCCAGCGTGGTTTCAAGTGGAGCTGCAGCAGGTGGCCCCACTTGACTGGCTGGCCGCTGCTACTGCCGCTGCCGTCGCTGCTGGTGCTGCTGGACTGCGCAGTGCTGCTGCTGCTACCGCAGCTGTCGCCAGCAGTGCATGTGGCTGTACTGCTGCTGCTGCTGCTGCTGCTTGCCTCGTCACTGCTTGCGCAGCCAGCTGTACTGCCTTCGCCAGTGGCTGCTGCTGCTGCTGCTGCTGGTTCCGAGCTTGGCTGTGTGACGATGCTCCACATGCAGAGCGCCGCGCTCAGCACGCAGCGCTGCCACACCTGGCACCACTGACCTTCGGCACTCCTGTAGCGCTGACCTGGCGCGGGCCCAAACCTTGCCATGATGACGCCGCTTGATGCTGGCGACCACCTCACACAGAAGTCAGCTCCAGCCACAAGCGACTCAAACAGCAGCTGCGGCCCTGCTGCCTCCATGGCGGTGGGCGCTGCGTGCAAGCACCACAGCCAGCAGCGCAGCGCTGGCACGCACCTGGCTGCTGCTGGTCTTCTCAGTGATACCTGCTGCAAGTGCGGGGCGCACCAGCAGCGTTTCAAACATTCTCGGGGCCGCCGCAAGGAAGTATGTGGCCGCGTCATGCCCTGCTGCAGCTGGCTGGTGCTGCTGCTGTATGAGTGCTGCTGTCCTGGTGAACTGCACTGCCCGCTTCATAAAGCTAGTAAGGGCAGAGGCCAGGCCAGCAACTGCTGCTGTGTCTGCCAGTAATGTTGCAGAGCTCAGCACTGCATTGACTGCAGGGGCCAGCAGCTCAGCAGCTACCAGCATGTCTTGCGGCTTCAGCTGGTCAGAGCGCATGCAGCAGTCGATGAGGGCTGCGTAAGCCTCTGGGTGTGCTGCTGCCAGGGCGCGGAGGTGACTCTGCTGCACCACTGCAGCAACAAACCAACAATGGTGTTTGCAGCACACACAGCAGCAGGGATGGCGCTCGGTAACTGCCGCCGTCTTGTCAAACAAAAGGGCATAGTCACGTGGCTTGTCGCTCTCAATGCATTGTTGCTGTCCAACATGCTGGGATAGGAAACACCCTGCAGAGTGCGCGCTGGCGCAATAAGCAGCATCAGGTTTGATGATCGCATGTGCAGTGCAGCGCTGCAATGCCAACGCCTAGCCTGCCACCTGTGCGCGTCTGCCCAGAGCAGCAGTGGCATACAGAGCTACACAGTTAAAACCAAGAAAACATCCACTGGCTAAGGTGGCAACGCCTGCGCAAAACAGCTCACCAATCGTGCCGTCCTCAGCCGCTATCACTATTTCTGCAGCGCCCCTCAGCGCATACAGCTGGGAGATCATCAAAGAGGGTGCTTGCCAGCTTGGCAGCTGCTGCAGCTGCACTGGTGCTGCCAGCGCTTGCAGCAGCTGCAGCCCTGCCTCCTTCAGCACCTCAGGCAGGCAGCCCCCGTCTGTGCAGCACATGGAATGGCGAATCTGTGCTGCCAGCAGCACGTCACAGCGTAGCAGCAGTGTGTGCGTCTCTGTGGTTGCCGCCGACTGCTGCTGCTGCTGCACTGCATCAGCAGCCAGCAGCTGCAGCTCTAGCACCAGCCGCACAGCAGCTGCTGAGAGCAGCACGGCATTGCACGCCTGCTGCTGCTGCTGCTGTAGCCTGCGGCGCCCCTGTGCCTGCAAGCTGGCAAAGAGGGCGGTGACAGCCATGTTGGCTTGTGCCCAGCTTGTGTCAATGTCACCCTCTTCGTGCAAGCTGGCGTCCTCTGGCAGCACATCTGCTGCTGCATCCAGGTATGCCTGCCCGCCTGGCAGCTGCATGTCCTGGTGGAAGGCAGGGATGGGCAGCAGCTGCAGCAGAGCCCCCGTCCTTGACCTTTGCTGCTGCTGCTGCTGCTGTTGCTGGTGCAGCAGCGTGGCAAAAGCAACCACAGGCTGTAACAGCACCTGCTGCAAAGCATCAGCCAGCAGCAACTGCTCCAACTGCTGTGCTGCATCTGCTGGCAGCTGCTGCTCTGTAAGAAAAGCTTGCACCCTCAGGACCAATGCCGCGGCAGCGCACTGCGTACTGATGTATGATTTGTGCCGTTTGCCGCTGCTTCTGCTGCTGGCTGTTGCTGCAGCTGGCGGCAGCGCCGCACACCGATGCAATTGCTGCAGCAGCCGCATCGTGCCCCGCACTGCAGCGTGCTGCAGGGCGGGCGGCACTAGCATGCATGCGTAGCGAAAGCCTATCTCTGTTGCGGCCATGAGGGTACGCATGGTGTCAAACACTGAGTCACAGGGGGTCCAGCCCCCTGATGTGCTGCTCCACTGCTGCCTGATGGCCTGCATCAGCGGCACTACGCTGGCATGCATGCTGCTGAGCAGCCCTGCATAGTGGGAGCAGCGGCAGCAGCAGCATCAGCAGCAGCAACATCAGCAATGTAAGAAGCGATGCCAGCCATGCCGACAGCTATGCAAGCAATAAGTGCAAAGGCTTGCTGGTGTGCTTGCTGTGCACCAGGCCAAGTGAGAGCAGGAGCAGTTCCCCGCAGGTGCAAGAAAGCAACATGACACAAACGTTTGCAGGAACATGAAAGGGGCAGAACCCATGCAGCATGTTATCTATTGTGCAGCAGCTGAAGAGGCACACCAGCTGCAGAAAACAGCAGGCAGCATCTGTGCATCATCAGCCAAGCTGACAAATGCAGGGCGCCTGTACCATGTCAACTAGCTCTGAGCTCATCATATCTAAGCATTGACAGCACTGCACCCACACATCTGCTGCCGTTGGGAGCTGCTCGTGTGCTCCAGCTGTGTCGTGCCGCTGCTGCAGCAGCCCAAGCTGCAGCTGCTTTGGCCGCTGCTGCAGCCAAGCCAGCAGGGTGCCTGCGCTGCGCGCTGCATGGTGCCGCAGCAGCAGGCACAACACGCGGCCTGGCGCAGCTGCTGCTGCGTCGCTGAGTCCCTCTTGTAACTCAATGTCTTCCAGCAGCAGAGCACTGCCCCGTATCAGATGCATCTGATCACCCGTCAAAACAGCAGCGTCAGGCGGCAGCTGCTGCAGCACCTGAGACACGCCCTGGCTCTGCACCATGGCATTCAACAGGCTTGCTTTGGCCTCTAAATCATGCAGCAGCTGCTGCTGCTCCGTTTGCTGGGGTCCGTTTGCTGGGGCCCAGAAGCCAAGTCAGGGGCAGAGCACCCTTGCAGTGCCTGGCACCCACCCAGCTGCAAACGCTTCACCCACAGCCCTCACCAGCAGCAGCCATGCGCCGGCACGCATGCTTGTGCCGGCGCCAGTCAGCCACCTGGCAGGCAGCGCTGCAGTAGCGGCAGCGGCAGCCGGCACACGCCTTGCTGGCAGCTGCTGCCTCGCTCACGCCAGCCAGGTTCTCGCAGCTGGGGTTGTTGCACACCACAGGCACTGGTGCTGCTGCCGCCAGCGCCCTGCACAGCTCTAGGGCAGCTGCATACCGCTGCCCCACATGTGCAGCATACCAATCGGTGTCATCGTCTTCCACAGGCTCCTGAGCCAGTTGTTGAGCCACTGCCCTGTACTCAGCAACTGCTGCTGTCCAGCGCGAGTTTGAGTGCAGATCGAGCAGGTACTTCCACTGCACCTGCTCACTGCAATCTCTGCGGTTGCTGCTGCTGCTAGACTCTGCCACCCCGCTGCTGCTGCCGTTGCTGCTGCTCTCGGCAGAAATGTCTGTGGCAGTGCCGCTGCCGCCGGCCTCGTCAATGCTAGCGCAGTCAGCTGCGCTGCCATCACCACTAGGTACTCTTGCTGCTGCTGCTGCTGCTGCTGCTGCTGATGTGACTGGCGAGCTCCGTCCCCTCATGATGCTCCAAATGCACACCGCCGCGCTCAGCACACATCGCTGCCACACCTGCTTCCATTGCCATTCAGCGGTCCTGTGGTGCGGAACTGAGCTGGGCCGAAACCGCGTCAGAAGAACACCGCCAGATGTTGGGGACCACCTCGTACAGAACTGGGGTCCAGCCATGATTGCGTCAAACAGCAGCTGGGGCCCTGCTGCCTCCATAGCATCTGCTACCTGCACCACGCTACGCGCAAGCACCACAGCCAGCAGCGCTGAGCTAGCACGCACCTGGCTGCTGCTGCTGCTGCTGCTGCTGCTGCTGCTGCTGCTGCTGCTGCTGCCTGTACCACTGCTGCTGTCGCCGCCGCCGCCGCTGCTGCTGCCGCCGCCACCGTCGCCGCTGCTGCTACTGGTACTGTTGGTGCTGCTGCTTTTAGGCACTCGCTGAAATGCAGGCCAAACTAACAGGGTTTCTACTATCTTGGAGGCTGCTGCCGGGAAGTATGCAGCGGCTTCATGCCCTGATGCTGCAGCTGCTGCTGCTGCTGCTGCTGCTGCTGCTGGCGGCTCCTGTTGCATGCTGGCTGCTGCTTTGATGTACTGCACTGCCCGTTTGACGAGACTGGTCAGGGCAGATGCCAGGCCAGCAACTGCTTCTGTGTTGGCCAGTGCTGCCTCAGACCTCAGCACTGCAGCGACTGCAGGGTGAAGCATCTCAGCAGCTGCCAGCATATCTTGTGGCTTCAGCTGCTCTGAGCGCATGCAGCAGTCGATGAGGGCTGTGTAGGCCTCTGGGTGTGCTGCTGCCAGGGCAGTCAGGTGACTCTGCTGTACCACTGCAATTTCAAACCAGAACAAATGTTTGCAGCAGACACAGCAGCAGACACAGTGCTAAGTAGCTGCCACTAGTAATGATGCAACAACGTATAAGCAAAGGTGGTCTATTTAACATGCTGGGTGGGACAAATGTGGCTACCCACTGCATGGTAGCACCAGCAGCAGCAGCAGCAGCAGCAGTAGCAAGTGCAACATCCTCAGGCCATGGCAGTGCTGCAAGGCTAAAGACAGCAGGTTCACAGCTGTGTGTCTGTGCCTGAAGCAGCAGGTACACACAGTGCCGCACAGTCTCATTCAAAGGCAACTGCAGTGCATGGCAGCAGCAACGCCGAAACAAATCTCACCTATCGAGCCATTTTCCGCAACTATTATGCTCTCCGCGGCAGCCCTGAGCGCATACAGCTGCCGAGCAACTGTGAATACAGCCGCGGAATCAGTTAGCCCCTGCCATTTGAACAGCTTGAGCAGCTGCACCGGGGCTGCTAGCGCCTGCAGCAGCTGCAGCCCTGCCTGCTGCAGCACCTCAGGCGGCTGGCAGCTGCCGCCTGAGCGCTGCATGGCAAGCCGTATCTGTGCCATCAGGCACGTGTTGCAGCGTGACAGCAGGCTTCGCGCCTGCAACGCTGCTGGCTGCTGCTGCTGCTGCACTGCATCAGCGGCTAGCAGCTGCAGCTCCAGCACCAGCCGCACAGCCGCTTCCAAATGCAGCAATGCATTGCACGCCTGCTCCTGGAGGCTGCTGCTGCGCACCTGCACCTGCAAGCTCTCACAGAGTGCAGCAGCGGCCAGGTTGGCGCGAGCCCAGCTTGACTCAATGTCGTCCTCCGGGTTTGAACTGGCGTCCACTGGCAGCACATCTGCTGCTGCATCCAGGTATGCCTGCCCGCCTGGCAGCTGCATGTCCTGGTGGAAGGCAGGGATGGGCAGCAGCTGCAGCAGTGCCCCCGTCTTCCGCTGTCGCTGCTGCCGCTGCTGCTGCTGCTGTTGCTTCTGCTGCTGCTGCTGGGCGGCATGCTGCTGGTGCAGCAGCGAGGCGAAAGCCAGCAGCGGGTGCAACAGCAGCTCTTGAAAACCTTGGTCAAGCAGCAGCTGCTCCACCTGCCGTGTGATATCTGCTGGCAACTGCTGCTCCTTCGCCAAGCAATGGAGCCGTAAAATCAATCCAGTGGCAGCACAATGCGTATCAATGTACGCGGCGTGCAGGGTGCTGCTGCTGCTGCTGCTGCCGGCTCCATGTGCGGCTGTTGAAGCAACTGGCAGCAGCGCTCCCCTGCATTCGTGCAGCTGCTGCATGATCTGCAAGCTCCCTTGCATTGCACTGTGCTGCAGCGCAGGAGGGACTAGCTCGCGTGAAAAACGCAAGCTCTGATCTGTGACGGTCATCAGGGCATGCATGGTGTCAAAAAGAAGCTCGTACGGCGTCCAGTCCCCTGACGCGCTGCTCCATTGCTGCTTGATGGTTTGTATCAGCGGCACAATGCTGGCGTGCATGCTGCTGAGCAGCCCTGCGCAGTGGACATCAGCAGCAGAAGCAGCAGCAGAAGAAGAATCACTGGTGTTGCAATGCTGCGTGGTTTGTTAAGGTAAGTACGCTGTTGTCACGCAAGTGCAGGAACTTGACACAACAATCACATACAAGTATAATCCAGTGCCAAGTGCCAAGTGCAGCAAGATGCTGAGTGGCGTGCAGGTGAAATGTGCACCAACTGCGCGCTAACAGCAGGCCCATTCTGTGCAAAGTTCACGCTGAAAGTTACAGCAGGTCGTTCACAGGTGAACGCTAGACTGCTTGCATGCAACCTTATGCCACATGCTTGTGACACAAGCAGCATGCATGCCAGGAGCGCACCTGACTGCTCAAGCTGCCGCAGCATTGCCGCTGCCAGGGCTGCCACACTGCAGCCTGTCTGGGGCGCCTGTGACACTGCTAAGAGCTCTGAGCTCATCATGTCCAAGCATTTGCAGCCCTGCACCCAGGCATCCACTGCTGTCGGGAGCTGCTCACTGCCTCCATCTCCGTCCTGCCTCTGCTGCAGCAGCCCAAGCTGCAGCTGCTTTGGCCGCTGCTGCAGCCATGCCAGCAGGGTGGCTGCGCTGCGCGCTGCCTGCTGACGCAGCAGCAGACCCAGCACGCGGCCTGGCGCTGCTGCTGTTGATGTTGCTGCTGCTGCTGTTGCTGCTGCTGCTGCTGCGGCATTCAGTTGCTCATAAATGTCGACTACATCTTCAAGCAGCAAGGCACCGGCTGTGATCAGCATATGCTGTTCAAGTGTTTCATCAGCAGCAGGTGGCAGCTGCTGCAGCACCTGAGAGGCCCTTGGGGTCTGCAGCACTTCATGTAGCCGATTTGCTTTAGCTTCTATGTCATGTAACATCTTCTGATGCTGCCTCTCCCGTGTGCTGCGGAGCATTGCTGCATGTGCAGCAGAGGCCTGTTGTTCCAGGTTCGCTTGTTGTCCTGACACACCGGGTGACTAACACGCGCACTTTGTTCGCAATGCAAATGTAGTTGCTCCGAAGAATCTTTGTTGCAATTAACCACACGCCTAAGCACCTACGACAGCGTTATGGCATGTTGTTCTGAAGGGACTCTGAGCCCTGGCAGGGTTGGCGAGCACCAGCACTTTTGCTGCAGTGCACGAAGCAATGGCGCTATCACTGCCGATGAATTACATCCTTACTCGTAGCCACTGCGTCAAAAGCAATGAGGCTTGCAGAACACGCGGGCCTTTGTGAACCATCTCGTTACATGGGTGGCCTCGCCAATCTTGAGAGCCAATGACAGGCCCAGTGGACAAAGTATGCAACCTCAACACAGTGTTCGGAGTTGTGCACCGCCTTTTCTCAGATAACCTGCAGCTGCATGCAGATCTCCAGAGTAAGAAGCCTGCTCATGCTCCTGTTGTGTTGCTGCCTGGTGTCCAAGGTACGGCCCCTTCAGTTATACATATACTGCCTGCTGCTACTGATGCTGCTGATGCTGCTGCTGCTGCTTTTCTCAAAAGTCACACGCTGCCGCTTCACTTGGCGTCAGTCGACGGCCAGCTGATATGACTGCCCGCCAACAGCTGCACAACCAGCAGCAACAGCCGCAGCAGCAGCAGTAGCAACAGCAAGCAGTGGGCAGGGTCACCAAGGTCAGTAACATGTATACACCGCGCATATCAGAACAGGCTGCTTCTCAGTGCTGCCTTCACCAGCAGCCACACCATGCCATGCCAGGCAGCTGCAAAGCATCGCTCTATCGCTCAGGGTGCTGCACCAGCATCGACGCCGCACTGAGACGATCTCACCTCAACCAATCAGTATATCCGTGTTGAGCATTGCAGACAAGCAGCAGCACTGCCCTGCGCCTTGCTTGTCAGTGTGGCGGCATCCGCAAGCACACTGGCAAGTGCTGCCATCCAAAGCGCCACAGCCCTTGGCATTGCTGAGGCATATGCATCCGAGGTTTTGGGGTACAGCAGCATGGATGTATTGCATGCACTGCCACGGCGCATCATTCTTGCCAGCTGTTGCAGAGTCATATATCCCAACTCAGCTGGCCGCTGTCGCTGCAGCTGCAGCACCCATACACTGCAGTCCTCTTGCTACTTGCCAGCAGGCCTCCAGTGCCAACTCAGATGCTGCACGACTCGCACTGCAGCATTAGCTCGCCGCTGTTGCTGCTGCTGCAGCACCAATCAGCTTCATCATCCTTTCACTGTGTGGCACAAACTGCTTTGCTTCCACCACAATCCCTTCGACCTTCTGCTTCTTCTTTTTCTGCTTTGCAGCAGGGGCGGCTTTGACCTTGCCACCCTGCTGCTGCTGCTGCGGCGGCTGCTGTGTGCGCCACGCAGTGTCTGCTGCTGCAGCAGCAGCCAGCAGTGCTGCCCCGTCCACTGCCAGCTGCTGAAGCACCTTGCTGTGCCGCTTCTTCTTGGCTGCACTGGCTGCTGCCAGGTTCAACAGTGGAATCACATCACGCACCCTCCTGCGCTCACCACCTGGCTGTGCATGTGGGCCATCAGCATTTGCAGCTCCATGCTGCTGCTGCTGCTGCTGGCCGTAATCGCTGCCACGTATCGCACACGGAGTGCCGGGGGCCACACGCCTGAACAGCCGCACTCCTGCAAGGTCTTCTTGCTGCCCATCTTCTGCAGGAATGTCTGCTGCTGTTGGAGCTGCTGCTGCTGCTGCTGCTGCTCCTGCTGCTGCTGCAGGTGGTGGTGCGTCCTCCAGCTGCTTTGCAAGTATGCTGTTGAGTGCAGCAGCGAGCTGCAAACATCACATAGGCAACACCCGGGCAGGCAGGCGCGTGGGAGACATGAGCACTGATGTAGACTTGCTGTGCCGCACGCTGAAGCTGAGCAGCATGTAGGCGGCAAATCAAAATCTATGAGCCCATGTGGTAGATCTGGTGCTGCTGCAGCGGATGGTCGTAGAGCAGGTGCGTGATACTTCTGTACTGCATATCTCAAGCATTGCTCAGGTCGCCGCTTGTGCGTGTCCAGGTTCCTGCAAGTTCCTGCAAGTTCCTGCAATGTTCTGTAGGCACTCGCGGGCACTTCCTGCAAGCTCCTGCAAGCTCCTGAAAGGCCTTACTTACCCGTTGCTGGGTGATGTCCAGCTCCCCGGTGTCATCTTGCCCTCGTGCATCATGGTGGGCTGTCGTGGCTGCTGCTGCTGCATCCCCTGTTGCTGCTGCTGCTGCTGCTGGCTGCTGAAAACCTCTGGGGCCTGCTGCGCTGCTGCGCCTGCGCGCCTTGCTTTCGGCCTGCAAGATGCACACCGAACACATGCGCCAGTGCAAGACAGGTTTGCAGCTTTCAGGCATACCTGTGCAGCGGACAATGCAGGCGTATTACAAAAGGGGTACACCAGCAGATAGAGTCCACAGTTGTGGCTGGGAGCTGTGTCAGCAGGCATGTTCAAAGATGTGGCACAGTAGGAGGATGAGGCTGGTGGAGGTAGCAGCTGACACCATAAAAGCACACACCTCCTTGCGTGCGCTTTCAGCAATGTCTTCTGCTGACACCGCCACTGCCTGGAACAGTGACAGGTCCTCCTCAGAAGATGAGCTGCTGCTGGGCATTGCGGATGCAGGCAAATCACGAGGGTGCGAGGCTTGCTGCTGCTGCTGCTGCTGCTGCTGCTGCTGCTGCTGCTGGTGGTGGTGGTGGTGGTGGTGGTGGTGGTGGTGGTGGTGGAAGTGCTGCTGCTGTTGCTGCTGCAGCTGCTGTTGTCCCGTGGTCACTACGACAGGTTACAGACCATAGAGAACTGAAAAATCAGGTGTTGCGCAAGTGCTTTCTGCTGAGCAGACAGGGCTGAACGCCGTCATGGGCAATGCAGCAGCTGTCACGGGTCCTGTCACTTGCGAAGTCAGTGTGACAAGTGCCACGACGCCTTTGAATCGTTCAGGCACACACACAGCACTGTATAGACAAGTTTTCAGCGTCTGTATTGTGTGTTTATTCAACAACGACGTGACCTTGGCACCCAAGTGATCGAAAACAGAGTTCAAAAGCAGGACCGAGTTGTTGTGAACCAAGTCCGTGGCTTATCTGTTTGTATCCGCTGGCATACATGTTGAACGATCCTGATATTACGTGATCTTGCAATGCTGTTGGAGCATGGAAGGCTATGGGCAGCAGGTGCACAGGCTGTGCCAGCAGTTGCAGCAGGTGCTGGGTGCTGCTGTCACACCTCAAGCAGGTGAGCACTGAACACTGCACAGCATGCTGTCTTACATGCCCCAGCATTACCAACCTCTATGTTGGTCCCTGTTTGTGAGGAATGCATACGGGTGATAACACACCAGATGTTGAGAGCTTCCGATATGTTTGAGCAGGATGTGGTGCAGTACTGCGTGCTGCTGTACTTGATGCCCTCACTGGCCGGCTGTGCTGCCTTTGTGTCTCCCAACAGAACAACATAATAGATCACGGTGTAACATTGATGGTTGCTTGCTGCTGTGCCATGATGATGCAGTGGTGCCTCATGCATACCCTGAGGGCTCTGGTGCAGCCATCTGTGAGCTCAATGGCAGCAACAGCAACAGCAGCAGCAGCAGCAAGAGTACTGCTGCTGAACCGTTCCCACATGAGCAGCAGCAGCAGCAGCAGCAGCAGCAGCAATCGCTTCCACAGATCACCCAGCTGCTCACAACTAATCAGCAGCTACTGGTGACGCTTCTGGTTGACACATGGCAGCAACAACAGCAAGATCTGGCAGGTGCAAAAGCTGCTCATCAGCATGCAACACATCAGCAACATAGCACAGCTGCAATCTCATCAGCACAGCAGCAGCAGCAGCAGCAGCAGCAGCAGCAGCAAGCAAACTTTACCGGCAGCAGCAGCAGCACATGCAGCAGGTGGATGCACCCAGGGCTGCAGCAGTACCTGTGTGAGTTAGAACGAGGCCCGTGGACACACACTGCGACACAGCAGCAGCAGCAGCAGCCAGTGCCTACATCTGGTGGACGCTCGGCTGGTGTAGGCAGCAGCAGTACTGCAGAAGCAGCAGCAGCAGCTGGGGCAGAAGCAAACTCTGAAAGTCAAAGTGGCTTGCTGGCATGGCTGGCTGCTGCGCACCCTACAGCAGCGGACTCTGTGGATGGGACCATCAAGCCGCAGCAACAGCAGTGTAGCCAGAAAGCCGGCAACAGCAGCAGCAGCAGCAGCAGCACGGCAGCAGGCCACAGTATTGCAGACTTTCTTTCTGCAGCAGGCAGCGGCTGCAGCAGCCACCCGAACATCCAGCCAGTGCTGCTGCTGGCAACAAGCAGCACCCCCAGCAGCAGCAGCAGCAGCAGCAGCAGCAGCAGCCGCTGTGCCATGGTGACGCCGCACTGCCGCAGTGACCTGCAGTCACTGCTTCGCTACAGCCCCAGTAGCTTAGGTGGCGACTGGCACTTGCGCTTCCTGCTGCATCAGCTGCTGCATGCTTTGGCAGCACTGCATGGCCAGGGGCTAGCACTTGGGGGGTTGTCTGCGCAGCAGCTGCTGCTGCTGCGCCCGGGGTGGCTTGCGCTGCTGGCAAAGCCAGCTGGGACGCTGCTGATGGACAGCAGCAGTGACACTGCAGCAGCAGCAGCAGGAGTTACCCTAGGAGGGAGCTTCACCGGCACAAGCAGCAGCACACAGCTGCAGCCTTGGAGTCAGCAGCGGCAACAGCAGCAGCAGCAGCAGCGGCTAGTTGTTGTGAAGGAGCCCTGGTACAGCCTGCGGCAGCTGACAGAGCTGTGGCGGCTGCGCAGCATCAGCAACCTGGAGTACCTGCTGTGGCTGAACGCTGCTGCGGGGCGGGTGTGGGGTGACAGGCGGCGGCACCCGCTGGTGCCCTGGGTGATTGACTTCAGCGTGCGGCCGTCAGTGAAAGGTGAGTTGTGCTTCTGCGCTATTTCGTCACGATTGTAAACCGTACATCATCTTTGGAAACACGTCATGCTTTGGAAACACGTCATGCTTTGGAAACACATCATGCTTTGGAAACACGTCGTGCTTTGGAAACACGTCATGCTTTGAAAACACGTCATGCTTTGGAAACACGTCATGCTTTGGAAACACGTCATGCTTTGGAAACACGTCATGCTTTGGAAACACGTCATGCTTTGGAAACACGTCATGCTGTTTATAATCTGCCTGAATCACACTAAGCACTGTGCGGCAAGGTCTGCAAGGTGGGTGGGGTGTGTTGAACGCTGCTGCGGGGCGGGTGTGGGGCGACAGGCGGCGGCACCAGCTGCTGCCCTGGGTGATCGACTTCAGCGTGCGGTCAGTACTGACAGGTGAGCTGTGTGATATGCACTGCTTCGTCGCAATATGCACGACACTATACATCAACTGTGGAACGAAGTTTTGCCAATATAACGCTGCCTTAACTATGTTGAGAAGTGTGCGTCAAGATTTGCAAGGTGGGTTGGGTGTGTTGCATGCTGCTGCGGGGCGGGTGTGGGCGACAGGCGGCGCCACCCGCTGCTGCCCTGGGTGATTGACTTCTGTGTGCGGCCTGCGCTTACAGGTGGGTTGCGTGGTTTGCATCTGTTTGTTACAGTGATACACCAAGTATCCTTGATGTCAACACGTGATATTGATGCAACGCTGCCCCTTATAAATTTGGTAGTGTGCGACAAAGTTGGCAAGGTGAGTTGGTTGTGCTGAATGCTGCTGCGGGGCGGGTGTGGGGTGACAGACGCCGCCACCCTCTGGTGCCCTGGGTCATTGACTTCAGTGTGCGGCCAGTCTTGCAAGGTAAGATGACAGCAATGACATGTTTGAGATGCTGGTAGTGGTAGTGGTAATATTGCAAGCTGGTTACCCGCTGGTGCCTTGGGGATGACTTCAGCGTGCGGCCAGCACTGACAGGTTTGAGCTTGTGACAGTTTGTTTATGACAATAATGCCAACGACGCTATGCTGTTTTTTTGTTGCATGCTGGTGCAGTGGAATGCATGGACTCCATGGTCGGACCAACTGCATAGGCAACTGGTGCTCATGGCGGTGTCTGAGTTGTCGTATGTCTCGTATGCTGCAGGACATACAGCTGCAGGCAGCAGCAGCAGCAGCAGCGCCCCGCCAGGCTGGCGCGACCTCAGCATCAGTCAGTATCGCCGCATCAAGGGCGATGCGCAGCTCAGCCAAACCTACGCCATGTCAGCTGCAGCAGCCGCTGCAGCAGCCGGCCTCGCTCCCGGCGAGCGTTATAACAACTGTTATAATATCTACACCAGCCGCCACCCCTGGGCCTGGCCCGGCGGCTGGGGGGATGCGGCATCACCCCTTGCAGCAGCAGCAGCAGTAGACGGCAGCTCTGGCGATGCAGCAGCAGCAGCGGCAGCGATTGTGCCGCCGCACCACATTAGTAATGAGCCTATGAGTGAGCTGTCATTTGCCATTTACATGGCCCGGCGGCTGCCTGTTGAGCTGCTGGTTAGTCTGGTGCGGAGGTCTTTCCGGCCTGCGGAGTACCCTGCAAGCATTGAGGTGCTGTTCCTCAGCAGCCCTGATGAGGCACTGCCCCAATTCTACATGGACCCCAAGGTGAGCCTAAATAGCATGTTATAACACATATAATAACACATGTTACAACATCCTCAAAACACCGTCATAAGCATGGACAGGGCATGGTAAGCGTGAAGTTGTCTCACAGCTGTTCGTAGGAGCACGGTTGAGAAGGGCATAACGTGCGCTGGAGGGGTTTGGGTGTGGCAGTGTGCAGAGTACCCTGCAAGCATTGAGGTGCTGTTCCTCAGCAGCCCTGACGAAGCACTGCCCCAGTTCTACATGGACCCCAAGGTGATCGGTGAAACATGTTATGATGTGTTGTAACAGTTCAAGCATCACTGGCACGACATGCAGCTGCGCAGGCATGTTGTTAAGGCAGTGGCTAGTATGTTGTAGAGGAAGCTGGGTGGCGTGCAGCCGAGGGGTTGGGGTGGCAGGTTGCTGCTGCCCGCAGTTTGCAACGATCTGACTCCAAACACTAAGCGCTGCTGCTGCTGCTGCTGCTGCTGTTGCTTCTGGTGACTGCATGTGTCACTTGCCTCAGGTGTTCCAGTCACTCCACCCAGACATGCCTGACCTGGCAGTGCCTGCCTGGGCAGCAGATGCGGCTGAGTTTGTGGCGCTGCACAGGTGCAGCACCAGTAGCAGCAACAGCAGCAGCAGCAGCAGCAAGGCTGGGGTAATGCAAATGTCTACCCTTGGCCTTTGTGCTGCGCTATACATTCATGCCGATAACCCTTGTCTGAGTCCTAATCATCAACTTGAATTGAGCATGTTTTGTGGCAGCTTCTATGGCACATGTGGCACAGCTCCTGTATTCTGGTCTCTTCAGTAGAACCTCACTGAAGCTTCTCATGCACGTTGTGCTTCTCGTCTCTATCACGCTACACCCGCAGGGCCGCACTGGAAAGCGAGCAGGTCTCAGCAAACCTGCACCGCTGGATAGACCTCACCTTTGGTGCCGCACTGTCAGGGCCAGCAGGCCTAGCAGCAAAGAACATCCACCTGGCACCTGGCAGCCAGCAGCAGGGCAGCAGCAGCAGCAGTGAGCCTGCCACGCATGGCGTCTGCCAGCTGTTCAGCCGCCCACACCCGCCACGCTGCAGCAGCAGCAGCAGCAGCAGCAGCGGCAGGGGTGGTGCTGGAAGCATTGCTGCTGGCGAGGTTCATGGCGCACGCATGCTGACAGCAAACACGCCTGACTCAGCAGCGGCAGCAGCAGCAGGTCGCCAACAGGTGCAGCCCGCCAGTTCTGATACCAGCAGCAGCAGCAGCAGCAGGCACCAGGCTGCACACCCCTCAACCACCGCCACTGATCTACTGCCAGGTGCACAGCCTACAACAACAGGAGCAGGTGCAGGAGTGATTAGTGCTGATCCAGACTTCCTGAACCCGGCTGCAGAACCGCTGCCGCCTCCATCCCCTGCTGACCTGGCTCAGTGCTGGCTGCAGCTATCCAGCCTGGAAGCTGCTGCAGCTGCCGGCTGCTGGCAGCCAGGAGCAGCAGCAGCAGCAGCAGTGGTGCCAGCATCGCAGCCTCTTGCAGCAGCAGCAGCTGGCAGCAGTGTGGCTCGCCTCAGTCAAGCCTGGATGCAGGATGCCGGCAGGCCAGGAGACAGCAACAGCAGCAGCAGCAGCAAAATGCAGGATAGTAACTTTCAGCTGCTGCCAGCTGCTGCTGCCGACCTGGCAGCAGTTGGCCACATAGCACTGAAGCTGTACCAGCAGCAGCAGCAGGATGTAGCGCTGGGCAGGGCTGCTGGCATCATGACAGCAGAAGCAATTATCAGCAGCAGCAGCAGCAGCAGCAGCAGCAACAGTGACATGCATAAAAACCTACAGCAGCAGCAGCAGGAGTGTGTGTTTCAGCCGTCGTTGCTGCAAGGTGTGCCTGCCGCTGTCGCTCTCTTTGCGCAGCAGTGTGCCGCAGGCCAGCTGTCTGCTACTGGACTGCTGCACAGCAGCTTCTTCCCCAGCTGGATGGAGCAGGCCAGGAACTTCATGCTGAAGCTGCTGTTCACACAGCAAGTTCACTGTGAACTCCAGCGCAGTTGCCAGCCCAGCAGCAGCAGCAGCAGCAGCGATGGTGCACAAGACACAGCTGCTGCTCCTGCTGCTTCGGCTGCAGACAGTAGTGGTGTAACCGGCAGTGGTGTAACCAGCAGTCACTGCTGGCGTTTGGGTGACGCCTTTGAGTCCCTTGCTCGCCTGTCTGCGCCAGGCGGCGAGCTGCAGCAGCTGGGGCAGTGCCCAGAGGCTCTGCAGCTGTGCCTGCCAGCTGTGCTGCATGTTATACGCAACAGGCTGCTTGGACAGCAGCAGCAGCAGCAGCAGCAGTGGCAGGGATGCAGCAAGCCAGGGGCTGCTAGGCATGCAGGTTGTAGTGCTGGTGATGCGCAAGGCGACAAACTGCAGCAGCAGCAGCAGCAGCAGCAGCAGCAGCAGCAGCAGGATTTTGTTGATGCAGTGTGTCTGGTCATCTTGCGGCTTGTGTCAGTGCTGCCGCCACTGCAGCTGCAGCAGCACCTGCTGCCGCTGCTGCAGGAGCTGCTGACAGCAGACAGCGAGGAAGACAGTCCAGCAGCAGCAACAGCTGCTGGCATACGTGCATCAGAAACTGCAGCAGCAGCTGCAGCGCCAGGTCAACAGGCAGCAGACATCAATGCTGCTGCCGCTGCTGCTGCTGCTCTGCGCATTGCAGCTCGCAGGCGGGCAGTGCTGCAGCCGCTGCTGTGGCAGATGCTGCTGAGCAAGCTGCCGCAGCAGCAGCTGCTGTCAGCGCTGCTGCCGCCGCTGCTGGCGGCTGCTCTTGAGCCTCAAAGAGACTGGCTGGCTGGAGACCCAGCAGCAGCAGCAGCAGCAGGTTCACAGCTGCTGTGCATTGGCAATGGCATTGTGAGTAGTAGCAGTAAGCCCAGTGTGACACCTGGCAGCAGCATGCCAGCAGCAGGCTTCCTTGCTTTGATGCCAGGCATTGCAGCGGCGGCAGCCGCAGCAGCATCACCAGAAGCTACAGCAGCAGCAGATGGTCTTGGTGACCAGCAGCAGCAGCAGCAGCAGCATCAGTGCAGCAGCTCTCAAGGACAGCTGGCCGCCAGCTGCCTTGCCACGCTGGCTCAGGCGCTGCCATTTCCTGTGGTGTGCCAGTTTGTGCTGAGGCCGCTACTGATAGCCCTGCCATACACTGGCACCAGCAGCAGCAGCATTGGTGCTGCAACAGCCAATGGTGTTGTTTGTCACACTGGCTCTGAGCCTAATGGGGCAGCGCAGGCACTGCTCGCAGTGGGCAGTGTGCTGCCAGCTCAGCTGGCTGCTGAGTTTGTGTTCATGCCTGTCCTGCAGCTGGGGCTGCAGCCGCTGCTCAGCAGCAGCAGCAGTGCAGCAGCTGCAGGCAGCCCGAGAGCATCAACCAGCAGCAGCAGACGGTCATCTGCAGGAGCAGCAGCAGCAGCTGCTGCTGCTGCTGCTGGTGAGGATGTGGCCCGGGTAGCAACACACACTGCAACTGCTCTGCCGGTGCTTGAAGGCTTGTTAGCGCATGTGCTGCCGGCACTGAGTGTTGAAGCAGTGCTGCCGGCCTTGGCTGATGTATCATCACCAAAAGCAGCAGCAGCAGCGACAGCAGCAGTAGCAGCAGGTGTGGGCGTTGGTACCATGAGTGCAGCAGCTAGCAGTGCTGGAGGTGTTGGACTAGCGGGAGTGCAGGGATCCAGCAGTAGTATGGCGGTGACTGCTGCTGGCAACAGGGCGAACACTCCTCCTTCTGCACCCAGCAGCAGCAACAGCAGCAGCAGTGCAGCAGCAGCTGCAGGAAAGCGCAGCACAGCAGGTGTGCAGCTGCACCAGCTGTCGAAGCTACTGCTGCAGCCGCCAGAAATGCAAGCAGTGCAGGACAGCCCTCTGCTGTATCCTCGCATTGCTGCGCTGCTGCTGCTTTCATTGGAGCAAGCTTCAGTATCAGCAGCAGCTGGAGACAGCAGCAGCAGCAGCAGTTGTGCGGCGCTTGTGCGCAGCTGGCTACTGCCGCAGGTGCTGCTGCCGCTGCTAGGGTCAGCAGCAGAGCCGTGGCAGCAGCAGCAGCAGCAGCAGGCTGTGGCACGCTGCTACTGGCGCACTGTGCTGCTGCTGTATGCTGCTGCTGTTCGGCAGCTGGGGCTCAAAGAAGTGCGGGAGGTTGTGTCAGCCTGGCACGGCGTTGAGGTGCGTTACATTCACTATGTCAAACCTTGTTACTTTATGTGTCACAATAGGCCCTCATTTTGTTCGGAGTCATGCGGGCCAGGACGTTGCAGGACGATGTTGTACAGTTCCCTGTGTTACTGCAAGCCTTTCCTGCTTTGCAGCAAGACGTACGTAAAAGATATCAAAGACCATCAAACCTGCACACATGAACCGTGGACCCATCTGCATGCTGAACACTGTTCTGGCTGCTCTGTTGCTGCAGGTCTGGCTGTCAACTGAAACTGCCTGGGAGCCTCAGCAGCACGTGTGCACGCAGATACATCTGAATGCTGAGCTGTTTTTGTCTGGCGGCTGCTTTGTCTGTGCAGGTTTGGCTGTCAACTGAGACTAGCTGGGAGCCTCAGCAGCCGCCGCTGCTGTCACCCCTGGACTCAGCACCTCAGCAGCAGCAAAGCGAGCCCCACCCGTTGCAGCTGCTGCACATGCTTGCACAGCAGGAGCAGGCGGCTGCTGCAGCGGTGGCAGCAGCAGCAGCAGCACAAAACACGGGTACCAGTGGCACAAGCAGCAGCAGCAGCAGCAGCAGCAGCAGCAGTATGTTGAATTCAAATGGATGGCCGCTGCCTGGCATGCTTGAAGCTCCACTTGCTCCCAAGACCCCCAAAGCAGCAGCAGCATCAGCAACAGCGCTGAGCAGCGGAAGCACAGCAAGCAGCAATGCAGCTAGTACTGCCGAACCCAACAGCAGCAGCAGTGGTGCAGTGAGCAGGAGCAGCAGCGGCAACATATCAGGCCGAGTCAGCCACCTGCTGCAGCGCATTGCCGAGGAGAAGGTTGTGCGGCGCAGCCTGAACACAACACACGAGTTTCTAGAGGGTGTGGGATGGAGCATGCCGCGACCAGTGTCTGCATCAGCAGCAGTTGCTGCAAATGACGCAGCAGCAGCAGCAGCGTCAGCTGGCGCTGAGGCAGCTTCTGCAGCAGCTGCTGCTGCTGCTGCACCGGCTGCTGTTGGACTGGCTGAGCTGCTTCAAGCTGACCATCCCATGATGTCTAGGACAGCATCAGCGCCTGTGGATGCAGCAGCAGCTGCAGCTGCACCTGCCGGGCTGTTGTCACAGGCTTCAAGCCTGCAGCAGCAGCAACCTGCCAGCAGCAGCAGCAGCAGCAGCAGCAGCAGCAGCAGCAGCAGTGTAAAGACGCCCGGCTCTGCTGCTACTGCTGCAGCTGCCGTCAAGGGCAAGCCGCGAGAAGCAGCAGCAGCAGCAGCAGCAGCGGCAGCAGGCAGTAGCACATACACAGCAGCTGCACCGCTGGGTGTAGCGTCAAAGCCGGCCAGCGCGGCTGCAGGACTGACTGCTGCTGCAGCTGCTCCCGGAGCTGTTCCTGTACACAAGCAAACTGCTGCTGGGCATGCTGCTGCTGCTACTGCCGCTGGCCGTGGCTGGGCTTCTGAGCTGAAGGAGTTGCGGCTGCTGCTGGAGTCACCTGCGCGCGCTGCAACAGGTGCGGCAGCTGTCCTTTTGGTGTGTTGTGTTTGTTGCACTGCTGTGAGGGCGAGATCACTTTCATCCTGCAAGCGCTGTGCCCCACTGCTGAAGCAGCACTCCAGTGGTTTGCAGTATGCTCGCCTGAATCTTGTGTCATCTCTCCTGCTGTTGCATGCCCTGCTCTGGCCCACGTGCAGTCCTCTGTTCCTCTGCTCAACGCGCTGCCTTCCCTTGCTTGCTGCTTTCTGCATTTGCAGCTGAGCAAGGGCCCTCAGCAGGCAAGGAGTGGTTCTGGCTGCTGCACAACCCCCGCCTGGACCCCACACACCTGCTGCCAGTACTCACCCCTCCACCAACCGCCGGCAGCAGCAGCAGCAGCAGCGGCAGCAGCAGGCCGTGGCGCTCTGTAGCTGGCTGCTGGTGGGAGCCTGGCTGGAGCTTGGGGGCTGTGGCGCTGCATGCCTGGCCGGCTCACCGAGAGAGAATGCGGGCGCTGGCAGTTGATCCTCTGGAGAGGTGGCTAGCCACTGCAGGTAAAGGTTGGGTGGTGTGTAGGTGACTGATGCTGTAGATGCTGCATGTGTTTACGCATGCGGGCGCTGGCTGTTGATCCAGGGAGAGGTGGCTGGCTACTGCAGGTGCGCATTAGGTTCTGTGCAATTTGTGATTATGTGGTTTGGAGGCTGGTGTTTTTGATGAAGAGCGGGCGCTGGCAGTTGCTCCTGAGGAGAAGCGGCTGGCGAGTGCAGCTGAGCACACAGATCGAGTGCTGCGTGATCAGTGTCATGCTGGCGGGAGCTTGGTTGCTGTGTGGTTGCATGCGTGGCCTGCGCACAGGGAGCGCATGCGGGCACTGGCTGTTGATCCTGGAGAGAGGTGGCTGGCGACTGCAGGTGAGCGGGTCTTGTGGCGTGTTAGCTTTATCACCTGTGCTTGTAAACTACTCTAAAGAGCACGTGTGTCATCTGCGAGGATAATAGCTTGGATGCAGGGGTTCCGCAGCTGCAAGCTCCGTTGTTACCGAGCCCTCGACATATGCATCACACTGTGTGGCGTGGTGCCCTTATGCCTTTCTTCATCTTATCTCACCTCCCTGACGCAGGCCGCAGTGGCGTGCGTGAGGGTGGCAGCGCAGCAGCTTCTTCCGTGGTGCGGGTGTGGGAGCTGGCAGATGCCGAGACAAAAGTGCAGTACGCAGGGCACAGCGCAGCAGTGCACAAGCTGGCATTCTTAGGCCCTGGCAGTGCGGCAGTAGCTTCGTTGGATGTTTCTGGCGCGATTCATGTCTGGTCCCGCAGCACAGGCAGGCAGCTGACATGCTTTATCCCAGAGGAGATGCCAGATGCTATCGGCGGTTTAAGGCCGCGTCAAAACCCCACAGACCTAAACATATTGGGGCCGCTGAACCCTGCAGCGGAGGGCGCAGGCACAGCGGCAGGTCTTTCCAGCAGCTCTGTACACAGTGGCAGCAGCGGATCTGGACCAGCGGCCTCAGGAGGACCAGCAGCAGCAGCAGCGGCGGCGGCGGCGGCGGTTAGTCAGCATGCGGACGGCTCCTCTGCAGCAGCAGCAGCAGCAAGTGTGTCATCGCCCGGGGGCTTCCTAGAGCGTGGCTGCAGCAGTGGCAGGGGCTGGCAAGCACTGGCCACCCTGCCGACCAGCAGGCAGCTGTCAGGCGCTGCTGCTGCAAGCACATCCGATGTCCACCAGCTGGACGCTGCTGCTGATGCTGGATCAGTCCAAGGCTCTGTTGTTGGCAGTGCGCCGTCTGCTGCCTTGGCTCTTGGCGGTCAGCTGGGTTACACTTGCATGGCAGCTGTGGGCACAAGCGATGCATTTGCTGACAGGACAGGCCTGCTTGGCAGCAGCAGCAGCAGCAGCAGCAGTGGCGATGGTTACACTGGCGGCTATGGCAGCTGTGGGTTGCTGCTTGCAGGAACTGCAGACGGGCATGTCTGCTGCCTGGATGTAGAGTCTGGCGCTCTTGTTGAGGACTTTGTGGCGTGCTGGGAGCCCCGACAGCCAAGGCAGCTAGCAACAGCAGCAGCAGCAGCAGGTCTAGGCTACTACAGCCAGCAGCAGCAGCAGCAGCTCAACCCGCTGCTGCTTGCAGGCGGCAGCGGAAGTGCCGGCTGGGAGGATCCTTCAAGCTGCGTGGTCTCTGCAGTTTGCAGCAGCAGCAGCGGCGGCGGCGGCGGCTGGCTGGCCGCTGGCAGCGGCAGCGGCAGATTGTTACTGTTAGATTCAAGGGCTGGGCTGGTTGTGGGCAGCTGGCAGGCACACAATCAGCGGCTGAGTCAGCTGCAGGGGCTTGCAGGATCCCGAGGTGACTGGCAGCTGCTCAGCTGCTCACTCGACAAAACCCTAAAGCTTTGGGATCTGCGGATGCTCAGGCACACGAGGCACTGGTCTGGCAGCAGCAGCAGCAGCAGCAGCGTGCCTGTTGCTGCCTTCAAGGGCACACGAGATGGGATCGAGGGCTTTGTGGTGTACCAGGATGCAGCGATCGTGTATGGCGGCGCAAACCTCGGACTTGCGCCGCTTGACAGCGGTGGCAGCAGCAGCAGCGTGCCAAGTCAGCAGCAGCAGCAGGGGTGGTCGGCGCCGGCAGCAGCAGTGACACGCAACGTGCGCATGACAGGCATCCGAGGTGGCAGTGCGCGGGGTTTAGGGTCTGGCGGGAAGGGTTCCCGTGAGGGTTTAGGGCCTAAGGCGGCGTCATCTGGCTCTGCCATTGTGGGGCTTGGGCTGCTGCCGCACAGCAAGCTGCTTGTGGTTGGCTCAGAGGATGGGCAGCTGAAGATTTGCAGGTAGTTGTTGCAGTTGAGATGTGATCCAGCATTATTGAGCAGTGTGTAGGGCGCTGTGCCAGCTGTATCAAATGCAACCCAGTAATGGACCTGTGACCTGTGCCAGGACACGTGTCAGTGGCTGTTGAACAAAGTTACAAGTTCAGCCACAGCATTGTTGCCATCTTTAAGGCAGCTGCTCTGCCGCAGAACAACCTGCTGGTGGTTGGTTTGGAGGTTGGGCAGCTGAAGGATGCAGGCAGTCGCAGCTAACATGCCTGTGCCCATGTACCACATGCTACTTGGCAGTTGCCCCTGTGCTGGGCATGCTCTCTGCTGTTGCAGCACAAGCGGATGATCAGAAACACCGTTGACATTGGAAGTTCAAGCTACAGCATGACTGCGCACCAGGAAAGGTGCACAGGGGACAGGCCCCTAGGGGAGGGGAGGGCAGAAAATGCGCGAGAGAGAGACAGGCGCGACAGAGAGGCCTACTATGGCAGGCGCGCAGAAGAAGAAGAAGAGGGGTTACACGGTGTGCACAGGCAACTACGTTGGCAGGCGCGCCAAAAAACTCAGAAATCTTAAAGTAGATGCATACATATGAACCAATGATGGAAGTATGTGCATGGCGGGTCGTGAGGCAAGTACCTGGTGCCCTAAGTTGTCCGATCTACGATCGGTGGCACATGTGGTAAACCGTCAGATAGAATTTCGCCTATTGCACATCGCACAAGTTTTCTCGCTGCCAGCAGCCCCAGGAGTGGCAGTACGGACCCTGAGGTGAGCATGATGGCTCAAGCATATTACACAACGCATTATCATATGCGTGATCTGTAATGCAATGATCGGCACTTATAATCAGTTTTTTCAACAACCAACTGCGATCCTGCTGGCGGGCGATGGCGGGCTTTGGCGGGCTTGCACAGCTATCGTCGCAGCGACAAGTCACACAGAGCAGTCCGTTCAATGATGTGATCATACCGATTTATTATCTTTTTTAGGTTCTTCTTCCATCGGTTGTCGTTGATGTCACCTCGTGGACGCCGGTCGTGCAGGCAGAAGATCTAACGGACAGCAAATACGATTTGCGGGGGCCCCGTTTGAAGGCCTGTGCGGCCTAGGGCACGGGCCGGCGCTGTGCACAGTGCCCCCACTTTGGAGCAAGCGTTCTTGCTGCA
Source organism: Tetradesmus obliquus (assembly GCA_030272155.1). NCBI lineage: Eukaryota > Viridiplantae > Chlorophyta > Chlorophyceae > Sphaeropleales > Scenedesmaceae > Tetradesmus > Tetradesmus obliquus. Next base: position 1,955,967 of record CP126205.1, read on the forward strand.
GCTTAATCCACACAGGCTGGATGCTCCTGAACTTGCAGGGGTGGTTGCATGTACTTACGAGGGTACATCACACTGGCTTGCACCGGCCACACATGTCTGCACGTGAAGAGCCCCTCCCGTGCACCAATGCACAGGACTACTGCCACTGTGCCTCCCACAACGCCAAACCAGCCTGCGAGATCAGCACTGCGATCCTGCTACCAATCTCGTCACAGCAGCGACGCCACTCAAGCCTGCAGGAGGATAACAGATGTACGTGTGCCGCTTGCTGCTGAGCACATGCACACAGTGGGAGATAGGTGCCACAGCACTTGCAGCAGTTGCGCATAACAGATAAGGCGGATGACAATGCCGAATGCAGCAGAGGCGGGTACCTGCAGCAAATGCCACAGCCGCCGCGCTGCACGCGTGTCACTGCAATTGCAGCTGGCCAAGACAGCCACAACAATCCATCATCCACCTGGCATCGACAGCAGACACGCACACATACATAAGCATACAGACGACAACAGGCTCAATGTTGCTGCGGCAGCACAACCATAGTCAAGTGAATGCTGCAAACAATACAGTACAAGGGTTGCGGTCCACTGAACCGCAGCACGGCGCCAGCACCTGCAACAGTGTCACAGGGACAGCAAACACACACTGCTGTGTCCATGGCACAGCATCAATACTGCATCCTAGATTTCACAGTGTTTTGCTGATCCAACATAAAGACCGCGCTTACTCAGGACGAGGCACATGCAGTACGAATGGTATGCAACCATGCATACAACAGTGTGACGGCGGCATGGCATGCTGCGGTCTCACCAGCATCTGCAGTCAAACACAAGCTCTACATACACCACACGCGGTAGCCTATCGCCTCTTCTTCTGAGAAGCTCAAGGCCAGGCTCTATCCCATGCATACGCAACATCAACCTCACACCAATGCAACACAGACGCCGTGTAAAGCACACACACACACGCACACCTCCAACACACGGATAATGCAGCAAATGCATCCTCTCAGCATGGCTCGCACACACAGCCGCTACACAGACACACAGCCGCTGCAGCAGAGCTCCCTGTGCAGAAACACACTCCACACCTACCCCGCAAACGTTCACCAAAGCGACACACATACAGCCAAACTATCCACTCCTAACACACACAAAGCCACAAACAGCCCATTGTTGTGTTTACCACTGTAGCGGCTCATGCTCAGGGTTGGACCCTCAACCCTCAACGCCATGACAACCTTCCAGCACACTGTATTTTCTAAGCCAGCGCAGCGCTGCTCCGGGCAGCGACTGTCCATCGCGTCCCAGCTGCGCCCTTGCGCTGAACGCATGTGCACAAACCAACAAGGCGACTGCTGCTGGCGTGATGGCGCTGTTCTGTTAGTCAACAGCAGCTCGCCAGCCACGAGAGAACCAGGGTCAATGCAGTGTAAGCATAACCCTTCAAACTGGCTGCTTCTTGCGTGCCGGCGCTGTGCTGTTCCTGAACAGCGGCTGGCCGATCGCTGCCTGCAGCCTCGTCAATATGCCGCCACACACATACACTGTATGGGTCCATGTGGATCCTTTGCCCTTCACACTGACTGCTTTCTGCGTGCCAGCACAGCGCTGCTCCTGGAAAGCGGCTGGCCAATGGCTGCCCAGCAGCCCATCCACCTCCCTGTCAGGGGCTTAACTGTTTACGCTTTGCTCTTCAAGCTGGCTGCTTCTTGCGTGCCGGGGCTGTGCTGTTCCTGAACAGCGGCTGGCCGATTGCTGCCCGCAGCCGCGTCCAGCTGCGGCCGTTGACGTCCACCTTGCGTGCGCTCTGCGTGATGACACTGGACGGCAGCAGCACGCTGTGGCTGTTGACCTGGCCCACCATGACACCTGCAGCAGCAGCAGCAGCAGCAGATGGGTTGGGATAAAATGAAACAGATGTTACTTGCGGGCAGCAGCACGCTGTGGCTGTTCACCTGGCACACCATGACGCCTCTGCAGCAGCAGCAGCGGCAGCAGGGGCAGCAGCAGCAGCAGCAACATGTAAGGTTATCAGCAGCAGTCACAGCAGTAGCAGCAGAAGCAGCAGAAGCAGCAGAGGCAGGCTGACTGACAAACAAGCTTTCTGCATTCATGTTGGTGCTCACAGGCTACTGCAGTGTTGCTTCCAAACGTTATGCTATTTGCACAGGGGTTCAGGGCTTACCTGTGTATCCTGCAAAGGCTGCGTCCACCGCGTGCATGCCCAGCACCCTGCAGTAGATGTGGTCGGGGCTGGTGCACGGTACCGCCTGGCAGCAGCAGCAGCAGCAGCAGCAGCAGCAGCAGCACACCGCAGTACACTAAGTCATATAGCAGTATAATGGCTAGTGCATTGGGCAACACACAAGGAGAGATATGCTGATTGGCGTGCACAGAAACAGCATTTCCCTGAACCTGAACCCATACCACCCCTACTCAATCCGTGGCGACGCCTGCGCCAATTTGAAAACCATGTACGTTGGGTCGATGTAATTTAAGGTTGCTGCAGGGATGTCCGCCTTTGATGCCTTTCTTGAGGAAGATGCCAATGTCACCCCAACCCCGAGCACAACCCCTAAGCCCCAACCCAGTCCGCCAGCACACCTGCACCATGTAGGTGGGGCTGCTGTACTAGAGTGTGTACCATCTTGTGTCAAAACATCACAAATTTGAAGCTGACCACACCCATAAACCTGAAGCAGACATACCTGCACCATGTATGTGGGGTCAATGTACTTGAGAGTCGAGTCAGCAATGGCAGCCTTGATGGCCTTCTTGAGGAAGATGCAAATGTCACCCCAAACAGAACTTCGAAACTCAACCCGTAAGCCCCGACACAGCCAGTCAGCACAGCTGCACCATGTAGGTGGGACTGCTGTACTAGATTGTGTACCGTCTTCGGGTCAAGACTTCACACATTTGAAGCTGAAGAAACCCATAAACGTAAAGCAGACATACCTGCACCATGTATGTGGGGTCAATGTACTTCAGGGTTGAATCAGGGATGGCTGCCTTGATGGCCTTCTTCAGGAAAATGCCGATGTCACCCAGTAGTGGGTTGCCAGCCTCATCCAAAGGAATGGGCTCACCAGCTGCATTGCGGCAATGAAAAGTAACATGTTAATTTGTTGATATGACAAATTCTGCAATGCTTGGCTGGTATACATGGCCTTCTTGAGGAATATGCCAATGTCACCCAGCAGCGGGTTGCCCGCGTCATCCAGCGGGATGGGCTCACCAGCTGCAGCGCAGCAATGTAACAAGTGATTTGTAATGACACACCATGTCATAGTGATTTGTAATGACACACCATGTCATAGTGTTGTTGTGAGATGCCAATGCCTCCCAGCAGCGGGTTACCGGCCTCATCCAGGGGGGTGGGCTCAACAGCAGCAGCGCAGCAGTTTGCATAAGAAACAGCTGGTAGTCTGCGAACGACTCAGTACAAAATGACGTGTCACTGATGCTGCTGCTGCTGCAGCTGCGGCCGCTGCTGCTGCCTGTACCATCAACAACCTTACCTGGGTGCATCAGGTCCTGCCCAGCTCCCTCCGCCACACAGATCACAGCATGGCTGTTGCGCTCCAGCAGGTCTTTGAGGTAGGCCAAAACCCCACAGGGACCCTCCAGCTCAAACTTCTCCTCTGCAGTACAACAGGCAGGACAGTTTCAGCGCAAAAGGCATTACAAATTAAGTCCCTGTCTGCCTTCTGCAGTGCAGGTGTAGCATGGCATATCTGTTTGCAGCAGGAGCGCTTCAGGTTGACGTACAACAACAGGCAGAACCTGGGCAGTACCGATCATTGTGCTGCAGTACATGGTCAGTGCTCCAGGTCTACAACTAAACTTGTATGTTCAAGCAACACGGGATACCTGGGATGAGGCAGATGTCCACGCCCTCCGACGCCAGGGAGGCCTGCAGCGCGATGAAGCCCGAGCGCCGCCCAAACACCTGCCAGGACGGCAGACACAAAACCACACAGCAGCGACGGCAGGCAGCACAGTATTTTTGGCATCTGAGCAGCATCAGTGTCTGTAGCAGGGAGTAGGATTGACACAGAGCCGCCCGAAAGCAGGCAAGACAACATACACAGCAGATTAGCTTGCTCAGCATGATTGCCGGCAGGGTGGCTGCAGGTGTGGCAAAACGCTGTAATGATACAGCCAAAAAGCATGAGAATTTGCCGGCAGACCAGACTCGATCGCAGAATGCATGGCCCGCTGCTGCTGCTGCTGCTGTCAGCGCCGCACCTTGACCAGGCCCACACCCTTCCTTGCACTAGCTGCCTCGATCTTGGCAGCAAGCAGCGGCCGCTGCACCTCCTGCAGCAGCAGCAGCAGCAGCAGCAGCAGCAGCACATCAATGTTGGTAGCTGCACCCAAACCAGCTTTTGCTGCCTTGATGAAACTGTGGCAACAGCTCAAACACTGCCAGAGCTGTCACGAGAAGCGCTTGCTAACAAGTGTCACTGTGGGCCGTTCCTTTTTCCGCATACTGCTTGTGCTTCTTGAGGCATCTGTGTCGACAAGTTGGATATCACATGCAGATTGATCTGCTCAAAGCTAGGGGTTGTGTCCTGGAGCATCACACCATTATTCTCAACATGACACAGCGCAACATAGCATAGCATGTCACATAACATGCACCCCACCTGTACCACTGTGTCGAAGCCAAAGGTCTTGTCCATGAGCATCACGTCATTGTCAATGCTCTTCTTTAGACCCACAATGCAGCAGAGGATGCTGCTGCTGATGGCCACATAACATGCAACCAGAACTATGCAAGCCCTCAGCCGCTCCACCAAATGTAAGCCAACTCATATTCAACATGCGGATCCTACCTGCACCACCGTGTCAAAGCCAAAGGCCTTATCCATGAGCATCACGTCATTGTCAACGCTCTTCTTTAGACCCACAATGCAGCAGAGGATGCTGCTGCTGATGGCCACATAACATGCAACCAGAATTATGCAAGCCCTCAGCCGCTCCACCAAATGTAAGCCAACTCATATTCAACATGCGGATCCTACCTGCACCACCGTGTCAAAGCCAAAGGTCTTATCCATGAGCATCACATCATTGTCGATGCTCTTCGGCACGCCCACAATGCAGCAGGGGATGCGCCGCCGCTGGCAGCCCTCAGCCAGCTGTGCCCCCAGCTGGTTGCCGCCCTGGCCGCCAATCACAAACAGCATGTTGATGCGCCTGCGTGCAGAAGCAGCAGCAGTAGCAGCAGCAGCAGCAGCAGCAACAACCATGAAGTAAGCAGGAGTCAGCTTTGCAACTGCACTGCTATGCCACGCCAGCCGACGATCACAAACGGCATGTTGATGCGCCTGCAGCCAGCAGCAGCAGCAGCAGCAGCAGCAGCAGCAGCAGCGGCGGCGGCAGCAGCAGCAGCAACAAAAAGGAGGTAGCAGTGACGTCAGCCAAAAGGTTGAAACTGCATGCAGAATTGTTATGCAACATTTATTGCAATCCAAAGGTATGCTGCTTGCAGTGAGAAGAGAATACCAATGTAACATGGTGACAACAGACATGTGACGCGTTACTTACCAGAAGTCCAGCTTGTCCAAGATCTGCTCCAGCTCATCCGCTGCTGCCTCAGCACCCAGCATGCTTGCAAGCGTATCTGCCCAACCCCCAACACACCTCAACAAAAAAACATGAAAAGCAACATGTTACTTACCAAAACTCCAGCTTGTCCAGAATTTGCTCCAGCTCATCTGCTGCTGCCTCAGCGCCCAGCATGCTCGCCAGCGCATCCGCCTGGCTCCTGGCATGCAAACAACACAATTCAAAATGTAACAAGAAAAGTAACATGTTACTTACCAGAAGTCCAGCTTGTCCAAGATCTACATCTGCTCCAGCTCATCCGCTGCTGCCTCAGCACCCAGCATGCTTGCAAGCGTATCTGCCCAACCCCCAACACACCTCAACAAAATAACATGAAAAGCAATATGTTACTTACCAAAACTCCAGCTTGTCCAGAATTTGCTCCAGCTCATCTGCTGCTGCCTCAGCGCCCAGCATGCTCGCCAGCGCATCCGCCTGGCTCCTGGCATGCAAATAACACAATAAAAAGGCAACAAGAAAAGTAACATGTTACTCACCAGAACTCCAGCTTGTCCAAGATCTGCTCCAGCTCATCTGCTGCTGCCTCAGCACCCAGCATGCTGGCCAGCGCATCCGCTTGGCTCCTGCTGCTGCTGATGCGGCCACCATTGCCATTACTGCCGCCGCCGCCGCCGCCGCTGCTTCTGCTGCTGCTGCTGCTGCTGTCTGTATCAGATCCAGGCGAGCCTGATCCTGAGGCCAGTACACTTGCATCGCCGCTGTTGCTGTTATCCCACTCTTCCTCCTCATCGCTGCTGCTAGGGCCGTGCAAGCGCTGCAGGCGGTGGCGCTGCCGGCTGCGGGTTGGCGCGCGGTGCACGTTGCTGGTGCCGAGGATGGTGCCGCCGGTGTGGTGGATGCCCTCGATCTTGTCGGGTGTTAAAACGATGGGCTTGTAGTCATGCGCAGTAAAGCCGCGCACGCCGTATCTGCAACGGCAGGGATCAACAGGTCAGTAGCAGCTGTTGCGTCGGGTTTTTAAGTACGGTAGAAGCAAAGGCTGTTGGTTTAGTACAGAGGGTGGAGGCTGGTGCCCAGGATTGTGCCGCCGATGTGGTGGATGCCTTCGATTTTGTCTGGGGTGAGCACGATGGGCTTGTAGTCATGCGCAGTAAAGCCGCGCACGCCGTATCTGCAACGGCAGGGATCAACAGGTCAGTAGCAGCTGTTGCGTCGGGGTAGAAGCAAAGGCTGTTGGTTTAGTACAGAGGGTGGAGGGTGGAGGCTGGTGCCCAGCATTGTGCCGCCTGTGTGGTGGATGCCTTTGATCTTGTCTGGGGTGAGCACGATGGGCTTGTAGTCATGCGCAGTAAAGCCGCGCACGCCGTATCTGCAACGGCAGGTATCAACAGGTCAGTAGCAGCTGTTGCGTCGGGGTAGAAGCAAAGGCTGTTGGTTTAGTACAGAGGGTGGAGGGTGGAGGCTGGTGCCCAGCATTGTGCCGCCTGTGTGGTGGATGCCTTTGATCTTGTCTGGTGTTAAGACGATGGGCTTGTAGTCGTGTGCTGTGAAGCCGTGCACGCCATAGCTGCAATCAGGTGTAGGGTTCAAAGGTTTAAATCGGTCAAGGCTCAGAGTGGAGTTACAAGCAGTGGGGCATGGTTCGACATTTGGTGCGAAGGGTGATTGGGAAGCGGCAGCAGTAGCAGAGTACACGTTCAAGTTGCTACCACCGCACGAAGACAGTGCAGCGAGGCCAGTGGAAAGCGTGCTGTGCAGCTGTACTTTGTACAAGATTGTGAAGGGCAGCTGCCTTGCTCATTCAACATCTCGGAGAGTATGTTGACTGTTAAAGGCAGCCAATATGCATCATGTCTGCAGGCCATCACCATATGCCCAGCACCCTCTCCTCGTGCACACCATAGTTCGCCAGGCGCGTGTGCTGCCTGACAAATTGCAGTCAAACACGGTCAAACACAGTCAAATGCAGCAGAAACGCAAGCATAGTATCTTGCGCCTCACCGTATGCCAAGCACGCTCTCCTCGTGGCCTCCATAGTCAGCCAGGCGCGTGTGCTGCCTGACAAATGCAGTCAAACACAGTCAAACACATAGTAACGCACCAGAATGCAGGCATAGTATCTGTCGGCTCACCGAATGCCCAGCACGCTTTCCTCGTGCACGCCGTAGTCCGCCAGCCGCTTGCACAGGGCCTGGATGATGTCATTCATGCCCGGGCAGATGCCGCCTGCATTTGAAGATGGCAAGGCGTGATTATCAGCTGCATCCCTGCCTGGCAATAGGCACCCTGCTGCTGCTGCTGCTGCTGCACATGCATGCACTGCCGCTCTTCCCGGCAATCAGCAAGCGCCGCATCATGCAACTCTGCCGGACCAACTGCTATGCCTAACGCAGCCTTCAACCGGTAAAGCCATACCCATACCTGTGCTGATGATGGCTGCAGTCACTGTCTTGGGGTCATAGTATGTCTCTTCCTGTGGCCCCGCCCTTTCACTACAGCTATACCAACTGCCATGGGTCAAAGCCAACCCTCCAATTATTTTCCTCACCTGTCGATATGATTGCTGCTGTGACTGTCTTGGGGTCAAAGTAGATCTCTTCCCGAGGCCCGGCACGCAGGGCATACGGCGGCAGCGGCATCACCTTTGTGCCATCCCCCTGCTGCACCGCATCCATGCTTGCCACACTGGCAAAGGTGTTTGCAGGGCCAGCAAACACGCCGCTGTTGAGCGTCCTGTTGCGCAGCGTGCTGCTGCTGCTGCTGCTGCTGCTGGATTCGCTGCCGCTGTGGTCGCCAGGGATGCTGTAGGAGCCGAACTCAACGAGGTTGAGCGCTGCACGGTCGTCATCTGACACGTACCTGTGCCGCGCGGGAGTGAAGGCGTGGCAGCAGCAGTGTGCAGCGGCACGACAACAACAGTGCGTCAGTTGTTGGAATGCTGGGAACGTTGTGGAGAGCCGAGTTCCACAGGGCGAGCGCTGCTTGGTCGTCATATGGCAAGCATCTGGGCGCAGTTGTAGGTGTGTTGTAGGTAGCTGGGTGGGAGGGCATGGCCGCGCAAATGCAGCGCAGCGGCAGCAGGGCCAGTTGACGAGAGGAGCATTACGCGCGCAGCGGCGCCAACTAGTCAACTTTGCACAGGGTGTGCTGCGGCAGCTAAGTATGTGCTCCTGCTGCTGCTGCTGCCATGTCAGCTGCCACTATGAAGCATCTCAGCGCATTTTTGCAAGCAGCTACCAGCATTGCGGCATTGCTGCAGAGAGCTTGCAGAACGCCTGGCATGCTCTGCACTGCTACTACAACCAACAACCGCACAAGCTACACAACAGCCCTGCAGCTGGCCAGCAGTGCGGCTTCACCTGCCCTCCCACACTTTGCCGATGTTGTCCTCAATTGTGGTGTGGCGAGGCGGCCCCAGGATGTGGCGCATGGTGGGGCACTCCAGCACCTCATCTGTGGGGGTGGCCAGCGTGACTGGCGGGACTGCGCAGCAGCAGCAGCAGCAGCAGCAGCAGGCAATCAGGAACATGAACAAGCAGCAGCATGCTGCACACGGCAGGGCAGATCAGCAGCTAATCTGCTTGTGAGGCTCCGTGTCGATGACCACAAAGCAGACCACCATGCATTCACCAAGACAGCCCTGGCAACAGCAGCCAGTGCACTCAGTTAATGCTCAGTTGATTAGACAAGACGCAAACAAGCTTGGATTTTGAGAACTTGCGCGATGTAGTCTGCAAGTCGTCCGTCACAGGTCTGCACTTGAACAGCTGCAGGTGAACTAGGGTTGTGACTAGGGTTTCAGCAGCTGTTCTGTGGTGCTGAATGAGTGAGGGCTGCACACTCGTGTCACCAGGCACACTGCTGAGTGCACATGAAGACACAGAAAGGCAACGCGAGGTGGTTGTTGTGAAGGTCTGGCCTGCAGCTGTTTGATGGCCCACATGCACAGCATCGCAGAAAGGCGTGCGAGTGTGCATTTGCTTGCACCAACGTTGCTTTCCAGCTTGGGCCATGTTGCTTGCATAGCAGCTCACAGACAGCACATATTGCTTACTTGCAAACAGCAGTCGCCCATCCATGCTCATCATGCCAGCCCCGCCCGCTGCCTGGGCAGCTGCAGCTGCAGCTGCTGGCGCTGCTGCTGCATGCTCCCTTGCACTAGGTTTTGCTGCCTGCGATCCACCCGCTGCAGCTGCTGTCGGACTGCCTTTTGCTTCCGGCTGCTGCTTGCTGCTGCCCTCAGATCCGCTGGGTTTCGCTGCTGGGCAGCTGATGCTCCTTCTGCTGCTGTGCGGGTGGTGCAAGGCCCCTGTCAAGGCAGTTGGGGCACGCGCGCGAACGTGCAGCCTTGGAAGGCCTTTAAAATGCAGCTTCATTTAATAGAAGCAAAGCGTGCGGCACGATCAAGGCCTGATCAGGGGCACGGCCATTCGAAACTGTCGTCGTGCCTTGCTTGCAGGAGTATTGACTGCAGCTGTCTGCGAAGTGTGTGTGAGTTTATACGTCTGTCATTGGCGACTTCTGCGTTCTTTCTGCATGGTCAGCAGCACTCGGACCACTGTCACTTGGAGTGCTTGCGTGACAGCATCACATGGATGCCGCTGCCGCGTTCGTGCAGGAATCTGACCTGCAACTTTCTTAACAGCCTTTTCGATAGATTTCGGGTGTTACCCAAAGCTCTCTCACAGTATGCTGCCCCTCTGACCTTGAAGGGGCAATAGACTGAGCACCTGACTACTCCCAGTATTGGCCCAGTGGGAGTGCACTGCAGTGTTGCAGCAAATGATTTTGACCACCAGAGCTTGTTCTTCCGGAAAACACATCTAGTTCCAATGTGGAAATCCCGCTCAAATGCTGACAAACAGATATGCACTAACATCGCGTCACTGCTGCGGCCCAGGCTGGCGCCCATTGCCAGCAATCGCCTGCTGCATGAGCTGCTGCAAGGTTTTCAGCGTGCACAAACACCAACGCGACACATTGCAATGCCTTGAGCCGTGGCTGTTGACGGCAGCATTATTAACTTATTCTTGAGCTGCCGCGTCACGACTCAGGCGTATTCCCAGCTTGCAGAGCTGAGTGATTATGCGCCTGTCTTCGCCCTGCTGCTCAACTTCTGCTTCTGCTGCTAGTCGGTGCTCTATTTCCTCAAGCAGATGCTCCACCTGCTGACTGCTGAGCTGCTGAAACAGCACTGCAGGCAGGCCAATGACAACACTTGACAACACTTCTATGGTCCAAGCACAGCCGCGGCGGACAGCTACCTCAAGCAGCGCATACACTGCATCATTATTTAGTTGCGCCACTGCCGGTACAACACACAGGGCGTGTAAGCTCATCCAGTACCCATGCTCCACTGCTGTCTGCAGCAGCTGCAGCACTGCCTCACTGCCTCACTGCTGTGCTGCTGGCAGCTTGCACAGCTCTGCCGGCACGCCCAGCACGCCCCGACTGAGCACTGCCTGCATCAGCTGCAGCAGCACCTCACTGCTGAGCTTCCTTGCTGCTGGCAGCTTGCTGAGCTCCTCCATGCAGTAATACCAGTCACCAATATAAATGCTGTCCTGCTTTGCCGCTGCTGCTGCTAGCAGCTGCTCCATCTGCTGGGCGCTGAGCTGCGCCAGCAGCACTGGCGGCAGGCCAGTAGTCAAAGCCCGCAAGGCGGCTGAACAGCCCTGCCACAGCTGTGCTTAGCAGCGCAGCCACTGCCTCTGCTGATAGCTGCGCCACTGCTGGTACTGTGCCTAAGGCTGCTATGCTGTCCCTGAGGCCTCTGTCGACTGCTGCCTGCAGCAGCTGCAGCACTGCCCCGCTGCTGATGCACGCTGCTGCTGGCAGCTTGCATAGCTCTGCCAGCACGTTGCCCCGCTGAAGGTTTGTCTGCAGCAGCTGCAGCACTGCCCCACTGCTGAGCTGCTGTGCTGCTGGCAGCCGGCACAGTGCAGCCAAGGCACTCAAGGCATGTTCTGACCAACAGTATGCCTGCAGACAACCTGTGAGCGGCTCATAGCAGTCCATGGCGCTTATGGCCGCCTGTACAAGTGTTGACATGGCTTGTTTAGTTAGCAGTGCTGCTGCCCGCAGCTTGCACAGCTGCGGCACACAGCAACTTGTTGTCCACAAGTCACTAACCAGCAAAAGCTGCCCAACCATTGCCTCCAACGCTGCTGCATCCACATGCTGCTGCACGGCTGGCAGCTGCATCAAGTAGTGCACTGCTGTTGTGTGCTGCCGCATTGCTGCTGTCAGCAGCAGCTTGCGTGCCACGCCAGGCTCAAGCAGCGCTGCATCGGCAGCTTGCAGGGTTTTAAAAGCTGCTTTCACTGCCGCTGGTTTGCCGCAGTGCACAAGGAGCTGCAGCAGGACAGCACCACTGCCATCTCTGATGCCCTGCACAGCGGGATGCTGACAACACAGCAGCAGCAGCAGCAGCAGGGACAAACAAATGGTCAGGGAGGAAGGCCTAGAAGTACCCAGGCAAGCCTGCACCTTGCAGTACTCGCAGCCATGTTCAATGGTTTGCTGCACAGTGTAACAGCCTCAACACTGATGGGCTGCATATATACAGGCGATGGGCTGCATATGTACAGGCAAGCTCTGTTGTGAAGGTTGTGAAGTAGTAAACGCTGCCGTAAAAACAGCGCATCCCTGCCTGCAGCAGCCCTGCCACTGCCTCACTGCTGAGCTGCTGCACCGCTGGCAACCCCAACAGCCGCTGCACACAGCGCTCAGTGGCCAAGGGGAGGTCGCAGTGTATCACAGCCTGCAGCAGCCCTGCCACCGCCTCACTGCCGAGCTGCCGTGCTGCAGGCAGCTGGCACTGCACCTCCACGCACGCAAGGTTGCTGCTGGCTGATGCTCCTGCAGCAGCCCTGCCACCACCTCACTGCTGAGCTGCTGTGCTGCAGGCAGCTGGCACAGCACCTCCACGCACGCAAGGTTGCTGGTGGCTGATGCTGCCTGCAGCAGCCCTTCCACCGCCTCACTGCTGAGCTGCTGTGCCGCTGGCAGCAGCAGCAGTGCGCGCAAGTGCGGCCAGCTGTTCCTGGCCCCTTCGTGGCTGAGCAGCTGGCCAAGCACTGCTTCCAGCGTTGCTGCATCAACATGCTGAGCCAAGGCTGGCAGCCGCAGCATGTGCGCCACTGCGGCTCCATGCCCCTGCGTTGCTGCTGTCAGCAGCAGCTTGCGAGCTGCGTTGGGCTCAAGCAGCGCTGCGTCTGCAGGCTGCAGGCGTAACAGCGCTGTTGCCACTGTCGCTGGAGTGCAGCAGTGCACGACAAGCTGCAGCAGCTGGGCGCCAGTGCCATCTCTAACAGCCTGTACGGCATGCACCTGTTGCCACAGCAGCAGGAGTAGCAGAAGCAGAAGGAATCAGACGCTCCAGCATACAAAACCACTTCGGCTAGACTGCAAGCAGTGCTCAGTTCATCTGTTGGCTACACACAAGCGCCACACAGCCATGAGTGCATGCCAATGTGGGCCACATCTGCACAGGTCTCAGGCTGGTCTTCCGCAAGGTACAACCGGTAGGACACTTGGGTAGGACAAAGGATACACTCACACATGCATCATCGCAGCAGACAGCCACAGCTTCTGCAGGGATGTCGCTTTGTACGCCCAGCAGCCGCTGTGCCCGCACCCACACCTCCACTCCTGGCACCATGCTGTCAGATGCAGACAGCAGCTGTGCATAGGTGATGCGCATGCCAGCTGCCACCATGCGCCAGGCACACTCCAGGGGCACTGCTGGGAGGTGAGCAACCTAGCCTTCTCTTCTCCTGCAGCTGCAGGCTCCTTGCGCAGCAGCAGTCCTGCTAGCCACCGACCCCCACACAAGTTCATCCAAAATCTCACAGCAGGCTGTTGCTGCAGTCCTCACCCTGATGACTGCTGTAACCAGCGCTTCATGTGGCCTGGCGTCAATCAACCCAGGCGGACTTGACCAGAGCAAGACAAGCCTGCATAGCTGTGCGAGATAGGTCAAGCACAGGAACACACCAACAAAGCAAAGTGACCAAAAGCCAACACCAACACAGGCACGTGGCGGCTGCACAGCTGTGATGCAAGTCAGTAACAGGAATATACTGTTGATGGCAGAGCCGCCATACTAAGAAGAATGCAGTGCACTGCCTGAGCACTGCAGCCAGCTGCACCAGCAGGTGCAGCGTCATGCAGCAGACAGTGCGCTGCAACAAATCAGACACCCAACAGTTTTGCTGCTGCCACAAAAACGAGCACCCAGCAGTGTGCTGCAGCTTTTGTGCTGGGCACAGCTCAGCATCTCAATTCAGGCATGTGTTGCTACTAGCAGAATATTGTACAGCAAGGCACAGGACATTAGCGCGTGTCACTGACAAACAGGGGATACCCTAGAGAGCTCTCTACTCGAGTGTCGCAACCATTGACGCGTTAGAGCAATGCACTGCAGCTGCATGCTGACTCATCCCAGCGCCATGCACCTCAAAGTACGTGGCAACATGATTGATATATGTAATCCATGGTGTGTTCATCGACACAAAGCCAACCGCAACACAACCGCCTTTGATGAAACCCAAGGAAGCCAAGGAAGCCAGACAGCCATCGCACGGCTGCAGCCTGCATGCAGGCAGTGTGCATGCGCCAAGGCTCGCAGGCAAGGGTGCCAGGCTGACCAGCCTGATTGTCAAGTACATGCCCCCGTAACCTTTCTGCAATATCACCGAACCAAAATAACCAACTTCAACTTGCCTCTCGACAACCAACCAAGGCTGCCGCAGCTGCTGACTACAGAGCTCCTCAAGCAGCTGGCAGCAGGATTTGAACAAACTCAGACCGTCTTACAACAGCTGCCCGTCACAGCTGTGCTCAGCAGCGCAACCACCGCCGGGTTGGTGAGCTGCACCATTGGTGGCACTAATGGCACAGCACACACGGCTGGTACGCTGTCGCGGCAGCCTGCCAGCAGTACTACTGCCTGGGCCAGGGACGCCATCCTGCAAAGCAGCTTGCAGCAGCAGCGCCACTGCCTGCCTGGTGAGCTGCTGCATGCCGCCATCGCCACAGCAAAAAGCACCACCCCCACACCACCGCATACCACTGCAGCACCCACGATGTGCCCAGGTTGCCTTGCTGCAAAGAAGCCTGCAGCAGCAGCGCCATTGCCCTCCTGGTGAACTGCTGCTTGGCTGGCAGCGTGCACAGAAGTTCTCCACCCACCCTGCACTGCCCCAGCACGCAGCTGCTTCATGCAGCAACTCCATCTGCTCCAGGGTTTTCAAACTTGCTGCACAGGCTAGCACGCCACGGGCTGCTTTCACTGTCCTTGCGTGTCCAGACCCAGCTGCTTCAGCTGTGCTGATATCTGGTCCAGCTGCTGCAGGCTGAGCTTCTCAAGCAACAGGCATTTTGAGATCGCATCTAGCGTCATTGGACATCTGCGCTCCACAGCTGCACTGAGCAGCGCAACCACTGCCTCACCGCTGAGCTCCACTGTTGCAGGTACAGCACACAGTGCCGATATGCTGCTGCAGAATCCCTTCTCCACCGCTGCCTGCAGCAGCTGTAGCACTACCTCACTGCTGACACCTGCTGTTGCTGGCAACTGCCACAGCTCCTGCACGCACCTAGCGCAGTGTCCATCGCTGCCCTGCTCCAGAGCTGCTGCTAGCAGCTGCTCCATATGCTGACCGTTGAGCTGCCGCAGCAGCGAAGGCGGCAGACCAGCCGACAGCTCTCCTACGGTTCGGTGACAGCCGCGCTTCACAGCTGTGCTAAGCAGCACAAACACGTCATCATTGCCACCAGCTCGGAGCTGTGCAGCTGCGGGCAGAGCACAAATCATTTCTACACATTTCCAGTCCTTGCCCGCTGCTGCATGCAGCAGCACCATCACTGCTTTGCTGCTGAAGCATGCTGCTGCTGGCAGCTTGCACAGCTCGGCTGGCACCCTGCCCTGCTTGAGGGCCGCCAGCAGCAGCTCCAGCACTGCTAAGCTGCTGATGCGCGCTGCTGCTGGCAGCTCACACAGCCCTTCCAGCCCACTGCCGCGCTCAAGGGCTGCCTGTGGCAGCTGCAGCACTGTAGCACTGCTAATGATAGCTGCTGCTGGTAGCCTGCACAACTCTGCCGGCACCGTACCCTGCTCCAGGGCTGCTTGCAGCAGCTGCAGCAATGCCTCACTGCTGCGCTGCTGCGCTGTGGGCACCTGGCACAGGATCTTCGCACACACAGTACTGCCGCTGCCCAGTGCTGCCTGCAACAACGCTGCTACTGCCTGACTGCTGAGCTGCTGCGCTGCGGGCAGCTGGGACAGAATCTTCGCACACACGGTATTGCCGCTGCCCAGTGCCGCCTGCAACAACGCTGCTACTGCCTGACTGCTGATCTGCTCCGCTGCAGGCAGCTGGCACAGCTCTTGGGTACAGCTGCCGGTGTAGCCGTCGCAGCTAACTGCCAACCGCAGCAGCCGTGCCAATGCCGCACTGCTGAGCTGCTGCGCTGCAGGCAGCCCACATACCACCTCCACACAGGCAAACCTTCTGCTGCTCATGGCCACCCGCACCAGCTCTTCCACTGCCTCGCTGCTGAGCTGCTGTGCTACTGACAAACGGCAGACTGCAGCAATATCTGGTCTACGGCAGACATGACCGACTTCCCTTATGGCTGCCTGCAAAACGCTCATTACGGCTGCTCTGCTCATGAGCGCTGCTGCTGGCAGCTTGCACAGCTGCAGCACACATTCAACAGGCTCATGACCATGGGTTTCTAGAAGTTGTGTAACCAATGCTTCAAGCCTTGCTGAATCCACATGCTGTTGCATGATTGGCAGCTCCACCATCTGCTCTACTGCTCCTATTTTTAGCTGTGTTGCTGCTGCCAGCAGCAGCTTGCGAGCCACGGCAGGTTCAAGCAGGCTTGCTTCTGCTGCTGTGGCCTGCAGGCGCTGTATGGCTCTGAAAACTATAATGTTGCTTCTGCAGTTGATGGCCAGCTGCAACAGGTCAGCCCCACCGTTCTTGAAGGCCCAGAAGGTGTCCAACTGATACAGCAGCAGCAGCAGCAGCAGCAGGGTCACAAAACAGTGCTACAATTACAGGGTTGTAGTCTCGCAGCGCTGTCACATGCAAGCATAGTGCAGATGCACATCATGCCTCTCATCCATTTCAGCGCTTGGCTACCGATGTAACCATAATCAGTGCTGCAAAAACCACCATTGTTAAAAAGCAGAACCGCAGCAAAATTCTACACAGTGAACTTGTCTGTAGGGGAGTTGTGCACACCTCAGGCTGGTCAAGCACCTGCCATGCAGCCTGCACCAGCAGCCACTTACCCCTCCATCATTGCAGCAGACGGTCACCGCTTCTGCAGGGATGTCTGTCTGTATCCCTAGCTGCTGCTGCGCCTGCACCCACACCTCCACTCCGGCCACCATGTTGCGGGCCGCAGCCAGCAGCTGTGCATAGCTGATACGCGCACCAGCTGCAACCAGCCGGGTAGCCAACTCCGAGGGCACTTCTGGAAGGTTCAGCAGCCGTGTTGCCACATCTGCTGCAGTGGCAGGCGCTCTGCGCAGCAGCAGTGCTGCAACCCACTCTACTGCCTGCATGTTCTTCATCACCTTGCTGCTGCTGCGTGCTGTGTCTATAACAGAGCCCAGCATCACAAGGCCGTAGCGGCAAGCGTTGGCTTCAACTGTTTGCTGTAGGCTCTTGCTGCTTGCTGCCAGGCAAGCCAGGCCCTGCGGGCCTAGCTCTGCGAGCAGAGAGGGCAAATCCAGCACAGAGTCTAAGCCCTCTTGGCCTGAGCTTCGCCCCACAAGACTTTCCATTTTAGCCTCGCCCCAAAGAATCGCAAACGCAACGACAGGGCGTGATAGACTGCACGAACTCTCGCCTCCCGCTTAGAGGTTAATAGCCAGCTGCAACGCCACCAAACAGCACACTAAAGGCAGCTAAAAAGAACGAAGCTGCGCGCAGCCCGTTAAGGCTATATTTTCGGAAGACCTGCGGCTGCAGCTGCCTCGGCGGCGCCGAAACCTAACAAGAGCAAGATCATGCGTAGATGCGTCCTCATCACAGGCAGTGCACTGGTTTACGCAGACTACACCGAGACGAGCAGTTATGCTGCAATGGTCCAGCTGGCGTACAGGCTGAATGGGCCGCTTTGGGCTGTGTATTTGCTCCACGCCGACAGTTGCCTTGACCCGCCATGTTCACCCACGTTGGAGGCCGCTGTGAAGCCACCCATCAAATACTCTTCCTCTTCCAAAAGCGCCGGCCCAGCAAGCAAGCCTGCTGCTGCTCGGCAATACGAGCCACAGCAGGGACCACATGCTGTACAGCACAGCACCGACAACCTTGGACCCATCAGCAGCCTGCGCCTGCCACAACTTCTCTGCATGCATCCCTGATGTTGGAACACACCGCCCCCCTGCTGCTTGTGTACACTTGTATGCAGCCAACATAGTGCAACAACTGCTGTGCTGCTGGCAGGTAGTTTGCTGTATGCATAGCTGTCTTGAACCCTTGGAGGATGAAGCCATCAGCACCAAATATAACAAACATTCCTATGCCTGTTATGAATCACAAACATATGCTGCCATGTACCGCACATGTACGCCCAACCTGAAACACACGTCACGTACCTTGCAACTTCTACTTTCTGACAGTGGTGACCACGCCAGCCGATGGCTGGCAGCTGTTGCACAGCTCTGAGACAAAACACCGGCAGCACTGTATGTAAGGAGCCTTGCAGCCCACACCAGCCACCAGAATGTGACACCTCCCATGACCCTTCGAAGCCCTTGCCCAGTGCTGCCAGCATGAGCTGCAGCACTGCCTAGCTGCTGATGCCTGCTGCTGCTGGCAGTCTGCACAACTCTGCCGGCACCCTGCCCCTCTGCTCGGTTGCCTGCAGCAGCTGCAGCAGCTGCAGCACTGCTGATGCCCGCTGCTGCTGGCAGCTCACACAACTCCTCCGCCACGCAGCCCTGCTCCGCGGCCGCCTGCAGCAGCTGCTGCACTACTCCACTGCTGATGCCTGCTGCTGCGGGTAGCGCGCAGAGCTGTTCCATGCACCGAGCGCACTCAATGCTGCGCAGCTCCACAGCTGCTGCTAGAAGCTGTGCAATCTGCTCACTGCTGAGCTGCTGGAGCAGCTTTTGCGGGAGGCTCTGCAACAATGGTGACATGAACATGCAGCTGTTGGCAGCTACGCTGAGCAGCGCCAACACTGCCTCACTGGTCAGCTGCGCTACTGCTGGCACAGCACACAGTGCCTGCAAGCTGCCTGAGGCGTCTCTGCTTCCATTGGAGCTCCTGTTCAGGGCTGCCTGCATCAGCTCAAGCACTGCCTCACTGCTGATGCCCGCTGCTGCTGGCAGCCTGCATAGGGCTGCCGGCACCGTACCCTGATCCACAGCTGCCTGCAGCAGCTGCAGCACTGTGTCACTGCTGAGCTGCTGTGCTGCAGAGAGCTTGCAAAGCTCTGCAACGCAGTCCTCATCCGCTCTCTGTTTCACAGCTGCTGTTAACATCTGCTGCATCTGCTGACTGCTGAGCTGCTCAAGTAGCGCTGGCGGCAGGTCCCACAACAACAACGCTATGATCTGGTGACGCCCGCACTGCACAGCTGCTTTGAGCAGCGCAACCACTGCCTCGCTAGTGAGCTGCGCTACCGTTGGCAGAGAGCACAAAACCTCGATGCTTCTCAAGCAGCCCTTGTCCACTGCTGCCAGCACAAGCTGCAGCAGCGCTTCACTGCTGATGTGCGCTGCTGCTGGCAGCTTGCCCAGCTGCGCCAACACCTTGTCCCGCTCCTCAAAGCTGCCGCCTTCCAGGGCTGCCTGCAGCAGCTGAGCCACTGCCATGCTGCTGAGCTGCTGTGCTGCTGGCAGCCTGCACAGCACAGCCATGACCTGCAGGGCATGTTCCTGAACGGACCAGCATGACCAAGCCTCCCATGCGTTCGAATCTGGCTCTGGCCGATAGGTGGCACTAATGGCTGCCTGTAGAAGTGTTGTTACAGCCGCGCTGCTTAGCAGTGCTGCTGCTGGCAGGGTGCACAGCTGCCGCACGCAGCGAGTGGTTGGTCTAGAGATGTTGTTCAGCAGCAGCTGCGCAAGCACGGCCTCAAGCGCTGCTGCGTCCACATGCTGCTGCACTACTGGCTGATCCAACAGGTACTGCACTGCGTCTTCGTGCTGCCGCGCTGCTGCTGTCAGCAGCAGCTTGCGAGCCACGCCAGGCTCAAGAAGGCCTACGTCTGCAGCTGCAGCTAGCAGACCATTGATGGCTGCTTTCACAGTCATTGAACTGCGGCAGTTCATTGTCAGTTGCAGCAGGTCGGCATTCGCCTGTCTGATGGTCTGTTTGATGTCACCCTCATCCTACAGCAGCAGCAGCAGCAGCAGCAGCAGCAGCACCAGCAGCAACGGCACCTCAGTGGCAGCGTCAAACGATCAATCATCATCATCATGTTACCCATCAACGCCATACGTCAAACGATCAATTAATACGTTGTTGATTGTAGGCATGACATGATTCGCTGCTCACCCAAGCAAGCCTGCACCTCAAGCAGTGCTGGCAGTAAGGCTTCATATGTTGGCTAAATTGTCAGGCTTCATATGTTGTCTACATTGTGAGCTAAACAGACACGCCCACAGACATGTCAATACATAGCCACACATGCACAGACTGCAGGCTGGTCATCCATGAGCCTTCTCAACTGCAAAGACAACAACAGTAATCAGCCACACATGGTACTCACCCAATCACTGATGATGGCATGATTGCAGCAGATGCCCACAGCGGCTGCAGGGATGTCGCTTGGTACGCCTAGCTGCCGCTGCACCTGCACCCACACCTCCACTCCTACCACCATGCTGTGAGCTGCAGCCAGCAGCTGTGCGTAGCTGATGCGCACGCCAGCCGCTGGCGGCGGCAGTGCTACCAGCTTGACAGCCACTGCGAGGGGCACTGCTGGCAGGTTGAGCAGCTGTGTTGTCACTTCTCCTGCAGTGTCAGGTGCCTTGCTCAGCAGCAGTGCTGCCAGCCACCCTACTGCCTGCATGTGTTTCAGCTCACTGCTGCTGCGTGCTGTGGCGACAGCAGAGTCCAGCAGGACAAGGCCGCGCTTGTCGCTGCAGGCAATGGTGCTGATTTCCTGCTGCCAGATCTTGCTGCTTGCTGCCAGCCAAAACATGTTTTGCGGGCCCAGCTCTGCCAGCAGCGGGGACTTGTTGAAAGCTTCCAGCATATGAGCTAGGCGCTGTTTGTTTTGTTCGCATACCACGATCCTCTTCCGCTCTGTGACTGCACTATGGCTGCCTGCAGGGGACCTGCTGCGGGATCTGTCTGTGTTGGCCTGCCTACTGCTGGTAGCAGCAGGGCTGGAGCCGCGGCCCCCTGCAACTCTCGCACGCCACCCTTCGGGCTTGGATGCCATCCTTCCCCTGCAATTTACATTGGCTGAGTGAGTGGCCATGCCTGATATGTGCAGGTGTCCTTGGCCACACTTTTATGCTGGCTGGCAGCAGGTGCAGCCATGATCACGGTGCCCGTCTGTACCTGCCCAGCTTTTCCCCCATGCTTGATTGGCAACCTATCTAGCTAGCTGAAGTCGCTGCTGTAAACTGGCAAAGCCAGCGCAAGACTCGAGTGTAGTTCAAACGCTTGTTTGATTTTTGTGTCAGCGAAGGTGCTGCGCTGGTGCTGCTTACGCTCGATGATACACATGTATCTGTATGTGTACTTCCTGGCGTCTTAAAAAATGCCTTATCGCCTGTTCGTCAAGATGTCCTCAGTTTTAAACATCAACCCCAAACCCTTTCATAGTAAGACAGCTAGTCCAGCACTGCTATGAAAGCGTTTGCTCGAAGCATCATCAGTCCGCTGTCATAACTCATTGAAGTATGCCTGAGGCGCCGAAGCGACGGCTAAATCGAAATGGGGTGTACCATGGCAAGTTGGGGTTCACGCCAAGACAGCTACCCCTGCAAGCCATGTCTATGCACTGATGCAGCCGCAAGGCACGTCAAGTTCAATCCTCAACTGCGAAATCTGTATTTGGCAAGCCAGTCTGCTGCTGTAGTACTGCTTCTCGATGAACTGCATGTACAAATATACATGTATCAAGAGTTGCAGTACAAACCAGAGCCTGAGAACCATGGCTTTGCAACAACAACTACCCCCACACGGCCATGCTGATTTGCTTATGCAACCCCAATCATTTCCTCCAACTTGACAACCTCCACATCTGTCAAGCGCCGGCCCAGCAAGCCAGCCTGCTGCTGCTCAGCCATGTGCACCACAGCAGGCAGTAACAGCTGCTGCATCTTTGGGGGCAGCAGCTGCAGCTGCAGCCCTACCCAGCCGAACAACTGGCCAGCTGTGACATTGCCATGCACAGCCGAGCAATGCCAGCCAGGAGCTGCGCCTCCTGCAGCAGCATCGGCCGCTGCTTGTGGTTGAATAACCTTGGACGTAGCTGCTGCCTGCACCTGTCGCGACTCCGATGCGTCATCCACTGCTGTAGCATCTGGCTCCGGCACTGTTTTGCTTCCATAGTCTGCTAGCGCCCCTGCTACTGCCTCACCAGACACCGCTGCTGCATCTGTCGCTGGTGGCGGCGGCGGCGGTGGCGGTGGTGCTGCAACTGCATCAGCACGAGTGCCAGCAGCTGCCTGTCTGTCAGCATCAGCACCTCCACTGCCAGCACCTCCCAGCAGCAGCTGCTGCAGCAGCTGCAGCAGCAGCACCTGCAGGGAGCTGCAGTCCACACAACAGCCCTGCAGTGCTGCTGCCAGCCGGCACAGCTCCTGCACACACACCTGCAGCAGCTCTAGCGACAGCTGAGCACCCATGGCAGTGCTGCCTGCAGCTGCAGACCTAGTGCCAGCACCTGACAGCTCCTCTTCACCACCAATCTGTGCAGCAACTGCAGGGGTTGCTTGCTTGTTGCTAGTACTGCTGCTGTTGCTGCTGCTGCTGCTCCTGCCACTTCGATCTGTTCTCACCAGGCCGTGTCTTGCCTGGCCAGCAATGTGCAGCACCAGCAGCGACAGATGCCTGAAGCACTGCTCAGCAGCGAGCTGCCTAGCCTGCTCCCTGCTGCTGCTGCTGCTGCTGCTGCTGCTGCTGCTGTTGAGAGCTGCATTTGTTGCTTGTGGCTGCGCCCACTTGCCATGATGCAGGAAGAGGAAGACTGCCCTGACTGCTAGCTGCAGTTCGGCACACCACATCGCGGCAACTAGCCTAGCTGAAGGCTGCTGCTGCTGCTCCTGTTTCCCGTTCTGTGACGCGTTTGCTACGTCCAGCATCTCACCCAACAGAGGGAGGTCCAGCTGCTGCGGCTGCTGCTGCTGCTGCTGCTGAAGGCGCAAGCCAAGTGTTACTTGCAGCAGTGCCGGCAGCAGGCGCAGTAGCACCCTGGCTGCCTGGTGCTCTACTGCCCACGGCAGGAACTGGCCCAGTGCAAGAGTTAGCCCCTGCCTCAGCTGCTGCCAGGCCAGCTGCTGCACTGCTGCTGCCAGTGCTGCTGCTGTAGCATGATGCATCGTCTGAAGGGGTGCGGAGGCTGTTGAGTTTGAAGTACCTGCTGGGTCTTTCGCATGGCTTGCAGAACATGCGCTGCTGTGCCCGCATTGCTGTGCCAGCAGCAGCGCATGTGCATCGCTTGCAGCTGCAAACTCACAACAGTCCAGCAGCAGCTGTCGCACTTGCGCCAGCGGCATCATCGCTGCGCTACTGCTGCTGCTGCTGCTGGGTGACCAGCCCACCAGAGATACTGGCAGCAGCAGCCTACTGAGCTCTGTTACAGAGCTGCCGTTGTGAGCATGCTCGTGTGCAGTACTGCTGCTCTGATGGTGCCCTTGCTGGCCGCTGTCTGCACCAGCTGCACAGGGTATGTCTGCTGCTGCCACATTGTCCTGCGGTGAGCTGAGCAAGTAGCTCACAAGCAGCCGCTGCTGCCAGGGCAGCTGCTGCAGCTCCCCGACAGACACGACTGCCTGCTGCTGCTGCTGCTGCTGCTGCTGCTGCTGATGATGATGATGATGATGATGATGATAATGATGATGCTGGTGCTTCTCCCCGTTTCCTAGCAGGCCTGCTGCCTCACTGCCTGCTAGCCAGGAAACAAGTGCTTCTAGCAGTGCTGCTGCGTGGCAGCTGCCCTTGTAGTCTGGTCGGTGGTGCAGCAAAGCAGCTTGCTGCAGCTGCTGCTGAATCTGGCACAGTCCCAGCAGCAGCCACTGCACTGCAGCTGCTGGCTGCTGCTGCTGCTGCTGCTGCCCAGCATAGTTAGCAGCTGTGGCCGCTGGTGCTTGTTGCAGAGTAGCAAGGGCAGCTGCTGTCTGTGCAGTGCAGGAGAGTGGGCAATCACATGCAGCATGAAATGCTGCCCAAGGCTTGTCCCAGCTGGAGCTGCTGCCACTGTGATTGCGACTACGACTGTCAGCTGCTGATGTAGCACCTGCAGTTTTGGTGGTGGCTTGGACTCCCAGAAGGCTGTCTGTCAGCTGCAGGATCAGCCGCAGTTGGTTGTGGCTGTACCTGCCCTGCTGCTGCTGCTGCCACAAGAGCTGCAAAGGCTGCAGGCACAGCAGCAGCAGCGCATCCTGCTGCTGCAGCAGCCCTGCAACAAGCAGCTGCTGCAGCAGCGCCACTGCTGACAGCTGCTGTGCCTCTGTCATCTCAAGCGCCTGCCGCTGCTGCTGCTGATTCAGCTCTGTCGTACGACCAGCAATGGTGGCATGAGCCAATTCAGATGCAGCCAAGAACTGGTAGCTGGCTGGCACCGGCAGCAGCAGCCGCAGCAGCTGGTCCAGGAGCAGGGGCACTGCAATGCACTGCTGCTCCGGCACCAAACCGTCCTCTGCTTGACCAGCTGCTGCTGCTGTGGTGTGCTGTGCAGGGATTTCTGCTGCTGCCAGTGCTGGTGCTGCAGCTGCTGGTGCCACTGATGCTGCCAGCATTGTCACAGCGGCTGTTGTGCTGCAGGCGCGCTGCATGCCCTTGAGCAGCTGCACCACCAGCGGCTGCTGCGACCTGCAGGCAGAGCGGCAGCAGGCAGCACACACGCGGCAGGTCAGTTGTGATTGCTGCAGGGAAGGTGACTGATATGATGCATGCCCTTGAGCAGCTGCACCACCAGCGGCTGCTGGGACCTGCAGGCAGGGCAGCAGCAGGCAGCACACGCGCGTATGGCATCACGTAGATTATGCGAATATGCTGCAGGCAGTTTAATATTAGGCCTGCAGACAGGGCAGTACAAGGCATCGCGTGCATGTGCAATGATGTGTAAGTCAGCTGCGAAAGTGCAGACATACGTTGCATACACATTGCGCAGGCAAGTGAAAAAGATTGCCATGTCAAAGACCACTGCCATGTAACAAAATAACATTGTCGCATCCACTCTGCGGTTACCTGTGGTGCACTGCATCCAGCAGCAGTTGCCTGACAGTCAGCTCCGGCCTCAGCACCTCATACAACAGCAGCATCTCATCAGCCAGCAATAACACCAAATTGACAAAGTAACACTGTTACAACTATGCAGCGCTCACCTGTGGTGTACAGCATCCAGCAGCAGCCTCCTGACAGTCAGCTCTGGCCACAGCGCTTCATACAGCAGCAGCACCCGCAACAGCTCAGCCAGCGACAGCATCATGTAACAAAGTAACACAATTAAAGCAGTATGTGCCCACCTGTGGTGCACTGCATCCAGCAGCAGCCTCCTGACAGTAAGCTCCAGCCACAGCCCCTCATACAGCAGCAGCACCCGCGACAGCTCAGCCAGCAACAGCATCACGTAACAAAGCGACACTTTTCAAAGCAATATGTGCCCACCTGTGGTGTACTGCATCCAGCAGCAGCCTCCGGACAGTCAGCTCCGGCCACAGCCCCTCATACAGCAGCAGCACCCGCGACAGCTCAGCCAGCAGCAGCGCCTCTTGCCGCTGCTGCGGCAGCACCACTTTGGTTCTGGTCACAGCTGCACTGCCTGGTGCTGGGTCAGCCGCCGCTGCTGCTGTTATAACACTAGTAAAAGCGTCATCATTGTCACTTTGCTGTACCAGTTTGTTGCTAGCAGCGACAAGGCCTCTGGCAGCAGCAGCAGCCAGGTGCGGCTGCAGCTCACTTGAAAGCTGCTGCCGCAGCCAAGACCAGGGGTTGTTGGCAGCCGCAACCCTCACCCCAAAACCCCGCTGCTGGGGCAGCGATGTGGCAGCAGCACCAGTAAACCCATTGCTGGGGTGTAGTGCTGCCAGCAGTGCCTGCTGTAGCTCTGGCTGTTCCAGCTGCTGTGTTGCTTCTGCTAGCATCGCCAGCAGCAGCTGCACCAAGCCAGGACAGCGCGGCTGCCAGACTGTGCTGCACCCCTGCTGCTGCTGCTGCTGCTGCTGAAGGGCCACTGCATGCAGCAGCATCTGCACCAGGCAGCAGCACAGCCGCAGATGGCCGTAGGTGCTGGTGCCTGCTGCTGCTGCCACCTGCGCCAACAGATCTACTGCACTGCCACCACTACCTGTGCTGCTGCTAGCAGCAGCAGCAGCAGCAGCAGCAGCAGCAGCAGCAGCAGCAGAAGCAAGGCCTGCAGGCGGCGTGCTCCTTTGCAGGCCACTGCTGTCACCTCCTGTCGGCGGCTGTAGCAGCGGTCCAAGGCTGTAGCCGGGGGTCAGCCATGCTGCTGCAAGGCCTGCCAGGTGGCTGGCTGCTGCTTGCACGGCAAGCTGCTGCTGCTGCAATTTGGTGGTGTGCTCTGTAGCTGCTGTGAATACTGGTTCTGCTGTGACCGCACTCAGCTGCTGCTGCTCCTGGCAGTAACGGTTGTGCAGAAAGCTGCAAGGTAAGCGGCTGTGCCTTCCCCATGCTGCCACCAGTCCTTTGCCAGTGCTGGCTGCAGCATAAGCAGGCGTGCTGTGCAGCACAACCGCTGAGCCACCCTCTGGCTGGCTCACTGACAAGAAAGAGAGCCAGTTGAGCTGTCTGCTGCTGGTACCACTGCTGCTGCTGCTGCTGCTGCTGTATAGCTGTACCTGGCTCGAACCGGCCTGCTCCTGCAGGCCAGTTTGCTGCTGCTCATCATCGCTGCTTGCGCCAGCTGTGCAGCGCAGCAGCTGCTGCGCTGCCCTGCCAAAGAGGTTTTCACACAGCGTCACCCAGTCAGCTGCGTTGCTGCTGCTGCTGCTGCCGCTGCTTGCTGCTGCTGCTGCTGCTAGTGCTGCTGGTTGGGTGTGTGAGCCGGTCACCTGCTGCTGCTGCTGCTGCTGCTGCTGCTGCTGCTGCTGCTGCTGGTCAGGCAGCTGCATCTGCATCATCATCAGTGTGAGTGCGAGCCGGCTGTTGGTGTGCACCAGCAGCTGGTGGGTCAGCGATGCAGGCAGCAGCTGCTGCAGCGGCGCACTGCCGGCGCTGCTGGGGTCTATGTGCTGCTGCCGCTGCTTGGCTGCCTGTTCAGCTGCTAGGTAGTGCGGCAGCAGCTGCTGCAGCTGTAGCTGGATGTGCTGCAGCTGCTCCTGCACACTGCTGGCTGTGACACCATGCACAGCGAGCCCTCCCTTGCTGCTGCTGCTGCTGCTGTACCAGGTGTCTCCCCACTGCAGCAGCAGATCTTGCAGCAGCTGCAGCAGCCCTGCCAGCAGCTGCTGGCGGCTGAATTGCACAACACTAGTGCTAGTGTGGTGATGAACCCAGATGCTGCTCAACCCTTTCTCCTTGGGCCCTGCTGCTTCTGCATGAGTGTTATCCCAGCTGGCCTGCTGCTGCTGCTGCTGCTGCTGGTCACCTTGAGCTGCTGCTGGTGCTGCTGCATTGCTCAACAGTTGCAGCACAGCCTCTGTCAGCTCCAGCAGATCGTCTGCAGGTAACAACTGCTGCTTGCGTTGCTGCTGCTGTTGTGCAGCTGGCAGCAGCAGCTGCACCGCTCTACACAGCACAGCCAGGCAAGCCACCTTGTCATCTGCAGTAGCCAGTGCTGCTGCTGCAGCAGCAGGGCTGCCTGCAGACGCACACATGCACAGCAGCAGCACAGCAGGCACAGGAGCAAGCCAGCTGCTGCTGCTGCTGCTGCTGCTGCTGCTGCCGCCATCTTCATGTCCTGCTTTATCAGCTTCACCAACTGCTTGCTGCTGCGGCAGCAGCTGCAGCAGCAGCCGCACAGCCAGCGCAGGCACTGCACAGCACACCTCAGCTAGCAGCAGCTGCTGCATCTGGCTCAGCTGTGCAGCAGATGCTGCAAACTGTTGACGCTGCTGCTGCTGCTGCTGCTGCTGCTGCCAGGGCATGTCCAAGGCCCCCGGCAGCTGCAGCCACGCAAGCTGGTCAAGTAGCATGCCTGGCGCATCTAGCAGCAGCAGCAGCTGACCATACTGGTAGCTGCTGAGGGTCCATGCTGCAGAGATGGGGCCCCAAGTACCAGTGGTCCCTGCTGTGTATTTTGCTGATGCTGATGCTGCTGCCGGCAAAGCAGCGACGCCTGCTGTGCTGCTGCCATTGCAACTGCTGTTGTCTTGCACTGCAGCCTCTGCTGTGCTACTTGAACCAGCCGTAGCTCCTTCTTCCTCTTCTTCTTCTTCTGCTGCTGCTGCTCCCGCTGCAGCTCCTACTGCTGCCACCGCTCGCACCCAGGCAGCAAACAAATGTGCATGCACACATGCTGCTGCAGCCTCACGCGGTTGCAGCTGCTGTATCAGGCTGCTGATGTGGCTTGATGCTACATGCAGAGCTTCATCTGCATTCATTTCCAGATCCTCCAGTTTGCTGCCGCTCCTGCTGCTCCTGCTGCTGCTGCTGCTGCTGCTGCTGCTGCTGCTGGTGCTGCTTGCATTGTGTTGTGTGCGCCCACACCGCTGCAGCAGCAGCAGCACGCGCCGCAGCTCATGTGTCACCCTTACTGGCAATGCACTTGCATCTGGTAGGGATGCTGCTGCGTGCTGCAGCTGCACCAGCTGCTGCTTCTGCTGCCAGGCTGCTGCAGTATCAATGTGTGTTGGCAGGCGCCCCTTGCCGCGTGTTGTTACCATGAGACCTGCCTGTGATGGAGATATGCTATTCTGCTATGTATGGTGCCGCTGCTTTTGATGCCACTGCTGGATGCTTTGAGCTTCCTGCTGTACACACGAGAGTGCTGGATCTGCCCACGCCGGCAGCAGCAGCAGCAGCAGCAGCAGCGGCGGCAGCACCGTGAAAGGCCCGCGGTTGTGCAGCAAAGCAGCACCTACACTGCATGTTCAGACATGTGCATTGTCAGTCTGGGAATGTCGGGGCCGACACAAACAGCAGATGTGAATCAATTGCAGCCATGCATGCTGCATCTGCCTTGATGCAGCAGCTGCAGACCATCCTGTACTGCAGAGCGCCGCTGCATGCTCACCTGTTACTGATTGTGTGCATGATTTGCACGGCGCAGCATTCTCAATACATGCTTTGGAAGCACCAGCAGCACCACCACCAGCAGCAGCACCAGCAGCACAAAGTCTGATGCTCCCATGGGCACTACATCTTGCCCTGCTGCGTCAGCAGGTATGCTGCTGCTGCCTGGCATCTCCTCCATGCCTTCCACTGCCTGAGCGATTTGATAAATGATACAAAAGGTGATGATGTGCGTCTGGCTGTTGTTGGCGTCCTAGCGGGTGATCTGTGAGGGTTGGTGGGCGCAATACTGTTCAATCAGCCTGACGCCAGTGATCAAGTCATTTGAGCGGGGATTACAAGCATTTGTATAAGCTACTAGATCCGTTCAAGGGTGTAGAGGTACATGTTGAGCGAACCACGGCAAGGCGAAACAATGCCTAGGTGTAACTAGTCCAAGCTTGAGTGTTTTGTGCGCAGATGGATTGACGACCCTCATTGCGACGCTCTCTGACATCGACATATTGAGAGTACTGCTGCAGGCGGTCTCCTGGCACTCTTGTTATGCGTTTTACCCGTTGATGCTGGAGCCAACTTCATCGATCTTGATTCTCTGAGATTCATTCGTCAAGTAAACTGGTAGCTACTCCTTTTGTTTCAACAGTTTGTTGATAATCCTGCGGGGTTTCGCACACATGCAGTTAGCTTCCTCAGCTCTCCATTCAGCTGGCCTATGAGCAGCTTTGTCGCCCTCAACAGTGGGTATTTGTATCAATTATTGTAGCTTGATCATGTGTTGACGAGCCAGCACAATCATCAAGAGCCTTCAACCAAGCACAGCAAAGCAGGACACCCAAGGGGTAGACAGCCATCAGCATTCAGCATGGGGGACAGCAGTTACGTGGTGAAAAGGATCGACTTCTTTGGAAGGTGAGGCATGCAGCAGAAGAGCGCGCAGGCATCAAGCAGTTGCCTGTGCTCACTGGCTGCAGGCCTCAGCAGCAGCTGCATGCAGCTATCATTGCACAGATGCATGCAGCATACGCGCAACACTCAACATTGCAACAGCAGCTTGCCTTTTCATCAACTGTACAGCCACACACCTCCACCCACCCTCCTGCAAGCTCCGCATGCCCTCCGCATGCATCGCTCTGCAAGACGTGTGACACGTGCACCCAAATGCTCTCAACTTCAAACCTCGCAGGCAGGTCAAGATATGCATGCAGAACAAGAATGGGCCATGCCCGCTGCTGGCAATCGCCAACGTACTGTCTCTGCGCAACGAGTTGAAGCTTCCTGCAGGCGTGCGGGACATCACCCAGGCAAGCAGCTGTGCCAGCACAGCAGCAGGCGCAGCACCTGTGCTGCAGAAGTCAGAGGCTGCAGCACCAGCCGCAAAGACACATTATATATTACATTGTTTGTTGCAGCACTTTTTGCGCGCACAGACAGAATTTGTCATCAGCACTCCATGCAAGCCGTTATCGGTAAAAGAAAGCATTGGGAATGTGTTGTGCAGCATGCAGTGCCAAGACTGTGTTGGCAGTGTCATTGCTGCACCCTGCTGCTCCCTGCCACCATCCCTGACCTGCATCATTCCAGCTGTCACCTAACCTTTTGAACCTTGTTACATTCCGTCATGTAACAGTCGGACCTCATCACGTCCATCGTGGACCTGCTGCTGGAGCGCAGCAAGGCCTTCGAGGGCAGTGCGCCACATGCAGCCGACTACGCGCGCAATGTCAACGACGTTTTCCCAGTGCTGCAGAAACTGACCACAGGTGCGTGGCAGCGTGTTTGTTAGTATTGTGTATGCTTGTATGGTGCAAGTGTTGCACACCACACGCAGCAGACTATGTGCGCAATGTCAGCGATGTTTTCCCAGTGCTGCAGCAGCTCGCAACATGTGCGGTGCAGCGCAGTTGCTTCTGTCGAGCATCTTCCGCATGATGCGTATCGTGTGGGCCACACGCAGACCATGCGCGCAACGTCAGCGACGCCCTCCCGGTGCTTTGAATGCTCACAACAGCTGCGGCGCAGCACAGTTGCTACTGTTGCGCATCAAAGACTTGCTTACGACAACTAGCATTTCACTGCCGCAGGCATTGACGTGAATGTGAAGTTCCACAATGCGCACGCGTTTGAGCCGACACCAGAGGTAGCTGTCTTCGACCTGCTGGGCATCCCGCTGCTGCACGGCTGGCTGGTGGACCCGCAGGACGCTCAAACAGCAGCAGTCTTCGGCACCAGGTGAGAGCGTTCACTCACATTTGACTTATATTTGATTGCCGTGTGAGGGGTGGTGGGCATGAGGTGTGACCTGCTGGGCATCCCGGTGCTCCACGGCTGGCTAGTGGACCCGCAGGACGCTCAAACAGCAGCTTTTTTGGCACCAGGTGAGAAGGTTGACCGGTGTTTGACTGATGTTTGACTGAGCATTATGTTTTGACCGGCCGCACATCCCGCTGCTGCACGGCTGGCTAGTGGACTCGCAGGACACTCCAAATGCACCGGTCTTTTGGCACCAGGTTGGTTCAGAGGTGTGTAATGTGTAGTAAAGTGCCCGCATGGACCCCTAAACTCCGCACCACGGCCGCGTCAGGTCCCTGATGGAGGTGCTGCTACTGCTGCTCTTCAATTCACTCAAACATACTTCAATGCTCTAACTTCACCTGCCCACTAATTGTTCAGGTCTACAATGAGCTGATGGAGTTGCTGCTGCGTGGCCTAGACAAATCAGAAGTGGAAGCGCTGTCAGCAGTCCTGCTGCAACTTGTTAAAAGTCACTATGACTCTTCAACTAAGCAATGAAACATTGATTACACATGTGCAGGTCCTACAACGAGTTGATGGAGGTGCTGCTGCTGGGCCTGGACGAGTCAGAAGTGGATGCGCTGTCAGCAGGCCCGCTGCAACTTGTCACAAGTCACTATGACTCTTCAACTAAGCAATGAAACATTGATTACACGTGTGCAGGCCCTACAACGAGTTGATTGAGGTGCTGCTGCTGGGCCTAGACACATCAGAAGTGGAGGCGCTGTCAGCAGGCCGCTGCAATATGTCCACGTTCACCATCACAGTTAGTAATTACTCTGACCATGAAATATTGATGAGAAATCTGCAGGTCCTACAACGAGTTGATGGAGGTGCTGCTGCTGGGCCTAGACGAGGCAGAAGTGGAGGCGCTGTCAGCAGGCCCGCTGCGCAACCTGAGCATCAGCCACGGCTCATTCTCACAGGCACACCAGCACGCCCTGGAGCAGCAGCAGCAGCAGCAGCAGCATGCCTTGGAGCAGCAGCAGCAAGCTCTTGAGCAGCAGCAGCAGCAGCACATGCCGCCTGTTGCTGAAGGGGCCGTGGAGTCGCTGATGGACCTGCAGGAGCAGCAGCAGCAGCAGCAAGTTGCAGCAGCAGGGCTCGATCAAGCCCTGCCGCAGCTGCCACAAATCTCCACAAGCAGCAGCAGCACTAGCAATGGCGTGCATGCCTCATCATCATCATCAGCAGCAGCAGCAGCTGATGTGGCAGCTGATGCTGCAGCTGGCAGTGCTGAGGATGTCGTTATCGAGGAGCTTGTGGAGGAGATGCTGCTGCATGTCTGCTGCGATGTGGCACCCAGCAGAATAGAGCTGGGTGACAGCCCCACCCGCAGCACTAGCATGACACGGAAGCTTGCTTTTGAAGGAGCAGGGCCCTCCCGGCTAGGGGTTGGAAGCGGCAACAACAGCGGCAGCAGCGAGCCGGCTGGGACAGAAACACGTGCAGGGGCTGTTGGGGCGAGTGCGGCAGCTGGCGACCAAAAGCAGCAGCAGCAGCTGGTGGATGCGCATGTGGTGCGGGGTTTCATGGAGTCGCACTGCAGCCAGCTCACGCCGTATGGCCTGGCTACGCTGGCAAGCAGTTTAAAGGAGCACCAGCTGGCAGTCTTTTTCAGGTGAGCGGCTGTAAATCTTCATATCGACTATGCTTCATGCAGTGTCCGAGAGCACCGTACAGGCTAGCTACCGCGACAAGCGGTTTGAAGGAGCTCCAGCTGGCGGTCTTCTTTAGGTGAGCGGTGTTGGGGTTGTGGCGGGGCTTCATGGAGGCGCACTGCAGCCAGCTCACACCGTACCGGCTGGCCACCTTGGCGAGCAGCCTGAAGGAGCATCAGCTGGCTGTGTTTTTCAGGTGAGCAACATCAGCATTGGTTTGTATTGAGGGTGTCTCAGTTGTTCGAATTGCCTTATGCCTTACGGGCTAGCCAGAATAGAGGGGCACCTGCTGGCAGTGTTGTTCGAGTTATACTGGTGTTTTTCCAGAGACGACTGGCAATCATGGCACATCCTCTTACAGCTGGTCCTGCTGCTGCACAAAACCTTGGACGTGTAATGTTCAATCATTGGTCTAGCATGCAGCAACATCCGAGTCGCACTGTTTGGTGTTGAGGGCGCCATGCCTCCTGCTGCTGCGCTATAAAGCCTCAAACAAGACGAAGTTCAGGTTCAGGTCAGTTTAGGTCGATGCCTGCAGGAACAACCGCTTCTACGCGCTGTTCGCCGTTCATGGTGCTGTGTTCATGCTGTTTACGGATATAAATCTTCAACCAACTGGACTACTTTTTCATGCCTGCAGGAACAACCACTTCAACACGCTGTTTGCCTTTGAGGCCGCCGTGTTCCTGCTGGTGACTGATGCGGGCTACGAGCGCGAGCCGGACATTGTGTGGGAGCGCCTGGACAGCGTCAACGGCGACACCACCTTCTGCACAGGTGCGGCGGAAATACGGGCATATTTATGTGGGTCTGCTTATGGACGAGGGTGAGAGGGCTTGTGAACCTGTTTGAGAGAGAGTGAGAGCGCCTGGACAGCGTCAATGGTGACACCACCTTCTGCACAGGTGAGAGACAGTGTGAGAGACAGTGTGAGAGAGGAAGTGAGTTGGTGAGATGGGGAGTAACGAAGTGTGTGAGAGAGACATCGTGTGGGAGCGCCTGGACAGCGTCAATGGTGACACCACCTTCTGCACGGGTAAGGCACTCACCCATCGATATCCAAATCTTTACGGGTGGCGTCACTCATCAGCGCGCTTCCAGTGTATCTGAGCAGCAGCAGCAGCAGCAGCAGCACCTCATTCAACATGCAGGCTCGCTCTGCTGATGTCACCCTTTCCTGACTTCGTGCTGCTGATGCTGCTTCGCTGCTGCAGGTGCTTTCAGCCGCGTTGTGCCGCACAGGAATCCCGACACCCTCAGTTACAGCCAGGTTGCAGCAGCAATCTATGCTCACAATGCTGATGCCAACTATCCATAACATGTTGTGCTTCTGCTGCTCTGCTGCTCTGCCGCTGCAGGTGCATTCAGCCCCTTTGTGCCGCACAGGGATCCCGACACCCTCAGCTATAGCCAGGTGGCAGCAGCAGGCGCAGCAGGCGAGGTACCAGCAGCCATGACTGACCTTGATGCAGCGATAGCAGCAAGCCTGGCAGCAGAATCTGGAGGAGGAAGAGGCTACGAGCAGGCCGTGCAGCACCAGCAGCAACAGCATCAGGAGTTGCTGGGACATGCAGCAGCAGCAGCGGGACATGACAGCCATGAGGATGCAGACTTTGCTTTGGCGCTGCAGCTGCAGCTGCAAGAGGAAGAGGAGGCTGCGAGGATACAGGCGCAGCGCCAGCAGCAGCAACAGCAGCAGCAGCAACAAGGCAGCGGCAGTGCCCAGCAGCAGCAGCAAGCGGCGGCTGCGCCTGGCCTAGGGCTGCAGCAGCAGGCCGACTCGCTAGCAGCTAGTGTCAGACAGATGGGGCGTCGGATAGCTAGTGGAGTTGACAGAGCCGCATCAAACCTGCAGCAGCAGGCAGCGCAGTTTTCAGCACAGCAGGGGTACCAGCAACCGTCGATGGCAGCAGCGGGCGGTGCGCCGCAGCACCAGCAGCATATGCAGCAGCGGCGGCAGCAGCAGCAGCCCCGGCGGGGTTCAGCGTCCTGTGGAACACACGGCACTGGCAGGCGGCGAGCGCAGCAGCAGGAGGAGAAGTGCAGCATCATGTGATGATTGGTGCAGCTGTCGTGTTCAGCAATCGTTCATTAAGCAATCCTGATGCATGCTGCAATTGCAAGGGCCTGTGAGTCCTTGATCGTTGTCTAGGTGATGGTTTTGCTCCAGCGCAGTACGGAGCGCTGTAACAATGCTACTACGAACGCAGCAGTCTTCGGGCCGTTCTCAGTGGTCTGAGTCAGATTATGCCCTGCCACAATGCAGGAAACTCTTTACAGTCGAGGAAACCAGGCTGCGGCAGGATGTCGTGTAGAATGTTGCCAGTAGGCTCGTAGAGCGGTGTGAAACGCATGCCTCACCCTCTACGATAAATTTGCGGCTTGTTATCATAGGAGAAGAGGGTATAAACATCGGCAGGCAGCATCACGTGAAGACGGCGAAGGCCGGGGTTCACCTTTTGGCGCCAACGCTACCCGTCTCACGCACGCACAGGTAATCGTTGCTGCCATGTCCACATGTTGGCTTCAATCAAATGTTGCTTAAAGTTTTTTTGCTACAGCTATCGCCCGTGCCTGCTCATCGCCAGCTGTGTTGTTGGTGCCTGCTGCTGCTGCCGCTCGCAGGAAATTAAACACGCCAATCAGGGCTCCACTACCATCATGCCGTCAGCCCAGCAGAACAAAGGCCTATCCGGAACATCAGCAGCAGCAGAGCACGAAGCGGAGTGCTGCAGCAGCAGCAGCAGCAACAACAGCAGCTGCGGCGGTTCGCCGCTAGCTGCGCCTGTCGCACAAACCCCAGCACCCTTTGGTTTTGACCCTGTCAGACCCCCTGCTCGCAAATCCTCTACCCCTGGGTTTATGCTGTGGTCAACAGTCATCCTAGAAGAGCCAACAGATGATGTTCCACCTGATGTGGCTATAGGGCACTTGAGCGACGCGGAGTCAGGCCTACTGCAGCTGCTGCTGCACCTGCCGCAGCATTCGCAGCAGGAATGTCAGCACTCCAATCAGCAGCAGCAGCAGCAGCAGCAGCAGCAGCATCAACAGCAGCAGGGAAAGGAGCAGCTGCAGCAGCGCATGCAGCACCTGACGGTTCAGCTGCCGGCGGTTGTCGCTGCAGAGGCAGAGGTGGAACCCCAAACAGAAGCAGCACTAGCAGCACCACCAGCAGCAGCAACGGCAGACGCTAGGCCAAATCAGAGTGCTATGGCTGTGCATAGTGGTTTTGCACGGACGTGCAGGGCAGTCAGCTGCTGTGCGCTGCCGCAGTCGGAGCCTGCTGTGCTTCCCTGCACATCTCCCAGCAGCTGCTGCAGCCCATAGCTGCCAAAATCCAAGCAGCAGCAGCAGCAGCAGCAGCAGCAGCAGCAGCAGCAGCAGCAGCAGCAGCAGCAGCAGCAGGTGGAGATGTGTTCGTTGATCCTGATCCTGCAGCGCGTGACTGCAAGTAGTTTGACAATATCATGGTACTGCGTCTGCAGCCGTATGTGTGCTGTAAAATGTCTCAGACACAGTCGCTGCTTGCACCAATGCGGCACAGTGTTTACCGTGTGTTTCAATCTCAACGCATGTGATTCTTGTTTTTAATCACCTCATACAGTGGGGTTGGCTTTCCTGCCGGGTCATCACATGCATCATTGCAGGGTTGATCAGCACACATGAGGATGCGCATCCATATGGGTCAATTTCATACGCATGTTCTGACATATTATTAGCCTGGAAGGCGTCAAAGGTGGCCTGCAACAACGATGGCCATGACGGCCAAAAACATACAGACATTCCTGGGCCAGGGGTTGCAACAGTGCTGGTGCAGTGTTGGTTGATGATGGCCTTGGCATTTCTGCTGCTGCAGAAGCTACATGGTTAATCAGCAGCATCAGCACCTGAAATTTGAGCAGCTTGTCACTGCTCTGATGGTGACACTGGGTGGGTGAAGTAGAGGCTCCATCAGCGGGCACTACCATTGTGCTTGCAGCACTCGGGCTACTACTGGTTTCATCATGTCGTGTTGACTACCATTTCTGCAGTGCCTGGTGGGAGATGGGTGTTGGGAAAAAAGCTGCAGGCATTGGGGTCTATAGTATGCATACAAAAGGTACACGCTTGGTGCTGGAACCCAGCGTTGCCTCAATGGTGCACCTCATTTGCTCGATGCAGGTGTGACGGTGCGTATATCTGTGTGTGATTGCATATAAATCTATGATCAGCAGTGGTGCTGTTTTTAAACATACATGAATGGGCGTGTGTGCATGCCTTGATGCTGCTACGCTTGGCCTTCCTGCAGCATCATTGTGAACAGCTGCTGACTCATAAGCTGTTTTGCAACAAGCGCACCAATTACCAATGGTCGACAGTCCAGTGACAGCATGGTTGGGCATGTAAGGTGCTCTCATGTGTGTTGGATGCTGCTGCTGCTGCTGCTGCTGCTTACGTGCTCGCCCATATTGTTAATGTAGCAGGGTCATTTGCTCTGCTGGATTAGGTGCTTGCAGCATGTGCCCTCCGTCCTCCAGCTTCTTGTCTCTGTGCAGCAACGAATGCATCGCCACTTGGTGGCGGTAGTTGTTACTTGCTAGCATGCTTCTGTGCTGTGCCTGGCGCATGCATAGCCAGCAATGCTTTTAGAAGGCAGGCTGAGGTGACAAAAGTGCACGACATCAAGTGTGGCTGCTTGCAGCCCGCTCTGTGAGGGGCATTAGTCGCACCAATTGTCCTTGCAAGGCTGGCATATGGA
The DNA here is from genome assembly GCA_030272155.1 of Tetradesmus obliquus. Lineage (NCBI taxonomy): Eukaryota > Viridiplantae > Chlorophyta > Chlorophyceae > Sphaeropleales > Scenedesmaceae > Tetradesmus > Tetradesmus obliquus. The sequence goes on from CP126205.1 coordinate 1,993,585, forward strand.
CCATGTGGTGCCTCCATTGTTGGCAGTTACTACCTGTTTTGATTTTTTGGTGTTGTTTGATGTAGTTTTTGACCGAGAGTTAACAGAGAGTAGCTGTGTTTTGTGCGTACGATCAGACAGCTGTCACCGCTGCTCCACATACAGCTTGTCTCTGTTGAGTTGACACACAGCACTGGCAGCCTGCAGCTCCATGCCTGGTTGCTGCTGTTTGAACGGCTGCTTTGACATGTTGGAGGTTATGGCTACATGTGATGAGCGTTTGAGCATGCAGCAGCAGTGCCGCGTCATCAGGAGGTTGACAGTGCTGTAGTTTTCACTGCCACAAGTTGCAGCTGACTCATCCACAACCAACACGTTTGTATACTACAGGTCGCTGTACACGTATGGTTACAACTCAAGCCACAGCAGCGACGCCACATGTTCACCAATCCTCACGACAATACCCTCCTCTACCAACCACCTCGAGCACTGTAGCACCTGACGTCAAGGTCTTACCGACATCCTGCAACACCCTATGCCAGGGACAGGCACAGGTGTTTGCCCTGCAATCGCGCCAAAAGGCTGTCAATAGTAATCAAAACCTCAAAGGGTGCGAACATTATTATATGACAGCAATCAAAACTCCTGAATGCATCGCATGCTGGTGATCAATCAAGTTGGACTGCTTGGCCCAGATGCAAAAGTGGCGTAAATAAGCTTTGCTGAAGCCATCGTAACATATCCAAAGGCATGCAGTCACAACCTTCAGCAGGCAGACAATGCCAAAAGTAGAGGTGCGTGGTCCTGTTTCGCACTATAACGTATGCTGTAGAGGCGCTACAGCAGCCAAATACCAGCCGTCAACCCAGTGTGCTCTGTGGGCTTGAGGATAGAACGCATCTCCTTCTCCTTTGTTATTGTTGTGCATGCCCAAGCGTCCTGAAAACAACACCACTGTGTGCATTCAATCTCCAGCTGTCCTGTACCTGTTAGCCAAGGCATGCACCTGTGTGGTCACCACACCCTGAGCTGTACACAGTGTGTGGTGACAGCACACAGCACATTTGCACACCTGCAGAGCAAGATCCATGTGTGACAGAACCGCACACTTGCCAACTGAGAAAACCCAACTGCATGTGGCTGTGTGTTGTGCGAGCTAGCCATAGCCTGCACAAGGTACAACCAAGAAGCTTCGAAGAGGGCACACACGCCCAATGCATGCAGGCACAACACAGCCGACACACCAGAATATGTATCGTCTGCAAGCTTTCCACAGCGCCAATATCGCAGTGCTGTTGCTGCTCCCAGCCATGAACCGCTGCTGAACACTGAGACGCCTTTTCTCCAGCAAGCACAGCCGCCACAAACAGCAGTTGTCGAACAATACCACTGCTGTCTTGCGCTGTCAAGAAGCCCCAAACCATACTTAGCAAGTCCCATGTGTACTTGCAATGCTGAAAGCCAAAAGGGTGCCAAAAAGGGCCAATGCTATGCAAGATGATGCCAAAACACCTGAATGCTGAGACGATACAAACAAGCAACGAGAAGCCCGGCACAAAACAAGCACCTTCCTTCACTGGTAGTCATCAGCAAGAAGCGGCACAGCACGCACTGTGCATACAGAAACTGCGACACCCAAATCCCCAACCCCCAAAACCAAAGCTCGTCACATCAACAGCAGTAGCCAAATAAGCAAGCAAACATGCATACTTGGAGCAGGCAAGCAACACCCCAGCTTGCCAGCTGGTGTTTGATCAATAACCAAAAGCTTATTCACCCTGGTGAACTCTGAACTCAAGCATGCTGCTGCATCCACACCAAGCGACAGATCAAAAGCTCGATGCCAAGTGTACCAGTGCTGTCCCGTGACGATGCAATGTGACGGGTGATAGCTGCATCCAACAGGCGTGACGCCAAGGCATAGAGCCACACAGTCATCTGCCCACTTGCTGTGCTGTGCACCATTCCACAGACTCTGCCCCAAACAGCAGCAGGCCTATCAACGTGCAGATGCAGCTGCCACAGTCAGAAATACCCCCCACAACCCACACGCTCGGAAACAAACCCAAACTGCGCAAACGTGCCCACACCATGAGCGCCATATGCAGCAGCAAGTCCTCCTTCAAGCGTGCTGCCAACAAAACTGCACGCAGTGTGGCGGGAGTTGCATGCTGCAAAAGCATATACACCCCAACGCAATCTACGACACACGACAGAGAAGCACAGTTCCAGCAGCCGATGAGGGGGCCAGCAGCCGAAATGAAGACCATTGAGGACAATGGAGAGGAGCAGGCCAGCTGGAGCTCGGCATGCAAGCAACAGGTGAGGCAGAATAGAGACACACAACGCACACGCACAACACATACGTGGACAGAGGCAGCATGAGCCAGCCAGCAGCTGACTGGCCTGCATTGATGGTGCAACACGAAAACAGCAGCGCACTGCAGGGCATACAACCGCTGCTACTCCAGCTGCTGGGGGTACATGTCACTGCTTCTGCAGCAAGACAGTGCGGCAAGGGATGAAAACACACTAAGGACAAGGGCAGCACCTGTAAAACAGGTGCTTGCTGCCACAAAGACACGATGCCGTCAACACAAGCAACGCTTTCCACTGCACTCTGCATTGCCCGAACCAACCCACAAGCACTTAGCTCCTCCCTTTCCTTTTCTCTTTTCTCCATCTGTTGCTGACAAACACAGCAACACACGCATTCTTCTCAAACTCCAAATCATCATCCACACCATTCAATCCTAGACACATCACAGCGTCCACCCACAGCAGTGCCACATTCTCACTGCCTTGCTGCAGGCAGACATAGTGCCGCCGATTCCACACAAAACCTCAACACCAGCCTGCTGACGTGCTGCCATTGGGTGGCATAGAACACGGCACACCTTGCTTCAGCACACCGCAACGACTCTAGTTCCAAATCATCAGACTACCCATCAAGGTAGCCGTGCAAAACAGCTACTGCTATGGCTAACAGCCAGAGGAATAGAATACAGCACCAGGCACCCGCAAAAGGCGTGTCTGGCAGCAGTGCACAGGTGCACCATGCTCCACCAAACCGACCCCCAACAGTCTCAATAAATAGTGACATTCCAGCATAGCTCGTACTGCGCTCTGCGCCATAAGCACATGCAGCAATACCAGCACCTCCCACCAGTGCCGCCAAAGTTAAGTTCACAAATCGGCGTAGCAACCCATCTACAGCACCCGACACAATGCGGCATTGCTGTCCTTCCGCATGCAAGCCTACAGGAAGCACCCTGCATCCCCACACTGCCAGTGGTGTGTCGAGTGCATGTACTCAGAGCCCCGCAGCTCCACACTACCGGCCACAGCCAGCAACTGCAACGCTACACACTGCACAATCAACTACAGAACACACCGCAGCAGCTGAAGCAGCGGCAGCACATGTCAGCAAGGGCTGCTGCAACATGCTTCTGATACACAGCTGCTGCAAAAGCTGTCACACGGACTGCAATGAGCAGTAGTACACCGGCCCAGCAGCTAACCAACTCCTCTCGCAGTGTGAGCCAAAACCGTCCTAGCAGGCCAACGCCAGCGAAGCAGCACAAACGCCATAGGTGCTGCTGCCATGGTTGCAGCAGGACACGCTCATACATTTAACCTGCTACCAGCAGACACTGCAACACAGCAGTTGGCGGCAGACAATGCTGACAAGCAACAGAGAGCAACCTCGCGACCAGCAGCAAACGCTCGAACATGCTGCCCACAAAGTTCTACTGATGAAACACTATACTGCTCTTGTGGCAGCACTAGTGCTGCCACACCACCTCTTCCTTGCTTCTTCACATCACATCCTTCCCTCTTCACATCGATACTTCCTCCTTTGCCTTAGCAGATGACTCAACACCACAAATTCACCTGACTGGACGATCAAAGCTGGCTCTCCCGCCATCCGTGCCTGCAGCTGCAAGGCAACAACAAATAGCACTGCTGCACAACTCACAGGTGCAGCAGCCCACCATACAACAGCTGCCTTGAAACTCTTCGCTTCCAGTTAAAAGACACACACGCTGCTGCCGGTCTTGCCGCTAGCACGCTGCACAGTAGCACAATTCAGTGCATGCAACACAAGGCTGCAAACACCAACACACAGGTGTACGCAATGCACGCACACAGACAACAGATCCAGTACCCACCCCACCTGCACAAAACGCAGGCCTTGAAGGCGGCAAATAGCGTCAGTGATGTCCCGACGCAATTCTGATCAAGAGCGGTCAGCGACTGCACTCTGCAAACAACTGCAACGGCTGTTGCACTCTACATACACCAGCATACCAACCTCGCAGCAGCCGATACGGCTTCATTCATACTACATCCCATCTCCCTGCGACACCCGCCCCCACTGGCATGCAGTGCCCCAAGCACATCTCCCAAACACAACTCATCAAACATTACCTCTGACCAACCACTCGCCTCGCCCAGTGCCGAGTGTTAGCGCCTCTGCTGAGCACCACCCAAAACATAGCACCGACACCGCACATGTCACAGCGCTGCATGCACAATCAACAGCGCCCCTACGCAGCACCACCAGATCCGTAGCGCCAAAACCGCACATCTCAAAGCGCTGCTACAACACAGCATGCCTTCCTCTCCCTGTCCTCTTCACTCACTCCTGCACACCAGTGGTGATGCAGCTGGGTCCAGCAGCAGCAGCAGCAGCCCCAGAGCCTCCAGCACCACCAAGCATGTAACCCTCCAAGCCAGCAGCATATGCAGCAGCACCTCCCTGCTCTCCCATCTCAGGCAGCCCAGGCATTGCCCCATACCCTCCAGCAGCAGCAGCAGCAGCAGCATCGCCGCCAGCAGCAGCAGCAGCAGCCGCTAGCTTGCTCATCGCCAGCTGCATCTGCACTGCAGAGCCCTGAGCAGTGGTGAAGCTGGCCTGCATGCCTGCAGGCGAGTTATTGCTGATGTGGCTGTACTGTGCAGACAGCAGCGCCATTGGCAGTGTCCCCTCAGCATGCTCGCCAGACAGAGGGCTGCCTGCTGCTGCTGTTGTACCGCCTGTACCGCCCGCAGCACCACCCATACCAGGCACTACATCTGCAGCTGACCTGTCACCTCCCATGCTGCCACACAGCTCACCCATACCCTCACCCTGCTGCTGCTGCTGCAGTGCCAGCAGCTGGCTGGCAGCAGCAGCAGCATTAGGTGTAGCTGGCACACCCAGTCCTGCAGCAGCACCGCCTGCCATATGGCTAGCCATAGCAGCAGCAGCAGCAGCAGTGGGGCTGCCGAGCACCAGGTTTGCTGGTGCTGCCAGGCCGTGCGTGGGGCTGCCGCGGTTGGCGGCGTGCTGTGCATGCTGTGCGTGGGAAGGGGTGTGGGCGGCAGCTTGGCCTGCCAGCTCCGCTGCTGCTGCTGCTGCTGTGTTGATGGAGAGGCCGGAGTGGGCTGGCGGGGCATTGAGGTTGGCCAGGGCCCGCACCAGGCTATTCACATCCAGAGTGCCTGTAGAAAGGAGGGAGTGTAACATTAGCAGCCAGCAGTAGCAGATGAGTGTTGTTGCGACAACTCGCAAGCACCTCACCCTAAATGACCTGCAAGTCCACCTCTAAGCCCATTGGCAAAGACATAATCCTTTTATAGATGCACAAGCACCACCAGACAGCCATACCCTGCAAAACAATTAGAAAGGCTGTGGGCACAAGTGAGCTGACCCACAAAATGCTGCTTGCATGCAAGTTGCACCTCCCCCTCCTGATCGCTCGCAGATTCGTCACATCGAAGCTGCAGGCGACCAAGAAGCAGGAGCAACCCGCGTACGGCATATCACCAGCATAACCCAACACACATCCAAGCGGGTTATGTAAGCAGCAGCGTGCCACAACATGAACTGCGGACGCATGACTAGGACTCAGAACCTACAGTGTGCAGCAATTTAAGGGCCAGCAACCTTTCACATCCTGCAAGTTCAACATCTATATCGACCTGCAAATCCCAGATCACCCCTGAGAAAGGCCGCTGGCAAAACAGCATGCTTTGAAGACGCACCACCACCACCGAAAGATGCACAACCACCGCCAAACACCCACATCCTGCAAATGCCAAAGTTACGGGGGTCGCGCATGCCGATCATCAAACTGCTGCTTGCATGCAGCTTGCAAATCCCTCCTGGTCGCCCGCAGGATCGTCTGTAAAACATACGGCCAGGGGCGACCAAGAAGCAGTTGCAACTGGGGTGCAGCGCATCGCATGCACGGCTTGTAGGGCACGCACCAAAAGCAGTGTGATGTGAGCAGCAGCCTGCCGCAACAGGAACAGATGCAACGGTGTAACAGCTGCACTGCATCAGCACAGGAACCCACACGTGACGTGTCGTAACACATTAAAGGATGAAACCATCATGTCATGTGTGAGCTCCTGCGATGAACTCCTAGCCTACTTAATAGTAGATGCATCAGCTCAGTGCCATCAGCCACCCACCTTGCCCAACCAGCAGCAGTCCACCCGCCAGACTAAGTTGCTGCCTTTCAAAGAAATACACCGCAAGATATCTCCAGCACACATCTTGACGCTGATCAACAGCAAAAACCAGAGCGTTGCCAACTGCAGGCTCATTCGACACATGAACAGACTCAACACAACATGGTGCACGCTGCGGACTCCAGGCCGATGATGACGTTGCTTTGCGGTGTAGCCGGAGGCAGCAAGCTCCTCGCCACTCTGCCACATGACGATGATGCGCTTTATCGCCTCGTGCAGAACAACCTGCCTAACTGCCTGGTGCACATGGCACCCCTTTCACCCATGACAGAATTAAGATGTACCCAGCATATCTTCTAAGTTGACAGGCAAACACAGTCGATATCATATAACAAAAGTGGCAGGTCAACTTACCTGATTCGAGGCCGATGATGACGTCGTTGGCTGTGTAGCCAGAGGCAGCAGGCGCCACGCCGCTCTGCCACATGACGGCAATGATGCGCTTCATTGCCTCGCGCAGGCGCACTTCGCGGCTGAACATCTTGTGCCAGGTGATGACCTGTATAATACATAAGCAGAAGCAGCAGCAGGGGCAGCGGCAGCGTCAGCATCTTGTGCCGTGTGACACGCTTCATTGCCACGAGCAGCCGCGCCTCGCGGCTGAACATTTTGTGCCAGGTGATGATCTGCAGAGCAGCAGCAGCAGCAGCAGCAGCAATGTCAGTGGCTTCTAAGTCGCGCGCAGGCCCATGTCCCATCAGAACACCGTGTCCAAGGTGTGTTTCGTAAAAAAACACCGTACAACGCAACAAATGCTTCAACACAGCAGCAAAGCCAACAGCACAACGCTTACCCAACTACAGATGCAGCAGCTGCAGCCTGTACTCCTGCTGGTTGCACCTGATATCAAAAGTGGCAGGCTTGGTCAAGGTGAAAAGCGCAGTGAACAACGCGTGTCCTGCTTTGTGGGGGAAAAGCCCGAAACGAGTAGCTCACTGCACTCTTCCCCACACCAGCAAGCACGCTATGTGCACTGCGCAGCAAGACGCTTACAGCCACTCGACATACAAAACGCACTACGCACCTGCAGCCTGTACTCCTCGTTCTTGCGCATGAGCTCCCTGAGGGTTTTCTGCAGCTCCACCATGAAGGCCATCTTCTTGGCACGGCACTTAAGCCGCACGTGTTCAAGAATAAAAAAAAAAGAAAAAACTCACTCAAAAGGCCAATTCCTTGACGTTGGAAGGCAATCACCTGCTTGGCGCGGCACTTGCGCGCCGCCACAAAACTCAAAGGAAGGCAACCCAAAATCCATACTTCAAATGACCAACCCTACTAAGAAGGCCAAAACTTGGGCATCACAAAGCAAACAAAAACCACAATTCACCTGCAGCCTGTACTCCTCGTTCTTGCGCATCAGCTCGCGCAGCGTCTTCTGCAGCTCCACCATGAACGCCATCTTCTTGGCGCGACACTTGCGCGCAGCCACGCGGTTCTTCTCGCGCCGGATGCGGGCGCGCGTGTTCTCATCCATGTCAGGTGTGATGGACAGCGCAGCTACAAATAGCAGCAGCGCAGCAGCAGCAGCAGCAGCAGCAGCAGCAGCACAGGCATCAAGACACTGCCAGACAGTGTGTGGCGCGCGTGTCCTCGTCCACGTCGGGCGTGATGGACAGCACCGCTGCAGATACGAGAGGGGTGAAAACTCAACACAGCAGCAGAAGGATCGTCAGGCTTGGAAGAGCTTGAAACACAGCCGGTGAGCGCAGCACTGCTGTAAAAAGACGTCACAATCACAGCAAAAGCGCAGCCGACAGTGAACAGAAAGCAGCAGAGTTCGCCACCGTGCTGCTCACAGCAGAGACCAGCACCTACGCGTGGCTCCTGGCCACCAAAGTCGCTGCCACCGCCAAAGTCCCACGTCACGGCTCGGCCCCATAGCAGACTACCCATTCACAACCCAAAGATTAATAAGATCTGTTTGTGATAGGTAGGCCACACCTGCGCTGCCTCCTGGCCATCAAAGTCGCTGCCATCGCAAAAGCCCTGGGCCAAAGCACATCCCCGTGACACAAACACACCAACACCAAACTACCACAAAACACCAAATTACCACAAAACACCAAAATATCACAAAACTAACTAATACCACAAAACTTCATATATAATAATAAAAATTATCAAGAGCCCACCTGCGCGTGCCTCCTGTCCGTCAAAGTCGCTGTCGTTGCCAAAGTCCTGCGCCACCGCCTGGCCCCGGCTGCCCCTGGAGCGCTTGCTGGAGCCGCCCGCAGCCGCCGCCTCCTCCATCTCCAGCTGGTGCAGCTGCTCCCCCATTCCTGCAAGCGCAGCAGCGCCCTCACCCAGCAAACTCGCAAGCCCACTGTCGCAATCCATCATCATCAATGCGGCTCCATCCTGCTCGCCCTTGATGAAGTCGCCCATGCGGGCGCCGCGGCTGCGGCGCTTGCCGCCCGGCGTGCCGGCGTCGCCGTTTCCTGCAAAGGCCATGTTTCCTGCAAAGTTTCCTGCAAGCGGCGAGTGCGGGTCGCCGGCGCAGTCGGCCGCCAGGGAGGCGAGGTCGATGCCGGAGATGCCAAAGGGGACTGAGGCGCTGGCTGCGAAGGATGACATGTGGGCGGTGCTGTTGCCGGTGATGGGCATCATGTCGCCGCCCACGGGCATGGCTGCAGGGGGTGAAAAGAGAGGGTAGCAGCGCAGCAGTGGAGGCAGCAGCAGTGCAAAGCAGCAGCACAGTCAGCAGCAGCGCAAGAAAAGGCTGTTGTGCGAGGTCCTGCAAGCAGCACACCAATCTGCCATGTGAGAACTCTGCTGAGCAACCACACAGTAGAAAGCTTGCTGCAAGCACCTGATGTTGCACACGATATGCATAGTCATTGCCCTGCGCATGCAGTGTTTTCCCATGCAGTCATCTGCCATGTACTGCCCGCCATGTGTACTGCCTGCCACGTGCCGCACCTGCTGCCATGGACATGGCCATGTGCTGCATGCCGCTTGCAGAGCCAGGCACAAAGCCATCTCCGCCTGCTGCTGCAGCCTGACTCATCATGTACTGATGTGCTGCTGCCAGCTGGCTGGAGTTGAGGTTCAGGTCATAACCACCACCGCCACCTCCTGCTGCTGCAGCGGAGCTTGCAGGACAGTCCTCCATGCCGCTGCTGCTGTGGTGCTGCTGGTTGGGGTCGCTGCTGATGTTGGTGTAGGAGGCGCTGCCGTGGTGGTGGTGCAGGTGCTGCTGGGGTGGCTGTGCATGGGGGGTGTCAGGGGAGTGGGAGGTGTGGTGGGAGGCCTGGGCGTCCTGGAAATCATACTGCTGCAGCCGAGGCACGGCTGCTGCCTGCAAGCAGATCAATCGCGCGAAATGGGGGTAGTAAGTGCATGCATAAGGCAGCTTGTGGTAAACTGAAAGGATCTGGCTCAACAAGAGATGCTGTGGTGTGCAAGCTGGGCTTGCAGAAACAGCAGGTTGAGCGTTTGACCAGCAGGTGTGACAACTGTTGACAGCAGATGCTGCCGTACACCCAGCCAAGATGCAGCAGCATCCATAGCAAGCGCGTTGCATATGCATGCAGGGACAACATGTGGTGAATGCGGCGCCAAAAGCGCTTGCTGTGCTGCATGCTGCTGCTGTTGCATGCCCAGGCATGCGGTACAGCCGCTGTGACAAGCATAGGACGCACTGCCATTACGCGCAAGGCACTGGCCCACAAATGTGCTTGCATGTCAGCACAAGATACTGCAGACTGATTACAGCTGTTTTCACGATAGGCAGCTGCCGGTGGCTTGACAGTTGCTGCCCCGGCTTTCAAGCTGAACTGATGTGCTGCCTGGGCAGCATCGCAAACACGGAAGGCTGCATGAATGCCTAAGCATGCAGCACACCTTGCACGGCTTCCAACCATTCTACAAGTGCAAACCGGTCTTCCAAGACGTTGCAAGCTGCAGATAGCAGACTATGTGATGCTCCTGCCTGCCCCAAGGTCAACACCTGGCTGCAGGGCAAGTGCAGCAGAGCATGTCGGCAACTCCAACCGTCCGCTTGGGCTATCGCCGCTGTTTACGCACCTTCTGCTGTCCATTTCTGAGCGACATGAGCCGCTGAAGAGCCAGATCATCGTCAGGCGCCTGCAGCTCGTCCATCACGGGTACTCCACCTGCTCCCGCTTCTGCGCCATTGTCCCTGAAGATGTCAAGGAAGCGCGAGTCGAAGCGCTCAAGGGAGGGCAAGCTCTGCAAATCGAGCGAGCCACATTGGGGATTCACGAGTCCTGCAGCTGATGCCATGGCGGACTAGGCAGCAAAGGCCCTGCCCAAGAGCGGCCCTGGGGCGAAGCGCTAAGCTGTTGCTGCACGTTTGCAGGGTTGCTAGCGGCTAGGGTCAAATGCGGTGATCTCAGCGCTGAGCTATGCGCGTGATGCAATGCAATACGCTGAGGATGAGCTGATCGTGATGCCGACGACGTGTTGCACGCTCAGCTATAATTTGGGCAATGTAAGGTTGCACACTGAATGAACAAGCACAGCAGACACAGCAAACAAAGTACTTGAGTTGCTGGTTTAGGTGGGTGGCTCACAGCTCTCCTATGAGCTGTAACCTTGGAATGTACCCGCTCCCCCATGCCAAGCAATCGCTCGTTTTCGATGCTTTAAAATAATACTAAATAGCTTCACCAAGCTTAAAATGGCGATCGGGGCCGCCTTCAGCAGGTCTGACAAGCCCCTCCTAACTGCTGCTGCAGAGCAGCACAGCCCATGGTACTGCATCTGCTCGTGTTACAGGCTTGGTAATCCACAACAAAGCATGAACGATTCGACAGGGCCAACCAGCCCGACAAGGCCAGCCTAGTCAGCAACTGCCTACCAGCTCATTCAGTGGGCACACTCGTCGGCTCAACAGCAATGCTACAGCTGCAGTGCCACTGCAGCTGTACAGACGCACATGTAGCTGTAGCTGAGCAGGTATGTGGATGCTCTTTACCATTGCAGGATGTTCATAGAGCACACTTCTACAGATGCAAGTCCTCACCTGCCATTTGGCAGTTGGTCTTCGCCAGCACTACCAACCACCCTGTTAAATCTGTGTCCAGCGACATGGCTGCTCCTGCTATCACTGCTACTCCTGCTGCTGCTGCTGCTGCTGCTGCATCTGCTGCACGGCATTCGTCAGCTGCTCATACTCTGCCAGTGTGTTATAGACGTGTGCGCTGATGCGCACGTACAGGCTGCCCTGGATGGTCTTGATGGGCACCTCAATGCTGTGCATGCTGTGCAGCAGGTCCTGCAACAGTGGAAGTATGTACAACCAGCAGAAGCAGCAGCAGCAGCAGCAGCAGTGCGACAGCGGTTGTCAGGAGCATCTGACGTACGACGCATCTGACGTACGAACAGCCGGCGTCATCAGCGCACAGTCCACCCATACAGCTGCACCATTGAGCCTTGCCTGCATCCTGTGCAGATGTGGCAGCCAAACAGCCAACCCTCGCTGTGCACACAAGCCTTCACCTTGAAACTATGCTGCATCTGCCTGCAGTGTGCAGACACCACCCGCATCAAAGCAACACACAGCAGCACCCCACCTGCACATGCTTGGCGTCTGTTGAGGTGGCTTGGCCAGGCTGCGGCAGCAGGCCACCAGCCGGCAAGCCCACCAGCACCATTGCAGCAGTCATGCTGGGAGGGCCCAGGCAGCCACTGCCCCAACGCTGCATCAGCAGCTCCGCAGCATCATGCAGCAGCCTGTACATGTAGCAGCGCGCTGCTGCTCCGCCGTCTCCTGGGTGTGCTAGCTGGCTTGGGTCACAGCAGGCTGCTACGTCACTGCCAGTACCTGCTGCCGCTGCTGCGCTATCGCCGCCTTGTGCTGCAGAGGGTGGTGCAACTGCGTTTGGCGTAGCCGTCTCCTGCTGCTGCTGCTGCTGCTGCTGCATGCCTAGCCCTTTCCACCACTGTATGGCAGTCGCAATCGCCAGCAGTGGCGCATAGTCCCTGCAGCCGTCCCATATGAAGCTCGACAGGAACCCTGCCTCAGCCCCATGTGAAAGCACCGGCGGCTGCACCTGCTGCTGCCACTGCGGCGCCACATACAGCATCGCGCTGCCGCGTGCACCGCAGAGCCACTTGTGGCAGTTGCTGACAAAGAAGTCTGGATCCAGCTGCTGTAGATCTAGGGGCAACATGCCGAGTGCATGGGCGCCGTCGATCAGCACAGGCACACCCCTGCAGGCACCAAACAGTATCTTGGAGCCTAAGAGTGGTCTCAGCAGACGTAGGACACTGTGCATTGAACACCTTGTTTTGCACTCACACTGCAGGACGACAGGCATGGGCCTCGTATGCGCCTGGCATACTGAGATGCATTGGGCAGCCGTGTGCGCTGCTGTGCACATGTCTGCAGCGTACGTGCGGCCCACCTGTCCTTGCACAGCTGCACCAGCTGCTTGATGGGAAGCACCAGAGCGGTGTTGCTGGTCACTGCAGGGTTGGGCATGCAGCAGCAGGCAAAGTTGCAGCGCATTTCAGTTACATGTCATGACGATCTCCACAGCAGTTTTGTTGACGCCTGCGTTTGACAATGTAAGCTGTCTTTGTATTACCAGTATCAGAATAGTTTGTCAGGGTGAAGCTCGTTTGCAGCTGCAAGTCAAGCTCCGCCCACTGATACCCACCGGCGTCAAACACCGCCAGCTTTGCATTCTGTGGCAAGCTGTCAGTCATAACTTCCAGCAGCTGCTCAGGGCCGCTGAGGGGAAAGGTGACTTCCCCCACCACATGGCTGGCCCCAGCAGCATCACACGCAGCCTGCAGCATCTTCTTGACTGAGCCATAGCTGCAGCAGGAGCAGGAGCAGCAGCAGCAGCAGCAGGTGAGTCAGCGCCCCACTTCAAGCAGGCAGACATCAATTGCAACACCCCAGGACGACGAAATGCACGCGTTGCACACGGCATGCCCGTCCCCTTGACAGCAGTTGCCTCGTTTGAGCTGCTACTTGCTGTTATCTTTGTGCCGTCAGTGCATGTGCATGTCAGCGGTTGCTGTCAGAAGGACGGATTGTGGATGCATGCAAGCAGGATAGTGACACTGCTGAAAAGGGCCGCGCATTGGTTGTTCTATGTGTTTACACTGCGCTCACCCAATGTTGAGGCTGTACACAGTGTCCCCTGGCTGTAGCTTGCAGCTGCTGATGACAGCGTTGAGGCCAGTTGTGGCATTGGGCAGCAGCACCAAGTCCTGCAAGGCGCCGGACGCACAGTCGAACCAATAACATCAGTGAGAAAATGAGCATCTGACCAGCACTTCTGGATCACTACCTGCAGCCACAGCGCTTACAACTGCAAGATAATTAATTACATGCGAGTGCAGGTTTTGAGCGATGAGAACTAGATGCGCTGTTGCAGATGAGTCGCCTGTGCTGCAGTCTTGCAGTCTGTAAGCCATGTGCACAGTTCGCAACAACTGCAGCAGCCAGACGGCCAAAGGCCTGCACGTGAGATGTGCGGGTAGGCAGATGTGCTGCCGTTGCTGCTGCTGATGTTGACGGCTGGTGGTGTTGACGGCTGTGTCTGCTGCTGCTGGCATCACCTGCGGCCTGCAGTTGACAAAGGCAGCCAGCTCCCGGATCACACGCACCAGCTGGGGAAACAGCTCCCTGCAGGACACGTCAGCAGCAGGAGCCAGCAGAGCAGTAATGAGAGGCGGCAATGCTGCAACAGTGAATATATTATTTTTGCGGGCTGGTGCAACCAGGCGAAACTGGCACCGCTGCCAGCTGAAGTTTGTGCTGCAGTGAACACATCAGGGGAACAGCTGCCTGCAGGACCACAGTTACAGGAGCAACCAGCAGAAGAAAGAGCACAAGAGCGGCAGTAGACAGGCAGCATTGCTGTGATGTTGAGCACGACGTCAAGCCAGTGTAACCAGGTCAACTGCCACTGCCGTCATGCGGTCAACTGCCACTGCCGTCATCCAGCCACAAGCTTTCCTGCAAGGCCTGAGAGCCACTGCTGCACCATGGGTGATTCAAATTTTTGTAATAACAAAAGTACGAACCAAAACCTCAGCCCATCACCTGTCTATGAACCGCAGCGGCTGCAGCTCACAGTGCCTCCTCCAAAGCTCCGCGCAGCGGTACACTGGCTCTGCCACACCACCAAAAGCTCCATGGTTTATAAACGTCCAGCTGCTGAAGTCAATCAGAAACTGCCCCTTTGCAGCATCACCGAAGCAGCTGCTGGACTGCGCTTCACTGCTGCTGTTGCTGCTGCTTGCTGCGGCGCTGTTTGCGCCAGCGGTGCAGGAGGCATCTGCAGGGAGTGCTGTTGATTGTACTGCAGGAGGCTGCAGTGGGTCTGAGAAAGGCAGCGCTGGCGGGTTGTATGTAGCAGCATCTTGACGTATTAGCACCTCAACGTCTTCTGAGTGGAAGCTGCCAAAGCCTTGATAGCCTGTTCTGTCTGGTGCAGTTGCTGCAGAGGCATGCTGCTGTGGCGCCATGCCAGACATCTGGTTGCCTGTGCACAGGTTAGTGACAATAACAGACAGGATATATACAGGTTAAATTTTGGAATTCTGAAGGGAGCCATGTGTGCACGACACGGAGAGGACACAAGGAAACTCACAGCTGTGCTTGTGACCTGAACAGCTGCTGAGTGGGCGTCATTGTCACAGTTGCGGTTGTGCAGTGTCGCGTGACTTGTGAGCAGCCTGTGATCGCCTAAAATACTTGTTGAATTTGCTGCGACCGCGTCTGTGCCTTGCGGCATCGCCTCTGACAGTTCACCATCATCGTATCGTTGCTCCCTCGCGCTTGCATCATGCGTTGATGCCGAATACAACTCTGCAATACCACCAGACTGCAATGCGTCATCATTTTGTCAGCAGTGGCTGCTGCCATCGGCCAGCAGCAGCACTGTCTGCTGCTGCAGGCAGCAGGCTGGCCTGCAGGCCTACATTCAACAACAGACACAGCCATGCACCAAGCTCTCGGCACTCAGCACGCATCCCTGGTGCTGTTGCAGGCAGCAGTGAGGCTGTCAAGCAGGATGAGCAACAGCAATTGGAAGCACCCCTACTGCCTAGACTAGGAGCTGGCAGGGTACCCCGCTCAGAGCAGCTCAAACAGCAGGAGCTAGCCAAAAGCAAAAACGCAGGATTAAAGCGTCGTGCAGCAGTCAATGTTGCTAAGCTGCTGACCAACCAGATTGCTGCGGCAAGCAGCCTGGAGCAGCTGCATGACATTGTTGCAGCACATGGCAGCTACCTTGACCACATACACGTGGCGAAGCTGCTTGCGCGCACTTCACAGCTGGCCAGCTCATCATTTCAGCAGCAGCAGCAGCAGCAGCATTCAACAGTATCAAGTGCAGCTGAAGGAGCGGCGCAGCAGCAGCAGCAGCAGCAGCAGCAGCAGCAGCAAGCAGATGACCAGCAAGTGCAGCTGCAGCAGCAGAAGCAGCAGCAGCTGCTGCTCCTGCTGTGCAACTCGCTGACAGCCATGATGCAGCAACGGCTGCGGCACAGCACGCCGCAAAGCTTTGTGCCTGCTGTTGCTGCCCTTGGGCGGTTGGCTACCCTAAGGCAGCACTCTGGCAGCACAACCAGCAGCAGCAGCAGCAGCAGCAGTGTCGCTAGGCAGTCGCAGCAGCAGCTGGAGCAGCTGGCAGCTAGGGCAAGTGAGCTGGCACCGGCACTCAGTGTCAGCCAGCTGACTGTTGTGTTGTGGGGCCTGGCAAAAGCAGGCATCAAGCCAAGCAGCAGCAAAAGCAGCACCTGGCTTGCACCACTGCTGGACGCATTCTTGACCCAGTGTCATGTGGCACACGATTTGCAGCAGAAGCTAAAGCTACAGCAGCAAGAACAACAGCAGCAGCAGCAGCAGCAGGAGCAGGTGGCTGATCCCCGCCTGCAGCGTCCAGCGCTTCCTGGCAAGCAGCAGCAGCAGCGCTGGCCGGAGCTGCAGCAGGTGCAGCAGCAGCTGCAGCAGGAGCCAAACCTGCAGCAGCAGCAGCAGCAGCAGCAGCAGGTGCTGCAGCAGCACAGCCTTGCCACTGACCTGTCACTGGTGCTGTATGCTCTGGCTGTGATGGGGCAGCAGCCTGAGGCAGCTTGGCTGGGCCAGTGGCAGGCGGCAGTGCTGCAGCAGCTGCCGCAGGCCAATGCGCAGGACCTGTCTCAGGTGTGCACTGCTTGCTGATGCTGTTTGAGCTCATTCAGCATGGCGCGGCAGGCATTATATGTTTGTTGGGGTGACTGCTTTTTGCAGCTGGCCATGCAAGTTTTGTTGGGTGTGTGGTGCATCCGGACCAAATGAATTGCTGAGCAAAATGCACTCAGTTGCTTGCAGCTGCAGCTGCGCTCACATTCCTCCAAACCCTACCTGGAATGGACTGCTTCGCTCGAATGCTTACATGCAAAATGCAACCTATCTGTCAACAACACTTTGGTGTTTGTGTCAGCTAACCCACGCACAGCCTGAGACAGGCCTTACATCATGCCGCACTGCAGTGCACTGCAGCGCCAGGTACATTTATCCCATGGGTTTGACTCGAACGCGACACGCTGAGCGCACATGAACCTGCGTGTCATTTCGATTGGGTTATTTCTTCCTGCAGGTGCTGTGGGCGCTAGCCAGCCTGGGCGTACGGCCGCAGGAGGCCTGGCTGCAGCAGCTGCTGGCTGCCACGCAGCCGCTGCTGGACAGGTAGGGCCGGGTTGTAGTCGCCCTAAACTTGCCATGCAGTATCGCTGAGATGCAGCCGGCAATCGCAACCGCAAGGACTTTGCAGGTTGTGCCAGCTGTGGTTGAGGCGACGAAGGCGGTGCTTGATGGTACGTTGGCCCTGGCAGTTGAATTGATGTGCAGCAACGACCAGCAGCTGCTTTTCAAGAGCAGCTCAAACAATAGATCCCTGACCTGCTCAACACGTGTACATGTCGCTCTATGTCTTCAATCTCTCTGCCTCTGGGTGTTTGCTGTTTATCTGTTGTCCTGCAGTGCCGGCACCCAGTCCCTGAGCGGCATCGCGTGGGCTGTGGCGCGGCTCATCCCGCCGCAGCCGCCGCAGGTTTGGCTGGAGGCTTTCCTGCAAGCGCTGCAGGAGGATGAGGCTCTGGTGAGGAAGTGGCACCCGCTGCTGCTGCTGGCCTCTTGCTTGATTGTTTGCTGTCATTTCGTGGGTGGTTCTGATCCTTTGCTTTTGCATGCAACAAGCGACAGCCCTGCACTGGCTTGAGGCGTTCCTGCAAGCCCTGCAGTAGGGCACGGGTCTGGTGAGCATGCACGTCCTCCTGCTGTTGCTGCTGCCGCCTGTGCTGGCCCGTGTCTTACATGCCAGCTGCAATTGCGCAATTGCATGGGCTGTCTGGAGTTTCTGCTGTTGCGTGCAATGAAATAGCCTGCAACACTCGCCTTACTGCCCTGGCCAAGCTCAAAGTTCCCCTGGACAGGGCCTGGCACCTTTGTTTCAAACTGCTCCTGACATTCCCTTGTGTTCTGTTTCTATCTTGCACCTGCAGGCTTCCTCCCCGCAGGCCTTCAGCACCTGCCTGGCTGCCCTAGCAAAGCTCAAGGCGCCAGTTGACCGGGCCTGGCTCTCCGCTGCCCTCGAGACCAGCACGCAGCAGCTGCCAGCCTACACTGCCTGGCAGCTGACCAACACTGCCTGGGCATGTGCCAGTTTGAATGCCAAGCCATCTGCCGCATGGATGCGGGCATTCCTGAAATCCTTTGCACGGCAGGCAGATGCAGGAAGCCTCAATGTGCAGCAGCTGGCCAGTGTGCTGTGGTCGCTAGCTGTGTTAGGCCGCAGCAGCGAGCCGATGCCCATGTCACAGCAGCTGCAAGTGCTGGTGGGCTTGCAGGCGCTGGCGGCTGCAGGACATGGCAGCGGTCTGAAGCAGCTGGGCCCTGCAGGGAGATCTGCGCTGGCATGGTCACTCGCAAGCTTGCGGGTGACACCCAGCAAGCAGTGGCTGGGTCAATACCTGTCAGCTGCGTTTGACGGCGGGCTCGCGTCGGATCAGCTGCGCTGCGCAAACGTGCTGTTCTGCATCGCGTCGGTCGACTTTGAGTACCTGGTGGAGTGGCTCGGGGATTTCCTGCAAGGCGCTGACTCAGCAGCTGGTGGGCCGAACGGTGGGCCGAGCGGTGGGCTGGACCTGTCGCTGCAGAAGTATGCGGCGCTGGCCGGCGTGCTGGGCGCTTTGGGGGAGATGGACAGTCGGCAGCTGCGCGCGGCATGGCTGGATGCGTCAGGGACTGAGTGGTGAGTGTTGGCTCACGCTGGTGTTGTGGGATTAGCTGCTGCAGGCGTGATGCATGTCGGCGCCCTAGAGCAGCAGAGAAGCTAACGCTTGAGAGTGCTTTTTGAGCAATGGACAGCTGTCAGCTGCGCGGGGCTTGGCTGGATGCCTCAGGCACAGAGTGGTTGGTGGCTCTGGTAATCAGGTGCTGCAGATGTGTTTCACTTGCACAGTATCTATGCTTTGGCCGGCTGCCAGCTGTACAGAAAAGCAGCAACTCAGCAGGTGCAGCAGACCAGCAACTGTAACTTACCGGACAAACAACTGCAGCTTACCAGTGTTGCAGCAAGTGCTCTCTGCATAAGTGAGCAATTTGCATTGCAGGACAGGCTGTGCCCCTGATCCAACGCCATGCTGCGTGCCTCGGCTGCTGATGCTGCATATGTCCATTCTGATGTGCAGGTCGCCTGAGGCAGCAGCCGGTGATGGAGCCGTGGGTTTGTCACTGCAGCTGCCTCCTGGCCTGTCTGCCTGGGTGGACAGCATGCTGACAGCACCAGCGGCAGCTGCAGGCAAGCCGGCTGCATCAAGTGCAACAGCAGCCACAGGCAAGGCAAGTGCATCAGCCGGCGCTGGCAGCGGTGATAGCCAGCAGCAGCAGCAGCAGCAGCAGCAGCAGCCTGCTGAGCAGTAGAGGCAGTGGTCGCTCCTTATTGCTGGATCTGCTGCAGAGGAGGCTGGCCTGATGGGAAAGGTGGGCGCTGCAGCTGCCAGTAACAACTAGGTTTCTGCGGCTGGTATTTGGTGGTTGCTACAGCCTGTGAGAGCCTGTCATTGGCTCGCTCACGGGCTGTTATCGTCCTGTAACAGATTGTTATATGATGCAAGCGAAATATATTGACTCTCAGAGCCAGACTGGCTTGTGTCAACTGCACGGCCAGAGATGGCAGCAGCACAACAAACTCGTTCTTATACAATATTGTGCTACACAAGTGTTGCACAGTCACTGTGCAACGGTTGCACTGCCTGTCAGCCCACTGATGTTACCCAAACAACAACCATTCACGCGTGGTTCCTGTGACGCAGCACGGCAGCCTTGCGGATGGTGTGATAGTTTGGTAGGTATTGGCATTACACTCCTCCCTTTCCAACCCCTGCTCTACTTGGTTGCTTGTAAAACCAGCAACTTGGGTAAAAAAAGCTTGGAAACGTTGCTCAGAGGTGGATCAGCCTTGACAGTGAAGGCTACGTACCATTCATGCCTTGAAGAACGGATACAGACAAACACGTTTTGTGGTCAGGCAATTTGAGCGCTTATTTGTTAGCGGCACTGCTGCAGCCGGGCTGCAGGCTCAGCAATGTGTCAGGTTGTGCCACGTGGAACGTCAGGTTCAACGTGTTGATAGGCACTGCTGCAGCCTGCTGGGATGCAGAAAAGTGCTTTAAGCAGCACCAAAACTGTTTGTTTGTTCACTGATACTTCAGGCGGCTCAGTCGCCAGCGAACCCCAACGTTCATTCCTGAGTAACCCCCACGCACGGTGAAGCCGGCTTGTTCGCACACCGCGCACCAGTTGACTTTCTAACAGCAATGCATGGGTTGGATCACCGATGAGCTGGTCACATAAGCCAAACACAGCTGCCCTGCCAGATTTGTTTTGCCCCTTTGCACAGTCGTGCATGCTTACTACGTAAGATCATTGCAGAAATTCAAGTTTGAGCTGCGGTTTACGGAAGGAAGCTGTGTCTGGCCGTACACGCACTTGCACAGCCTTTTTTTGCATTTGGAGACGAACTGGTATGGACCCGCCCTTTGAAAGACCTGCAAAAGGCATGCGGAAAGGATTTCCTGTGTATGGCAGCAGGAGCTGCAGGGGCTCAAGGCTCGTGAGGGAACTGCAGCAGCGGGTTGAGCAAAGAACAGCAGAGCTGCACGACCTCACAGCACAGAGCAACAGCCTCAAGCAACGCCAAGAGCTTCTTATCACCAGCATCGGTCAGCAGGTGCGCGGCCGGCAACAACAGGCATCTCTTGAGTAATGACCAGCACAGCAGCAGCAGCGCAGCAGCAGTCACTGCACTCAGCGTGTACCGCTCCTGTCCAGCAGCTGCACAGGCCCAGCCTGGCCTGCATACGTTCACTGGATGAGGTGTGTAATGCTTTACTACGCTTGCTCATCACATAATCATGCTTGGCTGGCAGCAACTGCTTCCCTGCGCTTCCTGGGAGCATGCTCATCCTGCTTATTCTTTGTGCATGTCATGTTTGACCACCCGAGCGCCCGCAGCCATTCATCTGCACAATGGATTCTTATGTACTGCACCTCCGCAGGCAGACGTGCTGCACTACGCCAGCAAAATCATAGAGCTGCTGCAGCAGACCAGCAGCGCAGACTGCGCACACGCGCAGGCCACAGCAGCAGCACTGGTCTACGAGCATAAGGCTCAGCAGCTGCTGTCAGAGCTGCAGGCCATGAAAACAAGCAGCAGCAGCGCTGACATCAGCAGCAGCAACAGCGGCAATGCCGCCTCGCCTAGCAGCAGCGCTGCCAGCGAAGAGGCAAATCCTGCTGCTGATCCGGACGCCGCAGCAGCTGCTGCTGTTCCTGCAAGCCCTCCTGCAAGCGCTCCTGCAAGCAGTACCCCGCAGGAGCCCTACACCACGCAGCTGCTGCGCGAGGTGTTCACGCCGGACCATGTCCTGCAAGCGCACGCGATGGGCTTGCAGGAACTGGTGGCGCTGTTCAAAAGTTTGAGCTTCCGCATGGCCTTCCAGCTGGGCTTGCCTGAGAGCAGAGCGGCGCTGCTGAGTGGATCATTGGAATCTACGCTGCATGAGTACGCGTGAGTAGCAAGGGTGCAGCTGTTCTATGCGCTTGATCACACAAGCTACTAGCTTAAATAGTGGTCCTGTGTCAGCTGCTGGGTGGCTGCAGGCCATGCCGCATGCGTGTGTGTTGGCGTGGGTTCAACAACTATTTGTTTGCAGGCCACACGATGAATATATTCTCGGCTGCTGCTAGTTGGCTGGATGCCTTGCTGCACGAGTATGCGTGAGTGGCATGGACGCTACTGTTGAACCTCACGGTTACTTTGCCGTCACACGGAAAGATTGGTCTTTGCTGGCTGCTGTTTGGGTTGAGGCCACGCTGCATGAGTACGTTCAAGTGGCAGCAGTGCACGTGTTGCATCCGCTGCAGCACACTTGAGGTATCTACCAGTAATACACACGACACTATTGAGGTGCTGGATTTGGGTAGCGAACAAGTTTCGTTTCTGCTGTCGCTGATGCTTGCTACAGCTGTTTCTGCTGACATGCATGCCGCTGTACTCGGCACGTTGCTGTTGCCACCAAGCCAACACCCCTGCTGCTGCTCATCTGCTGCTGCTGCTGCTGTACCTGCTCCTGCTGCTGCCCTGTTGCGTGCTTGCAGCTCCATTAACATGCTGTGCCACATCGTCTGCCCCAAGACACTGTGGCAGGCAGTGACACTCAACATGGAGACAATGGAGCAAGCGCTGCCGGGGCCTGACCACTGGTGAGATGTGTTGAAGCTGTCATAACAATTGTTATAACCAATGTCATGTCAGTCAACATGGAGACGACGGAGCAATCTCTGCCGGGGCCAGTGAGCGGTGTTACAAATGGTACTATGGTTGTCATAACAGCAGGGGCTTCTGCTTGATCAACATGTGTTACAATTGAGCGGGGTGGATTCATGTTGGTCCTGGCACCTTTTCGATGTGTTGAGCCACAACAGGATGAACACAAATGAAGCTGCAACACGACTTATGCAAGCTGTGCCTGACTAACGGATCTTCTAGCCTACCAGCTCTATGCTGCGTACATAACTTGTCTGCTACTCTTTTAATGCCAACACCTTGGCTTCTGCTGCGCAATACACATTAGTGCTCTAGACACGTCAAATGAAGAGATTGCGAAAAAGATGCCCGCTATGAACTTTTGCATGTGCCATGGCTCTGCAGGGAGAGTGTCAGCAGCAAGATGGATCCTACGGAGGAGCAGGTCTCTCAGCTGGCACTGGGCTTTGAGGTGTACTCGCGCAAACGCAGTGCGATCATTGCAGGTGGGCTGCTGCTGCTGCTGCTGCTGCTGCTGCTGCACGCCAACTGCATGGTGGAAGCGCAACATTGCAAGCCTGGCAGCGTGCCGTGCACATAGCAGAGCACGACAAGCGGTATTGTTGCGTGGCTAGCACAGAGCATGCCTGGTTAGTCCATGGTCCACCTTTGCTAATGGTGATGTGTGCAGAACTTGCAAGTGCAGTGAAGTTTAGTAGACTGCGCATCAGTCTTCGTGTGCTGCTTGTCATGCAGACCTCGCTGGTATGCCTACTAATACTTATGTGTATTGACTGCTTCCCTCATACAGAGCTAGAGCAGATGGTGCAGCAAGTGCACCTCATGGTATGGCCACAGGCAGGCAAAGAGGCAGCAGCAGCAGCTGCAGCAGCCACTGTAGCGCAAGTAGCAGCTGCAGCAGCACCCACTCCCGCAGACCTGCAGCAGCTGCCGGCGCCTAGCTTCAGCAGCAACTGCAGCAGCGGCACTGCTGCTAACGCAGATGGTAGCAGCGGCAGCAGCGAGCTCATGGCTGCGGCGGCTGGCAGCAGCAGCAGCGGCGGCAACGAGTCGTTGGCACGGCAGCAGAGCTTGCAGTCTCTGCTGGTCAATCTAGAAGCATCAGAGCAGCTGCTGCAGCTGCTGAAGGATGTTGACCAGAGGGTGCAGATGCTGATGACCATCGAGTGAGTGCGCCTGCAGTAGTAGTTAACTGAAGGCTGGATCTCACATGACACTGCGCGTGCTGCTGCTGCTGCTGCTGCTGTAGTTTGGATGCAGCGCTGCGTGGGCAGGAGTTGTGCAGAGGACACGTGTGTCAGGCAGCATGTGATGTTTAGTTTTCGTGCGCTGTGAGTTGCCGGTGGTGATGACAACTCATAGCAACTGGCAAATCCCTCCTGCCTCATTGCAACACCACCCCGCAGTGTTTTCAACAGTTCTAGTGCATGTGAAACTGGTTTCTGCTGCTTCTTTGTTCTGCAGGTGCAACCTCACCTTCAGCTGGATCAACACAATGGACATGCGGCGGATGGCAATAGCTGTTGTGGAGAGCTACCCTTTTATGGTCATGCCCATCCCCCTGTGTGAGCTGGCAGCGCAGCAGCACGTCCTCATGCAGGAGGAGGCAGCTGCTGCAACTGCAGCAAAGAAAGGCGCTGCTGCCAAGCGACAGCAGTCTGCAGACTAGGTGCACAGCAGCACCAGCAGTTGTCTGTCTGCTGACCAGGCACGCAGCAGCAGCAGCAAGAGCGGGCATGCCTGCAGCAGCAGTCGCAGCAAACGGTGTGCGGAGGCTTTACTGGCTGCAGTGCACCATTTTTGGAGAGCTATCCGTTCATGGTCATGCCTATTCCGCTGTGTGAGCAAGCAGCGCAGCAGCAGCATGCCCTCATGCAGGAGGGGGCAGCTGCAGCACGCAGGGGCGCTGCTGCAAAGCGGCAGCAGTCCTCTGACCAGGCGCGCAGCAATTATGTTGACCGAGCGCGCAGCAGCCGCAAGAGGGGCCCTACATGCAGCAGTCTTCCGACTAGGCGAAGAGCAGCGCCAGCAGTTGTGCGGGTGACTGCGCACACAGAAGCTGCCCGGGCGGGGATGCCTGCAGCAGCAGTGGCAGCAGCGACCGCTGTGCAGAGGCCTCTGTTGGCTGCATGCATGGCATCAGCCAGGTTGCAACAGTGCTATGTGCTAGCGCATACCCCAAGCAGCGCTTTGGTTTGCTCTGTTGTTCTGCAGCACACGCAGGTGCTGCGCTCACACCAGGGTGTCACTGCAGGAAAATTTCATGCTTGGCGTATATATGGCATGCCGCGCTGCATGTATTCTGGCAGTAGTACCTGCCTCATTTCTCAAGCTGGTGGCCGCTCGTGCAGCTTGCCTTGTGGATTGAAGGGCGCTATAGTGTTTCCGTTGCGTGCCGCATGGCACCCTGAGGCAATCTGCCTGCACCTGCAGGTGCAGGCACGCTGTGGGACAGCACGATCTGCCTGCACCTGCATGTGCAGGCATGCTGCAACACCCCACAAACTGCCTGCACCTGCGTGTGCAGGCATGCCTTGAAACTGTGCGATCTGCCTGCACCTGCATGTGCAGGCATGCTTCACGATTGCACTGCGCAACATCTGTTGGGCAGCAGTGAATGTCGCTGCCACCGAGCTTGCTGTGCGATGCAGTGCGGGGTTGGTACTGTGTGTTTGGGAGTTGTTATATGGCGGTGGTACGGTTACTTTTGCTGCTACGTTCAAGGTGTGTGACAGAGGCGGCATTGGGCTTGGACAGCAGCAGCAGCAGCAGCAGCCAGTGGGTTTGGAGTGCGCATGCCATGTCTGCCGTATTGCGGAGGCCTGCAGTCGTGAGACATTGTTTCTTAATTGCAGACATGCGTTAAGGGCATGTCATACCCACCACGGCATCTTGATACGTCACATTGTCTGAGAAACGGAGGCGTGGCACTACATGTGCTTGCGGCAGAGCCAACTTGTGTATCCTGGACTGAACATGAGTTGCTGGCTGGCACTAGGGTTGATGGTTGTGCTACTTCAAAATGGTGCGTTGCTGGTTGTTGTGCGTGTGTTTCTACAGGGTGGTTGTTTTGCAACCTGCGATACACAGCAGCACAGCACACTTGAGTTAGGGGTGAGCATGCGCACACACATTCACGTGTATGGGCATGTGCAGCGGCTTGTCGTGGGCCAATATACGTTGAAAGAGGCCAGTTATGGGTGAGTTGAACTGGCCACAAAACTGCCACCAATTGCCGGGAATGCTTGCGTGGCGCGCACTGCAGATTTGGCTTGTGGATATGGTGCTGGTGGCATGTGGCGGTTGTTGCCTGCGGCGCTCGGACTGTGCGGGGCAGGAAGGATCAAAGTGTAATGGCATCATTGAGTAACCAACTTTCAGAGCTGGTGGCAGCTGCAGGAATGGGCATGCATAGACCTGCATGTCAACAGGGATGCAAGTTGAAGTCGAATTGGATCTGTTGGATCTGTTGCAAAAGGCGATCACGGCTTACTGTGGACAAAAAGCTGGGCAGATGCTTGCAATGGCACGGCATTTGTGTTTGCTGCATGCTCCCTACCACGCCGCACACACTCCATCCTTCTATTGTGTGAGCGCGATGTGTGTGCGCGCTGTTGTGATGGCTGCTGTGGGTGACTGGTTGGATCAGGCCGCCTGGCGGTTTTGAGATGTTTGAGTTGACAGTGTGATCACCAGCAGTCTGCCAGCAGGGCAGTGTGCTGTATGGCTGTTACAAGCAGCTGAGGTTTGGGCGGTGTTGGGTGTGGCACCTGCCAGTAGCGCCTGCCTGCCTTGTTGTCGTGGCCTCTTGGTGTTGCGATGTGGCTTGGAGGCGGCGTCGGCTGTTGTTTTGCTGCTCACGATAGAGCTGGCAGCCGTATGCGTGCAGATCTTCTGGCAGAATTGTGCTGCATCTTGTGCGGATGAGACCCAGATTGATGTGGGGGTCAGGCCGTGAGTCCATGAGCTGTTTTGAATCATAACTCAACATGCTGTTTTGCGGCAGCTTGACCAATGCAACCAGCAGCAGCACAAGCAGCAGAGGCAGCAGCAGGTGGACGCTGCATGTACCAAGAGATGCTGAGGTACCCCATGTCAGCTCATTAAATGGTGATTGATATTACTGTGGCTGCAGCCCATGTGCTTTGCAGACATTCAGGATGATGTGGCGGCAGTCACTGCTGCTGGCTTGAGTAGTTGAGTGCCGAATGTGGTTGCCCGTACCATCTGGGTTGAGGGGCACAGTGCTCAAAAGGTTTGCGATGCGATCTGTCGTCTGTCACTGTCTGCAGCTCGCTGCCTCTCACCTGCCATGAGCTGTGTTTCTGGGGTACCGGCTGCTGTCTGCTGCGGCTGTAGCTTCTTACTATTGCTCCTGGAGTGTGTTGGAAGCGACGGAGCCAATGTTATTGCTACATGTGAATGGCGTGCATCTCAGGACAGTGCATGCCTGCCGCTGGCTGTTGCCTCCATAGCTGCTGTATGCCACAGTCTTGTGCAGCAATGTTCACCCGGCCGCATATGGTTGGCACGCAGCACCACTCCTGTCAGCTGTGTCTGCACAACCAAACAAAGAGTTGTTATCCACTGTATGTCTTCCACAGCACCAGTCATGCCGCGTTTTTCTCCCCAGTGATTGATGTGCTACATTGGAAGATACAGGGTTGCATGCACTCAGGCTGGAGTGGCATGCGGGTGGGTGTCGCATGCAGAACTAGCTATGGCACGCAGGCTGTGCTCTTTCCAAGGCAGATTGTTAACACATCAGCCTGAATTTGCACAGCCAGCCTGCACATCATGCACGCATAAAGCAGGGCAGCACCGCATACCACCAGCAACCCATGATGTCGGTCTGCTGCTGTGTGGGTGCATTGGGATCTTTTGAAAGTGGATGAAAGTGGACTATGCACTGACACGCAACCATCATGCTGCTGGAACGGGTCCCGTACTAGTCATGAGTTATCCATGAGCTGGGACGGGTCCCGTACTAGTCATGAATTATCCACGAGCCAGTTGCCTGCCATCCTTGAGCCTTGGTTGTCGGCTGAGATGGGGAGAAGGTGCAGGTGAAGGTAATATATTCACAGTGTGTGTTGCCATGTGCTGCGGGCCTCTATGGTGGCATCATATGCTGGCAGAGCAACAGCTGCCAGCAAGAGGCTGGTGCTCGTGTTGATGCATCATGTGGTTGTTGACTGGTTATCGACTTGCCGTGTGCATTGCCGGCGTTTCAGCAGAGGCGCTTTGTGCTGGCACCTTTGCTGCGTTCTGGACCGTTGCTCTGCAATGTTGCGGCCGGTACACAAACCTGCTTTTTGTGCAAACGGCAGTCCAATGTTGGCACCAGCCACAGGCTGGACTTGGTTGCTGTCTGTTTGCGGTTTATGCGGTCAGCCGCAATTCTGGCTGCCTGGGCCTGATGGGCAGATTAACATTTCCCGCCCTGGTTACTGGTGCGAGGCAAGTGACGTGCTGCAGCAAGCACATGCGTCTGATTCTGATTCACCACCTGTAACCTCTGCTCAGAGTTGCATCCAGTACTGTGATACAGCCGCACAAATACTAATGAGTTACTTGACAGCAAGCGCTCTGTCCTGAGACACAACCAGCTACACAGTACTGTGCGCATGGCGCAAGCACAGCAGTAGGTTGAAGAGTACTCATCTTCTTGCGTGGCCGGAGCCCGGCAACATGGCTCACGTTCACACGCTTGCAGCCACTGCAAAAAAGGGCAGTTGTGGGCTGCATAGCGGCAGCAGTGAAGTTGCAGAATGATGATCATGTCACCCACAACACAACCAGCGTCATCAACAGGTCGAGTTGTGAGGGCAACAGCACCACAGATTACAAAAGCAGTCAAGGTGAAACACCTATACGCTATCTGCAGCTGACACAGGCAGTCTCAGCGGACTGTTGAACAGCAACGCTATGCTATCCACCCATCAAACCATATGATGAATTCTGCACATGGTCGCTGTAGGGGCACTCCCCAGACCACACAGGTTCACCTTCAGAGTGTAACCAGCGGCACCAGCTTTTAGGAATGCCCAAAACCCACTTCACGCTGCAACATGCAGCACGCGTCCATTGCGTGGCCACTGCACCAGAGCAACACCCAGCACCTGCAGCCTCCACAACCCTTGCTTCACTGCTGCTGAAGAGCGCTGCGGCAACTGGCGCACTGCAGCCAAACATCTGCCTGCAAAAGCACCTCAAGCACACACCAGACGCACAACAGCACATGCTGTGCGATGCAGCAAGCACCACTGCCAGCGTCGTCATCAGAACGTGTAGTGCTGCCAGATGGCTGCAGCTCCGCCTGCCATCAATGATCACAACAGTGCGCCAGCTGCTACCCCTTACTAAGCATAGTACGCTGCTGCAGCAGCACACACCAGTCCGAACACAGCGTATCAGATTACACCGCCGCACAACAAGCTTGTAGGCACCTACATACAACCAGCGCCAGCCCCGACTGTCACCTGCCTGGCGGCTGTGGTATCATCAGCCCCGCAGCGCAGCCGCTGCCTGCTGCAGCAGCCCTCTCAGGTAGCACCTGCACGGGGCTGCAGCAGTCGCACGACAGCTGCTGCCTGCTGCAGCAGGCCTCTCAGGCACCACCTGCGCGGGGCTGCAGCAGCGGCACGGCAGCTGCTGCCTGCTGCAGCAGGCCTCACAGGCAACCACTATCCAAGGCTGCAGCAGTGGCACGGCAGCTGGCGCCTGCTGCAGCAACCTGTCTTGGCTCACAGGTAGCCGCACTGCTTCTTGTAGTTGATCTCCTCCTGCCACGTCAGCCTGTCTTGGCTCCAGTCGGCGCTGCTGGTGCGCTGGCCCAGCTTGCGCACCTTGTGCCGCTGCTGCGGCTGCGGGCCGGCGCCAGGCACGTCTGCAGCAGCAGCAGCAGCAGCAGCAGCAGCAAGCCAGGCTGATGTCAGACTCGCAGTTTGATACGATCGCCTCCGCCATATCAGCTGTTCACAAGGCAAGGGTGAGGCGAAATTCCATCGAGCTGGCTGCCTGGCAGCGCCCACGCAGCAGTTAGATCACATTTACACACAAATAACGCATCATTAGCGCCCTCGATCCTAAGAATGCGCACCTGCAAACATGTCTCCCAGGTCGCAGGTGGTCTGGCGTGCGCCAAAGATGCTGTCGGGGTCTGTGGCCTGCTGCTGCTTCAGCGCCTCAAACAGCACCTGGGTGCGCGCCCACTCGGGGATGGGCTTGTGGCTGCGGTCCGGCGTCTCCGCATCATCGTCCCTGCAGGAAGATGCCGGGATGCAGGCAGTTGCAGAATGAGGCAAAGAGACAGCAGTAGGGCGCTGCGACGGTGTGATGCTCGCATGCGTGTGGCTGCCTGAGAGTCCGACCAAGGAAGGGTCTGAAAGGGTGTTATGATGTGCAGCGCAACGCTGCACCTTGCGCTGGCTGGCACCAGCTGCGCAGCCTGGTGCAGACTGTGCGCAGGCGTCAATACCCACACACTGTAAGAAGACAGCATATGGCGGACGGCAGCGCTGCAGTAACAGCTGTGCTCGCACCTGTATGGCGAGATGATGTAGCTGGCGGCTGCTGCCTGCTGCTGCGCATATGGTGTGCGCTTGGAGCCTGGGTTGACGTAAGGGGAGCTCTTGAGCGCCTCCACGTTGCGCTTCTCCTGCAAGTGGTGCAAGGCCACAAATCACATGCAGCGGTCAGGTCGGAATGTGTTGTAGCAGTTCATGTTATGCTTCAGATATTAAAGAATGGCACAGTGTTCATGTTGAGGCTGCAGCTACTTCGCGTCTCATTCATGTACATCCACAAACACAGTGCATTCCAACCCTTACAACATGATAGCAGTGACAGCTGTGAGCTGCAACGCAGCTCGCAGCGGCAGCTGCCAGGCTGGAGTTGCACAGCTGCTTGACTGCTGGCAAGAACAGGCTCAACCCACCTGCTCAGACACTGCCGGTGCAGGCGTCTTGAACGCTGCTGGTGTCTTGCTGCCAATAGGCGCTGGCGGCCCCATCACCCCACCCACAGAGGCCAAGCCAGCAGCAGCATGGCCATGTCCAGGGTGCTGTGCTGCTGCCTTGCCACCTGTGCTGACAGGATCCAGCAGCTTGATTGTTAAAGATGGGCTGTCGCTGCCTGCTGCTGCTGCCTGGCCTGCTTCAGGTGCTGCAGCACGTGCTACAGCCTTAGGAGCTGCAGGTGTCTTGAAGCCACTGGGGTCTGACGCTGCTGCTGCTGGTGGTGCTGCTGCTGGTGGTGCTGCTGTGGTGGTGTGTGGCTTGGTCTTGGCATCTGCCACCTACAGTTTACCAACACACACGCATGTCAGCAAGGTACATGCACTGCAGGACACTTCTGCAAGCTGGCAAACACCCAACAACAGCGCACAGGGCGCAGCGTGATGTCAGCATACCAGCTGTTGCCTCGCACCTTTGCTACGCCGCCAGCACGCATGCCGCCAGCAGCGGCAGGCTTGCCAGCCTTCAGCGCTGCTGCTGCAGCTGCCCTCTCCTCCCTGAGCCGCTGCTTCTCAGCCAGCTCCGCCCTGCAGGCAGGCACAGCACACAACAGCACACAGCAATACTTGAAGTGCGGACACTCCAGGAACAGCCCAACAGTGCACACCACATACACATTGACAGCGTGACAACGGGGTGCTACAGAAGGCGGGTGATGCTGGACGTGACCTGGTGTCACAGCTGTGAAGTACACAGGTACTTTTTATGCTGGCTGGTCAACACAGCCGCGGACCTGCGATGGTAGAAGCTGTGTGGCCTCGCCGAGCAGCTGCGCACCTGCGTTTGTTCTCCTCGTCCTTGCGCTTCTGCTCCGCGCGCTTCATGCGGTCCTCCTTCTCAACCTTGTCCATGGCCCTGCACAATTGATGTGGCCACCAGCAGCAGCAGCAGCAACAGCAGCAGCACTGTCAGCATCTTTTTGGCATGCTGGCATCAGCTGACTGCGACCAGCAGCCCACATCCATCAGCCACCGCTGCTACTGCAAGTGCACATGCTGGCACTGAAGAAGCAGCACTGCTCGCCCAATGCAGCACCAGACCCATCAACTGCCTCGAAAGCAGCATGCACTCTGCCGTACAGCACAGCCGCAGTCAGCTCACCTCTTTGCTGCCTCTGCCTCCTTTTCAGCCTTCTTCTGCGCAGCCTCTCTGTCAGCAGGCCGCAGCGGCTGCTCCTGCTCCCCCGGCTGCTTGCCAGCTGGCACCCGCACAGCACCACCGGAGCCTGACAGGCCAGTCGCTGCACGCTCCACAGCTGCAACCTTAAATTGCGCAACTGCACCGGAAGGCGTGCCTGCAGTGGGGCACAGCAGCAGATGCCACAGGCCAAAGTCACTTCACCTTTTGGGCACTTTGTTCTGCAGCTATCGCCTGCACTTGAAAACTAAACCCCATACATGCTGCAAAGTGATGGTAAACCGCTAGTGCTGGACATGCGCGGTGCTGCTGCAGCTGAGCAAACACAGCAATTGAGAAAGTGAGCGCACCTTGCGGCTTCAGTGCTGCTGACTTTGGCTTAGCCTGCTGTTGCTGCTGCTGCTCCTTGGCCTGCTGCCGTGCCAGCCGCTCCTGCTGCTTGGCCTCCTCTGCTTGCCTTGCCGCCTGCGCAGCCTCAATGGCCTTCACCTGCAGCAGCAGCGGCGGCAGCAGCAGTTGTTTAAGGTACACAAACAACCACACAAGCCTTATCTTGGCAGGAGCCCTCAGCAGTATCCAATTGCGTGCCGGGCACCATTACAACCGTCTCAATGAAGCTGCACCCCTGCTGTCAACTTGCGGCTCTGATGCATTGGCTGCAGGTGCTGCAAGCATAAAGCTTTATTCCTGGAATGCCTGTCGCAACTACAACATTGTAGTTCTGTCCACCGTGACACCTTTTCAACGACTCACCTTCACTTTCACCTTGCCAGCTGCTGGCGGCGCCGCCTCCTTCACCACAGCCGGCACAAATGACCTGATGCTTGACACCAGGTTGGCACGAGGTGCAGGTGCCTTGTCCTTTACTGCCTCAAGCTGCTGCTTCGCCTTGTCACCTGCACCAGCCTGAGCCGCAGCAGTGGCCGCCAGCCATGCCGAGAGCGCACCTCCCGGCGTGCCTGCAGCAGCTGCAGCAGCCGATGCTGCAGCACTAGGTGTGCCTGGCGGCTGCTGCGTGGGAGCTGCTGCTGCGATGTTAGTTGCTGCCTCTGTTGGCTCTGCCTGCTCGTCGTCACTGCCGGCTTGCTCCTCTTCCTGAGCATCTTCATATTCTGTGACAACTGCTGCTGCTGCTGCCTCCTCATCTTCCTGTGCTTCCTGCATCTCTGCTGCCTGCTGCTCCTGTGCTGCAGCTTCCTCATCAGCCCCTGCATCCTGCATGTCAGCATCCCCAGCATCGTCTGCTGCTGCTGCTGCCTCATCTGCAGCAGGCACCATCTCCTCGTCAGCAGTATCAGCTGCTGCTGCTGCCGCCGCATCCTGCTGCAGTGCTGCCTGCTGCAGCTGCTCCTCCAGCTCTGGCTCCTCATCTACTACCGCAAACGCTGCCGGTGAACGTGCTGCGGCTGCACTCTTCGTAGCAGAGCGAGGAGGGGTAACCCTGCGGCCCTCGCAAGCCTCCTCATCAGCTGCCAGCTCGGCTCCAAACAGCTGCTCACCTGACCGCACAGCTTGCAGGACAGGGCTGGCCTGCTGCTGCGCAGAGCGGTGCGTCATCCTGCCCCCTGAGCGCTGCACAGCACCATCACCATCTACACCCGTGTCTGCTGCAGGTGAAGGGGAAGGGAAGGCAAGCGCGCTGCTGACGCGCCTGCTGTGAGCCCTGCTGCTGCGTGCGCCTGCAGCAGCTGCAGACGCTGGCTCACCAGCAGCCGCAATTGCAGCACTCCTGCCGCAGGAGAGCTGCTGCTGCTGCTGCTGCGCTGATGTGCCCGAGTGAGAGCGCAGCCGGCTGCGGCCGTGCGCAGGTGTGGGTGCATCGGTGGCATGCATTGAGCTGAGCAAAGCCTTCCACCCTGAGCCGCCATCAGCAGCAGCCGCTGCTGCAGCTGGGTCAACGCTGGGGGTGCCGTTTGCTGCTGCTGCTGGAGCAGCAACAGGTGCCGCTGTCTCTGCTGCAGCACCAGCTGCTGCCGCTGCTGCTGCTGGCGATTCTGCTGCTGTGACCCCATCTGCAAACAAAGGGCCATGCAGGGGCTGGCCAAAGGACAGGGAGTGCCCGTTGTAACCAGAGCCAGCCTGCCTGCGCGTGCCAGATGTGCCAGGCACACAGCGCTGGATGGAAGCCTCGCCTGCTGCAGCCCCGTCAGCACTGAGCTGGCCAGCTGCAGCCCTCACAACAGACTGCTGCTGCTGCTGCCGGGAGGTGCGTCTGCCAGTCTGCGCGCTGCGGCCCAAGCAGGGCGTTTCTGACTCCTGCTCCTGTGCACCAGCGCTTGGGCCAAGCCGGAAGCCAGGCGTTTTTGGTGGAGGACCTGCTGCTGCTGCTGCTGCTGCTGCTGCTGCTGCCAAGCTCAAGTCAAGCTCCTGCACCTGCAGCTGCTGCTCTGTCTCGTCTGCAGCAGCAGCGCCAACGCGGTCCTCAGCCTCTGCTGCTGCTTCACTGCGCTGCTGGCTGCTGGGCGCATCACGCGCAGCATCAAGAGCTGCTGGCTGCTGCTGATCAAGTGCATCAGAAGGAGCGGCAGCAGCAGCACCACTCAGGTCAGCCGCATCTGCTGCAGCTGCTGGTTCCTCTGCTGGTCGATCTTCAACTTGTCCCTTTGCCAGCTGATCGTCTTGCTGCTGCTGTATTGGTTCAGCAGCAGCTGACGCAGCTGCATCAGTCATGACAGCATCCTGCTCATGACTAGGAGGCTCTGGCACAACCTGCTGCTGCTGCTGCTGCTCTGCTACCTGCTCATCATCATCTTCTTCTATTACTTCCAGCTGCTGCAGCTCTGGAGCAGCAGCTGCTGCAGCACCACGCCTGCTGCGTGTGCTGCGGCTGCTGGCAGGTGCAGGTGCAGGAGCAGCAGCGCCACGCTTGGCCCTGGTGCTCCTGCCTGAGTTGGCCGCAGCCTCACTTGGCTGCTCGCCGGCCGTTGCTGCTGCCCGCGTGCTCCTACCCCTTGCAGCTCTACCCTTGGCAGGCACTGCTGTTTCTGCTGCTTCATCTTCTTCCGCTGCTGCTGCAGCAGCAGTTGGTGGCTGTTCGTCTGCTGCTTCTGCTGCTGCCGGTAAGCTAATGCTGGCTGTTTGCTCTGGCTGTCGAATCTGCTCCTCCTCTTCGTTTGCCTCTTCAATAACAGGCTGCACTGGCTGCTTCTTGGGTGGCCTGCCACGGCCGCGCTTGGCAGGCTGTGCGGCCTCTGCTGCTGCAGATTCAGGTGCAGCTGCCGCAGGCTGCTTGCGCTTGCCTCTGACCGGGGCATGAGCTGCGGCAGGCTCATCTGCAGCATAGAACAACGCGCAAACATTAAGCTAGAAAGGCAGTGCCATCCAACTGTTACTGCAAGCAGCCAGCGCACAACTGCCCCTTGATGTCTAACCACAGCAAAGCTTGAGCAGTGCATTTTGCCTGTCCTGGTTGTCAAGCACTACAATCAAGCCAGGGAATGGCAGGTCAACGGAATTATGGTTGCGATTTGCAATACCACAACGACAACAGCATCTCCTTGCCTGGTGCAGCTGTCTCAGGCGCTTCAGCGTGTTCACCAGCACCCTGCAGCACACACTTGTGTAGGTGAGGGCAGCAGACGCTGGCGGCAGGAGCTGCGCTGCACTGCAGTATTAATTAGTTGAACAATTCCCTGCAAGCATCTGGTGCATCACCTGGACCAAAGCTGCAAGTGCTGAGCAACCATGCTGTGCCACCCACCCACCTGCTGGTCCTGCTGCTGTTGTGAGGATGCTAGGACAGCAGCCAACTCGGCCTCCGTCTCCTCAATCAAGCACCGCAGGAAATCCCTGTGGTCCTTGACAGCGTCATTGATCTCTCGCAGGCTCTGGTGGGCAAGCTCAGAGAGGTATCTGCTGGCTTCGTCCATCTGATATGTCTGGTACGTTTGGCTAGGACTAGAAAGACCGGTTCAAACTTTAACTACCATTATAAAGATTCACCTTTCGCGCAATCACAGCAAAGTACCGACGCAATGCAAACGACCACAGTCTTGTCTGTTTGCGGCGAGTCCCTGCTACCTCAAAACTTTGCAGACATCTTCAGCGTAAGTTAACCTTTTTCTGCAACATCTGGCTGCTCCATCTGACACTGTTTTGTTTGAAACCATGTTATGCTAGACACCCTAAACCGTGGAGCAAGCAGCAGAGATGATCTAATGCTGTCTAAATGCATCGTAAGGTAGCATAGTACTCTACCAAAAAAATATGCGTTGGTTTGGGCGTGTCTATTGGTCGAGGCACAACCCGACATTTGCATTGGCATGTCTGCTCACGGCCTTGGTGCTGCTGTTTCAACTGCAACTGCACTGGGATACGGATAGTAACTGCCCTGAGCAGCATAGCTCTGTCGCCACCGCAACTGCCAATCCTGGGAAGCTTGGACGGACCGTAGTGCTCTCTCAAGTCGTGGCAGCTCCTTCTTCGCCGGATTCCTTGCATTCTAATCGTACCAGGTGCTTAGCAGCCGCATAATGACAGATGACTGCCGTTTAGTTTGTCCAAGGAAACCTTTGTGTAGGACTCCGCTGAGGCCTGACAGATCTGTGCAGACTATGGTTGGCAACATTGGCACAATGGTCATCCGATTTGAAGCAGATGTAGTCAGAAATGCTTCTGCTGATCCGCCACAGCTTATGGCCCCGACGTTGGCCTGTGTTGGCAATCAAACAGTGGAGTTGTTTGCAACTATCTCTGGCAGTGCTGAATTACTGCATTGCTGCTGCAGGTTCCCCAAGCTCATCCATCAGACAGTCCAAAACAAGACATGGCTGTCATGCCAGCAGAGAAAGGTCATAGCCAGCTGGCGCAAACTCAACCCGGGCTACAGCCACCGGCTCTGGGATGATGCTGGTGAGCAGCAGCCGCTTGCAGTCCTGGCGCACCTGCAGCGGCGCAGCCGTCCTAGTATGCACGCGCAGCTGCGGCAAAACGCGCGGTTGTTCTGGCGCGCTGCAGTCAAGGAGCTGCATTTGCCGATGCTGTGCATTGCTTGCTCAGCAAGCAGCCAGGCCCTGTGCGCTGCAGCTGCCCTGAGCTGCTCCCTGCTGTTTATGTCATGCCTGCAGACATCCAGCGCTTCATGCAGCAGTTCTACCCAGAGCTGCTGCCCACTCCCTTCAATGATTTTGTCAGCGGTGCAGAGCGCAGCGACCTCTGGCGGGTGCTGGTGCTGCACAAGGTGCGTGCACAGCGGCAACCTACTGCGATGCGCAGGCGGTGCAGGCTGCACACATTCAGGTCATGCGCCCAGGCAGGATGGCAGCAGGCACAACCTCTGCAGGTGGTAATCGCAAGGGCATGGCACCACCAGAGTATTTGATGCGCAGCTGCCTCTGGGGATTTGGCGTCAGCACAAGTCCAGCGCTGCCTTGTCTGATATGTGTCTCACTTCAGCGCCTGCCATGTACCAAAGCAGCTCTACACACAGCTGCCAGACATGTCTCAATCACACAAGCTGAGGCCTCGCTGCCTGTTTCCACACTGCGCTTCCTCACACCTGCTGCAACAGCTGGGTGGCGTATACGCAGACATGGACGTGCAGTGCCTCAAGCCCATAGACCAGTGGCACGCAGACCACAGCCACGGTGCGGCAGTGCTGCTGGGAGTTGAAAACTACAATGCAGGCAGGCAGCACCCGCTGCATGTGGTGAACTGGGTGCTGGCAGCAGCACCAGGGCACCCGCTGCTGGGCAGTATGCCTGGTGTAGTGGCGCGAGCAGTGCAGCGGCAGTTCTTTGAGCTGGCGAGAAGTGTGGGGGCTGTACTGCATGGGCCAGCCTATACCAATGGCATTATAGATAGGTGAGCTGCAGGAGCGAAGTGATGCCAGCAGGCTACAGCACATGCTGCTTACATAGGGTGATTTGCGCAGCAACAGCAGCGTTGTTGTGATGGAAAAAAGCTGTGCGCTGCTGCGTACGCGTACATATGAGGGTTGCACACAGCAGCAAGATTGGCAGGATAAGGCTGCATGCAGATGGTGCTTTCCTGCAAGGTGTGCTGCTGCTGAGCACAACATTGTCATGAGCAGTGCGAAGCAGAGGAAGCAGCTGTACCACCTTGAGGTGTACTTGAGCCCTGCAGCATGCAGGACACAGTGAAGCTGCTTACTGGCAGCGCCTGATGTACACTTTGCTGCACCCTGTGTTCTTGCAGGACTGGACCTGCTGCACTGTCAACAGCAGCATACGAGTACCTCAGCAATGCTGCAGGCGTCAACATGAGCACTATCACATACAGCAATGTGACGAGCCCTGCAGGGCTGCTTGCAGGAGGCGTGCGCCTGCTGCCTGTAGATCTGATGGCCTCAGGCTGGGAAGTAGCAGAGGCGAGGAAGCAGGGTAGGAATTATACGTGTGATGACCTGGCAAGGGAGAAGCCAGATGCCCTGGTGTGCCACATGTTCTGGGGGTCATGGAGGGACAGCTGGAGCTTTGGGCAGGAGCAGACATACAATGAAGAGTGCTGAGGTGTGGGTGTGCGCAAGCCAGCGCACGCCTCAGTAGCAGTTGGCATGCCATTGCAAACAAGCGGGCGAATTGGGGAAATGATGTGCCGAAACGATGAGCGCCAGAGCGTGTTTTATTATACAATACTTTATGATGTTTTTGCAGGCAGTTGTGGACCCCACAGTGGATCCCTGCAGCTGAGATGCTGCGTTTCTGCAGGATGACTTGCAATAACTGGATAACATATGAGCTTTCAGTTGTGAGCAGTTTGTTGTTGTTCCTATGACGTATGGGCAGCAGCAGCAGCAGCAGCAGCAGCAGCAGCAGCAGCAGCAGAGGCAGCACAAGCAGGCTGTTTTTAAGGCAGGGAGGATATGTGCAGGGGTGTACAGGGTGCGGCAGACAGCTAGCGGCTGGAATCATTGAGGTTGGTACACGTGGCTGGCATTGTTCTTACTTGACAGCGTTGGTGCCTGTGAACGCATGAGCCGCAGCAGCGGGAACGGGCCTCTGAAGTCACAATACGTGAAGTCCATTGTTTGCACGCCAGGCAGGGGGTCGCGATCGCTGGCTGCATCCATTGATCATGTAAAGTTACTGCTATGACGTTCTTGATCGCGCCTTGCATGACAAGCGAGCTCTACTTGATCCTTCAAGGACCCAATGGGTCTTGAGCCCTGGGGAAGCTCTGTTGTCACATGTCACATTTAAAATCCAGGTGTACCTGAACAGCTGTAGGTTTGATAATGTGGGAACATAAATCACCTTGCTGTGGATAAGCTTTTTTCAATCTAGTTGAACGCATTGGCGTGCTTGCGAAGTAGCTTTAAGGTGATCGCCATATTCTGAAGCTGCGTGTCGACTCCTATTTTTGGCCGCAACGAAGGTGGCAGCAGATGCGTGACCGACTTTACAATGCTTTGAAGTGCTGATCGGTGATTGGGCTCGCTGGTGTCCGTCCTGCCAAGGTCCCGCCATCAGCCCAGCAGCACTACAAGAGGCAGGACAGGATGCTGCGCATAGGCAGCAAGCGCAAGAAGCCGCAACTTGAGCCAACCCAGCCAACCCTGGGCACCACTACAGGTCGGTGTCACGTTGCCAACGCATCAAGCCATGGCCATCGTGTAGCTTCAGATGGTGCAAACATGCCAAGCCCAACATCCTGCGCTGTTTTGCGTTACTTGCACAACACATGTCAGCGGCAACATTGACCTTTGGCCTACCTTCCTATCTTGCAGGAAGGGATTATATACAAGGCGCAACCAGCAATCAAGCAGCCAGCAGGCAAGCCAACGGCAGTAGCGTACTTGGAGCAGCACCAGCTGCTCCTGCGCACTGCAGCAATGGTGTGCTGCCACCCAAGCACAACACCTCAGCGCCATCAGCGCTGCCAGCACCAGGCATCATGCTGGTGCCCCGTCTGCCATCCTGCAAGGACGAGAATGCCAGCAGCAGCTGCTTGCAGGACAGCATTCAGCAGACAGGGTGCAGCAAGCCATCCATCAACCGCCAGCTCTTGCAGGACACAGCCCCAGCTGCTCCTGCAAACACAACCTACAGCACAAAGGCCTTCTGGGACCTAACAGCAGCGATGGAAGAAGATGACCAGGGCTGTGCAGCAGCAGCATGCCTGACTGCCTCTGCAGGAAAGCAGCTACAGCAGTGCAGCCAGCGCACTGCCCCTGCAGCGCAGCAGCAAGTCCTGCAGCAGCAGCCAGTTGTGTGGCGTCAACTTCACCCACAGCAGCAACAGCAGCAGCAGCAGCGCCTGCTGACCAGCCCCTCTGCTCAGCACAAACAGCACTCCCTCAAGGCAGGCAGTGGCTTCAGGCGCCTGCAGACCACACCAGGCACTGCTATGTTCAGCAGTGTGCTAAACGGCATGCCTGCTGACCTGGCAGACAGGGATGACTGCAGTGACGATGACCAGGGGCAGCAGTCAGGTGCAGACGGTCTCACGCGCGGCTTCACGGCAGTGCTGCAGCAAGAGCTGCAGGAGCAGCTGGCCGCTGCCAAAGGGCTTGTGCATGTGCCTGCAGGAGTGGCAGCAGCACCAGCCAACATCAGCAGCCTAGGCAGCAGCTGCAGCGGCCTGCAGGATGTATCACCAACAAGAGCAGCACTAGCACCATCAGCAGCTGCTGCTGCTGCAGCCACAGCAAAGGCCAGCAGCCACCAGAACAGCCTTGCAGGACAAGCCCTTGGGAGCAGCGCAGCAGCCTGTGTCGGCTCACAAGCACAGGACGCAGCAGGCAGTCCAGGCACCTTCACTACCCTCGTGGAGGGTGACACAGAGCGTTTTCTGGTGGCGTGCCTGCAGCCCGGCGTAGTGCAGGCGCTTGCAGTACTGCTGCACGCAGACATCCTGCCCCTATGCAGTGAAGATGGCACAGGTGAGCCATGTGTGGACAGCTGGGCGCAGCCATGCCGTACATACTTGGCTGTGGTGCCTGAACTAGCATCTCACAGACAGCAGTGTGTAGCCCACTTCTAGTGCTGAGCTGTTGCTGGGCAGAAGCACTCCCACTGCATGGTGTACACAATTGAGGGCGGCGATTGCTTCTCTGCTCCTTGCTGCTGCAGGATCCTTGCTGGCTACTCTGGCATACATGCTGATCCTAGCCACACGCTCCAGCATCCTGCAAAACCCCGCACACACTGCAAGCTCCAGCACCGCGGCGCAAGCAGCCAGCAGCGCTTCCGACACGCACAAGCTGCTGACACTGGTAAGCTGCTTGATGTGCCGCCTCTGGGCAGCAGGCAGACATCGGCTGCAACCATGTTCTTGCACCCTGTGGCTGCTCTGCTCAAAGCTGGCGTTGATCACTTGAGCCAGCATCCACTGTCCAACACATTGCCGCCGCCTGCGCTGCTGTTTGTGGTGTGTAGCTATGGATGGCGGAGAGCTTCAGTAGCCAGTACAGGGACTCCTGCAAGCTGGTGCTGTTTGACTACATGTTCTACCCTGCATGTGAGAAGTGTGAACAGCCTCTTATCCCCAGAGCAGCCTGCAGCGCAGTGTCCCACCACAATTGTTGGGGCCTGCAGAGATTAGAAAGGGCCCTGCAGCTCATGCAGAAAGAGCCAAGCAGACTGCTCAGCCGCAGCCATAGTGACTTGTGCTTGAGCTTTTCCAGGTAGCTTGCACACCTTCAGCAGGCGTGCTCTCCACGGCGTGCTTTGCTGGAGTGTTAAACTGCGGCAGGTTGACCACTGTTATGTTTTACCAATTTGCAGGTGTTTCCATGGAAGACCCAGAGGTGACCAGCATATTGAAGGAGCACACGCTGGTGTGCGTGCAGCTGCAGGCAGCTGTCCTAGGCAGCAGCAGCTTCAGGCTTTGGGTGCAGCCAGAAGAGCTCGCAGCTGCCTGTCAAGTGCTTG
Organism: Tetradesmus obliquus; assembly: GCA_030272155.1. Taxonomy (NCBI): domain Eukaryota; kingdom Viridiplantae; phylum Chlorophyta; class Chlorophyceae; order Sphaeropleales; family Scenedesmaceae; genus Tetradesmus; species Tetradesmus obliquus. The sequence continues at coordinate 2,034,874 of CP126205.1, forward strand.
CTGCAGCCAAGTGCGGCAGCCTGCTAGTGTTCCTGCAAGCGGCAGTGCAAGCACACGTATGCCAGCTGCACCAGAAGGTGCAGCAGCAGCTGGTACTGCTGCAGCAGCAGCTCAAGATGACGCAGCCGGCAGCAGCTGGTGACCTGGCACTGGATCAGCACCCTGGGGTGGTTGAAGCACAGCAGCTGCAGCATGGAGGCGTTCCTGCAAGACAGAGTCATGCAGAGCAGAAGCAGGCTAGTGAGGACTCAGCAGGGCTGTTCCAGCAGCCCAAGCAGCAGAGCACACACCCAGCTGGGCTGGTGCCACAGGATGGCCTGACAGGTCAGCAGCCGTCAGATTGCAGCAGGGCTGCTAAGAAGCCGCGCATGGCTTGCATGCTGCCCCCACCACCACAGCAGCAGCAGCAGCGGAGGCACTCGCAGCGCCGCTCTGCCAAGGGTACCGCAGCAGCAAAAGTGGAGCTGCAGCAGAACCTGATTGGTCGCCAGACAAGAAGCAGCAGCAGGATGATGGCCGCAGCTGGATCCAATGGTGGCAAGCAGGAGCGTGATGGCAGCTCTGTTAGTGGTGCTGCACGCACAGGCATGCTGCCTGCAGCCTCTGCAGCAGCAGGCAAGGCTGCTGCAATGCTGCAGAGCACAATGCGGTCCGCCAAGCAGCAGCTGCTGCAGATTGCCTCCAGCCTGGGCAAGCGCACACACCAGCAGATGCAGACTGGCTGCAAGCGTGGCAGCAAGTAGCTACGGTGTGTGGGGCACATGCAACTCATGATGATGGCGCAGTGCTAGCAGCCAGATGACTGGTTGTTGCAACGTTGGCAAGGCCAGCAACGTGTACCAACTGTACCAGCTACCAGTTTACAATCTGATCAGGATGAAACAACATGTCTTTGTCCTTGTGTGTCGACTATGAGCTTGTTTCACATAGTGGTGTGTACGCGCCTGGCGATGTGCTGTGTACACGCCTGGCGATGTTAGGTCACAGCGGTTGTGAAAATCCAGTGAAGGTGAGCTGCATCGCACTACACACATGGTAGAGATACCATTGGGAGACGTATGCTCGAATAGCAAAGTTCTGCGCATTGTCAGTACCATGGTAGGCACCACAGACAGTGGGGTTTACCCAGCCACTAAGCCCTTGTGGTCAACACTGGTCAAACCCGTTTACATCCGTTATCAACAGAGCACTCAAGATTGCGTGTGTTTAAAAAGAGACAAACATACGTATATGGTGGTCATATTTTTGTTGCCCCTGAGGCAGGACGAGCCCAGCTGCAGGCCTGTAGCCGCTTGTCTCGCTGTAAGGGGAACACACACTATCCCGAGCGCCAGTGCAGCGCACAAGCTCATAGCTTAAAGATGAGAATCATGGCCAAAATGCTTTACTCAGACAAGACGAGGATAGCCAATGTACTGCATGATTGTCCCGGGCTGAGCTCGTGCATCGGCGTGCAGGGCTTGGCCTGCCTTGCGACAACCAGCAATGGCCTTGCACATGACGTGAATGATGTAATAAGCAAGGAGCCCGTCTACTTTCTGGATGCAGCGATAGACATAGCACGTGGTGACAGACAGCACAAGCAGTACCAGGCGGTGGGATGGCTTGCATCACTGCTGCTGCGCAATCTGCCTACCATCACAGCAGATGTGACAAGGCGGCTATTGAGACTTCCAGATGTGCCTTTTTATTGTGCTAAGCACATGGTGGCGGCTGGCATGCGCATCACCTATGCGCAGCTGCTGGCTGCAGCTGACAGGATGGTGGCAGGAGTGGAGGTGTGGGTGAAGGCGCAGCAGCAGCTGGGCATCAAGACTGACGTGCCGGTAGCTGCAGTATCCATTTGCTGCAGCCTTGACTGGGTGAGTCTTGTTGTTGGAAACCTGCAGTGCAGGCTTTAGGCTCAGGCCTGTGCACCTTTGGTCGTAGCAGGCTTCTGTGCAGCAGCCAACGGGTGCTCTGCCCTTGCCCACGTAGCTGTCCAGTCCACAACCAGCTGTCAAATGAGCTCATGCCACTTGATTGACACTCACTGATTGAACGTTCCTTGCCACTTGCTGCTTTGCTGTTCTGTGCTGTGCTTTACTGTGTTCTCAGGCGCACATCACGCTACCAGCAGCAGATGCCCCTGCCCTGTTGCATTCTGCCGGTCTGCCGGTAAGCGAATCCCAAAAGACCATGGGCTTGGTTTGAGTCGTTCCAGGTATATACAACCCTACTTTACCGTTGCCGGCGATAACTGCGCCAGCACAAGACGTCTGTTGGCACAGCTAGCACCATCTTTTCCTCCTCTGTTTGCACTGATGTTTGCGTTGCCGCTGCGCAGCCTGAAACAGGGACGCCACAACACATGCAAGCCCCCAGTAAAATGGCAGCCCCCACCGCACCTGCCAAACCTCAAACCCTGCCGAGCACTAACTCGCCTGTACCCCGCACAGCCTTTACTTCTACAGAGGACTACGTTATAAAACCATCCACAGCTGCAGCCGGCGCCCAACATGCTGCACAAAACCCAATTGCCTGATCACAGCTACACCTGCACAAGCACTGCCTGTTCATCACAGCTGAACCATCAGCCAGGCTTCTGCTGTGCCGCCTGCAGCGCCTGCTGCAGCAGCGGCACCTGCTCTGGCCTAGCACAGGCGCCCAGCTCCTGTGCAGCAGTCATCAGCTGCAGTAGCTCTGGAGGTGTGAGGGCCAGCGGAGGGGCCAGGGCACGGTCCAGAAGCGCCTGCGCCACCTGCAGACAAGCAGCAGCAGTCAGAACGTGCTGAGAACCAATGTAAGTTGCATATATGCGCAAGCAACTGGTTGAGGCAGTGTGCGGCTGAGCCACCTGCAGGCAGCCAGGCGCGCAGCAGCAGCAGCAGCAGCAGCAGGAGTGGACCATTCTGAGAAGCTGCTCCACAGGCAAACATCATGACGCCCCTTGAACTTGCTTACCCTTGGAACCAGGTGCTCAGTCTGGCAGCTACGCCAGCGCAAACAGCAGATTGCCCTGCCTGTTGCTGAATGCTATCACATTCAAATCACACATCACCTCACCACCTCCGTTTCAATCGCGTTGTATGATTGCTCACCATTGGATCTGGCGCACATATAACGAAAAGATACCACCCTTCACATCTCCTACTACTAGGTATGTGCATAGCCTGGCAGCTGCTGCACAGCCCGCATAATGAGGACACCTTTCAGATGATTGCAGTTGCAGCATCTTGTCTCACCGTTGGGCTGGCGCATAGCCTGGCAGCTGCGCCAGCACCACCAGCAGCTGCGCCGCCTGCTGCTGCCTCATGCCGCCCGCCGCAGCGCCCACATCAAACCTTCAAAACCTCTTGCAGCTATCACATCCTTCTCTCACCAAAACACTTTGTGGTCAGCTTTTCAACCACTGCACATCACACATGATACAGACTGCATCCCATCACAGCATCCACAATAAAAAGCTCACCGTTGGGTCTGGTGCATAGCCTGGCAGCTGCGCCAGCACCACCAGCAGCTGCGCCGCCTGCTGCTGCACATCACGTACATGACACCAGCCATATTCTGGATGCAGTCGCACACTCTCACCCTTCACATCTTCTATTTCTTGATCTGAGCGTAGACTGGCAGCTGCTGCAGATCCCGCATGTGGAAAACACCCTCCAGATCAACAAGACAGTAACATGCATTACACTCGTTTTGCTGCGCCTCACCGTGGGATCAGGCGCATAGCCTGGTAGTTGTGCCAGCACCACCAGCAGCTGCGCCGCCTGCTGCTGCCCCATGCCGCCCGCCGCAGCGCCCACATCAGCAAACAGCACAGCCAGTGCATCACCCCCTGATGGAGGTGTGTTCCCTAGGCATGGCAGGCCAGCAATGAGCGCTGCTGCGAGCTGTTGGGGGTCCCAGCGCAGCACCAGCAGCTGCAGCAGCACGTCAGCGTCTTCTGCGTCCAGCACCTGTAGCATTGATGACAAGACATATGCAGCCAATGTCAGCAGGTGCAGGACGCGAAGAACAAGTTGCTTGCCGTTTGTATCTTTTGCAGAATTTGCTGGAGCTGGCTAGAATCCCAGCGCAGCACCAGCAGCTGCAGCAGCACGTCAGCGTCTTCTGCATCCAAGACCTACCAGGTAAAGAAACAAGCAGCGAAGCGGGAACGGTTGTTGATGAGTGACCAACAGCGAGAGGATAGTTACATGTGGGTCCTGGCACCATCTTAGATGAGTGACCAACAGCGCCATCAGCTCCAGATAGGCAGGGGCAGTTGCGATCGGGGCATGCGGTTGTCATTTGGCCGGGCAATTGCAGGCAGGGTTGCACGACTCGTGCAAATTGGCAAATTGAAAACGTTTGAAGCACATCTAAAAGCGTATCGTTTTTAAACGTATGAAACGCATGGTGCAACCCTGTTTGCAGGCAGCCTGTCAGCATCTTCTGCAACCAGCACCAGAGGTGGGCAGCAGTTGCAACTGCTCCGTTGCACACCTCGGATTGGTCCATGGCAGCACACAAAACACCCAAACAGACGCGGCAATATGTACCAACTGTATTGACTGTAAAAACAGAGGTCACCTGGTAGTTGAGGCCAGGCAGGGCCAACACCCCCTGCAGCACTGCTGCTGCATCACCAGCCGCCGCCAGCTGCGGCAGCAGCCAGTAGCCCCCAACAGCTGACAGCCCTTGGGTGGTCTTGCGCCTGCCCCTTCTTTTACTTCAAACGCATGCGCCCTTGCAACCGTGCATCACCCAGCATACAGCAGACAAGTTGCAACACAGCATGGCCAGATTCACAAACAAGCTCACCTGGTAATTGAGGCCAGGCAGGGCCATCACCCCCTGCAGCACTGCTGCTGCATCCCCAGCCGCCGCCAGCTGCGGCAGCAGCCGCCGCAGCAGCCAGTAGCCCCCAACAGCAGACAGCTCGCCTGTGCTGCAGATCACATGCACGCGCCCTTGATGCCTGTGCTGCACAACACAGTTGGACATACAGTAGCCACGCCATGAACAGAACACAAGAATGACGAAACAAAGCGCACCTGGTAGTTGAGACCAGGCAGTGCCAGTACGCCCTGCAGCACTGCTGCTGCGTCGCCAGCCGCCGCTAGCTGCAGCAGCAGCCGCCGCAGCAGCCAGTAGCCCCCAACAGCAGACAGCTCGCCTGCCAGCAGCCTATCCTGCTGAATGCCCATCAGATTGGGGCTGGCCACCATCAGCGCTGCCTGTAATGCTTCGATCTCTGCTGCCAGATCACTGTCCGATGTTTGCTGCTGCTGCTGCTTGGCGATCTGCCAGTCGAGGTAGAGGGGCTTGTGGCTAGACAGCATTGCTGACAGGTCTGAGAACAGTGCAACCACACTGTGGGGTGGGGCCTGCAAAGACAGGCAATGTGCGGTAATGCTGTGATCAGCGGCAATCCAGTGGGTTATGTTGTTATGTGCCACAGCTCCCCTGTGCAGTGCACCGTATGCTCACTATCCTGAAGCAGGAGCCGCCCCAAAATGCATGCAGACAGCCCGGAATCAAGCAGCAGTACCGCCAATACACTCTTGTGCTGAGCTGCAATGCTACATCCACTAGAAGCATTTTTTGTCATGCACATGCATTACTGCCAAGCCATGATCCTGCTGGCAAACACATTGCCTCCCTTGCCCTTGTACCCTACCTCCTTGTAGAACCGCTCAAAGCCTCCTGTGTCAGCATAGATGATGGCTGCCAGCCACTCCTTATCAGGAATGTAGCGTGCCTGGGCACACAGCTGCAGCAGCGCCTGAAAATCCTCCAATTCAAACTGTTTGAAACATGCAGGCGCTGCATGGATGAGCCCCTGCAGCCGATTTAGCTGCTGCTGGCTGCTGCAGGTCGCTGCAGCAGCAGCAAGCAGCAGGCGGCAGCTCTCTAGGTCGAGTGCCTGTGCTAGCATACTCTGCCGCTCCTGCTGCTGCTTGGATGCTGCATCTTGCTGTCGATCCTGCTTTTGCTGCTGCTGCTGCTGCTCCTTGCTGTGTAGGTCAGCAATATGCTGCCAGAGCTGTTCTGGTGTTGCCTGCTGCTGCAGGCCAATGCGCTGCAGTACTGCAGGTGCTTGCTGCTGCCATTGCTGCTGTGAGAAGGCTGCGGGTTGCTGCTGCTGCTGCTGCTGCACGCTCTGAGCATGTAAAGACATCCGCTGCCTTGCAGGTTGTCTGCAGGAGCGAGAGCGGGCCTGCAGCAGTATATTTGAACTTGAGTCACAGCTACTTGTGTAAGAGGGTGTGTCCAACATATCATCCAACAGGCAGAAGTGCTTGCATACTGCTGCAGGTGCACTTGTTGCAGGCCAGCAAGCATGAAACTGCCATGCACGATTGCTGCACGTAACTTGGCCAAAACCCACCTGTTTGAACCCAGGCACATGCGCAGCAGAGCTCTGCCTGCTCCATGTGGCACCCTACAGCAGCAACAGCAGCAGCAGCAGCAGCAGCAGCACCAGCAGCACCAGCAGTGGTAGCAGCGTGATGCACGTACGCTAGCCACTAACGCATCCACAAGCACAAAGAAGCAATATTAAAGTAATTGTATCACACACCTGGCTTGATCCAGGCAGCATAGCGCTGCCAGCTGCGTGTATTGATGCTCTTTTCGCTCGCCTGGTGCGCCTGGTGTGACCTGTGCGTTACGTGCGCTGTGCTGTAAAACGTGCGTGCGTGCTAGCGTTGCTGACTATGAACCTCAAGATCCGGCGAGTTGACACTTCTGGCCAAGCGACGTAACGTTGACGTGCCTTCTAGGGTTTGCTGTGTGGGGTGTTGCTGACAGTAACTTGCTGTCTGTAGCTGAAGAGGAGCGGGCGGCAGAGTTTCTCGTGCTGCTTCACATGCATTTACACCAGAAAACTCAGTGAAGCTGAAGCAGAAGAGCGGCGCTCAGCCGCGAGCACAGCATGAAGCAGCTGTCTCTTTACTGCGCAGTACTGCAGTACACAGCTGTGATTGTTCCAGTTGGTGCTGCACGCACATGCCGTGATGGTTGCTGCTGATACGTGTTGCTGTTTACTGCCTTGAGATTGTCATGAAAGGTTGTGTTGTTGTCACTGTTTTTCCACAGAAATAAACAATGTCACTGTAAGCATCACGCCTGTCAACATCAGGTGATCACCCGACATGACGAGCCTGTGGCCTGCTCAAACAATGCAGCTGGCACCATGCACATGTGGCAGCTCCTGTCCCTCCTGTCGTACCTGCCGTACATGTGTCTGCTTGTGGACAGGATGCATGTTGTTGGTCTTCAAGACCAACTGAAGTTCAGTGTCTTGAGTGTCACGAGGGTCAGCCCTTCCATCTCCTGGGACACTGCTCTCTATCTTGTGGCGACTTCTGTTCCCTGTGCATGTGTCTGATTGTTTGTGCTGCTGCAGGATTCCACTGCCTGTTTTCACTGCCGTTAGTCTGTCGTGCAATGTTTGGGTGTTGCCGCTGCCTTTACACCATCACTCTGGGGGTATCAGCTACCACGAGCCAGGCGTGGTGTAAAGCACCACAGCCTGCATGCGCTCTATGCAGGGCGCAGGCCCAGCAGTCGAGCGCAAGGTGGCCCAGGCCGCTCCCTCATTGGGAACTCGCAGGTCGTGTGTGACCCGGACACAGCATCCTGGCCATGGGGAAAAGCCAGGTGCTGCATCGCCTGGTGAGGCCTTTGGGCCCTGTGACAGTTGCTGTTTTCCTGCCAGTGTCTGTATATGCTGCTGTGTGTTTATGTTTTTGTTTTCACTGCCTTCAGGCCAGCACATTGGGCATTGATAAGCAACCACGAGCCAGGCATGGTGTGAAAAAGCACCATAACCTGCATGCTCTCTATGCAGGGCACAGGCCCTGCAATTGATTGGATGGTGGCCCAGGCCGCTCCCTCGCTGGGAACTGCAGGTCATCATGCATATGACCTGGACACAGCTTCCTGGCTAGGCCAGGTGCTGCATCGCCTGGTGAAGCTTTTTCCTGCCCTGTGATGGCATTGGTTTGGCTGAGTGTGTGTACAATGCTGAAGTTGCCTGGCATCAATGCAATGCTGCTTTGCAGATTAGTTATCTGATATGTGACTGAGCTGAGACTGTGGCTGATGTATTAACACAGCAAGGTTTTCACTAATGTTGCAACTTGCATTGAAGCTGAGCAGCCATACCTGGGAGGGGATTGTGCAGCTGCCACATCAGCATTGCGAAAACGTTTCATGTGCGCAGGCAGCGCTGCAGCTTTGGCAAGAAGCTCAACTTTTTGCTGGAAGCACATTGCAGCTGTGCTTGCAGCTGCCAGCATACCATGTGCATTGCATAACAACCTTCAGAGTTGCTGCTTACAGGCGGTCCTTCAGACTCTGTAGTGCGCAGCTGCTATGGCTTTTGCTCAAACTGTCTGTGTTGCCGTATCACAGGCATGATTAAACGTCCGTGCAGCGCCACCTGTGTTTAGGCGGGAGCAGGTTACTTCCCGCCTGCGCCGCAAGGAAATTGGCTTTACTGGCTTATCACTGCAACCATAACCAACGTAAAGCATAGTTATAGTAGTAACAATAATATAAGAAGAAGGCGACCACAGCTTGCAGCCTTTGTTCAAAATTGAACACATAATCAGGTTCAATGCACTTGAGCTTCGAAGCTCACACCTTTGCATCGGTACATTAACTATGCAATATATGCGTGAGCGAACTGAGGCAAGTGGCTTGTGTGCAGTTTGTAGCACTCAAGCAGCAGTCGTGCAGCACTGCTGGCATGCCCACGCCTTGAGCCATGCGCACATGTGCATGCACGCACATGCCAGCATTCTACCAGTTTCAAGTGCGAGAATGCAAAAGCATGCGCACAGCGGGGCCGGTTAGCTCAGCCTGACATGGCGTCGGTGCTGTTGCATCATGCTCAGCAGCACTGCTGCTCTGATGCCATCGCATAATTCACACTGCACATGGACCTCTTGAACACGCAATCAAACATGGTTGCTGAATGCCGAGCTGATAAAACAGGACATTCGGCATTCAAGAAATTGCGTAGCAACCTCCTTCATGCAGCGTGGCAGCTGTACACACTCTCATGTCATTCAACTTTGGACATGCCACTGGCATGCTGGCAGCATTTGACACTGTGTGCTGAGCAGCTGCAGGCATTGCCAGTCAATGTTCATTCAGTTCAGCAATCAAATTGTTGCGAGTGAGAGTGTGTACGGCACCGTGCCAGCCCTCTAGGAACATTGGGGTTACCCAACCTTTCAACTATTTTCCTTCCTGCCCCTGTGCCTGCGCGCAACCCCAACATATTGCCCAAACACGAGCCCAACCGCACGTGAATGCAGAGTTGATGTAGCGACAGCGTTGTTGGGATGTTACATGATGGGAGAGTCAGCTGCAGCCACACACGGCTGCCCAGTTGCAAGCAACCCAGCTGCCAGCAGCATAACCCCACCGCCAAATGCACAAAGCAACGAGATCATGGCTGCTTGTCCTGCTTTGCTTTGAACTTGAGCGTCCCCGGCCTGCTTCCCTGCTGCTGCTGCTGCTGGGCGCCTGCTGCGCCGCCGCCACTGCCAGCTGAACCCTGCTGCTGCTGCCCTGGCGGCCTCTTCAGCCCTCCTAACTTGATCTTCAGCCTGGGTGCACCACTCATGTTGCTGGCAGTGGGGCCAGCGCTGGCAGACGGCGCAGGCGCTGCTGCTGCTGCTGCTGATGCAGGTGAAGGTACAGCAGGTGACGGGTTCAGCCGCGCTGGTAGTGCTGCAGGTGACTGGCCAGCCCCTGCTGCTGTTGCTGCTGGTGGTCCTCCAGAGCCAGTGCTGCCTGCTGCTGCTGCTGCTGGTGGTGCCAAACCCTTCACCTTGATCTTAGCCTTTTTGAAGGGCCTGGCAAGCACCGCCTGAGCTGCAGGTGCTGCAGCAGCACCTGCTGCTGCTGCTGGTGGTGAGGGCGCTGCTGCTGGTGAGGGCGCTGCTGCTGCTGCTGCGGGTGCTGCTGGTGGTGTTGGCGAAGGCGCCGGCCGCTTTGTGCCAGCAATCCTAACACCCACAGCACCTGCAGCAGGTGACGCTGCTGCTGCTGGTCCTGATGCTGCCGTGAGTGCTGCTGCACCACTGGCAGGAGCGGGAGCTGCGCTTGCTGGGGCAGCAGCAGTGCTAGTCGCTGCACCTGGTGCAGCAGCAGCAGCAGCAGCAGCAGCAGCAGCAACGGCAGCAGCCCCGCCTGGAAGTGACAGCTTCTTCAGCTTTGTGATAGGCTTGCCACGAGGCAGGCCACTGGCAGTGAGAGCAGGGCCACTCTGAGCTGCTGCTGCTGGCACTGCTGCTGCTACTGAACCTGTTGTTGCTGCTGTTGTTGCTGCTGCTTGAATGCCTGCAGGAGCAGCAGGCGCTGCCTGAGCTGCGGCAGCGGCAGCAGGTACCTGCTGCTGCTGTGGCACTTGCTGTTGTTGCTGCTGCTGCTGTGGCGCTGCTGCTGCAGGCACTTGCGCAGCAGGCGATGCAGCAGCAACAGCAACAGGCTGTGCCGCTGCTGCTGCCGCCGCTGCTGCCTGTTCGGAGCTGGGTGCTGCGCCTGCTGACATCACTGCGCTGCTGCTTTGCAGCACACTGCCTTGCTCAGCACCTGCAGAAGCAGCAGGTGCTGCCAGCCCAGCTGCAGAACCACTGGCAGTCTGCTGCTGCTGCTGCTGTGGTGCTGGTGGCATGCCTGCAGATGTTGTTGCTGCAGATGCTGCTCCGCCTCCGGATGCTGCTGCTGCTGCCATTCCTGGCGTGCTTGGTGGCCGTTTGAGTTTGACGCCCAGTTTGAGTTTGGTGATGGTGGTTGCGCCAGTCTGGTTGAGGGACATGCCACCTGCAGAAACAGATATGCGGCAAGCACAGGACGTTGCTGCGCAGGCTACTCAATGATACAGGTTATAGCCAGGCAATGCATCACCGGCAGCGGGAACGTGTGCCAAAGACAGCTGTTGCTGTTGCTGATGAATGAATAGGCTGTGATCTGGGGTGATGCCTGGTGGAAGCAGCCATGATGTGCCCAACAAAAGCGGATGGACAGTAAACACCTGCAGCAACAAGGCACGCGGGAACACCCAAGATGAACCGCAGGCTGGCTGCACAACATTGCATGACGACACTCAGCGCTCTCCCACGACACAGCCCATGACCAAGCACAGCGAGCAACAGCAGCAGCATGTGACGAGCCCTGACAGTACACACAGCCGCACCTGCAGAGGCTGCAGGCCTGCTGCTGCGAGCTCCAGCTGCTCTGCCGCCACCTGCCACTCTAGGCATTTTGACAATGCGCTTGCATTCAAAACCGCTCCAATGCACTCAGCGAGATCTAGAACACCAGGTTGCAATTCAATGCACAGCAACCTCCAAGGCATAGCAATACAGTAGGCACGGCGACAGCAAATACTACACCCCGAGTGCAACACACAGCCGCACCTGCAGAGGCTGCAGGCCTGCTGCTGCGAGCTCCAGCTGCCCTGCCACCCCCTGTCACTCCACTGGGTGCAGCGCCACCACTGGCAGCAGGGCCCTTGGTAGGAGTAGCACCAGCAGCAGTGAGGCCTGCTGCTGTGTGAGCTGATGCTGCTGGCAGCAGGGCCTCCTCCTCCTCTTCCACACGCTCTCTGCAAATGTGTCACAACAACATGTGTAACACATTGTTATACTGTTACAAATGTGTTAGTGACATGGCGGGCTTGGAGTCATTCTCATTGGAGTGATTGCGCACCGCTCTGCATCCGTCCCCAGCAGCAGCATGCATCACCTCGCAGACACACAGAGCACATGAACCCTGCCAACCAACTGAAACAACAGATAGAAAGCCAACTTTGAGCCAAGTGGACCAACCTGTACAGTGTGGCGGGCTGCCCAGCCAGTTTCTGCAGCAGCATGAATGCCAGCTGCCTTACAGCCGGCTCCTCATGCCTCCACATCAGCTGCTGCAGCGATAGCAGCGTTGCCACACTGACTGGTAGCACAGGCTTGGATACAGCGGCAGCAGCAGCCGCTGCTGCTGCAGATGCCGCCTTGGCTGCTGCTGAGGCAGCAGCAGAAGCTTCTGCTGCAGCTGTGGCATCTTGCTCAGCTGCCGCTGTTGCTGCCGCTTGATTACTGCCATCTGCCGGGGCAGCAGCAGGTGCAGCAGCACCTGCTGCAGCCTGCTCAGTTGGAGCTGCAGCATCTGGTGCTGCTGCTGCTGCTGGGTCAGCTGCAGCTCCAGTAGCACCAGCTGCCGCTGCTGCTGCATCGCCTGCTGGTAATGCTGCTTGTGCGGCAGGGTCAGCAGCTGCAGCAGCAGCGGCAGCAGGATCTGCTGCAAACACTGCAGCACTTGCAGCTGCTGTGGCTGCTGCTGCCGCAGCTGCCGCCTCTGCCGCAGTAGCAGCAGCCGCTGCAGCTGCCGCCTCTGCCTCTGCTGCTGTTGCTGCCGCTGCTGCAGCAGCCGCTGCTGCTGCCAGCATACCATCAGGCAGTAATGCTGCTGGGCTGAGCTCACAATACCCCTGCTGCTCCAGCTGGCCCACAAGCAGCAGTGCCTCCTTGAGTATGTTAACTCGCATTGCAGCAGAAGCCTCCTGCTGCAGCAGCTGCAGCGCTGTGCCTAGCACTGCATCTAGCAGCAGCGGCGGCTGGTATGCCAGCAGCTGCTGCAGCAGGTCGCCGTACCTGGCTTGCAGCGCGGCTGCTTGCGCTGCAGCAGCAGCAGCAGCTGCAGCTTCTGCGGTTGCATCGTAGCTGTGATGATGCAGTGTGTCAGCTGCTGCAGCAGCGAATGCGCTGCCGTCCGCTGCAGTACCTGCTGATTGCTGCTGCCGCTGCTGCTGCTTCTCATCAACATCCATAGCATCTGAAGCTGCAGCAACAGGCACAGCTGCTGCTGCCGCTGCTGCTGCCGCCTGCATTGCTGCTGCTGCCAGGCTCCGCAGAGCTGCCTCTGACTGCGCTGCTGCCACCCGCAGCAGGCAGCTGTATGCAGTTGCCTTCATCTGCCCACCTCTCACACTGCTGCTGCTGCTGCTGCTGAACCCTGCTGCTGCTGTGCCAAGTCCTGGCCCTGTGTATGATAGCAGCAGCTGAGCCACTTGGTCAAGCACTGCTGCTGCTGCCGGGTGCTGTAGCTGCACTGCTAAGTTGGTTGCTGCAGTGAGGCATGCACAGCCCAGCACTGCATTGTGTGTGGTAACAACTTCCTCGTGTGCGAGCTGGCGGTCAATCTCGTGCAGCACCTGCAGCAGCAGCAGCAGCAGCAGCAGCAGCAGCAGCAGCAGCAGCAGCAGCAGCGGAAACAACACATGGCTGCCGAGCAGTGTGCGTTCACCACTTCCTCGTGTGCCAGCTGGCGGTCTATTTCATGAAGCACCTGCAGCAGCAGCAGCAGCAGCAGCAGCAGCAACAGCAGCAGCAAGATATAAACAAGAGGCTGCTGAGTTGTGTGTGGTCACCACTTCTCGTGTGTCAGCTGGCGGTCGACCTCGTGCAGCACCTGCAGCAGCAGCAGCAGCAGCAGGAGCCAACCATAACATTGCAGACTGGTGCAGCCAAGCCCTGTGTGCAGTAGCAGCCCACATGATACGTTGATTTGCACGGCAGTCAAGCACATAGCAAAGTACACGCGCACACACACTGTCTGCCACGTTTGTAACACACTTCTCACCCTTGCCAACTCTGCCGTGTTTTGTTGCCGCAGCTGACCCGGACTTGCCACCAGGCCTGCCAGCCAGCGGCCATCATCCAGCACGGTGCACATCAGCAAACACCACAACCCACGAGGCTCTTTCAAAAGGCTGCTGCCACGCGTGCCGTGCTGTGGCAGCCAACACGGCATGCGGGCCTAAACAGCAACCCACACGCGTACAAAGAATTACTGGTAGCAGTTCACGCACGCTCACCTTGGCCAGCTCAGCCGTGTTTTGCAGCCTCAGCTGGCCCAGCGCCGCCACCAGGCCAGCCCCCCAGTAGCCACCTTGCACACGACACAGCAACACAAAGAAACGCTACAAACACACAATATCTATAAGGCCGCTGCCAAGCCTGCTGTGCAGTGACAGCCAACTAGACACTCCCGCCTCGCACACAGCAGCCACAGTGCGATTAGCAAACGCGCACACACCGCCTGACGCATGTCGAATTCACCTTTGCCAACTCGCCAGTGTGCCGCAGCCGCAGCTGCCCCAGACCTGCCACCAGGCCTGCCAGCCAGTGGCCGTCATCCAGCGGGTTGCTGCTGTTGTCATTGCAAGCGAGCAGCTCCAGCAGCAGCGCCAGCACTTGCGGCGGCGTGAAGCTGCAGGTGAACACAGCAGCAGCAGCAGCAGCAGCAGCCCTGTGTGTGAGATGATGGGGGCAGTAGCAACAACATCAGCAACAGCAGCAGCTGGCTGTTGTCATTGCAGGCAAGCAGCTCCAGCAGCAGCGCCAGCACTTGCGGTGGCGTGAAGCTGCAATCACAGGCGGCAGCAGAAGCAGCAGAGACCTGGCCTTCACCTGGCATGCATGGATGAGATCTTTCTGATTCACCAAAACATGCACCCCCATGATCTCAAAACCCGCAAAGATGCCGCAACCTGTTACGCCTGTCGCCACTGACAGCCTTGCAGACTGCAGCCATAAAAGAAGCACAAATTGCCACCAGCACATGCATTGTCTTGCTCACCCCTCGGCGTCCCGTACAGCAGCCAGTGCAGCAGGCAGCGCCTGGCTCAGCAGTGCTTCGCCCAGGTCTTGAAAGCTGTTGGGGCGCAGCAGTCCAGTCAGGGGGTCATACAGCCGCTCCCTGCAAGTGCAAGCGGCAGTTGGGTGGGCGGCAGAAACACAAAAGCTGCTTAGGAATTGTGCAGCTGTGACACAAGCAGCAGCTCCCTGCGAGTAGCAGAAGCAGTACAGCAGCGGGGTGACAGGAACCCTGATCAGGGCTCAGCAGTGCCTCCCCCAGGTCTTGGAAGCTGTTGGGCCGCAGCAGCCCTGTCAGCGGGTCGTACAGCCGCTCCCTGGCAGCAACAAGGCATGGGCAGCAACACAGTGGTGCAACATCTGGTTCAACTAAAAACGAGAATGGATGCGTGTTGATCAGCTGTGATGCGTTAAGCATCAAGGATTGCACAAACGCTCCCTGCGAGCAGCACCAGCAGCAAAGCAGGAGTGTCATTTGACATGTGGTTACAGCTCAGCAGCAAAACCCCAGGTCTTGGAAGCTGTTGGGCCGCAGCAGCCCCGTCAGCGGGTCACACAGCCGCTCCCTGCAAGTGATAAGAGACACAGAGTAAAACAGTGGCGCTCGTTGCACAGAATCAATGTATAAGCGATCCAAGCCCTTGTCATGCATCATGCATTCCAAGTGTGTACATCATCATGGTTGCGGCGCTAGGGACAAACCGGGTGTAGGCAAAACAACGCACCGCGTGTAAGCGATGAGCTCCCGCAGCGGCCGGTCCCCTCTACACACAGCTGACGCGCGCCCCAGCGCAAGCGCAGCATCCACGCGCACCCTGCAGCGTCAGCAGCAGCAGCAGCAGCAGCAGCAGCGGCAGGACAGTTTCGGTTGCTGCGTTATGCACAGTTGACTGCAGAATAGACTGATTTGCTTGCGTGAAACATAGTGCTGCCCAAAGTGGTGGCCTGGCATAGTGCAGCCCACCGGCAACACTAGGCCAGAGTACTTTTCTACTCAACACACCGACCAATACCGCAGGCACATTGCTCAACAGCATATCACGTTGCGGCAACGTACTGTTGCTGCTGCTGCTGCTGCTCCTTTTCCACTGGTCCTTGCACACACCAAACCTGCAGAAGACCGCGGGGTTGCGCATGACGCCTGCCAGCACTGAGCACAGCAGAATACCCGATGTGTTATTTCCCATACTTTTCGTGAAAGCATGCTGCGCAGCGCACCTGCAGAAGACCGCAGGGTTGCGCATGACGCCCGCCAGCACTGTGGCGATGTAGTCAGACATGGCCTGGCTGCCTGGCCCCATCTGGCGTGACAGCCCCACCACCGCCTGCGCCTGAGCAACCACATCCTTGCTGTGCTCCAGCTGCGAAAAGAGGGTGCAGGGCAGCACAAAACAAACGGAGTCAGATCAAAGTACAGCAGGCCACAGCCCAACCACAGCCTGCGCCTGAGCCACCACACCATTGCTGTGCTCCAGCTGCAGCAATGAAATAACAGCAGGGCATTGACACATTTGCAAGCCGGTGCGTAAAACAAAGCAGGTTGTGCCTGCGCATGAGCAACCACATCCTTGCTGTGCTCCAGCTGCAACATGACACAGCAGCAGCAAGCGAAACATAGCATGTGAGCTCAGGCTTCCCAGACGCAGATCGCATTGAAGGTCAAAGCTGCAGCCTGTGCCAAGGCCACCACGTGCTTGCTGTGCTCCAGCTGCAGCAATGGAACAACAGGGCCGCGCAAAAGAGAAGATAAGGCAAGGCAGGCGGCACAACGTCTGTGCGTGCTCCAGCTGCAAGATGCCAAAGCAGCAGCAAACGCACTAGAGCATGTGAACTCAGGGGTTCACGAAACTGAATATTTAGGTTATTTAGGTTACTGAGGTTATTAAAATCATAAGTTGTAGCCTGCGCCTGTGCCACAACATTCTTGCTGTACCCCAGCTGCACAAGAACAGCGCACGGGAGCCCAACAGGCACAGCACAGCCAATGCATCTAGAATCCAGAGCACGGCGCTTGCTACTTTCAGCCCCTTTCAAACCACATGTAAGGCCCACTGTGCCCGTTTATATTCTCCAACATCACACAACAGCGCTGGCCGCACCTGCAGCGCCCACCAGTGTGCAGGCTGGCGCAGGCTGACCGCAGCCAGCCACTCCTGGCCGCTGTCCAGCGCCACCCACAGCACAGGGATACCCCGCAGCTCCGCCTCACTCACATCGAGCTCCTCAGCTGCACCTGAACACAGCAGATGATGTGGCAAATGATGTGAGAACAGGTGCAGGAAAGCAAAGCTGTGCAATGCCGTGCATCTCCCCTTACACTGACGTCCAGATCTACGCTGCACGTGTAAGGCAGACGCAGAGGATGAACAGCGCAAACGTGTCAGAATGACTGCTGCCACGACATGGCCACCCTTGCAGCTCAGCCTCACTCACATCGATTGATTGATTCTCATTATCAAATCTATGAAACCAGATGTTCGTAGCTTCGAACCCCACCTGCTGCCCAAGAGGGTGCGCCGCGCGCGCCACGCCCGCCGCCTCCCGCTGCTGCGCGCTGCTGGCGGCGCCGTTGGTCGCCAAGCTTGCTGCTAACCTTGAGCTCGTGCAGCGAGTAGCAGGCAGTTGCGCCAACCTGCACATGTGTGCAGCAGCCAGCGCGCAGCAGAACACATACACACAGCAGGAACACGTGTAGGAAGGCATGGCAATGATCCGCACCAGAATTACAGGACAGTGACCGACATGAGACTATGGTGCACAGGTAGCAGATATCGGCCGCTGCATGTACCTGAGCAGCATAAGCAAGCAATGCATGCAACACTTTGTTACAGCTTTGTTATATCACTATCACCCACCTGTATGGGGTGCTCCTCCAGCACATCAAGCTCCCTCACAAGAACCTTCAGCTGGCAAGTCGGCACGCCAGCCTGAACCCCAGCAGCCACTAAACCCTCAGGACCGCCAGGCAAAACCCCAGGCGGCAAACCCTGCTGCTGCGCAGCCGCCGCAGCTGCAGCTGCAGCAGCAGCAGCAGCAGCAGCAGCAGCAGCAGCGGCTTGCACGCCTGGCGGCAGTTCTGCTGCTTTCAGCGCGCCGCGCATGACTGCCTTGCTGCCAGATTGGCGCAGCGCCAGCTGCAGCAGTGAGCGCTTGGGGTCCCAGGTAAGGCCGGCAGTGAGGTGAGGCATGCCTGCAAGTTGATGTATGCAAAACAACAACAATGATTGTTGATATGGGCTGTAAGCAGTGGTGGGATTATCTAAGCTTTCTTTGGTCTTGCACGTAACAGGCCTGGTTTATGAGATGAGCAGGAGAAGTGCTGTATATGGTGGAATGGTGCTGGGAAAGCACGCACATCATCACAGAAACTCCAGCCACTCTGAGGCAGTACATACAGCAGCAGAAGACACACACAAGGTGCCCTTGCCGCACCTGTGCCGTGCACCCAGCGGTCAAAGAACCCCGGCGCTTCCTTCTTGAACCCTTGCTTCTTGCCCATCTGCTTCTGGAACTTGGCTGTGCTCATCAGCCGATCTGCAACACCCCCAAAAGCAGCAGCAGCAGCAGCTGCAGCGCCGCCGCCTGATGCTGCTGATGGCGGCACAGCAGACACGCCTCCTCCAGATACTGCCGGAGCGGCAGCAGCAGGGCCAGAGATAGCCGGGTTGCCTGCGCTTGCTGCAGGCTTGGCAGGAGCTGGGCTGACTGCTGCTGCTGCTGCTGTTGCTGTTGCGTCGGCTGGCGAGAGTGCATTGCTGGCTGCCAGCTTGGCTCCATTTACAAGGCGCTCAAGCGCCCGCCGCAGCTCGTCCTCGCCTGCAGGAAAAGAACAAGCAAAGTTGTGCGTTCGCGCTCAATCAACCACCGCAGCTCCTCTTTGCCTGCAGCAAACGCGCACATGCTGTCAGCACACACATGCATCCAGACTCACCGATGCGCCGCTCCAGCATCTGTATCACTGCTGTTGCTTTCCAGCACAGCGCGCTGCAAGGGTCCAGCTCCTGCGTGCCGTGCAACCTGCCCCAGGCTGCGGTGACGCCCCTGTCGCCACCCCGCACCACAGGACTCAGCGGCGGCAGCTGCTCGCCATCATCCACCAAGGCCAGCGCAACACGCTCCTGCAAGATCAAGAGGGTTCAAGGGCGTGAAACTGTTTGTCAGCGCATGGCATCAATATAGTTTGCGCAAGCGTGCGACAGGGCTGAGCGGCGGCAGCTGCCCGCCGTCATCGGGCAGAGAGCACAACAGTTGCCTGCCAGCGGCGGCGCCGCAGCTCGTTGCTGCCGGTCAGCATGCCCAGCACTTCCAACGTCCCAGGCATGAGGTTACATACCTCTTTACATGTTATCCAACCCGCACACCTGCCAGCGCCTGTACTGCAGCTCGTTGCTGCCGGCCAGCGTGCGCAGCGCCAGGCCCTGCAGCCAGCCTGCGAGGCCCGCCAGCAGCCAGCCATCTTCCGGCCCTTTGGGCAGCAGCAGCACGCCAAAGTACCTGAGAGCAGCAGCAGCAGGTGAGTTGGCAGCATGTGGTTCAGCAGCAGCCAGCCATCAATAGGGCTACACTGCAGTAAACAAACCGCTTGAGCGGCCCAGTCAGGTGTTCAGCGGAAACGATGCTGAATTGCCTGCTGCTGCTGCCGCCGCCACAGGCGCACCCAGTGATCCGTTTCCACTGCATGATGTCCTCAGAACTCACTGTGCAGCCAGCCCAGACGCCAGCGCAGCCGCTGATGTCAGGCGCGGCTCCAGCAGCAGGCTGTCATGCACCAGCAGCGCCTCACTTAAAAGGATGCTGCCGCAGCCAGCCTGCAGCAGTAGCAGCAGCAGGTGTTAGGAGGAACACGGTCAACCGACACAGACTTGCGTGGGAGCTGCTGAGACACTTCTTCTATGTCCCGCACCTGCCACGAATGCATCGTCAGCCTGAGCAGGCAGGCGGACCACCTACCTCATCCTGCACCTATAATGCGCGTAACACGAGCATGCATAGCTATCTGTACACACCCGCACCTGCCACGGCTGCACCATCAGTGCCTCAGGCAGCACAGCCACCTGCAGGTGCCCCCAAGGTAGGCTGCTGTTCAGCACCTTGCCACATGCACGCAGCAGCACCCCCAGCGGCTTCAGCGTATCAGCCAGCAGCCGCAGCCCCTCATGACTAATGCCATGCTGCGATGAGGCGTTGTTGTTGGCTGCATCAGAGGCTGTGGCACCGCTGGCGTTCGCTTTTGAACCTGCTGCTGCTGCTGATGCACCAGGAGCTGAAGGTTTGCTGCTGCCGGCGTCGTTGCTGCTCCTGCTACCTGGATGCTGACTTGCCTGCGTGCTGCCATCCGCAGCAGCAGCAGCAGCAGCAGCATGGTCTGCTGCATCTTTCAGCGCGAACACATTGATGATGGGCGCGCCAGGAGGCAGCGCTGCGCCTGCAGTGCCTGCTGCTGCCAGCAGCTCGCCGTATGGCATCACCGCAAACTGCCCCACAGCAATGCTCAGCTGGCTCGGCATTACCGGTGTCTGCACTGCATACTCAAACGTGCGCGCAACAACCTTGCCGGCACTGCTGCTACTGCCGCCAGTAGAAGCATCACCAGCAGTTGCTGCTTCATCGCCGGCGGTTGCTGCTGCTGGCATCGGGGCCATCATGCACGTCTGCTGCAGCAGCTGCCCACTGCAGACAGCCATGAAGCTTGCAGGAACTGTGACGTGCAGGTCAAACGTGTAAGGCAAGCAATGCGGAGCTCCAGGGCTGTAAACATGCAGCGGGCTGTCTACACAGGGGAACCAGCCGCGGGCCCTTTTTAGTACAGGGTTTGCCACCAAGCAGTTGCCCTGACTCAGCAGCGAAGTGTCGCTGCTGCTGCTGCGTGGCTTGCTGAAGGCAATGGTGATGGTCACCTGCTGCTGCTGCTGCTGCTTGTTGGCACCTGCCTGCTGCTGCTGCTGCTGCTGCTTGGTGGGTGTGACTGTAGGCCCTGGTGTGCCTGTTGCTGCTGCTGCTGCTGAAGTGCCTCCTTGGGTGCCATCCTTGCTTGCTGCTGCTGGTGCAGGCGAGGCAGCGTCAACCGCACTAGCAGCAGCAGTACCACCAGTAGCACCTGACACTGCTGCTGCTGCTGGTCCAGGAGTGCTAGCTTTGCTGGCCTCCTGCCCCGTTGCTGCTGCTACTTGCGATGCTGCTTTCACAGGCGTGCCATCTGCAGCCGCTGCTGCCGACACCTCCTGCTGCTGCTGCTGCTGCTGCTGCTGCTGTTGCTGCGGCAGTGTGATGAGCAGCCCCGGCTCCTGCTCCCTGTGCAAGAGCCGCACATACTGGTCGTATGCATGCTCGCTGACTGAGCTGATACCGGCGCTGCCTTTGTGCAGCTGGTCGATGGTCAACTCAGGCAGCACTTCTGAGGGGTACTGCTGCAGCTTGAACTGCAGTCAAACAGGGTTTGCGGCGGCGGAAGGAGAGGTGAGAAACAGCGTGTGTGTGCAACATGGCAGGGTGCGGGGGATGCTTGCAGGAGCTTCATGCTTGCTTGCAGGATGCTTGGGGATGCCTGCAACTGCGCCACTCACAAGGAGCTTTGGGTGGCAGCCAATCGCGTGTTACTATTAATGCTTATTGTGCTAAGGCTAGGCAGTATGTGTGTACCTGTGGACGCCTCCTATCTGTCTGAATCAACACGGGGCTGTGTGCTGCATGTGTGCTTGGCCTGCCTGCTACAGTGCACTGTGCACTGCTGCACTTCACCACTCACTGCTGCTTTCAGCAGCTAGCTCGTGAGCCTCTTATCTTTGCTGCATGGCTGCCAGTGCACAGCTGCCCTATACAAGGGCGCACCTCTGCAGCAACTCCATTCACTGCCACGCTGTGTATGTCCAGATTGAAGCAGTGCAGGCCAACTATCTGCTGCCCAGGTGACAGCACCACCTTGAGCTCCGTCCGCCTGCGGTAACAGACAGCCAACAAACATTATGCGGGTAATTTTGTGCTGTAGCGGCCGCTGCTCATGCTGCTGCCTAGCTAGCAGGGCAGTACAGCAGTGCAGCATGCAGCAGTGTGCTGTGGCAGGTGTTGCGCGACTGATCGTGAGGCCGGTGATCGGTGCTACTTACCCTGACCATGTCCGCTTTCTTGGATTGACGGACACGTGCACGGCCTGGTGCACCGGGCTGGGTAGAGTGCCACTCATAACTGGGACTGCTGCTGTTGCTGCTGCTGCCTCATGCAACTCATGTTATTGAGTAAACATTCGACATCAAGCATGAAAGACATGAAATCACCAGCGTTCGGCTTGACTTGCTGAACAGCAAGAACAAGAGCAGCTTGCTCACAACATCTCGGTGTTCGAACTAGGACGGGCTGCAGCTCTGCGTTTCTGTGCAGCTACGCTTGATTTGACATTACAACGAACCGAGTGTGATCCAGCAATGCCGAGCATCCAGAAGTAGCAATGGGTGTGCCTGGCCAGCTGACCTGGCAGTCAAGAACCCCAAAGCATGTAACACTTCTTCAGCTGTAGCATCCCAGTTACCAGGGGCCACGCGTGAGAAGTCCTTTCCAGAGTATACAATTTATTTTAGCATAACTTGCAGAACTACAATGCAGCAGAGTACAGCTGCTGGCACCACTTTCACCAGGTTCACAGCACTGGATGCAGCTGAGCTGGCACAGTCAGAGTATATAAGATCCTGAAAGAGGGAGCAGGCCGCTGAGCAGCGCAACTGCAAATCCACACATAGTCCCACAACTGGCATCTTGCAACGCCATAAAGCCAGCAAATCTCATGCAGCAGCTTAACGCAGTGCTCCAGCAGGAGCGTCGATCAACTCAATGTAGACAACCTCCTGGTGGAAGTCTTTTTAAGCGCAGCTGCCTGCAGGCTTGCACCCTAGGTGGCAGATCTCAGAAACTCTAGCTACCCCAGCCAGGGAGCACTATACCAGGCATAACATGCTGTGCATGGTGCACAACATGCTCATGCCATGGCTCCAAAACTAGCGCTAGGACAATGTCTTGAACAAGATGGATCACCTGTATATCAAAATAACTACTGCTGCTGCTGCTGCTGATTCGAAGCTGTAAGCAGCCTGGCTGCTGCAGCAGAGCGCTCCGCCATGTGACTGCCACCGCCTCATTGCCGGGTGACGTGCAGCACAGTAACGCGTACATCTTCACTGAAGGAGGCTGCGACTGCTGTGGTGATGCGCGCGTGCTGGACTGGCGCTGCTTGCACCTCCACCAGCACCACCTCAAGTATCTGGCACGTCAGTTGCAGCAGTTGTTGGTTGAGCAATGGCGGTGCAGAAAGGAAGCGTCAGCAGCATACATGTTATGGGGTGCCACGTTCATGAACGCTATGGCAACAGATGCAGCCCCTTGCAGGAAATGTACCATTTGCATCCTGCAACGTGCTCCAGCCGACGCCAGCAAAGATTGCACTTACAGCAGGCCACTGGGCTAACGTCGAGCATCACATCAGCACTGCCACCCTGCATACTGCTGCAACGCCGCCAACATCAGTGATTTGTGAACATCCCATTAAAACCATGCGTCTAGGTAGATGTGGCCAGTCGCAAAACCACTACCTGTGTAAATATGCCCTCACCTGATCATAGCTTGGCAAGCAGCCACCCACAATGCCTCCCACTACAGCTGCCTGCAGCGGCGGCAGCCCTGGGTTGTGTGCAGCGGACTCGATGTAGCCGCCAGCAGCAACACCACCGCTGCTGGTGACGAATGCAACTCCAGAGGGGCAGTGCGTGTATGGCGAGTAGGACTGCACAAACAGTACAAGCACAGCAGTAAAACACAAAAGGATGGGCGGAGTCAGTGGTTGCCATGCTTGAGCCTGCATGGCTTGCAATACAGCCCGGGGTTGTGTGCAGCGGACTCAATGTAGCAGCCAGCAGCAACACCACCGCTGCTGGTGACGAGCGCGACACCGGAAGGGCAGTGCATGTATGGCGAGTAGGACTGCACAAACATTTGAAGCACGGCAGTGTCAAAGCACGGGCCCAGTAAGTGGTTTGCTATGCTTGAGCCTGCTCTGACTTGCAAGCACACCCTGCGGTGTGTGCCTTTCACCAACATTGCTTGCAGCTGCTTACCGCCCGTGCCGCTTGCAGTGCTGCCTCTGCTGCTCTCTGGAAGCCCTGGTCGTTCCCACGCTGCTGCAGCACCTCCTGTGCATCAGCGGTCCAGGCCAGGCTATGCTGCTGCTGCTCCAGCAGCAGTGGCGCAGATGGATCCTCAAGAAGGTCGAGCGGGCCAAACCTGCAGGTGTTGATGAGACAAGCAGTGCAGGCAGTCTGATGATGCACACATGGATGCTGCGCTGGCCACAGGGAGCAGGTTCAGCAGGCCAAACCTGCAGGTGTTGAGTGAGACAAGCAGTGCAGGCAGTCGGATGCACACAGGATGCTGCGCTGGCCACAGGGAGCAGGTTCAGTAGGCCAAACCTGGCAAGTCGCAACTAGAAGCGGTGCAGGTGTGCTTGTGGTTAGTCAGTTCACATGCGCGCTTTTGCTGAACAGAGCATATGCGCATTGCAGAATCACTGCTGCATCAGGCAAGACAGCAGAGACGTGCGACATGACGATGTATACTGAGACCTGCGAAGCACTGCACATGACAAGCAGTAGGATTGATATCAAAGCAGCAGTGTGAGCTGCCAGCATCACGCACCTTGCAGGCAGCAGCTGTGCCAGGCTGAAGACCTCAGGCTCATCATGGCCCCTGTAGCCAAACACAAAGCGCACACGGTCCTGCGAGGAGGCAGCAGCATGCAGCAGCTGGATGAGACTGGTGGCTTTGGAGGCCGCCTTTCTTCGGCAGCCAACAACAAAGCGCACACGAAACTGCAAGTGACAGCAGCAGGCGGCAGCGACTCGTGCAGAGGTCAACATGGGCCGCTACGTAGCGCAATGTCTGCTGCTGTGACACACATACAAGTGCTACAATCCCGTTGAAGTCAACTGGCTGTGCTTCAGTCGCATGCTTCTCGGCTTGCACACAAAGCCCCTAACAAGAGCGTGGCAACAGCCACACAAGCATGCACGACTGAACCGTGTCGGCTGCTGGTTGCTGCTTGCTCACCGCGCAGGCCAGCTCGCTATAGAACTGCCTGCAGTGCCCGCTTGCATGATCATGGCATCATGAACGTGTTGGGTTGCTGCTTGTCAAGCCAAGCAAGCTGTGTGCTCCCGCGCAGGCCAGCTCGCTATGCAACGTCCTGCAGTGACCACATGCATGATCATGGCAGTGATAATGATAGTGCTGAGCTGCTGCTTGTCGCGCCAGGCACGCTGCTTGCTCACCGCACATGCCAGCTCGCTGCAGAACTGCCTGCAGTGCCCACATGGCGCTGCGCTGATGGCCAGGCTCTGCAGCACGCGCTCCTGGTGCAGCAGCAGGTTTGCCAGCAGGAACTGCTCCCCATGCACCTGCATCAAACGCCAGTTGGCAAAATACATCAATGTTGAAGAACTCAGCTTGTACATGCTGCAACTGTTGCGCGTCGTACGTTGCAGGGGACCAGCAGCACGGCGGTGACACTTGGGTTTGGGTGTGCTCTGAACTGCTTTCTGCGCATTAATGCTGGAAAGCATGCCGTAACATGTCATTGGGCAGCTGGATTACTCGTGACAGCTTTGTAGCTGCGCTGTGACCAGCGTCTGCAGGCAACTCACCGACTGGTTGAGGGCATTGCCAGGCATTTCAAGGTTGCAGCCAATGTATACAGCACCAGATCCTCCTAGACCAACAGCCCTGCAAGCAGCCAGGCACGGCATGGCACAGGAGGGCATGTTGTGGCAGCAAGCACAGCACGCGGAGCAGTTCATCTTGGAGCCCTGCAAGCACTGCTTCCCATGTAACAGGGGGCAGGGAAACGCACGGAGATCGTACATAAGACGCTGCAAAAGCTTGTTATGTGCACCATGAGGCCTCACTTGAAATTGCCGCAGCAGCTGCAACTTGAAGCTACACTTGTACTGCTGTGCGTCATGCAAGGACGCATGGGGCACCTGCCGCCACCTGCCACATGCACACATGCATGACCAGCCTGCCACAGCTGCAGCAAAAGAGAACCAGCAAGCTGGCAAGCACTGAACTTTGACATCACCTCACACCAAGATGACTCACCCCACTTTGTAGTGTGAGATGAGGGGCCGGGCTTCCTGGGCTGCCTCGTCCAGGATCGACAGCAGCAGCGTGTCCATGCTGCAGCCTGCAGCCTGCTGCAGCTGCTTCACCTCCTCTGCAGGAATGACAAACCTGCCCCGTGCAGCTGCTGCGATCTGCTGCAGTGCATCGGTCTGCATAGTGCCAGTCATTGCCCAGGGCTCTTACAAGCGGTACTGCCTCTGCTGTAGCTGTTGCTGCTGCTGGCGCTCTAGGCACGGGTACGCCTTGTGGAGTTGCTACCAAAGAAGCCTGCAGGCGTAGCAGCGAAGTTTTGGTCTTGATCAGAACCACCATGCAGAGCAGCTCATCACAGGCATGCTTTGCTGCAGCACCCCACCTGAGCAGTACCAATTCTGCAGCGATCGCTTCCGACTACGGTTCCTTTACGCTATCTGATAACGTTTGCCAGGACCACCACTGCTAGCGCGGCCTGCTGCGATCTCGGGGGTATGGTTGATAGGTGAAAGTGGGTAGGGTTGATGGCTTGATGGAGTCACCAGACAAGTTTCGGCAGAATTGTTTCAAGAATCCACTAAATGTGCTTAGAGCTGTTATGGGAATTGATCCAAGCTTACCAGGCTGGTGCAAGTAAACTTGTTCAAACAGATCGTCCTTACTCTGTGTTCAGCTGTACTTAGGCATGAAAAATACACTGACACAATTTGAGCTTGTGGATTGTTTGTTGGGAAAGCTGCTGACAGCAATACGAAAGCCCACCCAAACCCTGCACCACCCTGTCACCAGCTTGGTCACCCTGCCTGTCTGACAGGAGGTAGATGGGTGCTGTAGGGAGCTCTGAGAGGTCACAGTGGAGTAAACAACACTTTGCTGTTCCTCATTTTGATAGCATTTGTTAGCCGGCACCAACCACCTCCCGCAGCAGCAGCATGACGGAAGAAGTCGAGGCTGCAGCTCCTGCAGCCCCTGTAGATGTGAAAGAACATTCATGTGGAGATGATGATGGCCATACCACCTACCCTGCAGCCCTCGCAAGCCAGGAGGCCGTTTGCGAAGATGGAGAGCTGTTCACGAGGCTGTTGCAGGATCTTAACGCCAAGCTGCAGACAGCGCAGCCCAAGAAGTACAGGCCGAGCAAGTATCGTGTACCAACCGGTGAGTGCGGCCAGGCAACCGCTGGCAGGGCTGGGAGCAGGCAGGCAGCTGAGGCCTAGGTGTTAGACAATGTACAGACAAGGCCTTGAGTGGCATGTGCACTGGTCTGACGTGCGTTGGGTGTCGTCTACAGCTGCTGAATCATTTAAACAGCGGGCAGACAATGGCTGCTCTCAGTCAAGCAGTTGGTGACCTCAGGCATATGCCTTGCTCTTCCCCTGACGGGTTGCTTTGCTGTGTGTCGCTTGTTTCTGTCCTGCAAACGCGCAGTGGCTGGAAAGGACCTCAGCCTGCATGCGCTGTACCAGCAGGTCACGGGCCTAGGTGGTGTCATTGCAGTCACAGCAGACAACAAGTGGCCGGTGAGTGGAGGGAGCCAGACTGCACTGCTGTGCCATGGAGATGCGCGGCACATGTGTTTACTTGCTCTGTAGAATCACTGCAGTGAACACAGTTTGTACTCAAGTACAATGTGCAGTAGCGGCAGCAGCAAGACCAATGCTGGCCAAGCAGTGCTCACAGGCTAGGTTGGCCAAAGAAAAGGGGTCGTGCAGCGGGAATGTGAACTGTCATGGCATGAGGCAGTGCCCCTACGGTCATGCTGTGTGACGCTTGCATGTCAGCAGTCTTAGTGATTCACCAACGATTCTTTTGCTGAGCAGTTTGCCAGGGGTACCCAGCACACGCACAAAGCAAGTGTGGTTTGCAGTGTCAAGTCGACTTTTTGACCGGGTGCCTTGTGTACTTGCAGGAGATCATCGCCTCATTCAGCTTCCAGTCAAAGGTCAACCTGTCTGCCATCAAGCGCATCTACAGCTCACTGCTGTGGCACTTTGAGCAGGTGCGCCACAGCAGCAGCAGGAACAGCTGACATACAGTACTGCAGCCGCAGCAACTGGCAACAGGAATAACATTGACCTCTCACTGCCTGCCAGCTTGCGCATGTGCACATTCATGCCGGTGGGTACTTCCTGCAAGGGAATCTAGCGTCTGCCAGTACTACAGTCAGATAGTGCTTAGGCAGGCTGCTGCCACCAAACCAAAAGCATATGCATGAACTCACAACATGTGGCTTCCTTCTTTTTTATCTTGTTTGTAAAATGCTCCTGCAGGTGTACCAGCATGGCATGGGTGGCCAGAAGCTGCAGGAGCCCCCAGAACTTCCTGCAGGAGCAGTGGACCCTGCTCTGCAGGATGGCGCAGCAGCAGGCGCAATCGCAAGCGCCAGCAGGCCTGCGCGCAACAGGCGTGGCACCAGCTTGGCTGCCATCATTGCTGCCACAGATGGCGCTGACAGCGACGATGGTGATGCAGGCGACGCGCCAGCGTCTGGCGCTGCAACAGACGGGAAAAAGGCAGGCGATGGAGCAGCAGCAGGGGCAAACGGGAAGGCCGCAGCTGACGGCAAGACGCCGCCGCCGGCAGCAGCAGCAGCAGGCAAGGAGGGCGGGAAGCCTCCTCAGCAGCAGCAGCGCAGCCGGGGTCCATCGCAGCAGCGAGGGGGTGCAGGGGCAGCAGCAGCGCCAGCCAAGGCTCCTGACCTTGTGGGGTTCATGAAGGCTGGCCGCGCCCGCAAGGACTTGACAGGCCAGGCTGTCACGGGGCGCGTGGATGCTCGCTTTGATTGCGGTTACTTTGTGAGCCTCAACATCGCAGGGCAGAGCTTCAGCGGCATCCTGTACTGCCCTACAGCAGTCGCTGCAGCAGCTGCTGCAGGCGCATCCGGGCAGGCTGCAGGCCGTGCAGCAGCAGCAGTGAAGCGGGAGGACAGCGGGGCAGCTGCTGATGGCAGCGGCGGCGGCAGGATGGCTGGGGCAGCAGCAAACGGCAGCAGCGTTGGCGTCAAGCGCAATGCTGCAGCAGCAGCAGGCGGGGACGCGGGCGAGCCTGCCCAGCGGGGCGGCAAGCGGCGCCGCGGGCCTGCGCCTTCTGCTGACCCTGGCTCTGCTTCCAAGCCCAAATCAGCAAAGGTGCGCTGGCGGTGGTTGCTGGTTTCTTTGACTTCACCTCCATCTGTCAGTGCTCGCAAAGCATGCATAGTGGAGGTTTAGTAGGCGGCATGCATGGTGATAGTGTGGCGGCATGTTGGTCGGTGCTGTGCTGGGCGGCATAGTGTGTTGGTGTGTACAAGCTGTGCTGCCCTGTGCCGCACATCCTCGGCCATCGCAAACCCTGCAGTCTGTCATACTGACTTGCCCTCCTGCTGCCTCACTCGCTGCTGCTGCTGCTGCGCGCAGACGGCCTTCAACTTCTTTGCTGCCGAGCAGTGGCCGCTGGTCAAGGCGGAGCTGGGGCCCAATGCAGTGCCGCAGGAGATCAGCAGAGCTGTTGGCGAGCGCTGGAACAAAACAACGGACGCGGAGCGGCAGCCATACATGCAGCGCAGCAATGAGGACAAGGAGCGCTTTGAGAAGGCCATGGCCGGCTGGAGGCAGGGCCTGGAGTCTCCTGCAGGCAAGGAGGCTGCAGCAGCAGCAGGCGGGGACGCAGCAGCGAGCCCTGTGCCGGCAGCAGCAGCAGCAGCAGGGGGTGGGGCGGCTGGCACCCCTGCTGCAGCAGATGCAATGGAGGTGGATGGGGAGGCAGCGGCGGGGCAGCAGCAGCAGCAGCATCAGACCAAGCACAAGCTGAAGCTGAAGCTAGGGCAGCATGGTGTGATGGGACCGCCCTCTAAGGGAGGTCCTGCCTCACCTAACCCTGTGGCAGCAGTAGCAGCGGCAGCAGCGACGCCGGAGCAGCACACGCAGGAGCCAGCAGCACCAGCAGCAGCGCCGACTGCAGCAGCAGATCCAGAGGTAGAAGCGCCGGCGGCAGCGCCAGCAGCAGCAGAAGCTGCAGCAGAAGCAGCTGCTGCTCCACCTGCTGCTGCTATAGTGCCAGAGCAGGACGCTGCAGCAGTGCCTGCAGTTGTGTCAGCAGCTGCTGATGTTGCACCGCAGCCCATGCAGCAGTAGCTGCGCTGGTAGAGGGCAGTGCAGTAGGGCCCTTGGATAGTGGGCGGGCAGGTGCTGACGCAATATGTCTTCTGAACGGCATTGCAGCAGACGGGCACCAATTCCTGCCAGGTTGCTGCTGCAGTAGGTGTTTTGGGGTCAATAGGGCACTGGGACAGCAGTGACTGCTGTGGGCTGTGGCACTCAACATGCTATCACCGTGGCAATGCGATTGGATTGAGATGTGCGTGGAGGCAGTCACAACTGGTCTGTCTGCCTGCAAGGTCAGCCATGCCGCCTTGCAGCTGCATTGCAGCTGACGCTGCCTAGGCTGCGTGCTCATGTGTGTGGCACTGCATTTGCTGTGCCTTGTATCCCTGTGCTGCTCTGCCAGCAAGCCTGACTTGCCCTTCACATGGAAACGGTTGAATACCTAGGGTAGCTGCATCTAACGCTGGCTGCCAGCCTGAGTAGTTCTTTTGCAACTCTTGATACTGTCCGAAACCTGCCATTGCCGATATCTTACTCGGCTGAAGGCCAGCATTAATCCTCTGATGCTGTCCACCACTGGATATTAATCCGACGTCTTTGCACACATGAAAAAAATGTTGCGAGAGCACTTAAATGTGCATATGCTGCTTGTTTGGTCAAAGTAACACTTGTTGCATGCGTACATACCTAAAAAATCACATAGTAAGTAAAAAAGCCGGCGGTGTACAGGCCGGAGCTCGAGCCTGAGATATCCGATGATCGGAAAGTTGTGGAACAGCGCGCAAGGCGTGGTCACACTGTTATCGAACACGGATAAACATTCATTGAACGATGTTAGTGAATTTTCAGGGCTGCAAGCTCAGTTCTGCAGGTGCCAGCGGGAAATAGGCTGCTCCCGCCAAAATGCGCAGCACGCAGAAAACACGCATAATGATGTATGTAACACGCAAACTTCAGACTCTTGAGCATAAGGCGACGCATCAGCGTGGCAAACTGTTGGAAACGCCCTGCTGTCAGCAGCAACCTTGCTCTTTGGTCTGCACTGCATTTTGGGCAGCCAGCAGTAGCACGCGCAGCTGCATTATGCTTCCAGCAACGATGTATGCATTGTGTACAAGCGGCAGCACTGCCCGTGAACTTCAAAGTCTATCTGAATGCTGACATGGCGGCTGTCATCACTGGCAGCTAGGTGTGGCTGCTCGGCTTCCATGCAAGAGTTAATACAAGCCGCAACCTCACTGTGTTTCTGCATCAGCCACAGCTTCAGCTCAGATACATGTCAGATAAGCAATCCTGCAAAGCAGTATTGCATTGATGCCAGGCAGCTACAGCAGTGTACACATGTGCAGCCACATCCATGTTATCACAGGGCAGGAAAAAGCTTCACCAGGATGCAGCACCTGGCCTAGCCAGGAAGCTGTGTCCGGGTCATATGCATGATGACCTGCGAGTTCCCAGCGAGGGAGCGGCCTGGGCCACCATCCAATCGATTGCAGGGCCTGCGCCCTGCATAGAGAGCATGCAGGCCATGGTGCTTTTTCACACCATGCCTGGCTCGTGGTTGCTTATCAATGCCCAACGTGCTGGCCTAAAGGCAGTGAAAACATCAGCAAGCAATAGCAGCATTGACAGACACTTGCAGGAAAGACAGAAACTGTCACAGGGTCCAAAAGCCTCACCAGACGATGCAGCACCTGGCTTTTCCCCATGGCCAGGATGCTGTGTCCAGGTCACATGACCTGCGAGTTCCCAATGAGGGAGCGGCCTGGGCCACCTTGCGCTTGACTGCTGGGCCTGCGCCCTGCGTAGAGCACATGCAGGCAGTGGTGCTTTTCACACCACGCCTGGCTCGTGGTAGCTGATACCCCCCAATGTGATGGTGTAAAGGCAGTGAAAACAACCAAAACACGTTTAGACTAAAGGCAGTGAAAACAGGCAGTGGACACCTGCAGCAGCACCAACATGAAGACACACTCAGAAAGAACAGAACATGCCACAGGGCAGAGAACAGCCTCACAGGAGAGGTAAGACCTGGTGCTCATGACGCTCAAGGCACCGAAGACCTACAACCGCACCAACTCCACAACAAGACACGGCAGGTACGGTAGGAAGGACAGGACCTGCAGCTCAGCTGCCACATGTGCATTGTGCCAGGCTGCATTGTCTGGACGATTTGCGCAGGCCGTCAGGCCCCGTAACTGCAATGCACCTCTCAAATGATTATGTAAAGATTTTATACATTTGCTTGTGTGCTTGTTTGCGCCTGTGGTTTCGTTAACAGCAGCCACTACGATGATATGCCTGCGATGGGAAGCACGATGACTGATGATGACACGCTCGCTAGCTCGGACAGCAACATCATCAAGCCAAGAGACGGTTCAGCGATAGTCCTTCATTGCACAGTTTTGCTGCGAGACAGTTCAGTAGGAGAACTGGTGCTGGTACGAAGAGGCGACTTTCGTGTGACCTCCCTCAAAGCAGACAAGCATTATGGGCGACAACAAGGAGACCGTGGCTCAGGTGGGCAAGGGCTTGACGAGATTGAGGCTGGCTGCAGCTGTGCCAGAGCAGGGTCTGCTGAGTTGGGTGAGCTGTGTGCCTTCTGCCAGATCACCCTGTGGTGATCTGCTGCAGCCAGGGCTATCACAGCAGCTGGCACAAGCAGCATAGCTCAATAGGACATCTCAGCATCTGATAAATGCTATGGGAAGTCTTTTGCATGAAACAAACTGAGCACAATAGGCAAGTGCGGAGGGACAGCAAACACAACCGGCTGCAGATGTCCGAGGTTCACAAATGACTGCACAGCAGCGCAGCTGCATCCCACCCTTGCAGGTTTCCAAAGAACAACTGGCAGAGCACTGCTCCCGATTCAGGGCTAGTATTTTGTACCATGTGTCAGCTGGCACTGCATGTGGGCATCATACCCACAGTGCACCACTGCATTGCGAGATGCAACCCTGCAGCTACCAGCTGCCAAGCCAGCTGCACAGTGCTGTGCATTTCAGTTGAGGCGGTTGCTTATGACACACATGTCAAGAGAAATCCAGCAATAGTGAATTCACCGGCATCTGCTGCTGCGTGTTGCTGCTATTGCTGCTGTTGTTTGCTGCTGCAGGCCATGTACGGCAAGTCTGAGGAGGACCTTGAAAGGGAGGAGCAGGTGGGCAGGGCTGTGCCGCATTTAACCTTTCAATAGTCAGCAACATATGGTCGTGAAAATGCACTAGGAACGCCTGGCAACAGTTGTGCCGCACCAGATCTTGCCAGCAGCCACCACACCCCGGCTTCAACGTAATTACATGGGTGGCCAAGACTGCATTGCCGTGCCACTGGATCACCAGCACCAGCATGGCCATTAAACAGCAAACCTCTGATTGTCAGGCCCTGCTGCTGCTATCTGCAGGTTGAGCTCAAGCGGCTCATGAAGGGCCAGGCAGGCAGCGGACCTGGCAGCTAGGTTGCAACACCACTGCATAACTCAGGAATGCTTGTCACTGCTGGATGCACCTTGCACCCTGCACTGCAGGTTGAGCTCAAGCGGCTCATGAAGGGCCAAGATGTGTTTCGTCATCAGCCCACTTGGCCATAGATGTTTTGCACATGCTG
Organism: Tetradesmus obliquus; assembly: GCA_030272155.1. Taxonomy (NCBI): domain Eukaryota; kingdom Viridiplantae; phylum Chlorophyta; class Chlorophyceae; order Sphaeropleales; family Scenedesmaceae; genus Tetradesmus; species Tetradesmus obliquus. The sequence goes on from CP126205.1 coordinate 2,068,337, forward strand.
CACAGCCGTCATTCACGCCTCTGATCTGCTGGCTGCAGGTGGAGCTCAAGCGGCTCATGAAGGGCCAAGATGTGTTTCGTCATCAGCCCACTTGGCCATAGATGTTTTGCACATGCTGCACAGCCGTCATTCACGCCTCTGATCTGCTGGCTGCAGGTGGAGCTCAAGCGGCTCATGAAGGGCCAAGATGTGTTTCGTCATCAGCCCACTTGGCCATAGATGTTTTGCACATGCTGCACAGCCGTCATTCACGCCTCTGATCTGCTGGCTGCACCTTGCACCCTACACTGCAGGTTGAGCTCAAGCGGCTCATGAAGGGCCAGGCGGGCAGCGAGGAGGAGCAGGCTGCAGAGCACGACGCGGCAGTGCAGGGCGCTGCACAGGGCGACAGCGACTACGCAGGCAGCCTGCACAGGTGAGGCTGTTGCTGTCTTGCGCACATCTGTGCAGCGCGGTGAGCTTGTTAGTGACTCTCAATGTGGCGGCCTCTGGTGTGACAGCGACTACGCCAACAGCCTGCACAGGTGGTGCTGCACGCCAGCTGGAACGCTGCTGTGCACTGCTCTCTTTGCAGCACAACGAGCTGGTCATTGGCAAAGGCAACGCTGCTCTCCCAGAAAGGCTTTGCAGCGCAGTTCGCTTGTGGTTGGCTCCCTCTGTGCCGGCCCCTGGTCTGTCAGGGGCGCGGTGCTGTTGGAGCTGCTGCTGTTGCTTCACCATTTTCAAATTACTTATCAAGCCATAGCCACAACTGCTGTTGGAGCTGTTGCTGTTGCTTCGGCGCGCGGCATGTCCATCGCACAAGGGGCTGCTCGCCCTCATCCACTTCAGGGCATGGTGATGAGGGCAGCAGCTGCTTGTGCGATAGACAAGAGAGGCTTGCATACTTACTAGTGGCAGCTAACTGTGTTGGTGGCATGATAAAACGTCTCAGCATGATTTTTCTTGTGGCGCCAACAATAGGCAATGCTACACAAGCCAATGAAGGAGGCCTGGCAAGTGCTGGCCAGCAGCCTGTGGGTGCCACTTGTCAACATGGAGTTTGCAACTTGTGCTACGCTGCGTTCAGCTTCCCTTCTCTGCGGCTTGTTGCACTGTCACCTTGAAACCAGCACTCCTCAGCCCTGCTGCTGCTGCTGCTGCTGCTGTTGCTGCCACAGGCCCACTCGCACAGAGGCACCAGACGACCAGCTGGCTGCCACTGGCCGCATGTCAGTTGACGATGTGAGGCGGGAGTACCCCTCAACTGACCACTCTGCGCAGGGCGTCACCACAGCAGCAGTATCTGACAAGAAGCCCTGACGTGTTCGAGACATCACAGCAGTGCTGTGTCAGAGGCTTGATGCTGCCATGCATGTTGTTACATAATGCCTGATGTGAGGCGAATGTTACTGCTATGGCTGGATGGGTAATTGGAGATGATGTGATGTGAGGATACCCCTCAGGGCCTGTATTGGCCACTCTGCACAGACAGCGCGTCACCACAACAGCAGTAGCTGGCAAGAAGCCCTGAGTTGTTCAAGGCATGCTGTGCCAAGGGCCAATATTGCTGCTACGTTATGTCTCAGAAGACGTAGTGCAGCATGCACGGATATCCTATAAAAAGGTCAGCACGCCTGTCGTATGCAACAGCGGCTGTTGTAATGCAGAGGGCCTGCAGTGGGGAGGTGTGCTTTGCTGGTGCACACCAGAGTTGTATTATACAACAGAGTGGATGGTAGGAACCGTATGCGCACCTGGTGTGCTTTGCAGGCTACGCTGTATGCAGATGGCCTGCATATAAGGGGCAGATGCCGCTTGCGCCCTGGGATGGGGCGGATTTTTTTTAACCCAGGGATGGCCATTTGATGGGGCCCATGGGGCGGCTTGAAAACGTACCACTGTGCAGCCCTGTCTTACATGTTGTTACGAGCATATCGCCTTGAAGGCGATATGCTTGTAACAACATGTAAGACAGGGCTGCACAGTGGTACGTTTTCAGTTGCTTGAGTTGAATTTACAAAAGCCACGCCATGTGCTTTCCACCATGCAAGCACATCGTGATAGGCAGCCAGCCTGCTTGAGCAGCCAATGTTTGCTTCTCAGGGTTATGCAGCGGGCCCTTCTTGCTTTCGCCAGTGACGAGCTAAGATTTGATGCTTATGTCCAGATGGCATAAGTAGCGGCTCAGTCCAGGCACAGTGCAAAAAGCTGTGCCATTGGCGATCAGGCTGCAGATCATCCTCAGGATGCTGGAGCAGTGCTGTTACGACCGCAAATATCTGGCAAGCTTGTCGCAGGGCGGTGATTAGGCATGCGCGAGTCCTCTAAGCGTTGAGAATATAACTCTAGATATCATCAATATGCTTTTCAGCCAGTGTTTCGTCCCCACCGAGCCGAGCAAGCGAGCGTAATCGAAGTACTCTGGGTGTGTAATCAAGTGGTGGTCAGACACTGCGACAACAGCGGCGTGCTCGGGCTCTACTTATGTACCCTGAGTTTACAGCTGAAACTAACTCTTGTAAGGCTATTTCTGGGCTATATACTTCACTCCTGCAGTTGCTGGGTACAGCCCACTAGCACGCTTGAACGTGTGATACGGCATCAATTGGCAGAATTACAATATCATCCCTAATCGGTGAGATCCTGCTTCATCTAACTGTTCAGCCAACGAGTTTACCCGGATAGGTCGCCTTGGTGCCTACGAGGACTTCTACGCGCAGCTATGTAGCCAACCATCGGCAGCTCACCAGTTGCTGATCATTTCTGCTTGCTTATAGGTATCAACTACAACACTTGCGGGCTGCATATGCAACGCCTGAAGATGTCAATCGACGCCGGGGCCGGGAGCAGCAAGTCAAAGCATCATGCTCCCCCACCCCGCAGGGGCACTGGAGTTTACATACCAGGGTTTGAAATGGCCTCAGGGACAGCCGAGACCCCTGTGCCAATGACCCTCACAGCGACACCCACACCGGACAGGCAGCAGCAGAAGAAGAAGCAGCAGCCACAGCAGCCGGTTCCACGTTGCAGTGGCGGCAGCAAAGCCCCTAACACCAACAGGGCGACAAATTTATCACCAGTAGCTTCTGCTATGGGCTCAATGCAGCAGACGGCTCGCTCCCAGAGCAACGCTGCTGCAGCTTCTGGTGCTGGTGCTGCAGTAGCTGCCAGCAGCCAGCTCTTCTCAACAGCTGCTGTTAGACCAAAGGCAGTACACAAAAACAAGAGCCTAAGAAGCAGCAAGCCGCATGCAGCAGCAGCAGCAGCTGCAGTGTCTTCGGCTTTCGCACCTGCAGCCAGGTCTGCCTGGAGCCCACCAGCTGTTTCATCACTGCAACCGGTGAAGGCAGCTCAGCAGCAGCAGCAGCAGCAGCAGCGCCCACAGCTGCCGTATCCACAGTTGACCATCAACACTGGCAGCAGCAGCAGCAGCAGGGCTAACACACCGCAGCAGCTGCAGCTGACCCAGGAGAGCCTGGCAGCTGAAGCTGCTGGCTGCAGCCCTCTTATGATGCCGATAGAGCTGCTGCGGCTCAACAGCAGCAGCAGCAGCCAGCAGCAGCCAGCTGTCAGCACTGCCTTTGGTGCAGCAGCAGCTGTAAATGCAGCAACTCCCTTTGCACAGGATTCTGCAGACATTGTGCTGTTGCAACAGCTGGCAAATGCGCAGCAGATGCAGTGCACAAGCTCTGGTACCCTGAACAGCTTCGAGCTTGCAGCAGCAGCAGCAGCAGCAGCAGCAGCAGCACAGCAGCACGAGTACTGCGGCAGCTTTGAAGCGCAGGGCCCCCTGGACTCTAGCTCTGCACTGCAGCAGCTGCGGCAGGCTAGCGCTCCAGCTATGTTTGCTGGTGCAGCTGCTGCTGGCTATGGTGGTGCCAGCTACAGTGTTGCTGATGATGTGACAACACAGCTGGAGGACTTGCGAGTAGCCAGCTGGCCTCCGCCAGTTCCACGCAGGGCAACTGCCAGCACAGCCTTCCCACAGCAGCAGCAGATGCTGCGAGAGCAGCAGCGGCAGCTGTGTGAGCAGGAGCAGCAGCTGCGTGAGCAGCAGCAGATGCTGCTGCTGCAGCTGCAGCAGGAGCAGCTGATGCACGAGACGCAGCAGCAGCAGCAGCAGCAGCAGCAGCAGCAGCAGCAGCCGGCGGATGCTTCGGTGGATCATGCAATGGCAGTCATCGACTCTGAAATCACCAGGCTGCTGAACCTGCGAGCCAAGACCAACCAGTACAAGCTACAGACCACAGCTGCTGCTGTAGCAGCCCCAAGTGCCGGCTTCAGCAGCAGCAGGAGCAGCTTAGATGTGGTATCACCCTACAGCAACAGGAGCAGCATGGATGCTTCTTCATACGCTGTGCAGCGCAGCAGCCGCAGCAGCATGGAGCTTGGATACCAGCCTCCATACAGCAACAGGAGCAGCATGGACGCTAACCTGTGCGCCGTGCAGCGCAGCAGCCGCAGCAGCGTGGAGCTGATATATGCCCCGCCCTGTAGCAACAGGAGCAGCATGGACATTGGTGCTCCAATGGCAGTGCAGCGCAGCAGCAGGAGCAGCATTGATCTGGCTCCACAGAACCTCGGACAGTCAATGCCAGCCGGGTCTTGGCTGGCGCCTCTTCCCGAGGCACCGCAGCCGCCTGCTGCTGTGCTGCTGCAGCTGCGGCTGCAGATGGAGGAGCAGCAGCAGCAGCTGCAGCAGCGGCTGCAGCAGCGCCAGATGCAGCAGATGCAGGCGCTGCTGGCGGAGCAGGAGACGCAGCGTGCATTAGAGAGCCAAATCTTGCAGTTCCTGCCGCTGTGAAAGGCTTGGTGCTGTGTGTTTACGTGCTGTGTGCATGTGCTGTGTGTGTCAGCACAGCGGGGGTGCTTTTGGTGGGCTGTACTACTTGATATCAGGTGGGTGTGAGTGTGCACAGCTGGCTGATCTTGGTCCAGCACTGCGTCTGTGGAGCTTGACTTGCCTTGTTTGCGTTGTTGTGGGGTTGCATGATGCCTCACACAGCGATGGCTGGGTTGCTGACACAGTGCTGGCATGTCTGCATGATGCTGGCTTTCCGATTTTTCAAGTTTCACCAAACAACGCCTTTGCTCTGCAACAATGCGGCGGGACACTTTGAGCATCTTGGAAGCAGCAGCTTTGCAGCCTTGCATTGCTGTTAGTGGGCTGTGTGTGGTGTCCCGCTGCGGCGGGATGTGCTGCGTGCCTTTTGGGCCCAGCCTGCCTCGCATTAAGCAGCTTGTCCTGGTATCTGCCTTTGATCTTTGCACAACAACTGTCACAGGCCCTGGCTGTAGCCGGCATGTGCTGTGTGAATTTTGACCTGTGTCAGCGCTCTCTCACTGTTGCGCAAGCTGCTGCTTGTCACAGCTCCAGCTACGCGCTACAGAACAGGCAACTGACTGCATCTAGTGTTGCGGCTTTTTTGGCTGATTTGCATATGTTTTGCGCGCTGCAGATGCCTGTTGTGCAGCCCAAATTTGGCAAGGGATCTGGCGGATTCCTTGTTGTATTAGTATGGTGGAAGCTTTCTGCGCTGGCTACACACTCATCACGCGCATGAGTGACTGGTTCAGTACATGAGGCTTCTGCTGTCTGACTGGGGTTGCGGCTGCTTTGCATCTGAGGCTTTCGTCTGATCTGCAGCTATTGGCAGGCAGAGTAGGATGATATTATTCATACATACCTGTACATATCCCTGAATGCAGCCGCTTGGGTTGCTCAGCATGTGCTGCTTGTAGTGGCGGCTTGCAGTCTTGCACAGGGCTGCTTGGCGGCTGAGGTTCTTTCGTTTTGACGCTGCAAGCATACGGCTCCAGCATTTGTGTCTTTTCGAGGAACTTTCCAGGAACTTTTTGCAATTGTTGTGCATAGTTATGTTCTGTGAGGCATGTGGTGCGCCGCACCAGGAGACTTGGCACTGATCGGTGCACCAATCAGGGTCTCAGTCAGCAGTCTTGTTGCACAGACAGCAGTCAAGACCGCTGCAGCATCGTTGTCTGCAGGATGGGACAATGGTTGCAGCAGGCACCTTGGTGATGAGGCTGCTTGACAATGCGGCACAGCAGCAGCAGCTTGGGGAGTCAGCTTGCAGGATCTGTGTTTCCTGCAAGTGCATGTACATGTCTGCACTTGTCTTATCAAAAATGTCTTTTCAACTCGCAGGCGTCTGTACTGGTCACCGACTTGCAGGCACCTGTGCTCGAGTCCAATGCACAGGCGTCTGCGCTGGTCACCAAATCACAGGCGTCTGCCCTTGTCTTTTCCTGCAGGCGTCTGTACCGGTCACCAACTTGCAGGCACCTGTGTGCGACTCCAAATGCACAGGCGTCTGCGCTGGTCACCAATCACAGGCGTCTGCCCTTGTCTTTTCCTGCAGGCGTCTGTACCGGTCACCAACTTGCAGGCACCTGTGCTCGACTCCACATGCACAGGCGTCTGCGCTGGTCACCAAATCACAGGCGTCTGCCCTTGTCTTTTCCTGCAGGCGTCTGTACCGGTCACCAACTTGCAGGCACCTGTGCTCGACTCCACCTGCACAGGCGTCTGCGCTGGTCACCAAATCACAGGCGTCTGCCCTTGTCTTTTCCTGCAGGCGTCTGTACCGGTCACCAACTTGCAGGCACCTGTGTGCGACTCCAAATGCACAGGCGCCTGCGCTGGTCACCAAATCACAGGCGTCTGCCCTTGTTTCTTCAAACTGCAGGCACCTGTGTTTGTCTCCAAACCGCAGGCGTCTGTACTGCTCTCTCAACTCGCAGGCATCTGTGCTGGTCACCAATCCCTGGCGCCTGTACCTGTCTTCAATCACAGGCGCCCGAGTGGTCACCAACAAACAGGTGTGTGGGGTATGGTCAGTGGGCTTGCCTTCTCTGTGCCTTGAAAGAGAGCAAGTGTTGAGGCGATGATTGCCTGCTGACTGGTGAATGCTGAGTGCAACGTGATGCGGAGATCAGATCGCAGGGCCAGGGGTGCCTTGCTGTACCGCTGCACCAATGTGCTGCTGTCCTGTGTTGAGGTTGTGCAGTAGCGGTGCTGGCCTTTTTGATTGTGGGTGGGCTGCTCCCTGCGTGTGGAGCAGCCTGCCAGAGCGTGTTGTGCGTGTGCATGCTCCTTGTCGCATGGGCCAATGAGCAAGCTGGGAATTGCCAGCCGTTGCTGTGGCACTCCCAGGCTTCAAGGGGTATGCCTGCACTGTATAAGTACTATTTCTGGTTGTGTTGGGAGTGTGCCATTGCAGCTGAGGCCTGCAGTGGAATGGGTACGTGCCAGGAGCACTGCGGCTGGTGTTGTGATGCAGCAAGCAACATTCTGCTAGATGAAACCACGCACAAGGTGCCGTCATGGGATCTTGAGCCTCAGTGTGGGGTGCACTAGTACTAGCTGGGGCATGCTGCGTCAGTTTTGCTGCATCAGCTGTCAGTGTTTCCTGCAAACGTGTTATACCGAAGATGGGGTGGGGTGCAGCAGGGGCTTTCTGTGGGTGGTGTATGGCCGCTGCTGTCTTTGTATGGGGCTAGCAGCTCATGGGGCCATACATGAGCCCAGTTCTTTTGATTCAGGCGATGCACAGCCAGACAGACATACAGCTGTGTACAGCTCTGTTGGTGGGCTGTGCACTGACCTGCCTGACTGTGGCCTGGCAAACGCCTGATACTGTACTTGAATTGATCTCAGTTGAGGGACGCTTGGCGTGTGGTGGTGATGTTTCGGCAGGGCCGTGCCACTTGTAGGAAGCAACCTTTCTTCCTGGTGTGTGTGCCGGCCTTGCTTCCCTCTCTAGCATAACGGTGTGCGACTCCCTTGTCTTGCTTTGACGCAAAGCGCTGTTGGGGGGTATGGCGGCTAGTAGGCCGACCACTTGCTTTGTTGGCAGCACTTGCATTGATGGCTGAAGCCATTTTTGACCAGATCTTTGTTGGTTGAGGCCATATCGCACCAGATCTGTGTTAGCCGTGGCCAGATCTTTGTTTGCTGAGGCCAGATCTGGCTGGCCAGCTTGTGCTGTGTGGTTTCTACTAGCTGCTGGCAGTTCTCTGCATGCGCTGCTGCGCCTATGCCAGCTGCATGCTTTCAGTTTGCACACCGCGTGTGTTAGAATGGGGTTGTAGGAGTGTCTTGAGGGCATCTTTGCTCGGTAGCACTTTCAAAGCAGCACATCACTTGTGTGTTTGCTACCTGCTGGGTTTGTATGCATCTCTTATTTCAGCAGCCTGCTGAGACTGCTGTGTGGGGGCACAGGGACAGGGTGCTATGCAGCTACGGGCCGCCAGGCCATGTATGTGCTGATGAATTGCGGCTGTGTCTGGTGGCTTGTGGTATTCATTTTCTTGCTGTTGCTTGGTGCAGCGCTGCATTCATTCAGTGCTGCACCGGTCCTGTGCTCCGAGTATGCTAGCATATGCTGTGCATGTGCCGTCGACAGAGTGCAACGCAAACGCCAGGGGTAACACATTTCACATTTTCACATTTTGGAAGTCATGAGCCCTGGCTGCATGCGTTGCAGGTTGAAGGGGAGGGCAGGGCAATGCTTGGTTGCTGGTTGCTTTGTAGCTTGTTGCGGGCCACTGCTTGCTGTGACAGCATCAAATGCCCACTGGCCTTGGTGCGTCCTGGGTCTGCTGATGCAGATCTTGTCAGGTTGTTTTACTGTCCTGTTCTTGCACTGCAGATCAACAGGGTTTGCTGCATGTCCAATTGGTAGCCGCAGCTTAGTTGGGGCATTTTGGCTGCCTGCATGGCAGCTGTGTCATGGCTGACACAAATCATGTGTCAGTCAACCAAACACTCTTTGAACTGCTTGCAATGCGCTGCTGTTTTGCTTGCGGTTGGGCAGCTACTGTAGGGCATCACATGGTCACTCGACTCACGTATCAGGCATGTGTTGCAGTGGCTGTGTGATTGAACTGGGCGATTGCACGCTCCATAGTTACCCAAAACATGCGTCCATCTGCGCTGGTCAGCATCAGACTATCTGTCTTGTTCACTACAAGCAGACGGCTTGCATTTGGGCGCATGTAAGCAGTCCAGTGGTCTGCTGTTCACGCAGGTTGGGCGCTGTGCCGTGCCACTGCCAGGCGGACGCACCATGGCTTGTTGTACTGCGTCTGTGCGTTCAGAGGGCGTGCCTGACACGTCTTTTGTTGGGCTGGCTTGCCTGTTACTTTTGTCTCTGTGCTCTGGGGCTGTATGCAGTATCATGTGTCCTGCATGTTCACTGTGCTGTTGTTTGTTTGAACCCAAATCGTTTGCTGCAGCACGCCAAGATTGTGCGAGGGTGCGCCGCCCGTGCCTTTCCTGGGTTCAGGAGCTGGGCACTTGCAGGGATGGGGGTGTTCTTTGTGATTGTACTGGCGAGGCAGTGCCTCAGGCCCCCCGCAGTAGGGCTCGACTGACTGTGTGGTGTGTGGCCAGCCAGTAGGGTCCCATTCCCTTGGTAACAAGTTAAGGTTCCAATTGCCACGTGGGGTTTGACTTGGTTCTCAGGAGCAGTATAGCTATCGTACGGTACCATACTGTACTCCTACTTGCGCAACTTCATCATCTTCTACCTTTGTCTAGAATCCGTCATGTTAAATTATCAACAGTTGACAGTTGACAGTGATGACTCAGCAGCTGAGCTGCTGGCAGGCTGCGGATGGATGTCCGCAGCAGAGGCACCTTCCTGAAGAAACGCGGCACCTGTGCAGCTGACAGCAACAGCAGCGCTACCGCATCCGTGCTAAGAGGGGTTCAGCACTTGCAGCAGTGCTGCTGGCAGCAGCAAAATATCCTGATGTTATAACACAAGATATCTGCCTATCCTATTGCAGGGCGTTGATCAGCCGAAAAGCAATGATCTGAGCTTTAGAGGACGGTATCAATGGCCAATATCGGCTCTTATCCTGCCTTAAATTGGCACAGCCAAGCCAGGGAAGCGTGCGTCATCGACTGGAGGGCAACGGCTTCTCCATTGTTTCCAGCCGGTTCCATCTAGGACAATCAAAAACATTGAAATAAAGTTCTTTCTGTGACGAGCAGCATCGAAGCTATTTAAATACAGGTCTGCAGTTGCTGTGCAGAGCCACTAGCAAGCGCAGCCCAGCGCCAAGTCTTCCATTGCAGTTTTGTTAGCAATACTGCTGTTGGTGAGTTGCGACTGCGGCTGGTCTTCCAGCGAACAAGCTTACGAGGACTGTTCGCCCAGAATGCCTACGAGGACATCTGGTTGGAAGCAGTCCAGCCAGCCAGCGATTCTCGTAACTCACCTGTACAATTGTGTTGCCTGTAGGTATATCGGCAGTCACGGGCTGTGTACGCAACGTCTGCAGATGTCCACTGACGCCGGTGCCGGGAGCGGCAAGTCCCACCTGCATGCTCCCCCACCGCGCAGGGGCACAGGGGTCTACATACCAGGGTTTGAAGCACCTTCAAGGACAGTGGATACGCCCGTGCCGCCGACGCCGACAGTGACACCAACCCTTGACAGGCAGTCGCAGCAGCAACAGCAGCAGGCTGCTCGTTGCAGCAGTGGCAGCAATGTCTTTAGTACCCACAAGGCCATGACGCCACCCCCTGCAATGTCATCATCAATGGTGTCAGCACAGCAGCTGGCTCGCTCCCACAGCAACGCCGCAGCTGCTGCAGTTGCTGCCAGCAGCCAGTTTTGGTCCCCAGCTGTGGTGCCACCACAGCAGCAAGCGCACCAGGGCCCCAACTGCAAACCTCAAGCAGCAGCAACAGCACCTGCAGCTGGAGTCGTGTGGGGCCCGCCAGGCGAGACCCTACTGCAGCAGCGGGTGAAAGCATCGCAGCAGCAGCAGCAGCAGCAGAAGCAGCAGCGTGCACAGTCGCCCTACGTGCCACTGACCACCTCAAACTCCAGCACCAGCAGCAGGGACAACACACCGCAGCAGCTGCAGCTTACTCGGGAAAGCCTGGCAGCGGCAGCAGCAGCTGCAGTAGCAGCTGGCTGCAGCTCTCCAATGCTTCCAGCTGCAGTGCTGGGCCTTAGCAGCAGCTGCCAGCAGCAGCAGCAGCAAGCTGCTAATGTTGCTCTTGGTGCCACTGCTGTGAATGCAGCAACTCCCTTTGCGCTGGACCCTGCCAACATCCAGCTGTTGCAGCAGCTAGCGCACGCGCAGGAATTGCAGCGCTCAAGCGCTGAGGCTTTACACAGCTTCGAACTTCTGTCAGCACAGCAGCAGCAGCTGCAGCAGCAGCAGCTTGGCGTGCGGCAGTCAAGTGCACCATCCAGGTTTGCGTCTGCAAATGCAGCGGCTTGTGGCAGTGCTGCTGCCAGCAGCAACTCTCGGGAGGATGTAGCATCACAGCTGGAGGATCTGAGAGTAGCAAGCTGGCCCCCTCCAATCCCCTCCAGGGGAAATGCCGGCACAGCTCTCCCACAACAGCAGCAGCAGCAGCTGCGTGAGCAGCAGCAGATGCTGCTGCTACAGCTGCAGCAGGAACAGCAGCAGGAGCAGCTGCTGCAGCAGCAACTAATGCACGATATGCAGCAGCAGATGCAGCAAGAGATGCAGCAGCAGCAGGAACAGCTGCAGCAGCAGCAGCAGCAGCAGCAGCAGCAGCAGCAGCAGCAGCAGCCGACGCCTCAGTCAGTGGACCACGCACTTGCAGTCATCGATTCTGAGATCAGCAGGCTGCTGAACCTGCGCCTCCAGGCAAACCACGTCAAGCATCTGCAACACACTGCTGCTGCAGCTGCTGCTGTAGCTGCACCGCCCGCCGGCTGCAGCAGCAACAGGAGCAGCTTTGATGTCATGTCTCCCTACAGCAACAGGAGCAGCATGGAAACGTCTTCCTATGCTGTGCAGCGCAGCAGCCGCAGCAGCATGGAGCTGGTATACCCGGCTGCATGCAGCAGCAACAGGAGCAGCATGGAAGTGGGGACGCCACTGGCAGTGCAGCGCAGCAGCAGGAGCAGCATTGATCTGGCCCCATCCAACCTCGGGCCTGGCATGGCATCAAACCAAAACCTCGGACCATGGCTGGCGCCTCTTCCCGAGGCACCGCAGCCGCCTGCTGCTGTGCTGCTGCAGCTGCGGCTGCAGATGGAGGAGCAGCAGCAGCAGCTGCAGCAGCGGCTGCAGCAGCGCCAGATGCAGCAGATGCAGGCGCTGCTGGCGGAGCAAGAGAGGCAGCGGGAGCTTGAGGAGCAGCTGATGCAGTTCCTGCCGCTGTGAAAGTGCAGGTGTGCGTGACAGCGAGCAGTTCCTGCCGACATGAAAGTGCAGCTTTAAGCGACAGCTGATGCAGGTCCTGCTGATGTCAGCAGCTGTTGGGTGCTGGCTACACGCGCAAGCTTGCACTAGTTGTTGCTGCAGCGTGAAGTTGTGTGCAGCTGGCGGAGCAGGAGCGGCAGCAGTCTATAGAAAGCCAGATCATGCAGTTACTGCCGCTGTGAGCAGCTGTTGTGGATGCTGGCTGTGCGTGCGCGCTGCAAGCTGGCACAGCAATACTGCAGTATGGTGTGTTGGCAGCCGCTGCAGGGACGGCTGATTTGAGTCAGTGCGCTGTGTCTGTGCGGCGTAGCATGCAGGTTGGAAGGATTGGCACACCAGTAGCAGTGCTGGCAGGCGAGCAGCAGCTGCTGTTGCACATGACGGGCTGTCTGTATGTCTGGTTTGTTGTGTTTGAGCATGTTTTTTGAGCAAGAGCGCTGTTGGGATAAGCTAGCTGGGCTTGGAGCTTCTTCGGTGCTTGTCCATCCTTTGGATATGACACGCTTGAGCTGTGCTTGCGGCTGTTTGCTGTATTGAGGAGCGTGTGTCGGCTCTGCGCATGAGTTGTGTGCAAGCGCGATGGACTGTCGGGTTGAGCTGTCTATGTTTTTGATTGTGTGTCTCAGTAAGAGGGCTGTTATAGAAGCATTGGCTCAGTTTGGAGCTTCTATGCTGCTTGTAGGAAATGCATATGGAAATGCATTGGAGATGCATCTGGCGCAGTGTGGAGCTTTTGTGGTGCTTGTCCTCCCATGGGATGATGACACACAACACTTGCGAGCTGCCTGTGTCTGTCTGCTATGTTGAGATGCAAAGGTGTATTGGCTCTGCGCGTGCATCGTGTGTGTTTGAGTATGTGGTTTGGCAAGAGGGCTGTTGCAGCAGCACTTGGCGCTGTGTGGTGCTTCTGTGGTGCTTGTCCTCCCATGGGATGATGACACACCACACTCGAGCTGTGCCTGTGTCTGTCTGCTAGCAATGTTGAGCAAGGTGTATCGGCCGTGCGTGTGCATCTGGGTGTCTTGTATGCGGCCTGTGCGCCACCACACATGACGCCCTACATGCGTAACATGCGCTACATGCGGAACAGCCACCGTAGCTGTGCGTGTGCATCGTGCGTAGCAGCATCCTTGTGTCTTGTATGCGGCCTGTAAATCGCGTGTACATGAAGCCTTACATGCGTAACAGCCACCACAGTAGCAAACATCTTGCCTGCTCATACGCAAGGTCTGCAACTGCGGAGCGCTTTGCGTGGGGCGGTTTTGTGTTTGGGGGTTGTTTTTGGGTTGTGGTGGAGGGCAGCTCACACGGTGGCGGCTTAAGATGCTCACACAATGCCTGGGGCATCTAGCACGACGCCGGTGTTACAAAAGTGTTATGTCACTCTGCAATAACGAGGCAGGGGCGCTGGGAATTTTGGGTGTCAGCAGCTGTGCAGTCTCGCATTGCTGTGTATGGGCTGGCTTTGTGTAATCAACGGGCCGTTGCTGCATGTTTTGCATGTGTGCTGGGCCACTAGGCTCAGACACTTTGCTCAGCGGCTAGGCTCTCATACTGTGCCTTCCAGGCACTTGTGTGTGTGCTTTGCAAGGGTATGTGCTGCGCAGTGTGGTATGGTTTGGCATCGTCAGTTTCAGACATGCGGAGCATGTTACAGCGTCAGCAGCTGCAGCACTAATTGCTGCAGGCTTCAATGGTAACCGCTGCTGCATGTGGCTTGCATGTGTTCTGAGCCACTAGGCTCAGTCACTGGGCTCATACTGTGCCTTGCAGGCACTTTTGTGCTTGCTTTGCAAGGGTAGTGTGCAGCTGTGCAGTATGGGTGTGGCTTGGTTCAGCAGTATACGCTTTGAGACGTGCAGAGCAGGATACAGCAGCAGCAGCTGCGATGAGCGCTGCAGCCTTAATTGCTGACCGTTGCTGCAGGTGTTGCACGTGGCCTACGGCACCAGGCTCGGCGCCTGTATGCAGGTCACCTGCCCAGTAGTACTGGGCTGAGGCACTAGGCTCATAATGTGCCTTACAGGCCCTTGTTTATGTGCTGTGCATGGTCATGTGCTGCTGCGCAGTATGGTGTGGTGTGGTTCAGCATCATCAGTGTCAGACATGCAGAGCATGTGACAGCGGCAGCAGCTGCAGTACTAATCGCTGCAGCCTTGGACGCTGACCGCTGGCATGTGTTGCCTGTTTTCTGAGCCACTAGGCTCAGACAGCAGAAACTAGGCTCGGCCACTAGGCTCAGCCTTTAAATCTAAATTCGGAATCAAACTCGAAAGTACTGGATGCACGGGTACATCTGCAGGCCGGCCTGGGGCTGCACCAGCAGCCATATTGCCTGTTCGCTTTGTGTGTGTCAGCTTGTCTTGGCGTATGCGCCTACTGCTGCTATTTGCACGAAGGTTGGCTTGTCTCAGAGGTTGGGGTTGGCCGGCTTTTCGGCTCCTGTTAGTGTGTTGACAGTAGAGATGCACCAGCTGCTGCTTGTCACAGCCTTGCTATGAGGTCAAGGTGATAGGCAAATGATTGCAGCTGGTGCTGTGTATTTCTTGCCTGCGTTGCAACTGGCTGCGCGTTGTGAAGGCCCATTGTGCGGTGACAAAGGTGTTTGTCGCCAGGCAATCTGGCCTGGCGCTGCAGATCTGTCATACCCTCGGGCAGGAGTGCTATCCCTGCTGCATGCCTGGTGTTGTCAAACCAGTGCGCACATCTGGTTGAGCCATGGCTAATCGCTGTGGAAAGCCACCACCTATAGTTTGTGGTGCTTGCCTGCAGACGCCAGGATGAAGGTTTGCATCATCATCAGCACCATTCATGATGATGGATGGTAATGATGATGCCAATCCTGTCTTCCTGATGAAGGAGGGGGAGAGGCAACAGCAACAGCAGCAGCGCAGCGCAGCTGCGGTACTATTCGTTGCAGGCTGGAACGCTGAGAATGCCAGCCGCCGCTGCTGTTGTATGACGGCCTGGCTGTGCGGCTTCTGAGTTCAAGAGGCTGCAGCATTTTAAAAGCGTACCTTTTGCGGCTGCTTACAGTCATGTGGTGTGCAGAAGTGTGCGGAGCTTGCCGATTTGCAGTGCAATATCTCTGCAGGTCTGAGTAACGGCTCACGTGCTTACTGTTGGCTGCATTGTGTGCTGCACATCAGTATGCCTGGCAGCCAAGGGTCTTGCTGCACTGTTGGTCTGCTTTCTGTTGGCTGCATTGTGTGCTGCATATCCGTCCGCCTGGCCGCCTAGGGCCTTACGATACGGCTGCACCGTTGTTCTGCTGTACTCTGGTACTGCAGTGCGTCAGCACTGTCTGTTACTCCATAGCTTTTGGAGGTCTTTGTGCGCTCAGCGCTGCCCTTGTATTGCGGTGAGAGTGTGTGTGTTGCGTGCATGCTCCCTGTTACATGAGATAACAGGGCAGCGTGAAGTTACCGGCTGGTGTTGCACTGTGCTTTTTGGAGTGCGTCGACGCAGTTATTGTGTGGTTTTGGATGTTTGGGGTGCCTCTTGGGAGTGTGCCTGCTGCTGCGCAAGGCATGCACAGGGGTTTTGGGTTTTGGAGTTCAGGGAATGCAGGCTCCAGCTGTTGTTGGCTGCAGGTTGTTTTTGAGTCCAAGGACTGCAGGCCTCAGCGGCTGCTGGCAGCAAGCAGCAGTTGTCCGCCTGCGTGAATTGCCTTCCTGCTGCCTGCGTGAATTGCCTTCCTGCTGGCTTGACTGAGCAACCACACCATGCCAGGCCTAACACCCACGCAGAATCTGCCATCTTCCTTCTGCCTGGGTGGAAGCCCAGCTGGTGCATGTTCTTTTGTGTCCGTCTTTTTGCTTCTGTGGCTCTTGCTGTTTGGTGAAGCCAAACGGCAGTGCACAGTGGGGCACCTCTTTTGTTCAGCCATTAAGGTGCTGCCAGCACGTGCCTTTTGTAGTTCAGAGATCGCACTGCCTGTTGGGTGTGCCCTTCTACCCCTATTGGCATGCCAGTGTGCTGCTTCTTGTCCTGCTGCCGCTGTGTTATGCACTCTCAGCTCAGGGAACCAGGAGTTGGCACCCCAGTTGCTGCTGCTTTGCGCTGCAGACTTGTGCGGCTGCTGCCACGTCGTCGCTGCTGCTGCAAAATGTGGCAGCTGCACGGGTGTCAAAAGGCCAGCAGAAGCGCCAATAGCTTCTGCACTGGAGGAGAATATAGCACGTGCTGCGCTGATCATGTTTGAAACCACTTGAATTCAGCGGCTTTGGTTTTCAATACGGAGTGCGACGTTTGCTATGAGCAGCGTTGCTTGGTGGTGTTTGTTAGAGGCATAGCTCATCACTTGTCTATTTGCTATCTGCTGCCATAGGTGATCTGTTATTGCGATAGCTGTGGTGTGCTTGGGGCTCATAAGCATTGTGTGATGGGAGGTTGAGGCCGCCTAACCGGCCATGCGTTGAAAGCAGCCGTGTTGGGCGGTTGTGGGTATTGCTTGGCTCTCTCGCTGTGCACAGCGCAGCGCATCTCCCCAGTGCCGCACTTGTTGCGTGCTCAAATGCATGCTGGTGTATGTTGTGCTTGTGCCGTCGACAGATGCAATGTGGGCAGGTTTTGACGCCTTGGCTGCAGGCGTGGCAGAGAGGGCAGAGCAGGGTAATGTTTGGCGCGCTGTAGCTGCGCTGGTTGGTTTTGTTGGTTGTTACGGGCTGCTGCTTGCTATTGCATCAGATACCCAGTGGTTTTGGTGCGTCGCCTGTCTGCTATTACAGATCTTTTTGGCCCTTTGCGACTAGGCTATAGTTGCATTGCATGCGGAGGCTTTCTACGTGCAGAGTTGGTGGCCGGTATATGTTCTGGTACACACATTTTGAGACCACTGCTTGGTACGCTTGTTGACTGACACGCATTATGTGTCACCAAAAACACTTTGAACTTGTTTGCGTGTGTGCAGTTTGCACAGGCAGCTGATATGGCTGTGGGGTGTGACGGGTTCACCAGAGCTGGTGCCTTGAGCCACGTGCATTCCGTCCGTCCGCGATTCGACTGTCAATTGCATGCTTCCAGACAGCTGGCACGGCGCGAGCGCTCCGGCTGCGGGCCTTGCATTGACCCGTGTGCAGGCTGGTTACTGACCCCAGCACCATATGCATGTGCTGCTTATCAGCAGGACCAGCTGACACAGCGCAGCATCCGGGTGTGTGGGCAGTTGTGGAACTGACAGATTTGGTGCGGAAGCTCACTCACCAGATTTGGTGCTGTGCAGGTTTTGACAATCAACCAAATCAATCAATCAAAATTTTTGATTTGAGTGAATTGTGATTGCTTCTGCGGCGCACTGGTGGCTCCAAAAGGCAGCCGAAGCACTGGCAGTCCAGCATGCGCAGCTGCTGTTGGCGTGTGTTTCAGCAGTTTTGCACTTGCTGTCTGTGCTGCACTGCCATGCTGGCGTGTCACGTCTTGCTTCACCGCACCGCATCCTTGCTGTGAGGCTGTTGTTATGTCTGTGCGTGAGCTGGCATGGCGGCTCAGCACAAGAGGCCTTTGTGTGGCTGTGTGCTGAACACAAGGCGGCCTCAGCATGCAATTTGACGGTTGACATGAGACGGCATGTAGCCTCGTGGCTGGCAGGAGGTAGTATGCAGCTAATGACCACGTGTTGTGAAGGTTTCCTGCCATGGCATTTCTGATCGTACACAAACCCAATTGCAAGGAAAAGTTGTTTATGTACACCTATCCTATGCTATCCGAGCCGGTATACCTGTAAGTTCGGCCACCAAGCAGTGTGAGGTGTACACAAGTATCCAGGGTCCGTGCGCAGTTCCAACTGAGCAGTGACGGCGGCGCCAAGGGTGTCAGGCGTATATCGTGCTGGTGGAGGTGACTCTGGTGACAAAGAAATCGAGCAGTATGATTACCAAGAGTGCCGAAGCCCAAAGTTCAAGGGAGCTCCCAGCAGTGGACCACACTTGCAAGCTGTAGTGATAATGCTGCTCAAACGATTCGCCCCACGCTGCCCACACCATTAGCCACGAGAAATGGCGCCCTACAGGCTACCACACGCATGCCTGTGAGTCATGCAGAAACCAAACCCAGGAACAGAGCCGTGCCATTTGCAGGCCACGACAGCAATAACACGCCCCACAACGCCACGGGGTACATCAATCAACAGGTAAGTTCACGGCAAGACCCTGCCTAGAGTGTTTGGCAGGCTGCAAGTACTCCTGGCTTGGTGGATGTGTAAAAACACTTAGCCTAGTGTGGCACACCAGTGGCACCAGTGGCAGGCCTGCTTGGGGCGCTGCAACCGAGTCACCCACAAGTTGAGCAGACTGCACCACTCCACACACCACACCATAACAGCATTGCACCACGCGTTGCTGACCCGCGCGCACAGTGGCTAGATATGCATGCATCGAACCGCGCTGAAAGACCTCGCAGGTCTGCACACTGCTGCAAAGCAAGCATCAAGCGACGTACATTGACACTGACCCCCGTTTTGGTTCTAAAATTTTTGATGGTCCTGGTACTACGCGTGACAGAGTGACACGTGTGCCATTCAGCATAGACGCATCGGTCACGCTGATGTGTGCAGCCATCCGTGCAACCACCTAGCGATATCCCAGACACGACTGTTCACACGCGTTGCCACACCTCACCACACACCCCCAGTTCAAAACCCCACAGCAGTATGCAGCGCAGCACCCCGGCTTCTAACGAAAAGAATAACTTCCTCCAGCAACGTTGGATGAGTACCAAGGCATCAGCTGCTCTCGCTGTTGCGGCTGCTGCCGCTGCTGCTGCATGTTGTGCAAGCCAAGCCAGCAACAGCAACAAGCGCGCCGCAGACGAAGAGCACACACACAGTCGCACACAATCATACGCACACAATCATACACAGCCACCCCAATAGCAGCGATGCAGGCAGTGAAACAAAGCACAGTCACGCAGTCACACGACTGGCGCTGGGCTTCTGTTCACACTTGCCTGCAGCATGGCACGCCAGCCAGGCGTCTGTCACACCATTGCGCTGCCGTTCAAATGCGTTAGAGAGCACAGCAGGCTTCATGCAAAGACACGATGACCGGTGACTGAACCGCAGCAAACAGCTGCAAAGTGAGCAGCCCCAATCATGCTCACATCACACATGCAGTACATGCAGCACCCGCACACGCACAGCAACTCGCCACCCATCAGACACCTGCCTGCAGTTGGGTGGTGCGCTGCCACAGCACCACAGAAGCTGCTGTATACAGAACCAAGCAGGGCTACTGGCAGTTGCCTGCCTCACGCCTGGCATGGTGCCCCAGTCAGCGTCAACAGCCAAGGCTAGCAGGTTGCAACATTGCCTCGTTGATTCAACCTGCAAAAAATGGCCGGCTAACAGCTGCTTACAAGCTGTCAAGCTGCCGCAGCAAGACAAAAGCGCGGGCACAGCAGCAGAGCTTGGTCCAGCAAGCCAGCATGTGGGCAGCAGTGCAATGCCTGATGTAGGGCGCTGTACTGCAGACACGCGCACAGCCAGCGGCGGCATAGCCGTACAACAGAAGCACTTGTTGCCCGAGGACACACGCGGCATACACACCAGCATGCATAGAGCGTTGCCAATACATAATGCGTTGCCAATACATAGAGCGTTGCCAATACATAATGCTTCCTAGGTGATTTGGATAATCCCCACAGGTAAGAGTGCAGTAGTAGACCGTCAAAGTATCGCCGTGCACCACACATCAGTTCAGGCGCGCTGCCGCAGCCAGTACTACATCGCCATGCAGGCCTTCTGCAGCAACTGGGAGTGGTGCTGCAGTGCTCGCACTTCATTCCATAGCCCTGGCTTGCTGCAAGGGCAGTACAAAGAGCAGTGAAACTGTAGCTCCTCTCAACAGCAACACAAAACCACGCTGTGGCATTGTAAACAGGCAGCCGGTGCCAAGGCACAAGAACGGGCGTTGCGTGTGTGGCGGCTGTCCCTGCTGCACCAAGCAGCCACGCACAGGCACACATCGACGCCGGCACAGCACCTCAGCAGCACGTGAATACTGCAACCACGACCGCGCACCAAACAGGGATCTCTGCAACCCGCACACAGGGACCGGTGTGTTGTCACACTGCAAGCCATTGCATAGCTGCAACGGCAGCACAGGGCAAGCAGCCGCCGAAACCGGCAGGGCCCCGCCGTCCAAATAAGATGTATGACTGCCATACAAATCAGCACATACACGTGTGTGAGCACGTGCATCTGCAACAGCAGCGTTTGCATAGCAGACAACCACAGCCGTGTACCTAGACTGCCGCGGCATTTGCAGGCACCACTTGATTGAAACAGCCAGACGCGGAGCAACTGCGCCAAAGGAATGGGGATTGAGCGTGGGTGCAAAGTGCTCTGGAGGTGTGCGGTGACGTATGATGCACGAGTCAGCAGGAGGATGGCGATCTGCGACGCCCCTTGCTACCTTTCAAGCAGGGGCCATGTGCAGCAAGTGACCGTTCAATCCCAAAAATATACTTCACTCAAGCCGGCACCCCGGCTGGCTGCTTCTAGTGCATCACCGAGCACGCAGGGTGCACATGCCCGTTTTGCCACACAGCTGACTGGCAGCCAGGCGCACAGCACAGGAATCGATCACACAGTGCAAAGTGCAGATGCACCAAGCCACTGAACCAAGAAAACAAACCCTGCAGGAAGCTGCGCAGCTGCAACATGCACTGTGGCAGCAGGCGCCAAGTTTAGCGGCCGCTGAAGCCATTAGGCAGAGTGGAGCTGCTCAGCTGCCCCAGGGGTGTCAGCAGCACAAGCGTCAGCAAAACCGGGGATCGGGGTGTAAACCCCAGCCCCAAAACCACGGATTCAGAACGTGCCGATGACAGATAGACGAGCTCACCGCCTACAGCCCGGCAGCCCAATGCCAAACCACAGCAGATGTCCAGATGCAAGCTGCATGTGCCTGAGAGGGCTACCGGCACCGTAGGTCTCAAACAGCCACCACCACACTCTCTGAACCGCCTTTTCCCAACCACCAGACGCACCACAGCGGCCCTGCCGGGCGCAGCCTGGCCACACCACACGTGTCCCTGCAAACAAACCAGACACACCTCGCTCTTTTGCACAACATCGGCACAGCGGCATACACGTATACATGTTCCAGCCGCCTGCGATATCGCAATACACAGATTCACTGCCGACCACAGCCAGCCACAACCAAGGAAGCTGCCTTGTCTGAGTTCACACATTCCAGCCACCCACAGCACTAGCAAGGGTACCCACACACACGCTAACCACGCTCGAAGGAAGAGCAGCAAGCATACCAACCCAGGCCCTAGCGGAAGAATGATCAACCCAGCCTGCTGCATTGCAGAAGCCGTAGCATCAGGCAGCGCCAATGCAACCTGCAGCTCCTGAGCAATCACAGCAGCAGCAGCACATTGAAACCTGCCAGCCAAAGCACACTCCAGGCACCCAACCCCCCAGCTCTTGACTGCTGGCTGCCGCCACACCAGCACATGTACACCTCTGCGGATGATCTAGCTCGACAATGCAGCGGCAAAGCAAGGTGATATCAACCAAAAGTGCATGTATTTTGCACGCCATCTAAGGCGAGCCAACATGGCTTCCAAAGGCAGATGCTGCAGCTGCGGCAGATAGCAAGGCACAGCAGCCGCAGCGCAGCACGCATCGCAATGCAAGGCTATGCGCCAGGCACAATCCACGCAAACGAAGGCAGAAAGGAAGGCCGTGCAGTGCTGGGAGGCTGCAATAGCAGAAGGCAATGCAGGTGAGGCAGTACAGCAACAGACGCAAAGAGCAGCGTAACAGATCAACTCCAGACAAACCACGCGCTTGTAGGGCACCGGTGCTCAACATATCTGCAACATGCGCAGTAACGCTGTTGCAGCTGTGTCCCCCACCAGCCTAGTTGCCACTTGCCGCATAGAGCGCCGTGAGATGCTCGCACAGCAACCCAGCAGGCAGCGGACAAACAAAAGCCCAAAGGACTCCAAAGGAAGGGCAAGCGTGGCAGACACAGGCTTCCAAAGGCATGGAGCACCGCTGTACACCACTGCCTGCGATGCAATGCGATGCAATGCATCACACTGCTGCAAGCAAAGGAATAAGCTGGTGCACATCACCATAAAAACTGCTGCACGCCTGCACTCGGCCCAGCTAGCACGCTCCAAATGACAAGCGCCTGGAAAAACTGGACACGTAAAACTCGGCAGTTCTGTGCTCAGTCAAAACAGCTGGCGCCACATGCAATCCAGCTGCTCGCATCAAGCACCCAAGAAAGGAGAATCACTACGTGAGCTAGCAGCGAGCCGCACCAATGCTGACGCACCCGCGCCACTGCTGCAGTGCAATGCACACCTGCCAATGCTCGGCCCTAGCGACGACGGATCCACACCAACAGCTACTATGCGCCTGTTGTGATCTGCTATACATCCTCCACCCCAGCTTGTGCAACTCGTCTCTCCAATGCCAGCTACGCAATGCCAGCTATGCAACAGCTGCGCCCAGCGCCAACCACACGCCCGCGCAGCAGCAGTTTTCATGCAGACTGATGCAGATAGATGCCAGCTGCCCCTGGCAGCCCCCCACGCATGATTCTGCTCCACACACATCCAGCGCAATGCACATACACAGAAGCAGAAGCTCCTGGAAGCCTCACATGTTTGGAAACCGGCAGACAGCCATGCGCAACCCACCAGTGTTGGCACAGAAAGCAGCACTGTGAGTGCCACATCCTCCTCCTGCTGGCCGGCCATCAGCATGGCACGGCAGCCCATAGCGTCTTTGATTCGCACGCCGCAGCAGCAGCAAGCTAGCTCGCAAACCCCACACACAGTAAATGGCTGCATGCCAGCGCCCTGCAGCAGCATCAGGTTTCTGGAGCCGCGTGCTGCGCACAGCTGCTCAGCTATCAGGCTAGAATATTCTTTGTCACGAGCCAGCAGAGCAGGCATTGGCTGATGTTTCAGCACCCCTGTATTGAACTGGTCTCCCAACTGCAGTGCAGCTTGCTGGGCTGGCAATGCCTTGCTGCTTTTTAATCAGCAAGGCACGCGCCTGCCACAATGCAAGGTAACGCATGTCTGCCGGGCAGCAGCAGCACACTGAAGCACGCCGACACACCCGGACAGGCAGCAGGTCTTTGAATAATGCTCTACTGTACGATATACGCAGCAGGCTCAGCAGCTGCAGGTAGCTCACAAACATGCATGTATGCACAACCCTCCAAAACACGAGCACTACACAGTCAAACTGCGCATACGGCCGCATGCAAGCTTGCAAGCAGGCGTGCGGCAGTCATGCACATGATGGCAAACACCCACGCATTAACAGCCAAGCCAGAGCAAGGCCAATGCACATGCTGGTTGTGTGTGCATGGCCTCTGCAGTGGCTATGGCTGCACACCAAGCTTTCCATATCAGGAGCAGTATGTAGCGTTCTGTCAGTTGAGGCACACGCCAGGGTTCAACCACACGCCGCAACATGGCTGCTGCAGCTCGCTGAACACTCGGCGCGGCTCAGCATGGGGGGCAATTGTGCAGCAAGGCTGCCTGTGCACCACGTGTTTTGGCGTAACAGCACAGTGCAAGCCCGCCGCTACACATTTCTTGATGGTTCATGTCAGGGACACACCCACAGACGTACTGAAATGGTACACACAAGTTTTTAAGGAGTCACGGCAGGCCTAAAACCACCCGCAGAATCGACTACATCACACCGTAACACATACACGCAGCCAGATGCTGCAAGATATGCCCCCCGATTCCAGCACCTCAGCACGGCCAGACATTGAGGATGCCACATGTCAGCGACATGATGCGATGCCCATGCCAGTGTGTGCAAGGTGCAGCCTTGGTGTCTGCAGATGACATCAACCACGCAGCGCCGTGCCAGGGGTGGTGCTGCAGCTGATGTGGCAACAGCAAACTCAGAACCTGCACGCGCCGCGGCGCATACAGCATGCCTGCCGCACACACAGCTTGCGAGTGCTGAGGCACCGCTGGCATGCCCACATCTTGCACAGCTCAGCACGCCGCGTGACAGGCTGCGCCGCATGTGCTGCGCCGCGGGCCTTACGCCACAAGTGGTGCAATGCTGGCAGGGATTGCCGGCATGCCCCACATCTTGCGGAAGTCCTCAAAGCCCACGGTTCCGTGGCAGTCTGGGCTGCAACTGCGCCTCAAGGCATCAGGCCTCACGCCACCAGCGGCACAGTGCTGGCAGGGATGGCCGGCATGCCCCACATCTTGCGGAAGTCCTCAAAACCTACAGTACCATCGCAGTCCGCGTCCACCTCCTTGACCATAGCACTGGCCATGTCCAGCGACATCTTGCGGCCAGCAGGGCCCTTCATGGTTGGCCGCTCATCCTGCAGCACCTGTGGCAGCAGCAGCAGCAGCAGCAGCATGTGTCTGGTGAGTGCTGGCACACATATTGCGGCCAGCAGGGCCCTTCACGGTGGGCCGCTCGTCCTGCAGCACCTGCAAACGGGTGAGCAGCATGTGCACGAGGTTAGTGCTGGTACGAAGGACATGAAGCCAAGGAACGCAGTCATCGCCATCACACCAGAAACATAGGGACTACAGCATTCACAACACGGAGACAACAAAGAGGACACATAGCAGACAAAGAGAAGGACACAACCTGCACAGACCCTAAACCCACCTGAGCCAGGTCTTCCACGCTGATGTAGCCATCCCCATCACGGTCCAGCTGCTCAAAGCTGCGCCGCACCGCGTCCCTCCTCTTTGCCACGCGCGCGCTGTCCAGCATCGCCGCAATGAACTCCTCATAGTCAATCACGCCCTGCCCGGACATGTCTGACACCTGGAAGAGCTCGGCCATCTCGTCTTCGTCAATGGCAGCGCCGACTTGTGCCAGGGCCTGGTGCAGGTCGTGCGCGTCAATGCGGCCGTCGTCGTCCTTGTCCATGGCCATGAACAGCTCCTGTGGCAAGACAGGAAGCAGCAGCAGCAGCAGCAGCAGCAGCAGAGGGTCAGCAGCAGCAGCAGCCGTTGTTCAAGAGCAGCGGGCTGAACTTGTCCAAAAGCACGAACAGCTACTGGGGGCAGCAGCAACAGCAGCAGCAGCAGCAGGGAGCCAGCAGAGGACCAGCAGATGCCTGCTGTAAGCAGTGCTGGTGATGCAAGCAGGAGGTGGTTTTAAGCCTTGCCCAGGCGCCTCACCCGCAGCCGGTTCACATCCTTGTCTGTCAGCGTGCGCGCCAGCACCACCAGCGCCAGGCGCTTCATGTGGTTCATGTTGGCAAACGCGCGCAGCCGCCGCACCATGTGTGCGCCCAGCGCCGCCGCAGGCGCAGCCGCGGGGCCGTCGCTGAGGAACCAGCGGTGCTGCAGCAGTGCGGCTGCTGGGGAGCGCTGCTGCGGGTCCATCACCAGCATGTCTCCAATCATGGCCTTGGCAGCCTCGGTGACGTTGTCCCACTGCAGGCGGACACAGCAGCAGCTGGTGGTTGTGCGGCAGTTACACCATGAATGGCTACTCAGCAAAGCAGCATGCAAAGCATGTCTTCGATCCTGGTGACGTTGTCCCACTGCAGGCGTTGTGGCAAGCAGGGACGTCACGCAAGTGCTAGGTAACTTTGCAGCAAACGAGCCGGTTGACACCTGATCAACTGCTGATCAGATTGGCCAGCGGCCATGCAAAAGCCTCAAAACTGATACGCAGCGGCATGCAACATCAGCTGACAGCAGCGACTCAGGCAGCCGCCTGCTGCTGGGCTCACCTCGCGGTTCACGAAGCTGTAGCTGCCCTGCTGCACCTTCTGCAGGATGCGCGAGTCGCTCTTGCCGCCAAAGGGCGGGTAGCCGCACAGCAGGATGAACATGATCACGCCCGCAGACCACACATCAGCCGCATTGTTGTAATCGCGCCGTAGCACCTGCGTGGTCAGCAGAAGCAGTGCAAATTTTCAGCGTCAGGAACGCAGCAACTCGTTTTGTTATGCGTGTTAGATGTGCACCTTGCCACAACACCTGCTGATAGTGTTGTGCTGGACACCAGATGCAAGCTCCCATCAAGCTGCCACCATATCACCTGCTTCGGCTCGAGCAAGGCCGCACCTCAGGCGCCACGTAGTAGGGCGTGCCAAACTTCTGGCTGAGGCGCTGGCCTGGCTTGCAGAACTCGCTGGTGCCAAAGTCGATGACCTTGAGCACGGCATCCGGGCCCTTGCTGGTCAGCAGGATGTTCTCGGGCTTCAGGTCCCTGCGGGAGGCAGATGCAGCCAGATGGAGTCATATGCAGCGGATGACTGTACTCATCATATATTAGAAGAGAGACTGTGTTGTTCAAATTGAAGCGTCACAAGCAGCATTACATGCCCCCGGCGCGGGTCGCGTACACTATCACCATGCGAACTGCAGCAGAAACGCATGCATGCAACAGCTTGCTACTCAATCGCAAGCGGAGCACTGCTGCAGCTGCCTTCTCGGCGCGCCAAAACGCTCAGCAACTGCGCCCCCAGCTCTCTAAACGCCTCGAATCACACCAAGCCCACCTGTGCACGATGTGCTTGCTGTGTGCGAAGCTGATGAAGTCCAGCAGCGCGCGCATGATCACAGCTGCATCGCGCTCGCTGAAGTGGCCGCGGCTGATGATGCGGTCAAACAGCTCGCCGCCGCTGCACAGCTCCATGACCAGGTGGTAGTGTGCATCATCCTCAAACACGTCCTGCAAGCCCACCACGTGCGGGTGGCCATGCAGCATGCGCATGATGGCCACCTCCTTAATGATGCCTGCAGCAGCAGGGGCAGAGGCGCACAACACAGCCGGTTAGCATCATTGGCAACAGTGGCTGGCATGGGTGCCGGCAGCAGGCGGTTTGCTGCAATTCCCACGCCTCAGCTGCTGCTGCTGCTGCTGCAAGTTGAGATGTGCAGGGCTAGGCGTGCTGCAAGGGCAAGCTGGTAAGCCACTCGCGCGTTGTGCTGCTGCAATTCTTGGCGTGCCATGCACTGCCACCGCTGCAAAACTGCCATTCGCTCCTCCATGTCACAACTGTTCCCCCTGCTGATGCTAATGCTGTGCATTTTGATCAATAGTGCCATCAAAGCTGTTTGCAGCTGGTTGCTGTGAATCCTGACTGTGCTGTGCAGCGAGCAGGGGATGGAACATCCCCAGCACACCTCGACTTCCACAACTGCGAAAGCATACTGAGACCAACACTGCAGCGCAACCGCTGCAGTTCCGTCTGCACAGGAAACCCACCTTCTCGCTGCTTGAGGTCTTCAGGTGATTTCTGTACAGTTTTCACCGCAAACTCCTGCCCAGACTTGATGTGGGTGCATGCCTGTACCTTGGCAAACGCACCGTGCCCAATGATGCGGCCAATCTGGTAGGTATCCTCAAACACGCGCTGCCGCGCTGCATCCAGCTCCTGTCGTGCCTCTGCAAGGGACTTTTCTACCTCATCATGATACTCTGGCGCTACAGCCTTGCAGCTACAGCTGCGGTGTGGAGATACCACGCCTCTGTCCTGCAACCTGGCGCTGCCCGCACACCCGCACACATTGCCCATGCCTGTTGCCCTGTTGCTGTTGCAGTTGCAGTGCCTGCAGCCGCTGGTTTGGCGGCCGCCGCTGCTGCCGTTAGCGTGGCTCCAGCTGCTGGTCGAGCTCCAGCTGCTGAACGCGGCTGTGCAAGTGCTGCTGCTGTGCAAGTGCTGCTGCTGTTCGACTACTGCGGATGGGCCGTCCTGCAAGCACAGCCAGCAGACAGGTTGTCAACCCGCTCAACACAGCGGCAACGCTGAAGACGTTAGTGGACGCCGGACTGGTCAGCCAAAGGTCAAGTCCACAGCTTAGCTGCTGCTGCAAAGGCCCTGGTGCATGCGGGGTCTGACTGGTGAACTGAGCGACTGCGACTGATCCATAGATCATACCAAAACCACCCAAAGTGTCGTGCAATTGAGTAATGGGAGATTGACGCTGCACAGTAGTGGCGGAGGTGTTTCGAATGAAATCATCCCACCCGCCGATGGGCGAGCTACTTGCTTTTGAGTATCTATGAACATATCAAAAGACGCTTAGCCTGCTAGGAGGCCCCCGGCAATAGCCCCGACAAGGCTTTCCGACCAAAAGCCACAGACCCTCCAACTCGGCTTTGCATCTCACCGTGCAAGCATGTAAAAGCCTATTGCTACCTTAAATGTAAGTTCAGGCCTGCTTTGAACCAGTATCTAGCGGCAAGGCTCAGTCTTCTGCTCTCCGGACTTCCTCTCTTTGCACACTTCGCTGCCGTAGCACCCAAACGCCTGTTCACACAAACATAGTCATGTTCAGCTCCACTGCACCAGCAATCGGAGCAAGGCAGCGGGGTGTTGCGCCTGCTAAGACCTCGTTGTAATGTCCATAGTGTGAAGGACGTGCATTCGCTTTGATCGGACGAGTGCAAACTACAGTCGGTGTTTGAAGTCTTTTAGTCCTGGTCTGTTCACCGACAGCCCCTGATCTGCTGCAGCAGGGCGTTTGTCGTGGCTTGTTTTGTTTGCTGTTTCATCCAATATTTTATATTTGTACCACACATCCTTGGAAGATGCCTTTCGCCTCCACGTTCGGCTTTGCAGTGGGGGTGGGCATCACCTGCTTCAAGAATGGCCTGCAGTATCTTCCAGCGTACAGGTGCGCTGCAGCGAGCTGCCTGTGCTCAAAGTGACAGGCTCGCGTATCAGGGGCTGCCAGCAGCGGCTACCGGGCTGCGCAGGACGGCTGCTGTACAGGAGCTACAGCAGCAGCTGCTGTCTTGATGCAGCATGCCCATAACAGAGCAACGTCTGCCAGCAGTGGGACCATCAGCTGCTAACCCAGCAAACACATAGCAGTCAGCGCACTGGCGCTGGCTGTTCCGCTCCTGTTCCACCTTGCCCACCTCACACTGGATGTCTTCTGCTGCTGCTTGCAGGAAGCCGTGGGAGCACGTGATTGCAGGCACAGCAACAGCGTACTTGTTCCAGTGGATTGTGGACCAAGAGGAGTCGCTAGTGAAGCAGATTGAGGACCACTACTCGCGCATGTCAGAGCAAAAGCAGCAATGACGGCAGCAGCAGCAGCAGTCACAGCTGCTGGCCACTGTGGTGTTCCCCAGGCTCTAGAGGCAGTGGCAACAGCTTCGCCACGGAGAGCGCGGCGAAAAGCTGCAGCAAAGTGATTGGTGGCACGTTCGCGCCTGTTCACTTTGGTTGGCGCGCTGCTGGCTGGCCATGGGCCTTGCAACAGCGCTTGCCGTACTTGCTGCTGCAACTGTGGCAGCAGCAGCAGCACGCGCTGTGTTCAGCTGAGGCAGTTTTTTTGCAGCCGCAGCACTCGTTGTTTGTGCAGCCTCAAAGCGGCAGGGGGCTTGACGGCAGCACTCACAGCGCCTACTAGCAGGCAGTCCTTGCATCACGTGCTAGCGCCAAGGGGTTTAATTGCCCAGGCTAGGGGAGCAGCTCAGCTTGTCCTGGCTTATAACAGCCCGAGTTGCAGCTGCACTGGCAGGGTGTAGAAGCAGGTTTTGTACGGCTTATGGCAGGAGCCTTGTTTGGTGTCTGTCGTCGTTCCACCAGCTGCCAGAGTTCTAGCTACAGCTGAGACATCGGCTTTCTCTAACACAGGACAGGAAATATGGCATGGCAGCCACGTGTATGGTTTACTATGGTGGTGTGGTCGTAGGCTAGGGGTTGATAAGTTGGTGGCAGTTGCTGGCATTACAGGTCAGCTTGATCATCGGGCACTAACGTACATTTTGTGTACCATTAGGGTGGAGTGCAAGAGCTTTGTAATTGAGCTATTGTTCACTGTGTTCATGCCATCACGGCAGGATATGGGCCATCTTTCCAAAAGGTTTGCGTGCAGGTATAAGATGGTTGCTGTTGGTTGGTGTCAAGGATCACTGAGGATTGAAACGGTTGGGGAATAGGACTTCAAAGCGGTGTACAGCCTGTGAGTAAGTCCGCAGGTCGCGGACTTACCCACATTGAATGGGGGTTACACAGCAACTTGCTTGAATGTAGTAGCAGATACAGCGGACCAACCAACAGTTGCTGCAGCCGCCTAGCGCTACGCTGCATCAAACATAGAGCACAAGTCCTCCTGCAGAGAGCCTTCATCACTAAAGTGGTGTGAGTCAGAAACTTCCGTTGGCAGGCAAAAGGCATGATGACGCTGGCACTTGGAGCTGCGTCCCAGCTAGTGGTGCCTGCTGATCAGTCTCACTGCAGCAATCGTTGTACTGTTACCATAACTCGGCGCGTTTGAAACATGCCTGCCATAACCATCAAAGCTGTGCCAGGTTTGCGCACCACTTCAGTTTAGCGCCGCATTCTGCTGCAAGCTCTTCACAGTCCCCGCCGCATCAAACTTGCACACCACATCATACAGGCGCCCTCCCAGGCATGCTGCAACCTCTGGATGTTTCACCATGCCAAGCTTCAAGCTGTCTACTGTGAACTTTGCCCTGAGGTTTGTCTCTATGGCGCGCCCCATGCCTTCTAGCACCAGCAGGTCTGCATCTGCTGCCTCGGCTGCTAGCTCAGCAGACACCTGGCAGCAGCAGCAGTGTCAGCAGCAGCGGCAGCGGCAGCAGCGGCAGCAGCAGCAGCAGCAGCAGCAGCAGCAGCAGCAGCAGCAGCAGCAGCAGCAGCAAATTCAACAAAACATGTGACAAACTAAACAAGGACGGGACCAGCACCATGCTAGGAAGCCACAGCAGCAGGTTTTCAACAGCAGTGCTGTGCTCACAGCCGCATCCCTGCAATCGAGCTTTCAAAACAACTTGGAGGATGACTACTACCAGCAGCTAGCAGCTGCCGGAACCAGCATCCCGGCAGCTACGCAGTCTGCGTGAAAGCGAAATGCGCACAATAATCAAGCTGAAGCAACGCAGCACAGTAGTTCAGCGCACCTCCCGCAAGTCGATAACAGGCAGGTCGTTGCCGCTGTTCATCACCCGCAGCTGGCCACTGCCCCAGGCCTGACCCAGCAGCGCATCTTGCGCTGCTGCTGCCGCCACCAGCGGCGCAAGCTCTGCTGCTGTTATGTCGTTGATGGTGGCGCCGTTGTTGGCTGCCAGAATCACCTGAAAGCAAAACACAGAAGCAGCTAAGTTGAATGTGAACAGTAGACGATTCTCTGTTTGCCCTGTTTTGGCAGCATTCAGCCTGCGGGGAAACTGCATCATCGATAGTCACAAGGCCTGACTCTCCTAGGGCTGCTTGAACCTTGCTGCAGAACACGAATCACAGCAGAGCTGCACACCTGCGTGCCCAGTTTTGAGAGCTCCCGGGCAAAAGGCAGCATGCCCAGCAGCACATCTTCCCCGGCGTTGCCAACATACAGCTTACACAGTGCATACTGATCCCTGACACTATTTGAAACTTCTTGAAAGTTTCCGCACCTGTGTGCAAAGTTTTGTGAGCTCCCGTGCAAAAGGCAGCATGCCCAGCAGCACATCCGCCCCGGCGTTGTCCACAAACACCCCTCCCGATACCAGGCTACCTCAGCACGGGCACAAGCCGCTGCGCTGAAGTTGCTGCAGCAACAGCTGCAACAGCAGAGTGCCCTGCTGGGAATCTGCATCATGCCTGATGCAGGGCTTGTTTTGATGGGGTGCTGCTATCACGCCTTCAGAAGTTCAGCAACCAAAAACCCAGCAGCGCACCTGCGTGCTCATTTTGGTGAGCTCCCATGAAAACGGCAGCATGCCCAGCAGCACATCCGCCCCCGCATTGTCCACAAACAGCTCACATAGTACAGAGTGATCCCTATTAGATTGCAATCTTCCGCACCTGCGTGCCCAGCTTGGTGAGCTCCCGCGCAAAAGGCAGCATGCCCAGCAGCACATCTGCGCCCGCATTGTCCACAAACAGCAGCGCCTTGCGGTACGGCTGCGCCCGGAAGCGGTCCAGCACTGCATCTAGATCATCCACCACCTGCACATGTAGTTTGTTGCAGCACAACACAAGATGTGCATTAAGCACAACGAAACAGACGCTGTGAGAGGGAGTAGAACTGCAGTTAAGTCATCATCCACCATCAGCGCAGAGCTGGTCCAGCAAAAAAGCAGAGCGGCATGAGCTGCGCAGTGGACGCAGTTGAGCATGCAGAACAGTGTTGTCCACAAACAGCAGCGCCTTGCGGTAGGGCTGCAGCCGGAAGCGGTCCAGTACGACATCCAAGGCATCCACCACCTGCCCATTGCACGTAGGTTTTCGGTTTTGGTTTGAGCTTGCCGAAGAGCGCATAACAAGACGGCAAATCAGCACATTGTGCAAATGTAAAGCGCCAGAGATGCCGCAGGAACAATGCTACAACACTTGAAGCTGCTGCTGGCGCAGTTGCACACTGCAAGCCGCAACGGTACTCAGCCCCATTCTTTGCCGCTGGCAGACCAGATGATCAACAATCCCCCAGGCCTACTGCTGGCGCTGCCTCGCACACTGCTTGTCAGTTCTCTAGCTGGCTGTCAGACCCTACACCTAGACTGCATATCCGCTTTTAGCAGAAATTCCAAACCCTACACCCTCACCCAGGGCCGTGGCAGCAGCTGTTCCAGTGCACAGTGGAAGCCAGCACCTTGGCCCGACAAGGGCTGAGTGCGACACATATACTTAACCACAAGTCAAACACAGCCAAAAACTGCACATCCATATGAAATTGCAGACTTGAAATGCACTCTCTCACCCAGGGCCGTGGCAGCAGCTGTTCCAGTGCGCAGTGGAAGCCGGCACCTTGGCCCGACAAGGGCTGAGTACGACACATCTATCTAACCAAAAGTCAAACACAGCCACAAACTGCATATCCATATGAAATTGCAGAACTCAAATGCAGTCTCTCACCCAGGGACGTGGCAGCAGCTGCTCAAGTGCGCAGTGGAAGCCAGCCCCTTGGCCCGACTCGTAGCGATGTGCTGACGCAGCAGCGCCCAGGTCAAAGATGTTGCCTGCAAACACGCCTCGCAGCGCTGCATTCAGCGCTGCTGTTGCATTCGGCTGCTGGTCCAGCATCTGCAGCACCTGCATGGCAGGAGGGTGGTAGCACAACAGGGGAAAAGGTGCGGCAATGTGCAGGTCGCTGACAGCGCAGCAGGGGCTGCAATGCATGTGCAACATTCACTTACGGGGTAGATGTGACAGTTACCAGGCGGCTGGCAGCCCACACTACACAACTGCCAACATAGAAGATAGATCTACGTCGAGTGAGCGACACACTTGCCAGCATGGTTGCCAGACAAGCACCATGAAGATTGACACGGGCTTTGAAACTGTTGCAGAAACACCCTCAACCAGTGCATGCAGCAAGTCAACATCAGTAATGCATGCCCTGCTTGCGTGCTTGAAACGTGATGCTGCCTGCTGCCTGCCGTCCTGCAACCCAAGACTTGCAGGCCAACACAAATAACACACACCTGCGGCAGCAGCTGCAGTGCTGCCTCGTCCTCTGTCTGCTTCACTGCCTTAAAGATGTCCACAAAGCCAGCGTTGTGCAAGCACTGCTCCCTGCAATTTACACAAGCACACACACCAGCAGCACTGTCAGCGCTTGATGGCTCCATTTGATTGGTAGTTGAAGCGGGAACGCAGGCGCGGGGGCGGCTTGCAGTTGCAGGGACGCAGCTGTGTGTGCACCTCACTGGTTGAAATTGAGATAACACCCTTATCAGCTGCGCAGCACTGCTAGCAACAAAGTGCCCTGCGTCATCTGCTGCTCTGGCCAAGCTGCTGACAAAAGTCAACATAATGACATGCTGAGCTGTCAGGCCGACAGTGCACAGCCAGCCCACACCACACCTGACGTGGCACAGGCTTGCGCAGCTGACAGGCTGTGCCCTGAACCCTTGCAGCTCCTGCCTAGGGTTTGCCAGCAGGGCATCCAGTGCTGCTGCAAAGTCTGCCGCAAACTGCTCAGCCCTGGCCTGGCAACAGGCAGGGTGGGACACATCGAGGCAGGGCAAACAACAGATGGAAGGACAGCACAGCCAGCAGTGTTACAGACTCAAATATCTAACCAATGAGCGGGTATGAGCGCTGGTGTGAGATACTTTTGAAAGCTTGCAGGAGCACCTGATGTAACTCACTGGGGCGGCAAGCTCAAAGATACACGATTTCACATTATCAGATGCTTGTTGCGGCTGGTCTCTGCATGTGCTGCTACTGCTAGTGGACACGAAGCCTGTCTGAACATCCTACCTCGCGCTCCGATGCAGGGATTGACTCATCTCTTTGTGCATGTGACTTGAAGGTGGGCAGGCTCTTGCGGAACACCTCAATCCAGTGGCTGAACTCCACTGGCTGCTGAGGATCCCTGAGGTGCAGGGTTCAAACAAAACAGTATATTCAATACGCATGCGCATGATTGGGAGAGATCCAGCTGCTTGAACATGCCTTGTGAGCTGAGCAGGCATGTCCTGCTGCTGCTGGTGTTGCTGCTGCTGCTGCTGCTGCTGCTGCTGCTGCTGCTGCTGCTGTTCCTGCTGCTGCTGGCCACATGACTGACCTGCTGCAGTTGCTGTAGTATTCGAAAGTACCGGCCTTGTAAGTGGATGGTTCTGCCAGCAAAGGGAACGGTGCTAGCGCCACTTTACAGCTGGTGGGCGTTTGCACTGCCATCACGCGCCAGGCGTAGACTCGATTCTTCAACAATACGATCTCAGCCCGCGAGCGCTTGAGTCAACGTCAAAAGGAGTAAGGTTGACACTTGAACGCCGCAATTGGGCAAGGGAAGTTCGACGCGAGTGCCATGGACCAAGCTGTTACAGTGTGACAGTCACACCACCCAACCTTGGTTTTGCAGACACCACTGTACTGCACACAGGCACAAAGTGTTATTGAGACATGTGAATGTTCTCAGTGAGCCTAATGACCTTCCCAGGTGCTTGCCCCTTGACGACATAGTCCTCAGAGTAAGGCTTCATACTGCCAGCATGCCACACTTGCAGCAACACACCTGCAGCCTGACAACATACACCTGGCTGAGAATGTTTATTACGCAGAAAAATCCATCATTATCTGCTTGATTTGCTGTATTGCTTGGTCCCGCTACAGCCCACGCAGCATCTGCAGGTTATGGCTGAACTAGTGACCAGCCTGCAGTTGCTGGCGACCCGGGCTGTGGGCTACCAGCCAACCTGACCACATTCAAGAACCCTGATGAATGATGTTAGCTGCATTGAAGTGTCGTGTGTTAGTGTAAAACAAACAACATCCGCACCATGGCCACCCACAGTGTGCCGTACCCATTCAACTGTATGACTGCATGTCACTATGACTCGGTGACAAGACATCGTGGATCTACTTCAATTGAAGGTAGTCTTATGCTCGTCTGTCAGACGTATCATGTACACGGCAAGCCTAGAGCGAATTGCAATCCGACTGCTGTGTTGACAACAACGCACACAGGCCAATTGCTGCTTTTTTGATTGAATTGCTGATGTACATAGCGATCTCGATCTTGGTATTGCCAATTGCTTACTCGAACTTGCTCCAGGCTGACTAGGCAACAAACTGCTGCTTGCCCGGGAACGAGTCCTGGCGTAGTCGTGGATACCCACGCCTGCTTAGACGGCATGGAAGAGCGCACGTACGGTGAAGGCTTTGGAAGTGGCTTCTCCCGCTTTCAGGACCGGTCTGGCTCTGGAGGTGAGGTGGACCCTTGGATTCCTGCTGCCTGGCCCATCAGCAGAAGAGATGCAGCTGGTCTTATAGCAGCCACCAGCACAATTGCAGCTGCAACTGGTGTACGTCAGCTGGGGTTTTCTTCCTGGTTTACAACCTGCACACAGCGGGACCATCTGCAGCCATATGCTGCGCTATTGTCGCCACATCGCCACCTGCTACCCAGTTGCCTCACACATCCAACACTCACTCACCATCAGCCTGCTATGTATCATTTGCCACACACATGCACAGACTTCTGTGACGTGACAGTCACCACCTCCTCTGGCGATTGGAGGCTGCATAGCCTGCTGCTGGCTAGCCGCAGTGAGTTCTTCTACAGGGCGCTTGCAGGAGAGTTCACTGAGAGCCGCAGCAAAGTCATTGAGCTGCATCTGGAGAAGAGTGAAGCGGTGAGTTGACCAAACTTTGCTAGGAGCTGTCGCCATCAATATTGGTTCATGCAGGAAGGACAATAGCCTTTCCAATCAGGTGCTTGGTTGTACTTGCAAGGATAGCGGCTGTGAGTGCAGGATGCTCTGCCAACTCTGGCTGGTAGCAATTGTGGTGTTGCCGATG
Organism: Tetradesmus obliquus; assembly: GCA_030272155.1. Taxonomy (NCBI): domain Eukaryota; kingdom Viridiplantae; phylum Chlorophyta; class Chlorophyceae; order Sphaeropleales; family Scenedesmaceae; genus Tetradesmus; species Tetradesmus obliquus. The sequence goes on from CP126205.1 coordinate 2,104,732, forward strand.
GCTGTGCCACTACAATCTGCTCTTTCCTGCAGGTATGGCCGCTGCTGGTTGACTACTTTTACAAAGACAGCATCACAGTCAACGAAGGCAACGCGCTGGCGCTGCTGTCATTGTCAAGGCAGCTGCTGGTGTCCAGCGTGGACGCCTATTGCCTCGAGTTCATCGGGCAGCACCTGCACACCTCCAATTGCATTCGGTACTTGCGCAAGGCAGTGAAGCACAACATCAGCGACATACAGCAGCAGTGCGTGGCGCTGGCAGCACAAGGTACGCCACAGCAATGCTGGCAGCAGATTCATATAGAATGCAATGCTTTGTGCTTGATGCGAGTGGGCTGGTCCATCGTGGTACTGCACATGCCATACAACGTTGTGACAAGCCTTGTGGCACCTGCATGTTGCTGCAATGGCGGTGCCACGTGCTTGAGGATCTGCTGAGATGTGCTGGATGCTGTTGTGTGCTGCGCTTTTAGTGTGATATGTGTACTGCGTTCTGTGCGTTTTGCAGGCTTTCACGTATTGTTCTGCTTGCTTATCTGTGAAATATGGTCGATGCTCTCGTGTGCTGCAGTTCAAACATGTGCTGTGCGCTGTGCAGGCTTCCAATTCTTGCACTGCTTGCAGATCTGTATCTAAGCGATATGCTTGATGCTCTCGTGGCCTGCAGTTTAAACATGTGCTGTGCGCTGTGCGCTGTGCAGGCTTTCACTTTTTGTATGACCATGACGTGTCAGGGCTGCCAGCTGCAGTGGTGCTGGAGATCCTGCGCCACCCGGTGAGGCGCAGCACACATGTGTCATAACAATCGTTATAACATCCATCCCAACAATTAATGTGTCAAGGTTGTAACAGAGAGTCGACGGCACCACCTTGTCTGAGCAGCCCAGTGCTAGTCGATGGTTTGCGCACGTTGGGGAGGCGTGTTTGGCAGCAGGACAGCTAAAGCTGCACTATGCCGATGTGCACAGAAGTGATGTACCAGTAGTGTTTCTGTTGCGCCTGTTGTCCTGCAGGAGCTGCTGGTGCACTGTGAGCAGCAGGTGCTGCGCTTTGTGATGAGCTACCTGCACCAGGCTGATGTGCACAGATGTGTGACGTAGCGATGCCTTTCTGGTGTGCCTGCCGGTCATCCTGCAGGGGATGCTGGTGCACTATGAGCAGCAGGTGCTATGCTTCATGATGAGCTACCTGTCCAGCACATATGTTTAACAGCAATTGTGTTGTGTTGTTGTTGTTGTTGTTCTGTTGCACAAATGTGCCGCTCATCCTGCAGGAGCTGCTGGTACACTGTGAGCAGCAGGTGCTGCGCTTTGTGATGAGCTACCTGTCCAGCACAGAGGTGGAGCCACACGATGCAGCAGCCATCTGGGGAGAGGTGAGCAGCCACACCAGTTGAGGGGGGGAGGGGAGGGGGGCAGGGGTTGTTACAGAACCAGTGGTTTGCATTGTGATGAGCTACCTGTCCAGCACAGAGGTGGAGCCACACGAGGCGGCAGCCATCTGGGGAGAGGTGAGCAACTGCAGCGCAACTGCAGCGGTGGCAGCAGCAGCAGCAGCATCAGCAACAACCATCATCTGAAGAGAGGGGAGCAGCCACTTGGCAGGCAGGCGTGGTTGCAGCGCCAGTGTTGCTGTGGTGTGCTGCACAGCAACTACCAGAGCAGCAGCAGCAGCAGCCTCCTCTTGCAGATGGTCCAGGGTAACACGAAATGTCATGAGGTTGAAGTCTTCATGCAAAGTTCATGCGTGTGCAAACGCAACCTATGCTGCAAGAGTTACTGGCCCTGATTACGCTTTTGGCCAAACGCACCAGGTGTCAAATGTTGCGTCAACTACCCTCCAGATACGCTGCAGGAACGCATCCTTCACCTGGACAGCAAATTGCACCCACAAGCATTTGGCCGTCACGATGTTGACCTGTCACGTCATATTGTCACTGACATGTCACATCGTTACATTTGACCGCAGGTGCGCTTCCTCTACCTCGACAACAAGCTGCTCAGCAGCTAGTCTCACCACCATTGTCAATATCTTGTTTCTTTTGACGTGTCTCGTTGTCATTAACGTGTTACTGTTGACCCACAGGTGCGCTTCCTCTACCTAAACAACAAGCTGCTCAGCAGCTTCCCTCACCATCAAAGCTGATCTGTCACGCTGTCATTATCTTGTTATTTATGACATGTCTCATTGTCATGATCTTATTAAATTTGACCTGCAGGTGCGCTTCCTCTACCTGGACAACAAGCTGTTGAGCAGCCTGTCTCACCACCCGCAGCTGCCCTCGCAGCTGCTGCTGGCAGGAGCCATGGGCAACAAACTGTACCCACAAGCATCTGGCCCTCATGACGTCGACCTGTCATCTTGTTATCAACTTGTCACATTTGTTATATCAACTGCAGGTGCGCTTCCTCTACCTGGACAACAAGCTGTTCAGCAGCCTCTCTCACCACCCGCAGCTGCCCTCGCAGCTGCTGCTGGCAGGAGCCATGGGCCGGCTGGCCTCTATGGACGAGCCAGCAGCAGCAGCAGCAGGCCTGCAGCCGCCGCCGCGGCCCACCTACTGCTGTGATGGGCGCTACGGGCTGCCGGGCGGCAGCAGGACGCTCACACTGGCACTGGAAGACATCTGGACACATGTAGGTGCAGAAATCCCATGATTGTGTTGCATACCCACTGCTGTTTCATAGGGTGCTATTCATGAAGCGGCAATTGTACTAAGTGTAATTGCCGCTATTGGCTGCCGGGCGGCAGCAGGACGCTAACACTGGCGCTGGAAGACATTGGGACACGCGTGAGCAAGGCAGCACACCGACCACCTGTTACTTTACTGATACTTATTGCCATAAGTAACTGCTGCAATGGGCGTTATGGTTGGCGGGCGGCAGCAGGACGCTCACGCTAGCGCTGGAGGACATCTGGACACACATGAGCAAGGCAGCACACTGACCACCTGTTACTTTACTGACGCTTGTCGTCAGAAGCAACTGATGCAATGGGTGGTATGTGAGAGGATAGTTACATGCACATATGTGGGTCCTGGCACCAGCTGATGCTATCGGCTGCCGGGTGGTAGCAGGACGCTCACACTGGCTCTGGAAGACATCTGGACACACGTGGGTGCATTGTTATATTGTCGATGTGTACCTGAGCCTTACATCAGCAAGGCCCTACTGATGTAAACAATTGTTTTGGCTTCAAATAACTTGTCTTTTTTGAACTTTGAGGAAATGCGGCAACATGTGGGTGGCAGCAGGACGCTTACGCTGGCACTGGAAGACATCTGGACACACGTGGGTGCTTCAGGCTTTGAAAACTGCTGGGAAACGGCAACTGGCTACCTGTTGCCATACGCTGGTGTGATTTGTAATGCTGCTGCTTCTTCAGGTAGTGCCGCTGTTCAGTGTACGTGTATCTGCCGTGTCTGAGGGCCGTGAGCACCATTATACACACATCTTGGACCAACAAGCCTGACCCAACCCTCGAATAGGTCCTGAAAAATGGCGTGCTGACTGTTTTGTGTTGCTGTGCATCAATCTGTGGCTGCTGCAGGTCGTGTGCTGTGCAGCGTGCGTGTTTCTGGCGTGTCTGAAGGCCAGCCCAAGCACTGTTCCTTGCACATCCCAATGTGCATGCACCCACCCTACATGCTCTCATCCGTAATTGTGGTTGCTGCCGCAGGTAGCGCCACTGTGCAGCGTGCGTGTCTCTGGCGTGTCTGAGGGCCAGCCGGAGCACGTGCTCAGCGCAGACCCTGACGCCTGGTTTGAGACGGATGAGAGCAGCGAGCCCATGCCGTGGGTGCAGGTGGTGCTGCCGGCCAACGTGCGCGTGGTGCGGCTCACAAAGTGAGTACAGATCTACACAGGGGTGCTTGATTGTATCGAATGGTTGTGTTGGCGCATGGAGTTAACCAAAGCAACAGCAACGTCGGCCTCACTTGCTTCTGTTAGGGAGAAGAAGCACTGTAATGTAGCAGCACCGCTTTCAGACACGGAGGCCGCCGCACGTGGTCTCGGCACCTGCACAAGCGCCTTGTTGCTTACTTGCCTGCTCACCCACTTGCCATTTATGGTGTGATGTTTCCCACAGGTATGTGTTCAGGCACGGCCACAGGCGCTGTTGCTTCACATACTGAGTTCAGCCATGGCACGGCTCACGTTTACGCGCATGCACTCTGTTGTTGCCGCAGGCATGTGTTCAGCCACGGCCACCGGCGCAGCGGCTACTTCCGCAAGCGCAGTTTTGCTTCGCAGACATGTGTCCAGCCGAGGCACATTGCTAACTTTCCCGTGCATGCTGTTGTTTCCTGTACATTTTGCAGGTATGTGTTCAGCCACGGCCACCGGCGCAGCGGCTACTTCCGCATGCGCAACTGGCAGACGCTGACGGCAGCAGACGCTGCAGGGCCCTTCAGCAAGCTCATGGCGAGGTGAGGAATTTACAGGAAACTGCCCAGCAGAAGCAATTGGTACTGAGATTGCAGTGCCTCAACATGCGTGTATGTGCCATGGCAGCTTCAATGATACTCATTCTGATGGTGAGTGCAAGTGTACGCTTCAGCAGTGCATTTTAAGCAAATATTGTTGTAGTCTCTCAACGCGCATAGGCCAGGGTTGATTCAACAGTCGGCTTGCAAGTTAAGGGCATATAGGGGCCGGCTGCTGGCACGTTTGAGCAACTGCCTTACCACATTTCCGGGGCATGTGTTCCCTTACGCTTGGTCAGTAAACCGCATCCCAAATCAGGCACTGCAAGACCAACTGCTTGGCTATTGCTGCTGCCGCTGCTGCTGCTGCTGCTGCTGCTGCTGCTGCAGGCCTAGTGCCAATGAAGCCTTTGAGGTGATGGTGGCCAAGCCAGGGCAGGACACGCCTTGGAGGTCCATCAAGCTGGTGAGCTGAGGAGAGCAGATGGGCTGAACATAGGGCGGCCTGCACGCAGGATGCCGCAGTGGCACATAACAGCTTGTAACCACCGCTCACTTCAATCGTTTTTAGCCTCCCTCGTACAGCACCGCATCCCTGCCAGCTGCTGCTTCCGTCTGAGGTGTCACTCTTTTGTTTACTACTGGCACCCTGGTGCTGCACCTGTGTCATTTTGCAACTGAGCAGAGCGGCAGCACAGGTTTGCTTGCAGCTGTCGCCACCGTTTTGATATTGCAGACTTGTGGTTTCTTGTTGTGCAAGTGTGCACCGTCTTTTACCGCAGGTGGGCACGGATCGCCAGGAGGACTCTGTGTTCCGGCTGTGCCTGCGCAACCTGCGCCTCTTCGGCTGCTGCTGCTGCATTGTGGTGACGCTTTGTGCATTGCTGCCTTGTGAATGATTTGCAGGTGGGCACAGATCGCCAGGAGGACTCTGTGTTCCGGCTGTGCCTGCGCAACCTGCGCCTCTTTGGCTGCTGCGAGGTTGACCTGCTGCAGCAGGGGCAGCCGCAAGCCCTGGTGCTCACACACGAGCTCGTGCACAAGATCCATGCAGCAAAGGCAACAGCAGCAGGCGGTGCGCCAGCAGATGCGGCAGCAGCAGGGAGTACTGCTGGCAGCAGGCGGGCGAGTGGCAATGGGTGGGGCCCGCCTGGGGTGATGGGTGCAGTGGTGGATGGTGAGGGTGGTGCTGCCCTGCCTTGAGCTGCTGCGTAAGGCTCTTGATCAGCTGCCTAGTGAGGTTGTGTTGACTTGCTGCAGCAGGGGCAGCCGCAAGCACTCGTGCTCACACACGAGCTGGTGCACAAAACACACGCCGCAAAAGCAGCTGCAGCAGGCGGTGCGCCAGCGGATGGGGCAGCAGCAGGGAGCGCGGCTGGCAGCAGGCGGGCGAGTGGCAATGGCTGGGGGCCGCCTGGGGTGATGGGCGCAGTGGCAGATGGCGAGGGTGGTGCAGCACTGCCCTGAGTGCAGTTGGCGTGCACTAGTGGTGGATTGGAAGCAGGCAGGGCTGCTAGGCCTGCTGACGCTGCTGTACAATAGCAGTACAACAGCGCAGCTTGCTGCAGGCTTCGTAGCAGGCAAGGCTCCTGAGCCTGAGGCTGCCTGTGCACAATTTCAACGGGTAGTTGGTCTGCAGAGTGCTGCTGCGGTAGCATGGGGCAGGCTAGCTGCCTGGTGGCGGAAATGCCTTCAAGCTGCTGCCTGAGGCTATGCCAAACGCTTGCTAGCGTCTGCATGTGATGCAGCTGGTTGTGTTGTTTGCTGCGACGGCCAGATTGGTGGTGGAACAATGGCAGTGCGTTGTTTGGGTTCAGCACGCACGACACAGCCCTGGCCGCGGTGCTTATTGTAGTGAGCTCTGCGTGACAGCGCAGGTGCGTGTGTTGTGGTTGGTTAGCGTGCAGCCACTTGGGGTCAAGCACGTTTGTTCTGGCCCTGGCACCGGTTCTTGTTGCTAGAACGTTGCATGAGCGGCGCAGTTGTGCATTGTGGGTGGCTAGCGGTGGGCGGCGAGGCTGCGGATCATCACGTTACTATCAAGTTAGTCAAGCCAAGTGAGTGTGGCTGCGGCAGGTGGTGCACTGCTGCTGCACCGCCCTATTTAAGGGTGTGGGTTGGAGCATGAGACTCTAAAGTTGATGCGCTGCATTGTAGACTGCATGAAGTGCAAGGAGCGTGGCATCTGCCATGCAAAAGAGCGCTGCTTGCATGCTGCTGGCTTGTGTGAAGATGTGTGTGGTTGCGGTTGTTGTGTGTGGCTGGCAGCAGAATAATTTATCTATCTGGATCTCTGTCTGCTTGTGTGTACCACTGCAAGATAAGACTGTGTCTGCATGGGAGCCTGTGCTGTGTGTGTGTCCCTACATGTGAAAGCAATCTTGCACATCAACTGTGTGTTTATGTCTGTATCAGCGTGTGCATGTGTGTATCAGCATTGGTGTGTATGTGTGCATCAGAGCTGTATGTGTGTACAAGGGCGTGTATGCGTGCACTGCATGGGACGGGATGACTCGTGTACAGTATGCCCAGATCAAGCTAGCTAGATCTGCTGTCATGGCAGTGCAAGGCTTGCGGGGTCTGGGGTTTTGCCAGTGGGTCTGCAAGCCTCTGCATCAGAGAAGAGCTCCAGGCATCTGGAGTTGCTTGCGCGTGGTGGCTGAGAGTGTTTCTTCTTCTTGCGTAGGAACTTGTTTTGCATAGCTGCAGCAGCTCACTGATGTGCACGTCCGCTGCTTCAGCACAGTTGTTTTGCATAGCCATAAGAGCTCTTTGCTGTGCACTTCTGCTGATCAGCACAGCTGCATCTGCTGCTGCGGTGCTGCACTCGGTGTTAGGCTCGTGGTTGCACAAGGTGCACCTGCATGAGCAGCTCCTGCTGCTGCTACTGGGGCGTCATTGCATCTACTGCTGCTGCCACTGCAGCGGTGCAGTGTTGCAGTGTTGCAGTATGCAACCACAGCAGTTGTCACAGGCAATTGCTGAGCGCTAGCCTCTTTCACGCAAAAACCACCTCTCTAGTATCGGCATCTTGTACCATTGAGCAAGGAAGGGAGGAGGCAGTGTGTACGGTTGTTGCTTAGCTGCCTCAATGATATCTGTCTAGGGGCATGGCTAGGGCTGCCATGATTCATCAGCACCCCTGAGCGCGTCACTCGCAGCTGTAGTGCTGCTGCTTTGTGACCTGTAGCGTGGCTTACTTGCTGGTGGAGGCTTGACTCAAGCCAAGTCTGTGCCGCATGCTTTGAGTCTTACTTTAGCCTGTTGCGTCATTGCTACACAAGCATCTGCTAGTTCCCTCTTGCGAATGCTTGCCGTGCTTTTGCTGCTGCTGCATGAATGCCGTCGGGCTTACAGTCTCTGGCAGCTATGTGCAGCTGGTGTGAGGCATATCATATGCACTGAGTCAGTGCAATGCCTTGCCGCATGCGACAGGTGCGCTGGTGGTTGTCAGTACTGTTTGTCAACTGCATGAGGCTGCAGCCACGATTGTGGCTGGCTGGCTGGCTGGCAAGGAAGCTGGGTTGAATAGTGACGTCGCATGGTGTAGCCACTGACCGCATTCAAGAGTGTTTTACTATGGTTGCTCAGCTGCCTAGCCAACACCCTTTGTGTTATGCTGCAGGCTGTGCTGCGGCAATTGCAGGGCACTGTCGGCTGTACTCCCTTTTTGGTGCCTGTACGTCAGCCGGACACTGCACAACTGGCCGTGCATGGTGTCACACGGTGCTGCTGAAACAGCGCACCTGTCTCCTATCTGAATATTCTCAGGCCCTTGTCCTGACATGTGGGGAGCGCACGCATATCTGAGTTAATATTCGCATTTGGCATGTGCTTGCAAAGTGTTACGACAACGCTCTGCTAACCAAGCTCTGAGGGCAGAGCACCGTGGCGCCCGATTCCCCGTCCGTAGAAACGGCCGTGGAATCAGGCCTTTACTGATATGCCCGGGCGCTCAAGCAGCCTTTATATCTTTCCAACTCATACAACCGTCTAATCAAGTGTTGTATCAAGTAAAATTGCATCCGAAGGTGACATCAGGCAACAACGATTCATCTGTGACAGCTGCCAATCGTCACCGTGCGCGATGGGTGGTTGTTGCGGCAAGGTGAGGTTTCGCTGCAGTCTGGAAGCCGATTGAGGTTCAAAGGTGTGTACGTACTTTGAAAACATGCAGGTCCCATGCAAGCTTGGGTTGTGCTGCTTGTCTGGCCTGCTGCTGCAGCAGTGCTGCTGCACTGCGAGACACCTGCATGCACCTGAATGCAACCTGCAAGCGTTCATGTCACACGCTTTGTGCGCAGTTTGCTGCATTCATCTCGCATCAGCCTCGCTGCCCTTGCTGTTGCACAACTGTACAACAAACTGATCACACTTTTGACCACGTGCACTCGAGTGCACGAGCTCCTGGCACCTGCAGGCATGTGGTGATATAGACAACGAGCAGGTTGCCAGCGAGACCATGCTGGCCTTTGTCAGGCACCAGGTCCAAGGCTGCCTGCCTGCTGCCAAGGCGCCAGAAGCAGCACAAGAGGTGTTTGCTGCACATGGAGGCAACATCCTGCCAGTGAGTGTGTCCCTAATTCCGGTCTGTTTCCTCTCTGTATTCAAACACACAAGAGCGGCCCCTGATGCGTAAGACTGGTGTCTTGTAGCCAGTGAAAGTACGCCACATCACCCTGTAGGATCAGCTGTAGCGTACTAGCCGCGAGTACTCCTCAAGCATTTGTGTGCAGCGCAGCCGGCCCAGCCAGCTGGCGCTGCAGCTGCTGCTGTCTTTGGTACAACCTATAAAACGAGCACCCTAAACCTACTAGATTTAGTAAACCCCGCCCTCTGCATGCTGCATTCGCTGCGTGCAGCGCATCCGGCCCATCCAGCTGACGCTTCAGCTGGCCGTTGTACAGGCAGGCTCTGCTGTGCAGCAGCAGCAGCAGCAGCAGCAGCAGCAGCTCACCGAAGTGCATTTCACAGCCTACATAGACCTGCTGGTCAGCGGCGCGAAGAAGGCGTACGACGATTTCATCACAACGCCCACAGCAGACGGCCGCCGCGGCACGACAGCAGACGCGCACGTGTACGGCATGTGGTTTGCGCCGCCTGCCTGCTACGACAACGGCGGAGGCGGTGGGTTTCACGGCTGCGGGGGCGGCCACAGCGGCTGTGGCGGGGGTGATGGCGGCGGCGACGGCAGCGGCGGCGGCGGTGGTGGTGGTGGTGGCGACTAGCTAGCATGAAGATGCAGCTACACTGTACATGCGGCTTGGTTAATGGTTCCTGTTGTGGCCAAGGGGGGTTGACGGCGGCCACCGCTGCTGTAGTTACTACTGTTGGCTGTACTGCCGGTTGGCTGTATTGCCTTTTGGTGCCTGGGCGTCACTAGGACACTGCACGACTGGCCGTGCATGGTGTGCTGCCCTTGTTACTGTTTAGTGGCTGCAACGCTGCATATTCTGCATGACTGGTGGCAGTTGTGAGCTAGCCCTGTAGGCAGCACCAGGTACAAATCACCACACTCAGAAACTAGCTGCAATTTGTGTGTGGCTTCAGGTGAATGGGCTGGACGCAGGGCTGCTTGCAGCTATGTCAGAGCCTGGTGCGTTTCGTTTCTGTGTATGCTTCTGGATCTGGCTGGCATTTTTTGCAACACGTGCACCGCCTGCCGTTTGTTCTTGTGTCTTACAGTGTGCACAGCACCTGATGACGACCTGAGGAAGCTCAAAAACCTCTTTCAGGCAATTGCCCGTGCAGTTGTAGCAGAGATCCGCATCGCACGGACGGTGCACGGACAACCAAAACCCTACCTCGTCCTATCTGTGCCGCGACCCCAGTTGCGCGAGCTTACACGCAAGAGCTGCATTGATCCCGCTAATGTTTTTATCGATCCCTGTTCTTGCTTTAGCGACATATAGACGGTGTTCCGCTGTACAAAGGATTGCTGCACAGGCTCCGCTGCACCTGGTGTGTACCCGCCAGACCGCACAGCAGCTATGTCCGAGTCGTTCAACAAGTCAGAAGCCAAACAGCGCTGTCAGTTGCTGCTGCAGCGGTCAGGCACCACTGTCTCCCTGCAGTCCAGTGATGGTGCTGTCCTGATGCAGCTGCTGCAGCGCCACCACAACGCAGCACAGAAGACAGGATGTGGCATCAGCCATTTCACCGTGCAATGCTCATCTGTAGGCGGATTCAAGCCCGCACCGCACTTTGTGCTGCACCGTAAGGACGGCAGCTCCACCGATTTCAGCTACAACAAGTGCATCAACAGCAAGCCAGCGGCAGCAGCTGCTGCTGCTGCTGCTCCTGCAGCAGCGCGCACCAGCTCCATCAGCAGCAGCACACCTGACATCAGCAGCAGCAGCAGCTGGGAGCTGCATGACCAGTTTAGGTACGAAGCCCTACGCAAAGCAGTTCGCAGCCAAACCTGGGGCGTGAAAAACGCTGCTCTGGGCCGCTGCGGTGCCCCAAGTGCCCCATCACTGGAGCCACCCTCACCTGGGACAATGCAACCACAGACCATGCTGGCGGTGCCAGTTTCAGGCAGCTTGCGCAGGGCTGGCTGCAGCAGCAGGGCATTGCACTGTCCGAGGTTGGCCTGACAGCAGGCGACAACACAGTAGGCAGCACCATGGCAGACGGCAGCCAGAAGCAGAGCTGGCAGCAGTACCACAGGCAGCATGCACGGCTGCCGCTGGTGTCAAAGGAAGGCCACAAGCAGCTGACTGCAGAGCACAACAGGCAGCGCAGCCAGGCTGGCACACTCAGCCGAGGCAGCGGCGGCAGTGCGACCGCCAGTGGCAGCCCAGGGCGGCCAAGTGCTACAGCCGCTGCTGCTGGCGCTGGTGCTGCTGCTGAGCGCGCCAGGCCGAAGGCTGCTGCTGCTACTGCCCGTGATGTGACTGTGGATGAGCATGATGAGCTTGTGGATCAGCTGGTTCGGCTGCGTGTCAAGCCTGTGCTGCCACATATCACAGCACCCTGACTTGCCATCAGCAGCGGTTTACACATTTGGGTGCCCTAGGCGGAAATCAACGCTGCTGCCAGTGGTTGAAACTCTTGTCGTGGCCTGATGGTGTGTTGCCTGCAGCATGGAAGCATACAGCCGCAGTGCTTGTAACTCAGAGAGACTTCAGGTTTGTTATTTTATGTGCCGGTCTTTAGCCTGTTGATTGTGGCTGAGTTCACTATGTTGCTGGACGCCGACGCCAAGTACCAGCATGCTGCACACTTGCAACGCATGCACCGTGCAAGGCTTGCATTTTTGGCTTGAGTTGAATCATCAGACACGATTGATGCTGCTGCCGACAGTGTTGCATTTTGTATTGTATGACTCTGCTGTTGGTACAGGATGCCGCTTAGCACAGTGCTGGTGCTGATGATGGTTGCAGTGGATGCCGCTTAGCACAGTGTGTGCTGTTTGCGCTTGATCTTGATTAGATCTTGTTTGATTACAGATGTCATCTCAGTGCTTTCTGGACCCCATGAGCCTTGTCTGGCTCCTTGGTGGGTGGGCCTGCGGCCCTACTTTGGTGATTGGTAGTTGGTGAATGGTATTTGACTTGGTGCTAGCCTTCAGGAGCGCAGTAGCTACGCCGTAGCGGCTCGCTGGGCTTATGCCTGAGGCAGGTTTAGGTTTTGAGACGTGTTGTTTTCTGCTAGCTGGCGGGCGTAAACTGGCTCCCTGCCCATCCAAGGCTCAGTTTGTCATGCTGCTCTGGTGTAACCATGCAATGTACTGCTTTTTGGTAGTGCTTTGACTGACCCAGCGCTGCCTGGCAGTCGATGTGTCTTTGGCCATGCGGCCTGTAGTAGGATGCAGCACTGCCAGCATGCACAGAAGGTCCCAGAGCCCACCACATCATGTGTAACGATGGACATGTTATTGTGATACAACTGGCTGGCAGCCAGTCGACGCTCTGCTGCACCCGTGCGTCCACATGTGCGGCACATACTGTGCATGAAAACGTTTGTGAACTGGGGTTCAGCATAGTTTGCGCCGTCGTGTGTGTGTTGAACCCGGGATGCTGAACCCCAGTTCACAGACGTTGTCATGCACAGTGTGTGGGCCAAGGGCCAAAAATTGTTTGGGCCAGAAAGTGGTGGCTTTGTAGCAAGCAGCCACAGATGATGCACTAGTGAGTCAACTGTAAACAGAAGTGTTGTCCAAGCTCCACCACCTGTGCACTACGTAAACTCGGTGGCTATAACCGCTCCAAAACCACCTCATCTCACCTCAAAACTGCTGCTCCAGCAGCGGCTGTGCTGCTGTGTTTGCAAAATGCAGCATGTGCTAGCAGACCTAAGCCACATCACATCTGGCACCATGCATTGTGACACAGTGCCAACCCAACGGTGCCTGCTTCAAGCTGGCAACAAAACAGTCAATGCTTCACCAATCAAGCTAGAGCAGTGACACACAGTCTATGCTTGTCTGGTGTGCCGTATGGTGGTGCAGCCCTGCGGCATGCACATTGCTGTCTTTGCCACAACTACTAGCCTTGCATGCAACTGACTGTAATCCCTGTGTCAACGAGTGATCAGTGCGTGTTGCACTGCTGCCTGCACGTGTTGTGCAGCACCCGCGTGCTTGTAGCATCATTCCAAACTGAATGCACGCAACTGAGGTGCAAACCAGCGTCAAAAATGGTACGCAGGCCAATGTGGGTTGCAAACTGAAAATTTCCAGTCTGGTAAAGCTAGCAGGCTGCAACATCTGTCAACCGCTGTGCCAAAAGGGGCTGTGATAACCGTCAGCTCTGGCTGACATCTGCAGACGGGAAAGCTTCCATGTTGGCTGCGGCAAAGCTATTGGTACAAGGATTCCTCACCAGTGCTGGCTGGCGAGCAAACTCTGGTCAGCTCTGCCGGAGTTCAACTGCCCTGTACTTCACTTGAAGTAGTTGGAGTAATTGCACACATCAGCACCTGCTTTGGAGGGCTTTGACATGCACTGCCACAGCACACCCCGGCAGCTGCGCTTTAAAGCCAAACCAAATGCAGCGCACAACTTCTGTGCAAGCTCTGTCAGCTCTCAAGTCGCAGTCTTCAGGCAATGCCCTCCTATGAGCTACCAGGGCTGCCATTGCAACCCAGATGTGCATGTGAACCACACCTGCACCAATCCTACGGCAAGAAATGCTTTGCAGCTCGACACAGACAGCTGAATATCAGCAGGGCTTCACACAGATGACATCTCTGCACACAAAAACCCACACCCACCCCTGCCACGCACAACGAACGCATACCCCGACCATTGACGCCAAGACATCTGCCAAATACAGGCTCGCCTGCAGCTTGCAATTAACCAATCCCCTCATTCACTGCTTGCCAGCAGTAGCTGCAGTGCGCGTGTCTGCGGCGCCTGTGCTGTCCCTACTCTGCTGCTGCGCAGAACTGCCAGCGCCATTGCTGCTGCTGCTGCTGCTGCTGCTGGCTGCACTGCCCCCGGTAAGCTGCTGCAAGCATGCAGTCAGCACCTTTCGCTTCTCGGCCCTGAATGCAGCAGCAGCAGCCTGCGCTGAAGCCACGTCAGCAGCACTCATGCTGCTGCTGCTGCTGCCGCCGTTGCTGCTGCTCGTGCTGCCCCTCTTGCGGCCGCCAGCGCTGCTGCTGCTGCTGCTGCTGTTTGGTTGCTTGTCTTCTAGCACGGCTAGCTCCTGTTGGCATGCATGCACCAGCACAAGCGCTATCTTCTGCTCTGTGTCATCATCTGCAGAAAGCTCATAGCTGCTAGGGGGCCCTGCAGGCAGGGATGCTGCAGGCTGGCTGCTGCCGGCAGCTGCAGCACTGTCACTGCTGCTGCCAGGTGCTGCAGCTGCAGCACTTGCACCAGGTACCAGCAGGTAGCGCAACGCCTGCAGCATCAGCAAATACCACACGAAAGACATGCAGATTGTGCACATGTGACGAGCCAAACCTCAATCCACATATCAAGTTCACCTGCATCCATAGCCTGCCTTTGCACTGGCACCACCCAAACCCTCTGACCCCCCTACTTTCAGGGAGTAAGCATTCACATGCACATACGTTGGTGCGGAAGTTGCCCGGGGCACATCATGCTGCTGCTGCTGTTGCGCAGCATGCTGTTGCTGCTGATGAGCTACACCACACAAAAACACGCACCTGCAGGGTTGTGCGCCGCAGCCCTGGCGTGTCACCACCACCTCCTGCAGCGCCCCCAGCAGCCCCCAAACACCTCCTGACTTTGCGACAACCCACTGGCCCAACTTACATGCCGCCGTTGGCAGCAGCGAACACAACACAAAACATTAATGCTGCTGCTTCAGCTGTAGTGGCATCCTTGTGCTGCTGCTGCTGCTGCTGCTGCAGCAGCAGCTGCTGACAGCTTCCTGATCACATACACGCACCTGCAGTGTTTATGCGCCAAAGCCTTGGCGTTCCACCACCAGCTCCTGCAGCGCCCCCAGCAGCGCCTCCCGGTTCAGCCTGTCCAAGCACTGATACCGCCAACTGGCGCAACTAGAAGCCAGCCACTATACCTCAAACGTACGCAAATGTCACTACTTTGACTAGCCGCATGCCCATCTGCCCCTGCTGCTGATGGTTTCCCCTGCCATTTTCCCCGCACCTGCAGGGTTTGTGCGCCGAAGCCCTGGCGTGTCACCACCACCTCCTGCAGCGCCCCTAGCAGTCCCTCCCGATTCAGCCTGTCCAGGCGCGCCTGTGAGACCGGTGACAGCTGCTCCAGCCACTTGAGCAGGCTGCTCATCACGTACACATCATAAGGGTTGTCGGGCTCGGCAAACCCGTACATCTGCATGCAGCAGCAGCAGAGCGGCAGCAGCAGATGCGTCAGTCACAGGTGTTGGTTGTTTGCACAGTTATCAAGGACTGAGGTGTGCCTGAGAAACTGGCGACAGCTGCTCCAGCTACTTGAGCACGCTGCTCGTCACGTACACGTCATATGGGTTGTCAGGCTCGGCAAAGCCATACATCTACAATAACGTAATAAACATGCAAACATCAACAGGGATCCGAGTGATAACCAAGCACATGAATTTCTTGACGAACAATATGTGTTGCAGAACATGTGTTTGCAGCGTGGTCCGAGCACAACATAGCAGCTGCAGCCACCACCGCAGCAGCATCGGGCAAAACAATTGTAACAGGTGAACGCATGCTGCAATACGATACTTGCTTCAGGGCGCTCACCTGCATGCAGTGGCTCGTTCTGTGAGCCGTAGCTGATGAACACCTGCTGACCTGGCACTTACATGTGACAAGTATAACATAAACTGAATCTTATATGTAACATCTGCACCAAAGCACTTACCTGCATCAGTGAGTCATTGTTCTGTGAGCCGTAGCTGATGAACACCTGCTGGCCTGGCACGTATGCTGCTCCTGCCGACACCAGGAAGGCGTCCCGGGGGTAGTCGTAGCTGACCTCAGTCTGCAGCAGCATTTGAGCACATGTTATGTAACATGTTTAGTAATATACAAGCGTCAAATCGGTGGTACTACCGTTTCGTAATGTAAACACGGCACATATGGTGACTGGCAGGGACATGCTGCCAAAGCCGGAACATCCATGCGGTGATGCCACCAAATGGAAGCCTGCAAAGGACACAGCAGTTGCCAGCCATCTGCAAGCACAGGCTTGATGACTGAGGATTTCAAGTGCTGCAACCGCAGAGAGCTTCATACTTTGCACTTTGTATACATGCCGCGCTTGCATGAAAGCGTCATGCTGCAGGACCCACCGTGTTGTAGCTGGAGTGGTTGAGCAGGTCGATCACCGGGCACATCGCGTACTGCTTCAGCTTGTTGCTCAGCACGACCTCATAGATCACGTTGAACAGGAACACCGCGGCAGCAGCGCCAAAGCCCTTGGACAGGTCCCCTCCCAGTGCTGTGTTGACCACAACCAGGGCCCCAACCAGTGCTGCCAGGCGGCCCCTATCGCTCAGGCTGGAGGCCACATAGGGCCCTGAAAAGGTGCGGCTGCGCACCAGCGACAGCGCCCGGAAGAATTCCTGCAAGACGATGAACCGCATGATTTGTTGAGTTATGTGTCAATGTTTATGATACGTCGCTGAGGGACGAGGTAACGTAGGGCCCAGAAAGGTGCGGCTGCGCACCAGCGACAGTGCGCGGAAGAATTCCTGCAAGCAGATGGACAGCATGCTTTTGTTGATGATGTGTGACTGGGGGAGGAGGCCACGTAGGACCCTGAACAGGTGCGGCTGCGCACCAGCGACAGCGCCCGGAAAAACTCCTGCAAGCCAATGGACAGTTCCAAGTACGTTAGCTACTAGTGTAACAGCAAAGGTGCTGACACATGCCGCGCCTTGCAGCTCTTGCTGTCAGCCACTACACGTGCAGCTGCTACAGCTGCAATCGGGCTGAGTCGCGTAAGTGCCCTACATTCAGCCCTTGCAGAAATGCTCAGGCAGGAACGCTTGCAGGAACGTTTGCAGGAGCGCCCACCTGCTTTGACGGCGCGCTGCCCTTGTTGGCCGCAGCCTCCTGGAACTTGTCATACAGCTTTGACCACTCCTGCTGCTGCTCCGTGACCTTGTGAATCAGGTGCGAGTAGCGCAGCTGCTGCACCAGCTCCTGGCTCCAGTTCACAGGACTGTCCACCCTGCGTGGCAGCTGCTGCAGCCACTCCCGCAGCTCGCCCTGCTGGCCCTTGCCCTGCTCGTGCAGCAGGCGCACTGCGAGCTTGACGTACCTGCAGCAGCAGCAGCAGCAGCAGCAGCAGCAGCAGCAGCAGCAGCAGCAGCAGCAGCAGCAGCAGGAATGCACGAGCGTCTCAGCAGAGGGGCATGAGCCATTTCGAAGTCAGATCGACACATCTGCTGGTAAGCAGCAGCACCGTGTGTTCCAGCCTGCATCGTGCAATGCATGGTGGTTAGGAAGTTCAGCACCGGGACAAGCCAGTATACTTGCAGGAAAGCATGGCTGCCTTGCAGGTGCCAGCAGGGCCGCAACTCTGCTGCTGTCCAGGCACAGAGTTATGCTGCCAACTGCAGCAGCTTGACAAGGCCAGCAGCGGGAGCAGCAGCCTTACCAGGGTGATGCATCCCAGTATGCTGCGCTGACAAACTCTGGGCAGGGGCAGCGCTGCTTGGGCGGAAGCGTCAGGGCCTTGCCACGAGGCACAGACACAATGACATCATCAACTTGGATGTCGCTGCTTGCTGCAAGGCCCCTCACACCACTGAATGTGGCTGGCTGCGAGTCATTGGTTGTTTACAGAAGGTGGTGCAGTGCGGGGTTGGGGATGCAGCACAGCAGCGGAAGCACGATGTAAGTTACTGCGCAGGTGGCGGTTGCTGACCTGGCAGAAAGTGATGCTGAAGGCTGCACACTGTCCAAGCAGGTATAGCAGGGCGGCAGCTTCCGTGGCTGCTGAGCAAACCTCAACTGCTGTTGGCCGTTTGAGCACTCGTGCCACTGACAGTGGTTGCTGTTGAGGGTGTCCCAAACAAGATGACAGCACAGCATGTGCAGAACGGTGGTGCTGTGTTGTCCCTACCTTGAGCTTAGGGAACTGAATGCCAGCTGAAGTAGCCCAATTCAAGAACGTCTGCGTTGCAGAGTCCTCAATGTACACTGGCGGTGGCTGCTTGGAACTGTCAGCAGCAGCACACACGCTGGTCGGGCGACATGATTGCCCCGTAGACTTGCTCAAGCCTGCGCGCCGGTTGATGCCGTGGCAACAGGGTATTTGGTGTTTGATGCCCAATTGCATCTTTGCTGAGGAGTATTTGTAGGCACGGATGTTGCAATGGGCGACGCTTTTCCACGCTGTGAATGCTCATACACGTTGCATACAAGGGTCTCATACCGCAACCATCGAAGAGTATTTGAAAGATTCAACGAGCATCGTTTCTGCCTACTTAATTGCGAGGGCTGACAAGGAATAACTGACGAGTGAGTGTGCCCGTCCGCAGCACCATCACCCACGTCCACGATCTCAAGATCCATGTAATTCAATTTTTCATAGACCTCTTATCAAGCCCGTCAGCCGCCAGGATGGTGCTGTTAAACTGCACGCACTTGCAGAGGGGCAAGCAGTTTTGCCAGGGGCCCCCTGCTCCCACCAGGCAGCCTCTTTGCAGGCCTGCAAGACTTCCAGCCACCCAGAAGCAGCATTTACAGCCCCAGAAGCTTACAGGAGCGCAGATATGCCGTGCAGCAGCAGTGGAAGTGCAGCCAGAAGCAGCAGTCCCGGGCATGACTGCTTACCTAGATACGCTGCGCTGGAGCAAGGATGGCTTGGTGCCAGTGATTGTACAGGTACTGGTGGATGGCATTGAAACCTCAACTTATGGCAGCTATGAATGCAGCACCACACAGGCAACTGGCTTGTGTCCTGCACATCCTCAGGCTGGACAAAAATATGACCTGCAGTATTTGCATCAAGTGCCCGCTCAGTCAACCAGCAAGATAACCGCGCAAAAATACCACACAACATGCCAGATACTGGATGTTGATGAGTTGCTGCGCTGGTGTTCCATATGTCTGCCACTGCTGCCTCCTGCGGCTTGCTGCCTGCAGCACGTAGATACAGGGGAGCTGCTGATGCAGGCGTATGCAGACAGGGCAGCACTCAGCGAGACGCTGCAGACAAAGTAAGTAGATCAGAGCAAGCATTTTATGTACATGGTATCTTTGCAGCTATTCACGAAGACACGGTGACGGCAGCATCGGCCGATAGCCCTTGCGACAGCTGCGCCAGCTGCAGCCACATAAGGGCAGGCCAGGGACACAGCAGCACATTTATGTGGTTTGGTTTGAGCTTGGGGTTCGGCACAGCAGCCAGCAATGGTGCTGCTTGAACTGCCTGCACCTATGCTGCTTGCAACACTGTACGCAGGGGAAGGTTGGCGATGCTTTACCTCTGTGGGCAGCTGAGAAACAGCAGCAGCACCAGCAGCCGCAGCAGCAAGCAGGCGGCTTTTCTGTGGGAAGTGCCCTGCAGTTCATGTCACCGCCACATCCGCTGCTACAGTCAAATGCCAGATTTGCCGTGACCAGCAAACGTAACATCCGTATCTGCCTGTGGTGACCAACCAAACATGTGCCTGGCAGCTTGTGTGGTGCCTTGCCTCACACCCGACACCTCAAAAAGAAACAAACCACATCATGCATTCACATCTGCTGACACATTTCATAAATGCAGGCTGGCCACCTTTCCCTGCCGCAAAACCACACCTACCAGTATGACATGTTACTAACATGTTATAAACAGCATTATTGTTACTTTTGACGTGCAGGCTGGCCACCTTTTACAGCCGCAGCCGCAGCGAGCGCTGGTGCAAGGGCGAGACCAGCGGCAACTTTATCAAAGTGACACAAGTCTTCCATGACTGTGACAGGGACAGCATCATCTACCTTGGGGACCCTATCGGCCCCACCTGCCACACCGGCGCAAGGTGCGGCAGCTGCGCTTATACATGTTGTTTGAAACATGTTTTGTTAGAATACTGTGACAGGGGCAGCATCATTTACCTCAGGGACCCCATCGGCCCCACCTGCCACACTGGCGCAAGGTGCGGCAGCTGCTTTGCTATTGAATGTACTGTTTTGTAACATGTGATGTAACATACAGCGACAGGGACGGCATCATACCCGGGGGACCCGATTGCTTCAATTGTGCAAGGTGCGGCAGCTGCTTTGCAGCAGGCAGCTGTTATGTAACAGGTTTGGCTTCAAGTGACAAGAATTGCATCCGCTGCCACACACCTCTCACTGCTGCTGCTGCTGCTGCTGCTGTTGCTGCTGCTGCTGCTGCTGCTGCTGCTGCTGCATGCCACATGCTTGCAGGACCTGCTGGTTCCACGAGGCCGCTGTGTCAGCTGAAGGCAGCGTGCATGCTGAGGGTGACCACAAGCAGCATGGCAGCCACGCGCCGCTCACCACCCTGCTGGCTTTAGAGCATACCATTCAGCAGCGGAAAGAGGCGATGCAGCAGCCGCAAGGTGAGGTCGAGAGTAATTTACATGCTGTTTGGTTGACAGCAGCAGCAGCAGCAGCAGCAGCAGCAGCAGCATCAACGCGCTTGTGGCTGACAAACCTCGATTGAAGATGCCCACACAATGACAGCAGCTGTTAAAAGATGGTGATTGTTGGGTAGCATGCTGCAGCCACGCACCGCTCACCACCCTGCTGGCTTTAGAGCATACCATCCAGCAGCGGAAAGAGGCGATGCAGCAGCCGCAAGGTGCGCAATGCTGCTGTATGTTCAGCTGATGCCTGTCAGTGAAGTATGCACATTGCTAGCAGCAGCGGCGGCATGAATGGGGTTTGTGCCATGCCTTGGCGGGAGGTGCGTCTTGCACCCATCCGCAAGCCGAAGACAGCACGCGACAAGCCGCATGCAGCAGCTGCAAGTTTGCGCACACATTGCCCTGCAGGCTGTTGGAAGCCTTCCCCGCAGCTGTGTGCTCTGTGCTGGCCCGGATACGTTGCTTTGCAGTGCGCAGACCAACATGTAACCCACCTGCACTAATTATCTCTCCCTTACGGTGCTGCCCTCATCACTGCTGCTACTGCCTGCTGCTGCTGCTTCTGCTGCTGCTGCTGCTGCTGCTGCTGCAGAGGGCAAGCCCTCCTGGACGGCGCGGCTGCTGGCCAACCCAGAGCTGCTCTGCAAAAAGGTGCGACTGACTCAGGGGCAAGTCAGTGCTGCGATGACATTCTTGTTGGCTGGCAACCCATGACCTTGCAGTGCCTTTTTGCAGTGCGCTTGGTGCTGTTGTTGTAAGGAATGCATGAAGCAGTATGTTAGTCCTGCGCAGCATCTTTGCACGAAGCACATAAGATGCTGGCCAACCCAGCGCTGCTTTGCAGTAAGGTGCGACTGGCTGTACGCAGCTAGACAAGTGCTACAATGTATCATCTAGTTGGCTGGAAGACCGGTCTTCAGACACTGCAGTGCCTTCGTGCAGTGCGCTTTGCCGCTGTTGACGCCCGGAAAGCATGACGCAGTATGGCAGCAGGTAAGGCCTGCGCAGCATCTGTGCACAACACAGATGGACGGGTGCTGGCCAACTCCCACGATGCACGAGCACCGCATCATTCTTGTGCATGCTGTGTGTACTATGTGCAGGTGCGTGAGGAGGCTGGGCAGCTGTGCCAGACGCTGGAGGAGAACAATACATTACCACAAAAACTAGCCATTCTTGTGCATGCTGGTGACAGAGAATGTACATAAGTGCTGTGTATGATGCTTGCAACAGGTGCGTGAGGAGGCTGGCGAGCTCTGCCAGACCCTGGAAGAAAACGAGGGCACGGAGCGGGCTGCGAGTGAGATGGCGGACCTGCTGTACCACGCCATGGTGCTGCTCAACGTGCAGGTGAGCAGTGTGTGTGTGCTGCCATTTCAAGCCATGAGGTCGACGCGGACACCGGTGTTACGGTTGTGGCTTGTAGTGCATTGGTGTTCGAGATGGCGGACCTGCCGTACCACGCCATGGTGCTGCTCAACGTGCAGGTGAGCAGTGTGTGTGCTGCCAATACAAGCCTTCGAGTAAGGCGCAAAGTTGTCACAGCTGTGCTTTGGAATGCGTTGCTGTTTGAGATGGCGAACTTGCTGTACCACGCCATGGTGCTGCTCAACGTGCAGGTGAGCCGCGCATGCACACATTCTGTCACATTTGCAGTGTGTGCGGGACGCATAGCATCATTTCTATTATAGTTGCCCAGATCAGAACAGCTTGAAGTGGCGCTGCACGTGCTGCCACAACACAGACGCAGTGTGTTTAATCAGCTCTGGCATGCGGGGTGCATCACTTGTGAGTGCCCGTATCAGTCTGTTTGTGGGTGCGCTATGTCCCGGCAAGACCGCAATGCTGCGCCTGTGCCGCCTGGCATACGCTACACAATGCACAGCAGACAAACATTCTTCGCCTACATGATAAAGCACCTGGCATCTGATGCTGCTGCTGCCTCAGGGTGTGCCCATGGAGGATGTGCTGCGTGTGCTGCGGCAGCGCTTCGGCACCAGCGGGGTGGAGGAGAAGGCAGCACGCCCGCCTAAGCAGTGACGTGCTGCTGTTGCAACAGCTTGCTGGGATTGTCAGCAGCAGCAGCAGCAGCAGCAGCAGCAGCAGCAGTGCAGCAGCAATGTTGAGGTGCCACAATTCAGTGGCTGTCAAAAAGGCGACCTTGTTGACAGCCGGCACCAGCGGGGTGGAGGAGAAGGCAGCACGGCCCCCCAAGCCGCATGCGGCTGCGCAGCAGTGATGCGCTGCTGTTGCAATCACCTTGTAGTGAAATGTGTAGCATTGTGATGCGCTGCTGGCACTGCTGACTACTGGTGCTGCAGCAAGGTACCGCAATAACAGCATAGTCTTGTAGCCTGAAGCGTGTGCAGCGTCAAATTGCTGCATCCGACTGGTGTGTGTCTGCAGCTGCGGTCAGACTTCGCAGAGTGCTGTTTTTGCATGGGACTGACGGCCTTCCTAATCCTGTGATCAGGTGCATGTTGCGCAACATCACAGTTGCAGCTGTTGCACGTTTTAACTGCCAGTTGGTCAGTGATCAACCGTCTGATGCAAGGCAGGAGGTGGCTTTGTGCAGTCTGTGCTGTTGCTGTTGGTGACTTGACCTAAATGTAACACTGGCACTCTTTGCAAAAAAGCTCCTGAGTGAGGTTTCACAGCGGCAGTTGGTGGCATACAGCCGACGCTTGCGGAGTGCTGCCATGGTAGTTGAAAACTGCCAGATGCACAAGTTAATCACACAGAACGAAGCAGATAGCGCCCAGCACAGCTCACTGAGCAGACGTCACGGCGGTGATGGCTGACATGCAGTGCCAACTGTTTCACAGCACACCAAATGCACAAACTTGCCCTAGCAGTGATCTCAGCGCGGCACACATGTGCACCTTGAAAACCACGTGATCATCCCTTGCACATGATCACAGCGCTGCAGCAGCCCTCGGCTGCAGCAGCCGAGGGCTGCTTATCATGCAGCTGGCATGGCCAACACAACACAGGGGCATGTGAGGTGTGCGGGTCACGTTGAAACGAAGAAAGGCTGCTTTCTATCATGGACATAGACAAACACACCAACTCCATGTTAACACCGCTACCACCCTTTCAGGCAGCGCAGCAATGAAACGTACGCCGCACTGACGCCAGGCACATGGAAGCTGCCATGTGCAACAAGGAAATGGTCCGAGGTGTGTTGCAGGACTGTTGCATGCTTTCGGCAACAGCCACAGCCCATTTACCCGCTGCTGCGACCTGTTACAGACCTCTTGTGCATAAGCATGGCCAGGCACGCAGCCTGGGCAGTGCATGTCACACGCAACACATGACGGCATGTACTGGACAACAAGCGCCCAACCACCAGCATCGTTGAAACACACGCATTGCTGCACACATGAGCACTACTTCATATTGCCTGCTCTCGCCAGCCAAACTGTGGTCAATCTGCGGAGCTTGAGCCGTTATGGTCAGACTGCTACTGCTGCTGCTGCACAATCGCTGCCGCCACTAGGCAAAGCCGGCCGGGTAAAACAGCTCTGCATACTGGCCGTTTGAGAGCTTCAGGAACTCGTTGTACAGGTTCAGGTCTGCCACAGCAGCAGCAGCAGCAGCAGCAGCAGCAACGGCAGCAGCAAGGCAGAAAGCAGGAGTAAGCCACAGGTGGTTGCTGTTGTGCATGGCAGACCGCATGCGGCTGTAGGTGCTGCACATATATAGATCTCAATGGCAGCCGCAGGGTGCTCTCTATGAAAGATCACCAGAGCACGGCTAAACGTCACTGGCAAACTTCATGCCAGCTGATCAACTGCGTGCATGTGTGGGTGGCGGGTAACCTGAAAGCGGCAACTTTCCAATGACGTGCTGGGCATGTCAACTGACAACAATGCAGAGAAGCAGGGCAAATCACAAGACCAAGCTGGCCCCACACAACCACAGAGCTCCTGCAGGAGCATGCATGCTTGCTGATCAACGCACTGTTCTGCTGCTGCCCCAAGCTGTTGCCCACCAAACTTCTCGCCAAACTCCACGTGTGACTCTTCCCGGATGGTCATGGGGTCTACCACAGTGCCAGTGACCTCCACAAACTGCGTATCGAAGGTGCTGTTGCCCGCTTGAATCGTGACTCTGGAGCCATCTGGGGCACTCATCTGCACTTGCTGCCCCTGGAGGGTCTCGACCTTGCCGACAAAGATGACGGTCTTGCCGATGTAGTTCTTAAGCTGTGGAAGTCCGACCCTAGGAGTGGGCTGGTCCACGTTCATGGCTGCTTTGAGCTGCTTCCTGCTGAGAGTGCTGTGCTCGGCCTGGAGCCAAACAGCCTTCCACAACACCGAGGCTTCTGCTAAGTGGAACGATGCTAGTTACTTAATCTAAGATATAGGAAGCAAGCGCCGCTATCAGCTGCTAACGGCAATCAAGCAATGTCTTGCTGCAAGGAGCATTCAGCAGAACAGTAGGCAGCGCAAAAAAAATAATGATCACAAGGTAGAATAGATTGTGCATGGCTTGACGGCAGCGGCGGATGTGGGTGGTTCAAGTGTGGCGGGCTTGTTACTCGGTTAAATTCAAATGCTCAGTGTTCTGGCAGGTGCTCAGGGTAGGGATTACTTGTAACTGCCACAGTAAGTTCGTTTGTCAGAGGGGGGCAGGGGGCATTGAGGCTCCGGAGCATGCCCCAGGGGGTGGGGCATTGGGGCCACATGTGATTGGGGCACTACGGGCGACCTGCTGCAAAGCCTGCAAAACGCACTGAGCACAGGGCAGTTTGGGGCCCTGGGAGGGGGGGGGGGGGGGGCAAGGGGCAGTACTCGTTGTCAGCCCTGCAGGCAATGCCCCAGGGGGTGGGGCATTGTTTGAGTTGTCACAAACGAACTCACTGTGGCAGTTACAAGTAATCCCTACCCTCATGCAGTGCGTCAGACTGCTGACCGCCTGATTGCATGTAGCTTGCAAGCTTAAGGAAACGAGTACAAACTGAAACTGCAGTCACCATCTGCCAGTTGCCTGAGCT
This sequence comes from Tetradesmus obliquus, assembly GCA_030272155.1. Lineage (NCBI taxonomy): Eukaryota > Viridiplantae > Chlorophyta > Chlorophyceae > Sphaeropleales > Scenedesmaceae > Tetradesmus > Tetradesmus obliquus. The sequence continues at coordinate 2,130,133 of CP126205.1, forward strand.
GTGCATGAGGGCACGCTGAAGCCCCGCCACAGCACTTGGCATGCAGTCACCTGTGTAGTCTGTATGCTTAGCAGCAGTGTGCAAAAGCTCAAAACTATTACCTGAGCAATCGTTGAATGCCACGTGGTCGTACTTGGCTGGCCATCATGGCCATCACGCGTGATGTTGGTGACTGATCAGATACAGGATACGTACGACAGGATACGTACGACAGCTGCAGCGCTGCTGCGGCAGCCTGGGATAGTTGCCAGAGGGTTCAGGAACATGCAACACCCACGCTGGACAAGGAGCCAACAAGTGATTTATGTTTGTTACAAAAATGGGTCACCACACTACTGGTGTCAGCTTGGTAAGCCATGTACAGCTGTAGCAGGACTGAGTATAACGTGTGTGGAAGCGTAATGTAAAAGAAGGTTAGTAAACCAATGATAAGCCTGAGGCCCAGCGATAGCTGATATAGGCCGCCTACGTTGCAAGGCATGCGTAGTTCTAACAAGGCGGTACAATGTCACATTGACTGCCGCGTGCCTCACACATAGGTGTGAGTCACAAATGTCTAATCATCCACTACATGGATAGTAACAGCTCCTGTTACAGGCCTCCCCCATCAGGATTGTTGCCTGTCCTCAGTCAATACGCTGATTGAGACCATGTCGGTGAAGAGCCGCAGCTCAGGACAGCCATGCTGGGGTTCCCAGCACAGCAGTAGCATAACGCACTCGGCACAGCTACAACCAACAGCCATTCTTGGCGTGTACAGTATTGGGGATTTGTTTGAGAATGCCCTTAAACCTGCAAGCCGAGTCGCGTGGCGTCCGCGTTGTGTCCTAAAGGGTAGGTCACATCAAGTGCATTCACCATGGGCGAGGAACAGCCCTAGCCAATCAGGCATACGGACCAAACTCAAACATAAGCAACATCGTATATACATGCTGAGCAAAGCGTATATGATTGCTTTTAGATTAGACAAGTAGCCATCAGCTACATCACCACGTACAGAATTGTACATGAAGGTGTGTCACCAGTAGATCAAGCAGATCCTGCCACAGCAAAGCTAAAGGCAGAAAGTGACGACGAACAGTTTCCATGTTCATTGAACAGCAAAAGCTGTAGTCAAAGGCAACACTTCATCGGCTGAAAGCAATAGAATCATCGGCGTTGACGCTTTGAGCGAGTAACACGCACAGCTGGCAAAGCAGCAGTATGTGCAGAGCGCTTATTTTTGCGCTGTTTCTTGTGTGATGCTGCTTCTGCAACGCACTATGCTCAAACTCTCGTGTCTGCGCTGCTGCCTACTTTTGTGGGTTCCTCTACAGCGCTAGACCTTATCTTCTGCGATGCCTTTCTTCGCCTCGGGCGTGTCCTTCATGATGAAGAATTGATTCATATCCGCCTTAAAATTAGGCAGTGGGTAAGAGTTGGAGCCAGTGTAGCGCTGGCGCTTGTCCTCCTTATCCATGTCCATGTTATCGGCCATGGTAAGAGAGCTGAAAGCCTGGTCTATATCCAGTAAAGCAATTTTGATCGTATATCAAAGTGTAAAGCTCGACAGGTCACGTCGTCGAACTAGTCTCAGCTACCAAATGTAGCAGGACTGAGTATAACGTGTGTGGAAGCGTAATGTAAAAGAAGGTTAGTAAACCAATGATAAGCCTGAGGCCCAGCGACAGCTGATATAGGCCGCCTACGTTGCAAGGCACGCGTAGTTCTAACAAGGCGGTACAATGTCACATTGACTGCCGCGTGCCTCGCACGTAGGTGTGAGTCACAAATGTCTAATCATCCACTACATGGATAGTAACAGCTCCTGTTACATCAGCCCCATACCAGCCCATTAATAGCGGCGGTCTACGACCACTGCCTCAGCTGTGGTAGCCATCTGCACAAGCAGAACCCGCAGAACTTGGCTGGCTACCAAGCACCAGCTGCAGGCTGCAGGCACAGTCGGTGCATTTACTGCATTACAACACATAGCACGCCATGTACTGCAACCATGCCGCATGTGAAGCAAGACCCGGACCTTGCAGTACAGCGTGCTGCGAGTCGCGCCCTGCGACCAAATGCATGCAAATGAACATTGCACAATGCGGCATGCACGTAGATACAATGCAGCTGGCATGCCTGTGCCGCATCTCTGCCATGCAGCCGCCAGCGAGACAGCATCAGCCATGCCATGCTGCGCTGCTAGATGCCATATGGCAGTAATGCATCATGCATGATGCATTACTACGAGATCAAGCCTGATCCGCTCAAAATGGCCATGTTGATTGTACAGCTTGAACAAAAACAGCAACAGCGTGGCCAACACTGTGGACCACCAACTGCACCGACTACAGACAAACGACTTGCCACATGCAAGCACGGGCGTCTACGAGCAGCATCGCTGGCAACAGCTGCCTGCTGCTGCTGCTGCTCCTGGTGGTGTGAAACATCAATACAGGCAGCCACACTGCTGGGCAGCAACTTGTCCAGCAGCGGCAGCCGTCCTTTCAATCGCATATCCTGCTTGCAAGCTTCCGCGTTGCAATCTCGTTGTCAACATGTTCACCTGCGCACAACATCGCATGCGGCAGCAACACATACATGCCATCCTGAATGTGCATTAACTTGTTACAATTGGCCTTTCCCACATGCCAACATGATGTGGTCCATTTCAGCAACTTGCAGGCGCCCTGCTGCAAGTGCCTCTGGTCTCAGGGATGCTTCTCAGGAGTCATTGGGGCTGTAGCATGCATGCTACATATAGTCCTCTTGGAGAGCAACTTGCAGGCACTTTCCTGCAAGTGGTGATGGTCCAATGGATTGTCCTCAGGAGTCGTCCGCGCTGTAGCCGGGTGGAGGGGCTGTAGGCAGCTTGTCATCATGGCAGGCGTAGCAATCGGGGTTGGCAGGAGCTGCCGCGCCAGCAGCAGCACCGCGCTCTGGCACAAGGCCTGGAGTCAACTCTGGAGCACCATCGCAGCCATCACATGCCTTGCAATCAGGCTGCTGCTGCAGGAGTTCGTTCTGGGGCTCGATTTGGGGCTGGGTGTCCCTGGGCTGGTCCATGCTGCTGATGCTAGCGACTGGAAGCTGGCGTTGCACGTTGGGCAGCAGGCGCGCTGAGGTGGCAGGCTGAAGCAACGGAAGCAATGCAGCGCTTCTTGGATCAAAGATGTGCGATGCTGTGACTCGATAGGCTTGCGATGTGTTGCGAAAGCTGAAGTGCAGCAACGACATACGTAGGACGCCCTGTGCTGGAGTAATCGGTGCACCTCGTTAACTGAACTTCACGCCCTGCAGGTTCCAGCTGTTGGCCAAAAACAGTGATGACTGCGACAGACACGGTGCTTGATGTGCTACCCGTTATTTCGCGTGACGCAGTGTCTCCAAGGAGGACGCTGGGCGATGAGACGGTTTCGTGCTGGGCATGTCTAGCGCATTGAGCGAAGAAAACAATCCTCAAGAAAGCGACTTGACAGCAGAGGTCCGTGCTGTTTGCTTTCCCGATTACGTCGGCGCGCTCCCTGTCCCAAATCACACAAATCTGCTGCTGCTGCTGTTACTGCAGTTTGCCCTTCTGGCGCAGCTGCCGGTGCAGCTGGCCGCCGTGAGCGAGCACGAAGTGCTGAAGATAGCTGCTGAAGTGCTGATCAGCGTGTTTCCAGCTGTGCAATACGTCAGGTGCGCCTTCAAGGCTCGTGACCACCCTGCTGCCTGCCGTGCAGGCCAGCAGTGCTGCTCGTGCACGCCAGCAAAAAGAGTCACTGCCCACGCAGGGGGTTACATTGTCACTCTGCTCTACTCAAACCTACAAACATATGTCAGGTCTCTGTTGATTGCTCAAGGGGAAATGCTGCGCTGCACTGTTGAAGGCCCCTGCAACTGCTTGTCTGCAGCTCCTTCACACTGCGAGTCATCATTCTTGATTATCAACTCACAAACGGCATCGCCTGCCGTCATCTCTGCTGTTAAATGTTCTCCTGCAGGATACTGCTGGTGTCTCAGAACTACCAGCCCAGCGAGCTGCTGGAGTGGTGCAGCAACACGCAGCTGACAGCAGCCATGGCAGAGCTGCAAGGCAGCAGCAGCTCCCAGCAAGCAGCCATGCGCAGAGGCATGACACTGCACACGCAGCAGCTGCAACCACAGTGAGTAATAAAGTATAGAGGATATAGCGTCGCTCAGCGCAGGCCTGCAGGTTGGCAGACACAGCAGTAGCAAGCAGCACAGCAACAACTCGTTTGTCTGTGCACAGCAGGGTGGGTTGGGTGGCCCTGCAAGCTCAGGAGTTGCGTGCAGCAGCAGCGCCGTGTTCTCCCTGCAGTCAGGGTTGGTGGAGGCGAGTCAGCTGGCTCTGCAGCAGCGCTTGCAGTGGTGCTTGCACGTCACTTCGAAGCTCCTCTTTTACTGGATATGTGCTCATTGCTTTCAATACTTCAACGCTGCTGCGGTGCTGCGATGCTGCAGGTCTGCAGCGGAGTTTGAAGACTGGGCCATGCTGCAGCAGCGCTTTGGCTTGCACAGCTTTGCTGCTGTGCCGCTGATGGTTGCTGGCACTGTGTATGGCGTCATCCTGGCAGCATCACCCACCCCTGGCTGCTTCTCTCCGAGGTAACATGACATGCTGATAGGGGTTGGATGCAGTTGCACAAGCATGTATATGTGCATGGTGAACCTGCTTGTAGGCCGAGCATGCACTGGCAGCTCGCTGCATGCTTTTGCTGTCGTTAACCAGCAGCTGAATTGACTTTGCTGCGAAGCGCGAGCGACATTGCAATCGTTTGGCCTCTGGACCGTGTGTGTGCAGGTCGCTGCCGCTGCTGGAGACTGCAGCTCACATGCTGGCGCCGTATGCAGCAGTGCTGTACAAGTTCCAGCAGGCGACAGCAGCCAAGCAGCTGCTGCGGCAGATGCTGCCTGCGCGCGTGGTGGACGCAGCAATCGAGCGCATCAATCAGGGCGGCTTTGGAGCAGCAGACCCCTTTGCGGGCCTGAACCAGGAGCTGCCTTTTGGCTGATACAAGCAGCATGTGTGGCTTAACTACAATGCGGCAGTGTGCAGCTAGGGACTCCTGGCCGGCAGTGATGCGAGACACACAGCAGCTGCCTCGCTGTGTGCCAACGTCCGGCATGGTCGCACATGCGCGAGCCAGCGCAGCTTGACTGCAGGGCTGCAGCAACAGCAGCAGCAGCACAAGCAGCACGCGCATCAATACAAGCAGCACGCGCCGCTAAATTATGATGTGACAGTGTGCAGCTGAGGACTCCTGGCCCGCAGTGATGCGAGGCACACAGCAGCTGCGACGCTGTGTGACAACATCCGGCATGTTTGCCCATGCGCGAGCCAGCGCAGCTTGACTGCAGGGCTGCAGCAACAGCAGCAGCAGCACAAGCAGCACGCGCATCAATACAAGCAGCACGCGCCGCTAAATTATGATGTGACAGTGTGCAGCTGAGGACTCCTGGCCCGCAGTGATGCGAGGCACACAGCAGCTGCGACACTGTGTGACAACATCCCGCATGTTTGCCCATGCGCGAGCCAGCGCAGCTCCACTTCAGCAGTAGCAGCAGTAGCAGCACAATCAGCAGCAGTGGCAGCAGCGTCACGCGCTGCTGGCTTCAGCATTGCAGCGCACTGCCTGCAGTGCACCTCAAAACAGGTGCTCGCGGCCCAGCGGCGCCTTTCATGTTTGTCAACGTACCTAATTTGAGCCAGGACTCGCTCAAGACGCACGGATACAAGTGCTGTGTCCTGTCTGCTTCAAGCAGCTAGCAGCCACTGCTTCCTATACAACACATGGCGCTACAGCTCCCTTTGGGCAACACAAGGGCTCGCCAACAGCAGCATACCTGCCAGCAAGCCTGGCTGCTTACTTGCAGCACCTCCTGTTGGTTGCAGTGTGGCCAACATCACAGCACAGCTCTGCAGGCGCACTTCATCTGCCGTCAGTTTTACGCCACCAGACTGCAGCAGCAGCGCATGCACACAAACGCACGTGACTGACATCACACTCTGCTTCTGTATGTTCAGCCTCTCGCAGCTGCTGAGCTGCGCCTACAGGATCCTGTCATGCTACAAGAGTGCTCAACGGATGCTGTTCGCTATCTTCACATTTTGAGGGCCTGCCACCCTCTCGTGGTAAGTCCTGCAAGCAGCCAACTGCTTCAAGCAGCAATTTGTTGAGTCAGCAATCTGCAAAGCAAATGCTGAGTCAGCGACCTGCATCAGCAAATGCTGAATCAGCGACCTGCATCAGCAAATTGCTGAGTCAGCAACCTGCACAGTGCAGCCCCCTTCAGCGGTAGCCGCAACACTGGCACATATGCCTGCAGTGTGCATTGCTGAACTGCCATGGCATTACTTTTCACCGTCACGGCGTTGGTCTGTGGACCTGAGCAGAGTCAGCATGTGCATGCATGTATGCTGCAGGCCAGGCTGTTGTTTTGCAGACCATGAAACAACCTGCTGCTGCCCATCCGTCTTCTCAACTGCGTAGCCTTTGCCATTGTTGTCCACATAATGTTCCTGCACTGCCGTCCGCAACTGCCCTGCGGCATGCATGCAGGCCTTGCTTTGCCCCACTGCTTGGCATCGTTCAGCGCTGTCCTGTGCTTGGAGTGTCATTGGAGTGTCATTGGCAAACACTTGCTCGCGAACCCCCCGCACCTGGGCTGAGAGATCCAAAGTTCAGCAGTAATGTTGAGCCCGTTGCTTAGGCGCCGCGCTGGCATGCTGCAAGATCTGGCAGAAGAGCCACGCTGCAGCATTTGAACGCTCAGCAGCAGTGGGGTTGCACTGCACAGGATGGGTTGGCGCTCACCCCATGGTTCAGTTTGGCAGCAGAGGCAGGTACCCTTGCATGTTGTTGAGCCAAAGTGTGATGCATTTGTGCTGTGCTTTCAGAAAACACAGCTTGCAGCAGCTTGCTGCCATACCCCAGCCCATAGCTTCTCGTCAATGCTGCCAAGTGATGACAGAGTATGTTTTTTTGCGGAGTGTCGTGGCGATGGTGTGTAGCTTAGGCTGCTTGCAACACTGCAGATGTACAGGAAGAACAATGTGGGTTGGGTTAGTTGGCATGTTCAACAGCACCAACAGACAGGTGAAGAATGGATGCACAAATGCGACTCGCTAGGGTCACTGCACTTGGTTGCAGCTGCTTGGTGGCGCACAGGCATCGATGTGATACGACTGCAACCCCTGAATGCACAGCACACCTTGCTGCAAGCAAGCAGCAGACGAACCATGCTGCTAGAAAGCATACTGCAGGGCTAGATCAGGTTCATGCAGGCTACTGCTCCTTTTGCTCATTTGGCTGTGATGGAAATGCGCTGTGATGGACTCATTTGGCTGTGATGGAAATGCACTCACTGATATCATCTGGTCACAATTGGCAGCTACAGCTCCGTGCAGCGTTTAAAATAGTTGCCGGTCCTGTTGTCGTGCTATTGGGTGTGGTTTTGATGCTTGAACGTTCCACCACTGCACCCATTTATGCGCTGGTGGCGGCAACTGGGGCTTTCTGTGCTGCTGTTCTTGTTGTTGCTCAAGGTGGCAGTAGCGCACATATCAACGCTTGCTGTTGGGTGAAGCCTCGAAGTGGATGTGTTGCAGTGAGCAACTCCTGACGTGAAAGTGTGTGCTTGCGTTTCAGACGCCAGTTCTGATGCGCGGATGTGCGTACAGTACGTACAGTGTTCCGATGTTTTGTTGTACGGCACGCAAGAATGCAGCATGATGCAGTGCACCTTATGACCCTGGCGGGAAGGAGCAGTCAGTGTCGGGGGCCTTGTTGTGACTTGCTGCCGGAGCTTTGCAATTCAACTCATCGCTCAGCTGGTGCTTGGCTCTGCCTGGTGTTAAAGGGTTGCTGTATCAGCTGCAGATGTTGACCTGGCCCCGTTGCCAGGATGTTCAAGTGGTTATATGATTTAAGTCCTATTCCAGAGTAGAGGCATCAGCATCCTCTCGCATGCCGTGTTGAGAGCTTGGTTACACTGGGTCCACGCATGCCAGCAAGCCAACCCCTCACCACAAAGCTATGAGCTACTGCGTGTAGTACACCTTGACTTTGCAGTGCAACCAGTGACCGCGGCATCGCCACGACTGATTACGGCGTGACTGTGCCAGCTGCGTCACAGACAAGGCAGGGTGGTACACCAACATAGCACGCAGCGGCTGTATAATGCTCAAACACGCTGACCGCACCCTGGGCACAGCATGTCCACCACACTAGCGTACAACGCAGCATGCATGCCCCAGCGCTCCAGCTCTCAGCAATATAGTCAAACACAAGGATTCCGTACTGCAAACCCCCAGTTCTGCTATAAATCTCCACGCAGACAACACTAACGAGGTGCAGGGTGAGGCACACCGGTACGGCTTGGCGGTATGCTGTCTCAGCTTGCTGAGCCCGCCGCATTCAACACGCAATGCTCGCCCGCACAGCAAGCTCCACAGCTACTAATAGTGAAGGCTCACCACACAAGCAGCAGTCAAAATGCCACAATGTTGCAGGCTGATTGCATCCTTCCTTACAAAAGGCACACAATGCAGGAGGTGGCGTACAGTACTACACAATGTAATGCCTGGTGAGTGCCATCGTCTGGTACAGTGGGTGCCATGAGCCAGCACTGAGAGTGAGCTGCAATGTTCTTTTCCACAGCAAGCTCGTGTACTGACATTGAGCACCACACTGCCAAGCCTCCGCAATGCTACTGGAGCATGGGAGACATCCCACAAACAACACCTGCTGCATCATAGAGTGCTCAAAGACACCTCTGCTCTGCCTTCTTGCACGTGGCAAACGAGAGCAATCGAGCAGCTCTGGCATGTGCACTAGGCACACAGCATGGCACTCCCCAATAGCAGTACAAGGCAGTGCTAGTAGGTTGGTACTCCAAGGTACGTATGTATCACACGTAAGGTGTTGCATGGCTGCCGCAGGACACATGGCATGGCAGTCGCAACAGCGAGGCACAATGCATGTCCTGGACACATGGGCCGTACACACATGTAAATCGTTCTTATACATGTTACCACACCCACAGCACGCAGATTGTGGCTAATGCAAGCGAAGCTGCACACACAGCAACACACAGCAACCAGCAGCACAACAGGGCCGAGCACGGCAAGCGCCCTTGCAGCGCTGCTTTGGCTGCTGCGGCGATGACCGCTGCTTAAACCAACGGCTGTCAGGCCATACAAACACGCCACTGTGTGGCTTGATGATGGGCTGCAGAGCTGGGGTGCGCTTTTCACCCCAGAAGTGATGTCAAGTGATGAGCACAGCATCTGAACCTTCCAGACAGGTTGCACCGCCTGGAGGGCTTTCTGAAATGCTCTGCAGTGTTCTGCAGTACTGAAAAAGAGCAGATGCCAACAACGCCCAGCTACACCAACTGCTTCCTGCAGAAGCAGGAACCAGAACAGCCAGCTGGGCCTGTTGCTGTGAATCAATACAAAGCAGTTAAGAGAGGAGTCAAATGGCGGACCAGCAGCCAAACATGGCTCTCCACGGACAAGGTGCACGGCCTGTCTGCACCTGTTTGACTGTGCAACAGTGGCCGTCACTGTCATGAGGCTGATTCACACGTAGGCTGCGCCACCAACAACGCTGCACGTTCAAACATTGAGACAGTGGCAGCTGGGAAAGCCGCACTCAGCTCAAAGACACTCGCACACAGTCTTGCAGACTTACTAAAGCCGGTCAAACGCTGGTCAGGTTGGTCAAACAAACAAAAGTCAGGCGGCTGCACGTGTAGCATGATGTATTCAGTATCCCGCAAGTGCTGAAAGTAATACCCCATAAGGCCTACCCCCCACAAGTGATCCCTCTCCCTGCACTCTATCCGTGCTGAGGGACACGAGCGCATGCATGCACACATGACCATACATACAGTACACATGCATGGCTCCTGCAAGCCATACATGCGCACCCGGGTCACCTACACAACGACAAAGCTAGGGACTGGGCACAAACCTTGCTGCTGAGCGCGCTGCCCAGTCGGCAGCCACCACCACAGCCACCACAGCTAAAGCTGGCAAGCTGCAAACACTCGCCAGCATGGCATGAGGTGAGGCGGTTTGCTGCACAACTGGCACGCCGAATGCACCAGCTCAGCTCCTGCAAGCAGAGGTGATGACACCCCACTCCCCACACTGAAACGTTGGTGATGCAGCGCTCTAGCTCAAGAGCAGCTGCACACACCAATAGCCCCCCTGCCAGGCACACCCACCTGGCGCCTGTCTCCAACCCCAAATCGGCAGTGCTGTTGTTTGAGAAAACAACAAGATTCCGGAAGTACGGCTGCTCTTTGCAACACCCGTGAGCATTTTGCAGTTCATCATGCGGAGCCAGCGTTGCAGCCTGTACTTCTAAGTGGCAGTTCTTGCTCACCCCCGCACAGTTCTGCTGAAAACACGCCATCACAAGGGGCCCAGCTTGGTCAGACCTCACGGCCAAGCACCCACAACCAGGACAGCAGCAACCACCAAGGTTCACTACTCAGTTGCTCGCCAGGCAACCATGTGATATGCCAGCCTTGCAGCCATCTCCTGCACCAGCATACGCAGGGAGACACGCTGATCCAACATACGTACATACATAGCATTTGACACAAGGGCACCTGCGCATATGTAGGCGATGCAATGTTGCCACAGCGCTGTCGGCAACGCACACACAGCACCTGCAGAGCACATGCCATCACAGCACAGCCCACAGCAACAGCTCGTATGCCGCTGTTATAACAGCAGCACGCACGGCAGCTGCCTGTGCCTGTTGTGCTTGTCAACAGTGCTTATTGCTTGGATCCACCCTCAACTCCGTAGTTGCTCCTGCATAGATCCCAACGCCAACTGCCATCTTGTCCTGCTGCTGCGCACACGCCCACAACGCCACGCTCTTCACCGCAGCTGACGATACATGCTGATGGCGCTTCGCAAGACGCAGCACAACCAAAGCCTGCCCCGCCCACCTGCAAAGCAATCACCTGCAAAAGCAAACACTACATAGAAGGCATACGTAGGACACACATAGGCACAGTGATTTCAACACACACAATTCACAGCACAACACACGTGGACACATACAGGCCGATAGCCTGAAAGTGACCACCACCACACACCACAGATCATCGTAGACATGGCCAACAGTTGACAAACAGCGTAATGCTCGTCATACCAGTGGGGCATGTCGCCAGGCACATGCATATAACTGCTGCAAGCAGCACACGCAAGCGCGGCTGGTGGCAGGCAGTCATACACAGCAGCACTACCCCACGCATTGCGCAGTCCTGCAAGCAACCCTGCACCTCATGGCATTTGCACACAACATGCACATCCACAACCGACATCACACGCAGCGCGCAAAAGCTTCAGACACTAGCACATGCAACACACTCGTGCTGATGGCCACAAACAACCACCAACTTGAACCTGCTGCTGGATGGGGTCAGCAAAACGCCGCAAAGCGCTGCTGCTGTACCTACTCAAAACGGACGGGCCTGACTGACCCCTGCTGCACCAAGTCGCAACCGCGTAGCTTTGCTGCAGACACACAGCTGGCTGCTGCCAACCGGCTGCCCCATCAATCACATAACATCCCATGCTCCTGCAAGTGTTTCTGCCAACTGTTGCACTACAAGCTGAGCTCTATATGAACCAGCCAGTGTCCTGGCCCAGTTTGCCAGCAACAGGCACAGCATTGTGTGCATGCGATGTGTTTATATGCCATAGTAATGGCCGGTCCACAGGGTGCCATAGCTCAAGAACGCAAACAGCAGGCCAAGCAGCGGCGTTGCAAACCCCAGCGCCAGCAGCACCGTCAGGATGTTCCAGTTGCTGCCAACATACACATCGCCCTGCCTGCAAGTAATGGTTGTGAACCATGCGGGCAGCAGCAAGTGCGCAAGGCAGAAGCGGCCACAAGTGAGCGATGCACAGCGCAGCAGCTTGCAGGAGGGCAAGCAAGATGCACAGCGCAGCAGCTTGCAGGAGGGCAAGCAAGATGCACAGCGCAGCAGCTTGCAGGAGGGCAAGCAAGCTGCCTGCAGGAAGTTGCCGTGGCAAGCAATCCTGGCTATAGTGCTGGGGCTATGGCTGTCGCAGCCACAAAGTGTACACAGTAAAATCGACGTGAAGCATGCACCAAGACATACGTGTGATCGCAGCTCTGCTTTACTGCATATGTGCGACTGCAGGCTGCAGCACTGCAGCAAACGCGGGCACCCACCAGTTCTTGGTGTACAGGTGTGCATGCATCTCCTTGTCTTTGTCGACCTCGTCTTGCACGTAGGCGTCATGTAGCAGACCTGCGTGCAGCAGCAGAGGCAGCAGCAGCAGGGTTACAAACAGTTTCATCGCTGACTGCGGGCAAGGCAAGACAGCTGCAGTCAGAGTTGTGCTCGTTTGCGACTACCAGTCAGGCCAGACCGCATGCAATCTGACATATGTTTGAACTCGCCGCTGTGGCATGCTCCAGGCCTGCTGCCTGCTGCAGCACGGTGCAACTGGCCCTGGTGGTGGTGCACAACAAGGTGTGTGCCTGGGAATGCCTTGTCGGGCTGCCAGCATAGGCACAGTCAACGCTGATGAGTCAAACGTTTAGAAACTTACCTAGCTCTTCTCCAAGCGTCTTTCCACCCAGGTTGTGGCCCTTGGGAACCTTCTCAGGGTCCATCTCAGGCAAGCGCCCAGACCAGATGGGCAGAAACTCCACTTCATCCTCCTCATGCGCCTTCACCACCACGCAGAGGCCTGCAAAACAGGTTGATAGCATGGTGTCAGCAACAGATTGCGTGTGCAGGGCAGCTGCTCAGCATGCTTGTCTGCTGGGTGCTGTCTTGCTTACGTCTGGACAGCCTCCTGCTGGTGCGCGGAGCACGCGCTGGTGCGGCAGCGAGGCCGCGATGCAAGCACAGACACTGCACCCTTTAACTGGAGCCTCCTGCAAGCAGGCGCCCAAGGCTTCAGTGAGCAGCATCCCGGAGTCCGCGTCGGAAGTGGATTACCCCGCACTTCTCGCGACAAGCTGGACACACGGGTGCAGGAAGTTTAATGCAACACAAATCACAGCAATCATACTGATGCGATTGCCGAAAGAAGAGCTGTATGCGTGTCGAGACGTTGCATTATCGTTGCTTTGCCGGCCCGTAAAACGGTTCTAGATGCTCACAGAGATGACAAGCGCTGGCCGCGAGGGCCCCAGTAGCTGGAGACACCAATACAACTAGCAGTGATGTCCAAATGCAAGCCAGGCTAGAATTGCGTGTTTAAAGAGCTTGTTGAAAGCAAAGAAGCAGCAATTATTAGGTTAGCTCATCGACAGGCACAGAAGAAAGTTGGCGTGTCTGAGCTCAAAAATTGTAATGTCATTGCTGCCGATATCGTCATCTCGCTGTGCAGCCGCAATTCATGAACCCAAACAGTTTTTTGTTAACCATTTAAAGCATGGCAATGGAAGTCAACAAAGTTCCATCGTGTTTTGCTGCGACTTCAATGACGTAACCTGCTTGACGAACGGTGACAGCGCTGTGTGCGCTGAAAATTGAAGCTTAAATCCGATAGCACGAAATGATATGCGCCACTGAAGCCCAGCCGGTAGCAGATTCTCCCGTAATCAGCAGGCAGTTGTCAGTCTGCCCTCACGGGCAAGCAATGCAGCACTGCAAGCCTCGCCTGTATCTGTGCGTTCCTCGATATGATGCTTAACGTTTGATATTGTTCTGGTGCGTTTGATCACGGAAAAGCTGCTGGGAGTAATCTCACTAGCCCCAACATGTGCATTTGAGTCAACAACAACAATCACTCCACATGTCAACCAGGCACTTACTGAAGTCGCCGTCATTGCTTGAATGAGCTGCTTTATTTATGCTGGCCATGGCATTTCTGCGACCTTCACCATCAGCATGTACAGTGGAGCTAGCATGCGGGTGCCACGGGGATACTACCCCACTACCGGTGGTGGGCTGTCATTACTCACCAGGCAGTGAACCGCCTCTGTCATTTACAGCTGAATCCTCAATCCGCTCGTGGAGTATACTTCACGCTCTTACATTTGCATCTTGCCATGCTTTCTAAGCCGGTGCCATGCCTGCTCTGCCTTGTGGGCGTTCATAACATGAAACATAAAGCAATTTGCATGCCGGCAGTGCCTCAACAGGCCGGGCTCTGTTTGTTGGCATCAAGCCGAAACTCCTGGTAATAGGTTTGGCCTGTCAAGACTCTGTTGCACTGCAGTGCACCCTAGCAGCTGCTGAAAGTTGTAGTCTACTGAACCCCGCTACAATGTGTCTGTCAGGGCTCCCTACCTTGTAGCAGTAACTGCTGAAAGTATCTCGTGGAGTTGTTCGCTGTAGGTTCAAGCAAGTTTTTCGACTTGTAGCAGCTGCACCCTTGTCTTTTGGCTGTACACATGGCTGCTGCTGCCGCTCCCGAGCCAGCTTTCGAGTCTCTGCATGCCAAGTACGCCGACGATTCGGACGAAGAAGATTCAACAACAACACTTTTGATAGCTGATGTTGAGCCATCGGGCTCCCAGCAGGCCGCTAACCTAGCAGCAGCAGCAGCAGCAGCAGCAGCAGCAGCAGCAGCAGCACCAGAGCAGGTGCAGCAGCAGCAGCAGCAGCAGCAGCAGCAGCAGCAGCAGCAGCAGCAGCAGCAGCAGCAGCAGCAGCAGCAGCAGCCTGACAACAGCGAAGCACAGGGCGAGCCAGAAGACGACTGGTATGATGAATACGCTGACGAGGATGACGAGGATTTGGATGACGAAGAGATATATGCAGCACTGGAGTGGGCGGATGACAATGAAGGTGCGCGGCTGCATGCTGCTGCTGGCTGCCCTGTACACGCCTGGCAGCAGGCCTGTGTCCGCATGCGGTTTTGCCCAGCTTGCGTACAAAGAGCCGGTTAATAGCAGCCGCTTGGGTGCTCGTATAAAGCCTGTCATTTGCTCTGCTTGGCAGGTGAGCTTGGGCGACTGTGCACAAGAGCATGCGCTGACTGGCGGCCTATCTCTCCATGGCATGCATCAAGTCAGCAGTTGCATGGCACCCTCGATTTGCAGCAAGACTGGGAACTCTGCTACTGCTGCCATTTGCACCACATTAGACATATCCTCTGCTGCTGCTGGCTGCTGTTTGCTGTGCTGATGCCAGGTCACATAGCGCGCGGCCATGCGTCAGGCGCTTTCCAGCACCTAGCATACGGCGGTGCTGCAAACTACCGGCCCAATGCAGCCCGGCAGCAGCAGCAGCAGCAGCAGCAACAAGGTGGTGGCAGCAGCAGCGCAGGCGCCAAGCAAACTCTGCAGCCCAACCAAAACAATATGCAGAAGCTCAGCAGCAGGATCTGTGTGCGGGACGACCCGTTAGATGGCGTGGATGGCCATAAGCTATCTGCTGGGGTGGCCAACACGCTGAAAGTGAGCAGCGCCAAAGCAGCAGCAGCACGCGTGAGGGCTGGAGACAAGAGCGACAGGGCGACAGTGGAGCAGGCACTCGACCCCCGCACACGCATGGTGAGCTGCTGCTGTTGCTGTTGCTGCTTCGACAAGCAGGATGTAATCATGCGACGATGTGTTGCTGGCATGTTTGGCAGGCAGCGGCAGCAACAGCTGCAGCAACACAAGCAGCATTGCAGTGTGGCTGCTGCTGTGGCTGGCGTGATGAGTCTTGTTGCTTGCCTGGGTGGATGGTGACACCAGCTGATACTAGCAAGTCCCAGCAGGGAGTAGCAGCAGACAGCTAGCAAGGCGGGCACAGTTGTTACTGTGTCGCTGGTTGGTTGCTCTCACTCAACTGGCACTGCGCGTCACCAAGCATGCTGTCGTGTGCAGAGCAGTGCCTCATGACCATGCCTTGCGGCCACAGCACAGCTGTCACTACGCATTGGCCATAGCCTCCATTAATTCTGTGTTCGCTTGCTCGTGCAGGTGCTGTTCAAGATGCTGAACCGCGGCGTGTTCAGTGAGATCTTTGGCTGCGTGTCGACGGGCAAGGAGGCCAATGTGTACCACGCGTGCGCACCAGACGGCGCTGACTTGGCCATCAAGGTGTACAAGACCAGCATCCTGGTGTTCAAGGACAGGGACCGGTGAGTCGCTTGCTGTTTTGTGGGTTTATAAATGTGTTCGATTTTGGTATGTTTGCTGAATGGTGCTGACTTGGCCATCAAGGTGTACAAGACCAGCATCCTGGTGTTCAAGGAGAGGGACTGGTGAGTCGCTTTCTGTTTGTGTGTTTATACATGTGTTTGACGTTTGTATGTTTGCTGGATGGCGCTGACCTGGCAATCAAGGTCTACAAGACCAGCATCCTGGTTCAAGGAAAGGGACCGGTGAGGCGCGTGTGATGCTTCCTTCCAGTGCGCTGCTCGCGCCTGCAGCTGTGTGTCTGCTGCATATCGCCTCCCCTGTGCACCAGTCAGATGTTGCATGCTCTGTAGCTATGCGCTACTCTCCATCACCTGCAGCTACGCTTCTGTTCCTTGTCGTCTCCCTTGTGCACGAGTCTGACGTCACCTGCTCCTTTGCTGTGCATCACTGCTGATATCCTGCAGCTACGTGTCGGGCGACTTCCGCTTCCGGCAAGGCTACTGCCGCAGCAACCCGCGCAAGATGGTCAAGACCTGGGCAGAGAAAGAGATGCGCAACCTGGCGCGGCTGCGGCAGGCTGGCATCCCCGCGCCTGCGCCGCTGCTGCTGCGGCTGCACGTGCTGGTGATGGAGTTTGTGGGCGATGATGGCGTGGCTGCGCCGCGGCTCAAGGTGTGGTGTGTACAGCCGCGTGTTTGAGCGCCCTGCATGCAGCTGTGCGTGCAAGATTGCATGCATGTGATGAGCATTTGTGCTGGTGATGGAGTTTGTGGGCGATAATGGCGTGGCTGCGCCGCGGCTCAAGGTAGGCTGCGCGACACAGCATCCTGTGTGCCTGGCATGTGGAGGCTGGGCTGCAGTTCACGTTCAGTCAATAACAAATTTGATCACAGAAGTTCGCTCTGTGCTGGCTGCTGCGTTGCAGGACGGCAACCTGCCTCTGTGCGGCTGCGCATCTTGCTTCTGCTTCAATGCTGGCGCTCGTCCTATGAGGTCTCACAGAATATATATGATGCCTGCTGCCCTTAAGGACACCAACTTGCCGCTGGCCAAGACTTGCGCCGCATACCAGCAGATGCTGTGCATCGTGCTTCTGTGCTAATGCTTGTGCTCATTATGTAATGTCTTACATAATATTGTGTACTGCCTGCTGCCTTGCAGGACGCCAACCTGCCGCTGGCTAAGATGTGTGCCGTGTACCAGCACATGCTGCGCAGCGTGTCTCTTCATTGAGACAATGGTCAAACACGTTCGCCTATGTACTGCCTGCTGCCTGCAGGACGCCAACCTCCCGCTGGTCAAGATGTGCGCTGCGTACCAGCAGATGCTGCGCACCGTGTTACTTCACCCACAGTTTTGCTATGTGCGATTTGCTGCCCTGCAGGACGCCAACCTGCCGCTGGCAAAGATGTGTGCCGCATACCAGCAGATGCTGCGCATCGTGCGGCAGCTGTACCAGACGTGCCGTCTAGTGCACGCAGACCTCAGCGAGTACAATATCTTGGTGCACAAGGTGCGACGGCCTGCGGGTGTGTGTTCTAGCTGTATGTCTGGGTGCTGTTTTGTAATCAAGCAATGAAATAATGTGGTGCACATGCGCATGGTGGTTCTGTATGCGCGCTTGTACTACAGTTTGCTTGCTTGCACATGGTGGTCGGTAAGCGTCGCCCCTGTTAATCCCTCCTGCCCTGAGCTACCACAGCGGCAGGAGTTTCAGATGGGGCGCACAGCACACGCCAGGGGGAGATTCGCTGACAGCACTAGGGCTGCGTGCAGCCCGATGGGTGTTTTCTGATAGTAGCTCCCCCACAGCTCTGTCAGTGATGTGAGCCAGGCGGTTGACCTTGACCAACCTGAAGCGCTGCGCTGCAGCAACATGAACTAGCAGGCTTCCCATGCTGTGTTTCCCGCCCTTTTCGCTGGCAGGACCAGCTGCTGATCATCGACGTGAGCCACGCAGTAGACATGGGCCAGCTCAAGGCGCTGCTTTTGCTGCAAGCATCAGTCACACTTGCTTTGGTTCACCTTCACTGCTCTTTTGTTGCTTGCAGGACCAGCTGGTGATCATCGACATGAGCCAGGCAGTTGACTTGGACCACGCCAAGGCGCTGGACTGTTGGCGACTATCACAACAGCTGTCGTTCTCATCCTTCATCGCTGTTGTCCCATGCTTGCAGGACCAGCTGGTGATCATCGACGTGAGCCACGCAGTAGACCTGGTTTACCCCAAGGCGCTGGACTTGCTGCAGGCATCAGTCACACTTGCTGTGGTTCACGTTCACTGCTCTTGTCTTCCTTGCAGGACCAGCTGGTAATAATCGACGTGAGCCAAGCAGTAGAACTGGACCACCCCAAGGCGCTGGACTGCCTGCTAGCATCAATGTTCACTGCTGCTTTTGATGCTTGCAGGACCAGCTGGTGATCATCCACGTGAGCCAAGCAGTAGACCTGGACCACCCCAAGGTGCTGAACAATTTGCAAGTATCAACAACAGCTGTCGTTCTCAACCTCCATTGTTGCTTCCTCGTGCTTGCAGGACCAGCTGGTGATCATCGACGTGAGCAAAGCAGTAGACCTGGACCACCCTAAGGCGCTGGATTCGCTGCAGGCATGAGTCACACTTGCTTTGGTTCACCTTCACTGCTCTTTTTTGCTTGCAGGACCAGCTGGTGATCATTGATGTGAGCCAAGCAGTAGACCTGGACCATCCCAAGGCTCTGGACTTCCTGCGGGAGGACTGCGCTCACGTGAATGATTTCTTCCGGCGCGGCGGGGTGGCTGTGTTGACCAACCGCGAGCTGTTTGACTTTGCGGTTGACCCCAACATCAACGACAGCAACGAGGCAGCAGTGCTGGAGGAGCTGCAGCAGCGCGCGGCGAGGTGAGGCAGCACGTCTATATAGTTATATGTTATGCTGTCTTGTTTGACTTTGCGGTCGACCCCAACATCAACGACAGCAACGAGGCAGCGGTGCTGGAGGAGCTGCAGCAGCGCGCGGCGAGGTGAGGGAGCACAACCCATTTTACATGTTTCCTTGTTTGACTTTGCGTTTGACCCCAATATAAATACTTACAACAAAGCAGCAGTGCTGGAGGAGCTGGTGCGCAGTGCAAAGCTGCAGGAAGCAGGCGGACTATTTCAAACAGGCACAAACATCCAGCATCTCCTGCAAGGCTTTGGTCGTTTCACAAGCAACATTCCTTTCAGAGAATGTGATATCAACTTGCTTCCTGCTACTGCAGCCGGCCCTTGGAGCGCGGTGCAGAGGCGCAGGTGGCAGACACAGTCTTCTAACAAAATATTTTTTTTACACATCTCCTGCTGCGGCTTTGGTCTTTGCAACATGCAACACTGCTCTTACATCTGAACACTCCGGTTACATCTAAATTTGCTTTCTGCTTTTGAATTTGCTATCTGCTGCTGCAGCCGGCCCCTGGAGCGCAGCGCAGAGGCGCAAGTAGCAGATGCAGTCTTCCAGCAGGCCTTCATTCCGCGCAAGCTGGATGAGGTTAGCCACTATGAGAGAGACAGAGACAGGCTTGCAGCAGGCGCCAGTAGTGAAGGCATATACTACCAAACAGTGACAGGCATGGCAGCAGACCTGTCCGGGCCCGGGCAGGCCCCCGTGCAGCTAGCACAGCAGCAGGATGAGGCGGCAGGGGACGCGGCAGCAGCTGATGTAGGGCAGAGCAGCAGAGGTGCTGCAGCAGGTGGTGACGCAAGCAGCAGCAGTGAGGTAAAGCCAGGGAAGCGTGCGGCAACTGCTGCTGCTGCTGCCGCTGCTGCTGCAAAGCTGAAGCCAAAGGCAGGCAAGGGTCCCAGCTTCCTGGCATTCCTGCCAAAAGCAGAAGACCAGGTGCCAGCAGCAGCAGCAGCAGCGGGCGGCAGCGGCAGCAGCTTGCCTGCTTGCAGTAGCAGCAGCAGCAGCAGCAGAACCACAGGCAAGGTCACATCTGCCGCTGCAGCTGATGCTGCTGTCTCTGATGCAGCCGCTGGCAGTGAAGGAGTTAGTGCTGCCGGCTGCAGCGGCAGCCGGCCAAGCGGCAGCAGTGCTCCCGACAAGGGTGATGGCGGCAGCAGCAGCAGCAGCAGTGGGAGTGATAGTGAGGATGATGACAGCAGCGGCAGCGGCAGCGAAGATGAGGGGTCGGATGCTGAAGGCAAGTCAGCAGCAGGTGGGCCTGCAGACCAAGAAGCAGAGAAGGCAGCACGCAAGGAGCACAAAAAAGCAGTGAAGGAGGCAAACCGCGAGAAGCGGAAAACCAAGACGCCAAAGCATGTGAAGAAGCAGCACAAGGCAAAGGCAAAGAAGAAGAAGTGAGGTGCGCTTCGCGCGATGCTGTGTTGTGTTCCTGTTGTTGATGCTGCTGTTGATGTTGCTGCTGCTGCTGCCTCTGCACTTAGCGTGGCTAGCTGCAACTGCCTTGGGCACCTCCTGTGTGCCTGGGTACTCTGAAAGTGTGCTGGAGTCGTAGCCGCTGCCGTGCAGCACATGTGGATGGAATGAATGTGCACATGCGCAGTGCACGGCTGTCATGTTGATGCAGTACATGTGTTCTCACGGATAGATCGTGGCCTGTGTCGTGGTCCGTTAGCACCACTGCGCACACGCAGCGATAGGGTCAGCGCACAGGTGCATGCAACTCTGTATACTGCATGTACAGTCGCGCTGCATGGTATGCGACAGGTTGGCTTCGTTGGGCCTCTGATGTCACGCATGCCGTGATTGATGACAGGCTGTGTTCCCATACTGTAACGCATGCGTTGAAATGCGGTGTGATGAGGACACTCGTGACTGACATCCAAATCCTTCAAAGCCACAGCCCTGCACACGCAGCGCAATTATGTATTGACAAGCCGACCAGTTTCAGCTTTGCCACCATCAAAGGACACAGCACTGCAGGAGAACACTTAACAGTGTGCTGTGTATGGCCAGCCAGTAGGGTTTCGCTTCCCCCTGGTGACACAATAAACAGTGTGCCAAGCTGCACACTGATGCTGTAGGCAACAACAGCCAGAAGCTGTGCCAGACCAGGTCAGGGCTTGACCCAGAGGCACCCGGAGCCCCTGGGCATGCATTGTGTTTGCAAGTACAACGAACCCCTTGACACGACCAGAGACACGACCAGAGAGGTGCTGCAGACCCTCTAATAAAACTTTTGTTAAAACCGGATTTTTGGCCACCGCGCTCTGCATGCAAATTATGCAAACAGTATGGCAGCACCTGCAGCCGCCAGCAGCAGCTGCAATCACATTGAGCTGCAGCCAGAACGTGCTGTCAAAGGTTCCGTCAGTATGTGGCCACTGCCATGGCAGCTCTGTGCAATCATTTGGATGCACTGCCATGCCCCAAAGATGCCACGCCAGATTGCAGATTGAACTTCAAAAACACCCACTACAAAAAAAAATACAAGTCCGTTCATCGGTCCCTTGTTGTGCATCAAGGTGCCAACCGGGACTGCCAAATTCCCATCAAATCATGCAATGCACGTGCGTGCAAGGCGTAAGGACGCCGTTGCCGCAGTTCGGCAAATGCAGCCCACCATGCCAGCTTGGCAAAATGCAGCCCACCATGCCAGCTTGGCAAAATGCAGCCCACCATGCCAGCTTGGCACATCCCGCCCACCATGCCAGCTTGGCACCTCCAGCCCACCATGCCAGCTTGGCACATTCTAGCCCACCATGCCAGCTTGGCACATTCTAGCCCACCATGCCAGCTTGGCACATTCTAGCCCACCATGCCAGCTTGGCACATTCCTGTCCACCATGCCAGCTTGGAAAATGCAGCCCACCATGCCAGCTTGGCACATGCAGGCTAGTTTGTACTGCTTCAAGCTGCCACATCACAGCCATATCTGCCTTTCCCACAACCACATTCATTGGGCTAGCAGCACAGTGAGAGAGCTGCAGCACAGTGGAGGCGTTTGCATCTGCACAACAGTTGTTCCTACACACATCAGCCAACCTGTCAACCAGGGGGTAACAACAACATATTCACATTCTGCACATGGCATGATAGGCAGCGCTAAATTACCAGTTAAATGGGTACTTGCATGCTGATTCCGGCACAATCTAGACACTGCCTCATCTACAGTAAACCGACACATACACCAGAATATCTGAGACAAGAATGTGGCAGTAAAACTTCATGTGTAACCATGTGCGCAATCATTGCACATGTATGCAAGGAGTGCATTCTGCTCGCCAACCTATTCATGCATGTAATGCACACATGCATCTGCAATCAGAACATTGCAGCGTGTAGCAAGCACACACAGGATGCGCTGCAACCATCGCCACAAGCACTGCAATTTTGCCACACAGCTCACTCACCGCCAATGCAAAGCAACTCCGCAGCAATGCAACTGCATTCAGCCCTGCACACCGCCACCTGCTGGTGCAACCGCCAAACAATTCGCAACCCATCAGACCTGCCTCGCACCCACACTATGTCCGCAGATTTTATTAATGCAGCAACAGCCTGCCGTCACCATTGCGCACGCGAAGCTGCACTACAAGGTGCACACGCAGTGCTGCATTGCTGCATTGCTGCAGCCGCTCATCCAAGGTGCTGTCAGTGCTGTAGCTACATTCACTTTATGCCCATTCAGATCATGCCGACTCACAGCATGCCCCCAGTGCTGCACTGCCGTGGCCACCCCCTGCAGAGCTCAGTCAGTGCCGCCCCGCAGCAGCCACCCACCCCAAGTTGCATGCCCGGTAAGATCATGGCCATCCAGATCATGCCGACTCACATCATGCCTGCAGTGCTCATTGCAGGTGCCTACACAAGGTGTGCAGCCACCCCATCCAAGGTACTGCAAAATGCAGCTGCCACCCACTGCCAGCTGAAGACCCCGCCTTCCACAAGTTCAGACATCTCCCGCAGCAGCCACCCACCCCATGTTGCGTGAGCAGTGCTGCATTGCTGCAGCCGCCTATGCGACATGTTTGCGGTGCCACCCTCTCCAGGTTTTGCAAAGTGCAGCTGCCACTCACTGCCAGCTGACAACACGCCCTCCCTCCCTGAATTCAGACATCTTCCCAGTGCCATGCATACTGGAATGCGTGTACAATGCTGCAATGCTGCAGCCACCCTCCAAGGTGCTGTCACTGCAGCTGCCTCCCATCTGTGCCCTCAGCCAATGATGACAAGAATCAGCCAATGATAACAAGAGTTTGGACGCCATGCATCATGAACTGCAGGCAACATCTGGCAGCAGGGCCACTGCCGCGCCACAGGCAAACCACGCCACCACAAGCGCCGTGTATGCCACCATGCACCTTGCCAGGTTAGATGTTGCCAGCAGCGGCACTTTGCTGCTGCTGCTGCTGTCGGTTGGGCTCTGGCTGCTGTGGCTGCTTTCGCTGCTGCTGCTGCTGCTGCTTGCCGCATGCAGGCTGCGCGGCCTCTGCTGCCCTTGCAGCCAATTCAATTTGAGTGTCAGCTCTACTGTGTATCCCACAAGGCATGGCAGCACCAGCAGCACCACTATGTATGTGTAACCCACCACATGCAGCAGTCCCCGCACATCTTCGCAGCTGTCTTCAATTCTACCTTCCTGCTGCGGCAGCGGCTCAGCTGGTGCGCACAGCAGCACCACTGCAAGCTTCATGCACAGCCGCAGCATCTTACACACGGTGCTGGCTGCCGCAAGGATCGCACGATGCTGCTGCTGCGCTGCCAGCGCGCAAGCTGTAGCGCGCACAACACGGCTGGAAATTGCAACTGTGTACAGCTGTAGCGGCAGCAGGATGTAAAAGGGTAGCAGGAAATTCACTGCATGACTGACCCAGATCAAGCAGGGTGTAGCAATGAACCGCAGCAGCTCCATGTGCACACTGTGTGGGGCGCCTGCATGGCTCAGGTTCAAAACCGACGCAAACTGCTGCATGACAGACGCCTGGGACATGTTGCTGACCTGGCAGCAGCAGCAGCAGCAGCAGCAGCAGCAGCAGCAGCAGCAGCGGCGGCAGCAGCAGCAGCAGTGGCGGCAGTAGCGGCATTAGAGCTGTGGTCTTGCGGGTTGCATGGCGTGTGCGCATGCACCAGCTGCGCTGACGGTTGCAGTAGTGTATGGCCGACATGGCAAGGTTGCTGATGCATGACTAGCAGCAGCCCTGCCAGCAAGCAGCAGCTGTGCGGTCACCTTTCGAACATGTACTTTGGGTAGACATAGGCGGTGGCAGTACATCATTGCGTGGGCGCACTATTAGGGTTATCATGCAGTTGCTGGTGTCGTCACCGTGCCACAGCGGCTGAACGCGTACAAGTTTCAGATTGCCAACCACGTGCATGCAGCAGCTGCTGAGGCGCAAACACACAAACCCCATGCAGTATCTAAAACCGCAGCTGCTGCTGGGGCCCCTCGGTATGCAACTCACCGCCCACGTAACTGTCACTGCCTTGACCAGCCTGTTTGCAAGGTTGACAGCAAAGCGGTGCCGCTGGTGCTGCGCAGGCGCCAGCAGCAGCACTGCAAGCTGTATGATGCCTGCTGTGAAGTACAGCAGGTTGGCAGGTGGTGCCAGGTCCATTTGGAGATGCCAACAATGCCAAAGCGCCTCATCAGCATCACATTGATCAGCACAGAGCTGCAGAGTCCAAGGAAGTCCAAGCTTTTCAGCAGCCTGCGTGTGTAGAACAGGGGCAGCAGCAAGTAAGCTCAGTTGCTGCGTGACTGCTGACTTGGCAGCAGCACTGCTGCCTCGCAGGCGCACAGACGTTCGTGTCAGGTCAGCATGTTGGCTGCCTGGATGCTGCGACAAGTTCTGCATGATGCTTGGGTGGTGATGACTGTAAGAGCCAGCGCGGTGGCTTTGGCACTGTTGTTGCCCTAGAGCCAAAGCATTTGCTGGCACACTACACCCAGCAGCAGTGCACTGCAGCACGTGCTGCTGCGGCACCTACCTGAGCGACGACCAGAACTCTTGCTCTTGAGCGCCAGAAGACAGCCGTAAATGCCATGCTATGTGCAGATCATCGTCCTGACCCATGGCACCTGTGTCGAGTGCCGTGGTGCGTGGTCACTTGTTCGGCTTCAAAGCAGCACACATGACCTGCTACGGGGGCGTTGTCACACCAAATGGTTTGAACGATAACAATGCTTGAAGCTTTACTCTTTATGTACATCAAGGAAGAAACGTTGCTGCTCGCTGACGGATGGTAAGACAGCCGGTGAGCCCTGCTAAGTCACGTTACATTGCTGCTGAAACGTTATGAATGCTTTGTTTATCTTAGACTGCGGGATGGAGTTGACGTGAGCTTAGCACCTTATTACACAAGAACTTCCTGCGGATCCACATGAACCTCAGCAGCGAGGCCGTGCGCCTGTGGCCAGCAACGTGCACATGCACAATCACATTATGCTCAGAGTACTATAGAGCTTCAAATGAGCTCGTGTTTGGTGCAGAAGAGGGTCTTGTAATGTGAGGTGGTCATCATCAGCAACACGACGTCGTATTAGGGAAGTTCCCACGATGACCTTGAGACTGCAAGGCAGGCGTACGCAGTCCAGCCACAAACCTTATTATAGGCTTTGCATGCTTCGGAGAAGACAAGTGGCTCCAGAGGCGACGCTGCTACCTGGTAAGGTGATATGGCTGGCGAAACTGCCAGCCTGGCAAGTTCCGGGATACCATTGCACTGTCAACATTGATGTGATCTGCTGGTGCTGGTGCTCAGCAGCAACTATTGCGGCTGCTTCTGCCCAGCCCTGCCAGCTGCACTGACATTGCAGTGCTCCATGCCATTGCCACTCGGTCACCAAGTGCTGGTACTACTGCTGAGCAGTGCTACTGCTGCTGCTGTCGGTTGCTGGGATCCATGTCACAAAGGCAACACCAATGCTCTGACAGATCAGCTGCAATGCAGCAGCAACATTGCTCCCCACATCATTGAGGAGGTGCCGTGCCCCTGATCAATGTCACAGCATGCTGTCTGCATCAATGCCACACGCATACGATGCGGAGTCCGCACCAGGTGGCTGGCTCTCAACGTTCAACAGCGAACTCACTTCCCTGCGCAGCGATGGCCCTGCAAGCACAACACCAGCCCATGCACAGCTGTGTCAGTCATCCAGCCTCAGCAAAGCATCCATCACGATTTGTGTGTTACACAACGGGAACACAGCCCATTCATCATTCTCTGTCGCCTCCACCTTACGATTTGTGTGTTACGCGACGGGAACACAGCCCGTTTTCGAGCCAATGACAGGCTCATTGGGCAACCACTACAATCACCCACCTCAGCCCGCCTGCTGATGCAGCCAAGCCAGCACATGCGCGTGCGGCCGCTTGCGCGCTGCAGCCTCACACTCCTGCAAGTCCAGCGGACACCCCTGCCCTACCAGCCACTGCAGCACTTCCAGATGACCTTCCTGTGCAGCGCCTGCTGCAGCCCAGTGGTCAACAGGGCAGGGTGGCTGCTGCTGCCGCAGCCATATAAGTGCTGCCGGCTGGCCCCTGTATGCTGAGCATGCGCTGGCATCCATTGTCGCCGTCCCCTCAGCCCGCCTGCTGCTGCAGCCAAGCCAGCACATGCGCGTGCTGCCGCTTGCGCGTTGCAGCCTCACACTCCTGCAAGTCCAGCGGACACCCCTGGCCTACCAGCCACTGCAGCACTTCCAAATTCCCTTCCTGTGCAGCGCCTGCTGCAGCCCAGTGGTCAACAGGGCAGGGCGGCTGCTGCTGCTGCAGCCATGCCAGTGCTGCCAGCTGGCCTCTGTATGCTGCTGCTGAGCATGCGCTGGCATCCATTGGGCATGGAGGGTGCTGCGCGCGCAGCCACTGCAGCACCTGGGGGCAGCAGCAGCAGCAGCAGCAGCAGCAGCAGCAGCAGCGGCAGGCAGGACCTGCTTGCTGAGAGTGCGGGCAGCCAGTGGATGATCACATGCAGCCAAACCTGGATGCTCTTTGAACACCGTCACGTTACAGTGTGCTGTGTCGACAGTCATGCCACATCGATTTGAAACGATTGAATCGCAGCGGGATGCGCTTCTCTTGCTGGCTGCGCTGTTGTGAAGCCAACAGGTGCAGAGAACCAGACACTTCAAAACAGCAAATAGTGCAGCGCAACAGCAATCCAGCGGTGCTGATCACCTCTATGTTGCCTGCCTTTGCTGCCACTATGGCACTCATAGCATCGATGGGGCATGGCGGCTGCTGGCTGAGCACCCACGCCAGCACTGCAATGTGCCCGCCAGCAGCAGCTGCGTTTCAAGGAAGCACAGGATTGATGTTGATTAACATCAGTCACAACAGATGTTGACGGTAGTCGTGATTGCACACTGCTGTTGCGTTGCTGCCAACAGTGGCGATTGGTGGACAGATTGTTAGCCTGCAACGGCAGTTGGTAAGCAGTACCGCTGTCAATGTATAACTTGTGCTTTGCATCAGCACCTAGCCCGTTGTTGTTGGTGCCTTGTGTCACTGGTTTGTCGCTCCTGCAATGCATGCTCACCTGCTCGTGTTGTCCACGTATCCCATGGAACTGTCTGTTCTCTCAGCCACTGCAGGACACGCACATGGCCGTTGGCAGCTGCTGCCCGGCTGGCCCAAGCGTCGATCTTCAATGGGGGCTGCTGCGCATGTGCCCAGCGCAGCACTGCTAGCTGCCCTGCAGCAGCTGCTGCCTGCATATTCCCAGGCCACACATACGGCGACAAAAGTACAGCAGCAGTTCAGCAACAGATAAAGTGACCAGCACATCAGTAAAATGTCAATCCAGGGCAGCTATGCAAGCAAGTTTCGGCACCTGTTGGCGGTTGGGTTTGCCAAACATCTGCGTGGGCAAGTCTGCTGTTTCATGCAGAAATCGACTGGCAAGGCACAGAGCATCATCACCATCTTCAGGCAGAGCCCCACCTTGGCTGTCCAGTTGTCCCACATCAGCTGCCCTTGCTGCTGCAGCAGCTGCAGCACGTCTAGTGCACCTGCCCTGGCTGCTGCTCGAGTGGTCCACACGTCACACCCGCATGCATATTTACTATCAACCAGCATGAACTGCAGCACAGCCATGTTGCCTGCTGCAGCTGCCGCAGTGGCGGCGCTGGAGTTCCAGCTGCAAGGTGGCTTGAGGCTTCTTAGAAGGCGCAGCATCTCCAGTTGGCCAGCTTTGGCAGCTGCACTGCAGATACTGGAGCTGTCTGCTGAGCACCCTTGGCTGACCAGCCACTGCACACCCAGCAGGTCACCTGCTGCTGCTCGGTTGGCTAATAACTGCATATCTTGCTGCTGCTGCTGTTGCTGCTGCTGTTGCTGCTGCTGCTGGATGTGGGTTGTTGTGTCTCCTGAACCTGCTGTTGCTGTTGGTGTGCATGCCAGGCGCTGCTCAGCCTGCTGGCGATGTGCTGTATGCATCTGCTGCAGCACCCATAGCGGCAGCTCCTTGCAGGAGGCCTTGATGATATTGCAACACTTGAAAGTACCGTATGCAGCCCTGCACACTTGTTTTGCGGAGTAGGCTCGTGCACATGGTGGCAGCAGGCCCAGTATCTGCAAAACTACTGCTGATGGTAGTGCAGGTGGGCATGGAGCTGCTTGCGAGCTTTGTATACTACCTTGATTACCCAACAGATTCATTTAGTCGGTCAACGACGCTTGGTGTAACACAAGAAGCTGGCTATGCTCAAGTTGTACTCGGGGACTGGAACAACTGCGACTTCAAGGGCCGATAACCAGCTTACACTGTAGTACAATATTATGAATAATGATCCTAAAGCAGAGAGGGACTGATGTTGCTGTATGTGTTCAGCCTGGGATCGAAATTTGAACCATTTCGTGCGTGACAGTCCAGGCCTGTGGGTTCCAAGTTGACCCACGTCACAACTGATAACAGGGCCCCTGTGTTTCCAAAGCCCGATCAACATCACAAGGATGATTCCTGGTAGATTGACGTAGACAACCTCAAATGGCCGGCCAGCTGCAGACCTTGATTCAATGCTTGGCAGCAGCGCCACGGCGCTTGGCCAAGCTGTGCATCCTGGCCAGCAGCATCACGTGATGCGTGCACGTGCTGCGCGCTTAATGAACATGCAAAGCAAGACATAAGAAAAGTCTCCCACATGAAGCTCTTACAGTAGGCTGTACACTGCTTACAGCCGGTGTCAATGCCGCGCTCAACAACATATGCGATGCATGCCGTTCTACATTCTGCCGCAAAGTGATAACTTACACCACAGGCAGATCACCCGGCATCTTTCACAGGCATTATCGTTGTGCGGCCCTGCTGGGAAATGATGTAACAGGTAACACACTACCACAAAAAAACCACAGCACAACCGACTGAAAGGGTGCGCAGTAACGGTAAAAAGAAGGGTGCGCAGTGGACATGCAGCCGCATGCTGCCATACACCATTCAAGCACCAAGCACAAGGTGCGCAGTTGTGCATGACCAGCGTCCTTCGGGATCCTGGCTTTGTCTAGGATTCGTCATACATGGCTCTGACAGTGAGCGCCACCAACCTACCCTACCGGCCGCAATAGACTCACATCCTGTACCTACACCAGTACGCAGCAGCTAAGACTGCCTCGACAGCCATGCGTCATACTCCTTGCGTGCCTGGCTGCTGCTGAGTGTGTCGTAAGCAGCATTGAGCCGGCTGCCTGCCAGGTCAGCTCCGGGTGTGCTGACCTTATCAGGGTGCACTGCCAGTGCCCGTGCCTTGCGCGCTGCTTTCACTGTCTTAGGGTTGACATCGCTCCATGCTACGCCTAGCACTTCATAGAAGTCCATTGCTTCCAGCACCTGTGGGGCAGACACGTGTGCACTTTGTGAGGATGGGAGCAGGCTGACCATCCAGCGACAAGCACGTGGCACACAAACGTTGGGCAACCGTGACACGCGCCGGAGCAGAGGCTGCCTGTATGTGTTGCCCTGGCACCTGCTCCAGCATGCGCACACGTAGTGAAGCGATTCAAGTGCTCCTTCTGTGCAAACAGGTGCTTGCTCATGCTGCTGTGCAGCCCATGCCTTCAGCAGGGGCAAGACCGCGTGGCTGGTACGGGTACCAACCCTGGTGGGAAGGCGGCAAAGGGAACTCAGATAATTCCATGATGATGGCCACAAAGTGTGTCAACTGCACCCCCCTATTCCTTTTACTGGCGCCTGTGTACTGCTCAATTGCTGCAGCCAGTCGCTTGCCGCTGTGTCCATGCTGCGGCTGTGCTGCTCAACTGCTGCAGCCAATCGCTTGCCGCTTTTGCCACGGTGTGGCCACCAAGCAAACACAGCCGCATCCACCTCACCTCTTTGACTGCGCCGCTGCAGCCCTCAGGCACTTCCTGCGGCCCAAAGCCCATCAAGCCGCCCCACTTCCTGTCAGCTTGCTCCTGCTGCGGCGCCTGCTGCTGCTGCCGAGCCTGCTGCTCTTGCGCAGCCTGCTCTGGGTGTGCTGCCTGCCACGCCCTCAGCCGCCGATAGTGCAGGAAGGTTTGATATGCCTGCAGCATAAAAGGCGCAGTAGCGTCGGTGGCAGCAGCATCAGCAGCAGTGCAGGTGATGAGGTGGTAGCAGCAGCAGTAGCAGGTGCGATGGCGGGCAGCTGTCTGCAAACTGGCTATTGCTGCTGACGCCCTAGCAGTCCGTGGCATGGTGTTACACCCACCTGTAATGTATGTCTCCATCGTCGTTTTTCTACAATACAATAGCGGTTGCCTGGGCAAGCTGCGTATGCTGGAGGGCCATATGTCACAGGCGACTCCTGTGCTGCAGCAGCTGGGTGTGCATGCTCACTTGGTACTGCCGCCGAAGCG
Source organism: Tetradesmus obliquus (assembly GCA_030272155.1). Lineage (NCBI taxonomy): Eukaryota > Viridiplantae > Chlorophyta > Chlorophyceae > Sphaeropleales > Scenedesmaceae > Tetradesmus > Tetradesmus obliquus. The sequence continues at coordinate 2,160,964 of CP126205.1, forward strand.
TCTCCTCCTGCAGCTTCTGCTTGCCTCTGCTTGTGTAGTGGCTGAATGTCATCAGAGCCAGCATGTACAAAACCATACCACCTATAACTGCAGGATAGGGGTGGGCTTCCAACCAGTGGTATGCGCTAAGCACAGCAGCTGCCAGGCCATTCCATGCTGTACTGTGCAGTGACCCGCTAGATAGCGCAGCTCTCAACTGCTCGACCGAGCTGGTGTTTCTGAAGAAGGATCCCGCAACGAATGCAAGAGCCAGCACATACAGAGATGCAGTCAACTTCTGCATGGCTGCTTGCAGGCAGCAGCTGCTGCTCTGCTACCTCTGCTGCACTCTGCTGCACCAACTTGCTGAGCTTAGTGAAAAGCTGGCTTAGACACGACTTGCAGCATGCCTAAAGATGGCACGTTTTGATTGAGGCCTGATGTGCGCTCTCGCACGTCTCGTCCTGTCACATGCCGTGTCATGGCAGGTGTCATCTCAGTTTGAAGTGCGTGTTACATACGTTTTCTGGACATCGCATGCTGCACATCAGCGTACGCGGCTCCATTCATGTGTTCATAGTTTTTCTCATCCTTTTGGCACTACGTCAGGTCCCTGCACAGCGCAATCGCTGCTGCTAGCCAGGCTGAGCCTTTGCACACCAATATTGAACAACGCAGCAGGAGATCAAACACGTGTTGGAGTTAGGCGAAGCAATGGAGACGCTGATCAACGAGCGCCAATGAACAGCCTTGCTCAGCATGGCAGCAATGAACTGGAGGCGTGCAGCTGGTGCTGCAGCAGTGCTATGCATCGCCATGCTATGCCTGGCAGTCAAGGCAGAAGCAGCCACAGCGTTCTGTACTGCCAACCCTACGCATGCAGTATGCAGCTCTGGCGACGTGGATGGTAAGAACATGAAGAGGATCATGGGCAGGGGCGCCAGCTTTCGCCAGCAACGACACACGCGACCGCGACCGTCGCGTGTGTCGTTGCTGGCGTGTGTGACACAGCTCTGCAACATGCAGTTCTCCGGCCTCCATCAAACCACACTATGTGCAGCCGGTTGGATGCCAGCACTGAGGCACACGCCTTCTTCGTGGCAGAGCAAGCCTCTCATGCATGGTACATATACACTTATGCGCACTAGCTTGTACTGCTGTTGCCGTGGCACCGCTGCGTCAACTCTGCATCATTTTTCCTGCAGCCCTGATGGCGCTGAAGGCTGCAGTAGTGGGTAGGCCCTTTGACCTGCTGAACCAAGTGCAGTCCTTCAATTCAAGCTTGGCAAGGAGCCTGTTGATGGGGCAGCCTTCCTAGCACCAGCAACAGGGTGAGACAGCAGCAGCAGCAGCAGTGGTGCTGCTGCGCCACTGCAGGTTGTGGATATAGATGTCAGCAGTATGGAAGTCGGCACTTCTGCAGCAGGCGACAGTGCGGCGGCTGCAGCAGATGTACAGCCTGCCGTGGACATGAGCAAAATAGTGGATATACAGCCGCCACAGATCACCTTGCTATGTGATGTGCTGGTGAAGGTGCTGCAGGCAGATGCCTATGAGGATGCTGGCGCTGCAGCATCAGATAATGTGGATGGCACTGCAGTGACAGTGCGCGTAAAGATGCAGCTGTGCACATGGAAGGAGTGGATGCAGGCAGCAGCAGCAACGACTAACACCAGCCTAGTCTGCAGCAGCACAGCGGTCGCAAACATCTCAACAGCGCTGCCGCTGGTGTCGGCTTCTGGAGCTGAGCAAGTGTACGTACTCACCTACACAGCCAAAGACACTGCGGGAAACCAGGCTACTCCAGTCAAGCGCTACGTCACAATCACCCCTAGGTGAGCCAATGCTCACAGATCACATCAAGGGGGCTGTATGCATGTAGTGCATGCTGGCCGCAATTGTGATAGTTGTTGCTTAGCTGAGGGGCTGCATCTGTTACTTGTGACAGTCCCGTTTTACTGCCACAGTCAGCCTTGCAATGCATGTTTGTCGTGTTGCCGCAGGTGTGCTGCTCCTGAGCGCTGGTGCGCAGACCTCTCCAGCTGCTCCTTCAAGGGCGTCTGCAGCAAGGCACTCGCAGCAGCGATGGGCGGTGCCGCATCCCCAGCAGCCAGCGCGGCCCGCTACGTGCCTCCTGCTGACAAGACGCCGCCGCAGCTGAAGCTGCTGGGCAACGGCACCGCAGCAGTCACGCCTGCTGGCGCCATCATACTGATGGAGAGCGTGGCCTGGCGCAGCAGCTGGGAGGATGCGGGCGCGGCAGCGACTGATGCCATGGACGGCAACGTCACCAGCAGGGTGCAGGCCTTCGGGGCAGGTGCGCGCGCTGGCCAACCTCCTTGCAGGCCCTTTGCCACTACTATGTACCTGTGCGCAGCGCACCCCCAACTACTCGTGCCTGGTCTTCCGCCTACTGTGTCCCTATTTCTCCAGCATGCACTTGCCCTGGCATGAGATCTTACCGTAAGCTGAATAACTGAACCACCAAAATGAACTTCAAACATGCTGTGTTTGCTGCGCCTGGCTGCTCTGGTTGCTGCAGGCGCTGTCGACACCAGCCTGCCCACCCCGCCAGACAAGGCCTTCAGCTATGTAGTAGAGTACAGCGTGGCAGACTTTAGCGGCAACGCAGCGCCAACAGCACGCCGCCTCATCAAGGTGGTGTGCCCCGGCAAGGAGGCCTACTGCCTCGACCCCGACACTGCACAGGCCACATGCACAACAGACGGCGTGTGCGGCAAGCCGGCGGCCCTCAGCATGTCTGGAAGCGCATCTACAGCCGCAACTGCAGCAGCAGCGCTGCCACCTGGGCCGCCTAGCATCAGGTTGCGGGTGCCTGGCAGTGTGCAGTTTGATGCCGGCAACCTGTATGACAGATGCGCGGCTGATGCGCCGCTAGGGTCGCTGTGTGAGTGGGGTGCTGCAGCGGAGGATGCCAGGGATGGTGTGCTGGACGGCCAGGTGCTGGTGTGCGGCAGCAGATGAGCATGCACGGGGTGTGCGGCAGCAAGTGTAGGTTGACTTGTGAAACCTAACTTTGGAAACAAGTCAGCGTCATCCTAGCCAGGTGCTGCTTTAGCCGTTCTTTTCAGAGCTTGCTGTACTTGCCATCAAGCTGGCTGTGGTGCGGTTCAGCCCCTTGAGGGCCTGCTCAGTGTGCCGTGCCCTGCTGCGTGCAGACGGCAGTGCAAGTTGCCGTGCTGCTGCACCAAATGACAGGCAGCGGGTGGTGCTCTGTATAAATGTGCGGGCTGCGCAGTTTCATCAACTTCTTGTTGGCTTCGGCATTTCACGGTGTCCTGCTGCGCTGCAACTCTCGCAGGTGGCAGCCCCGCGCCGGCCAGAAAGCAGTTCCACTGCTGCTGGCATGCAAGATCGATGGCAGCGTGCCAGGGGAGTACAACATAACCTTCAGTATCACCAACAGTGCAGGCAGAAAGGCAGCGGTGCGGCGCAAGTTCACTGTCAAGGCGGTGTGTCCTGAGGGAGAGCAGCTGTGCGATGACAAGGTGAGCAGGAATAGCTATGACAGCTCTAGGCAACAACAGCACACTGCTGAGAACGTGTTTCGTACTGCTTTTGAATCAATATCCGTGCTCGCGCAGTCTTTCTAATAACAACCGTCCAGCTGAAGGTGCATTAAACATGTGCGTGCCTGTGGGGTGCGCGTGCGTGCTAGCGCTGGATCCAGGATCCACTAAGCACCTGGAGTTTGTGCTTGTTAAGTTGTATGCTTAAACACAGTGTTTCCTAACGGGGGCTTTGCCGCAATGCCTGCACCTGCGCCAGGTGACTTGCTCTCAAAGCGGCGCCTGTGCCATGACTGGCGGCTCATCCAGCAGCAGCAGCAGCAGCAGCAGCCTGCCGGCTGCTGTGCCGAATGCAGCACCAGTTATCAGCCTCATCACTGCAAAGGGCTTTGAGGCCATTGTTGATGTCAAGCGCATGCGCCAGTACCAGGCTTGTGCAGAAGGAGTCGCCCCCAGCGCTGACAGCCCCTGTGAGCCGGGGGCTACTGCAGCCGACCCAGAAGGCAGCAGCAGCAGCAGCAGCAGCGGGGCCACCAGCAGCCTCGACCTGACTGCTGCTGTGGTGGTGTGCCCCCCGGCAGCCTGCCTGAGCAGCGGCTGCTCGCCGGCAGTGCTGCGGAGGCACTACTTTGCTGCAAAGGGGCTGGCAGGCTGCGGCATCAACACCGCTGCTGCTGTGGGGACGCGCTTCACAGTGGACTTCTGGGTCTGGTGAGTGCAAGAGTGGATCAAGCGCACTTTACTGCACCCCTATTGCCGCAGGTGAACATGCAGCATTTGTAACTGTGCTGCCTGATGTATGTGGTTGCAGGGGCTCGCCGATACTGAATGCAACAGTGTCCAGGACCGTGGTGGTGTCGGACCCCTGCCCATCCCGCAACACACCATACTTCTGCACAGACAGCAACAAGAAGAGCTTCTGCTCAGGTGGGTGTCCTAGTCTCTGAGGTTTGCAGCAGGGTGCTACCTAGGCACAGCTTCACCCTAGTAACAATAAATCATTGCGCTGTCGAGCTGCAGTGCCCCTGAAAGTAGCCTTCCCTGCACTGCTTTGCGCTGTCTTGGCTGATTTCAACTGTATGCTGCAATGTGTGCTACTACACACAGGCAGCCCCTGCGACCAGGCAGCTAAGATGCTGCCACCCCCCAAGCCAGCACCACAAGTGCAGCTGCTGCCAGCTGCTGGCCCTATCTACATTGAGTATGGCACCCCTACACACGTCAGCTTGGCTCCCTGCCTGACTGGCAATGCTAGCAGCAGCTGTGGCGCTGTGGCATGGGATGTGGCCCCAAGCAGGCGCACAGATCTGACCCCTTACCTTGCAGTGGCTTCTGCACCCAGCTGCAGCAGCGACAGCTCTGGGCCACAGGTGCGCTGTGGCGCGGCAGCTGCTTGTATCTGTGGCTGTGTACTCTGCGTGCATACTGTTTTCTGTGTTCACATCTAGCAGCTGTCTGCAACATAGTCTGGTGTTCTGCCACAGATGCTGGATTTAACATTCCTCCGTGCATTGTGTTTGCAATTTTGTATCAAGGGTCGCAAGCTTGGGCTGTGTCTGACTGTTCCTGCAGGTATGCCTCTCATGTGGGCTGAAGTCTTTGGCGCAAGCTGGCCCAGTCACTTGCCTGCCTGGCACCTACACCCTCACATACTCTGCCACCAACGATAATGGCGTAACAGCCACAGCCACACGAGCCGTCACCATCTACTCGGCTGGGCAGCTTTCAATGCAGCTGCCGCTCTACCAGAACCTGGACAACGAGACAGCAGCAGGCCTGACTGTGCAAGCGCTGAGCAATGCTTCCAGTGCGGAAGCAGCTGCAGCAGCAAACAGTATTGCAAGCCAACTCAGCTCTGGAAGCTCTGCTGGGCTGGATGTGCAGCCACACGACATCTCAATCCTGCAGGCACAGCTGGTAGAGCTAGGCCCGAGCAACTTCAGCATACATGTCAGTGCAGTGATTAGTATCTACTACCCTGCCTCTGTGCACCGTGGTGACATCGTTGATTCCAAGGTTCAGACAGCAGCAGGCAGTGGCAGTCGCCGCGCTCTGCTCAGCACTCCAAGCAGCTTCCCTGCAACTGCTGGTGCAGCTCTGCTCTGGGCGGCTACATCAGAAGCCAGCAGTACAGCGCTGGAAACGCATCAGGGTGGACCACCACAGTTCGCTGTTGATGCTAACATCCAAGCAATGCTCAGCAGCTTGCGGCAGCTGGCAGCAGCAGTGACAGCCGAAGCACGGTCTGTACAGCACTCCGCATTATCCAGGACAAGCACTACGGCCTGCAGCAACAGCAACACAGAAGGCTGCAGTGCTTCCAGGCACACCAGTAAAGGCAGGCGGCTCCTGCAGGCCACTGACACTGGCATTGCTGCTCAGCTCGCCAGCATGACTACTGCTGCCAGCAGCAGCCTGGCGCCAGTCAGTCTGACAAAGCAGCAGACGAGTGCAGCCGTGGACCCTGTTGTGGTGAGCACATGTCTGCTTGCCGTCTGCTGTGTGGAAGCATTGGTGGCACAGTGGAGACTGGCTGAGGTTGCTTGGCTGCTGCTTGTGCCGCTGTGCAGCCGTGTGCGGATCAGTGGACGTAGAGCAGTTTTCAGCTTCGCATGCAATGTACAAATTACAGACACTCTTGTTATGTGTGTGTTGCTGCGATGTGTTTGCCTGCAATGTAGCAGCTTGCAGGGCTACCTGGCATTCCTGGCCAGCCAATGTGGACACTATACATTTGTACACTTAGACACTCCTTGCCTTCTTGTCTGGTACTGCAACATGTCTGCTGCAGGGCTACCTTGCATCACTTGCCAGCACTGTAGACAGCCTCCAGCAGGGCATTGCTGACATTGTGCACATACACGCTTGCGTAATCTAGTCTTTCTGTGTCATGCTGCGTGCTTGCCGCAGGGCTACCTGTCGTCTCTGGCTAGCACTGTGGACAGCCTCCAGCAGGGCGTTGCCGATATGGCTGCTGCCAGCAGCAGCATGTCAGACAGGCTGGGCCAAGCTTTCGGCGAGGCAGACCAGCGCAAGCAGGACGCAGCAACTACCAAGGTGTCTGATGCATACAAGGTAGGGGTTGAGTACGTCTGGGCAACGGGCGCTGTCTTGTTGTTTTTCTCTGCAAGAAGCATTAGAACTGCTGGGGGTGAGAGTGCGTGCTGTGGATAGCTATCCACTGCTGCTATAGCACAGGTGTGTGAGCATGTGCTGATGTCCTTAGAGGATTGGTGTGGTGCCAGCAGCAGCATGTCAGACAGGCTGGGCCAAGCCTTTGGCCAGGCAGACCAGCGCAAGCACGATGCAGCAACTGCCAAGGTGTCTGATGCATACAAGTTGGGGCTTTAGCACGTCTGGGCAAGGGGCGCTGTCATGTTGTTTTGCTCTGCGAGAAGGATTGGAACTGCTGGGGGTGAGAGTGCGTGCTGTGGATAGCTATCTACTGCTGCTATAGCACAGGTGTGTGCTGATGTCCTTAGAGGATTGGTGTGGTGCCAGCAGCAGCATGTCAGACAGGCTGGGCCAACATGATGATGATGAGAAAGGCTGGGCCAAGCTTTTGGCGAGGCAGACCAGCGCAAGCAGGACGCAGCAACTGCCAAAGCGTCTGATGCATACAAGGTGGGGCTTTAGTACGTCTGGGCGACGGGCACTGTCTTGTTGTTTTGCTCAGCACGAAGCATTGGAACTGCTGGGGATGATAGTGCGTGCTGTGGATCGCTATCCACTACTGCTATAGCACAGGTGTGTGAGCATGTGCTGATGCCTTCAAAGGATTGGTGTGGTGCCAGCAGCAGCATGTCAGGCAGGCTGCCAAGGTGTCCAATGCATACAAGGTGGGGGGCTTCATACTTACCCACCTGCTATTGCACAACATTGTGAGGTGACGTGTTGTTGGATCTTTGGCCATACGTGCTGAAACAGCACGCACCTGATGCAACACTGTCATGCAGCCCTTGAGCACTTTGACTGTGTCATGAGCATATGGCGTGGTGTGCTGGCATCTCTCTTGTCTGCAGGGCTTGCTGGCAGACTGGCAGTCACGGTCGCAGCAGGTCGGCAGCCTGTCTGACCAGGCTGCCCGGCGCTTTGACGAGCAGCTGCAGGCCTCACAGGACATGGCAGCGCTGGTTGCAGCTACTATGGCCACCATCTCAGACGCAACAACAGCAGCACAGCGCCTGCAGGAGAAGTATGTGCAGCAGACGCTGCTGATGCAGGCGGGCGGAGATGAGGCCGTGTGGGTTTGCAACAGGACGTCCAAGCTGGCGGCTCAGTTCAGCATCAGCAGGTGCGGTGCTGCGGCTGCTTCTATGCATGCTGCTGCTGCTGCTGCTGCTGCTGCTGCTGCTGCTTGTGAAACGCATGCTGATCAGATGCATAGCAGATGCACACAGCTACAAATTGCACCTTGCTGCTAATGGGTGCATGGCATGCAACAAGCTGTGACTGTAAGTCGATGTCATGGCCACTGAAGCACGCTGCAATCCTTCTGCCGCAATGCCTGCTGTGTCTGCAGCTTGCTGGTCAACGGCAGCACACCAGCTGACGCCAGCAGCGCTTCCAACAGCTCATCAGCTAGCCAGCGCCGCAGCCTGCTAGCTAGCAAGGCAGGATGTGCCAGCAGTGTCAGCAGGTCAAGCAACAAGGCAGCTGCAGCGCAGCCGGCTACTTGGGAAGGCTACTGGCTGCCCACCCACAGTAGGCTTGATGCTGATGATTTGGCATTACCTGGTGCCGAGCTGCCTCGGAGGTTCATTGGGGCTGCCCCGGGCAAAGACAGGCTGGTCGGTGGACTGCTGCTGCACACCACGCGCAAGCAGTTCAAGGGTGACTGTAAAGGTGCGTGTGAGCATTATACAGGCATCAGTCTTTGTCAAGCGGTTGTGCAAGATGAATGTGAGTGCATGATGTTGATGTATGATGCTGAGGTGCGGGGCGCGTGGCCGGCTCAGTCCTCCTGTTGTGACAGCTGACGCTTTGCAGTATCCATTACCTGTGACTCCGCATGCAGCCTGGCTTGCAGGAATCTGGTTTGGATTAGAATGCCTCAGCCAGCCGTCAAGTGCTGAATGGCTGCATCCTGCTGCATAACTAATCATGCTGATATAGCAGTAAAACACATAACATGTGCTACCATTTCTCCAGCCCTGCAGGCGGCGGCTTTGGCTCCAAGTTGGACTTTGCCTGCCAGACGTTTGCCATCCCGCTGGCCAAGAACGCCAGCGCGCTGTCACGCCTGCTGGCCAGCCTTTATGCATCAAGCTCCGACAGCCTGCTGCCGTACGGCGTGGACCCAGCCTTCCTGCGCAGCAGCAGCCTGTACCAGCCGCAGCTGCAGGGACGGGCGGGCTGGTTCTACAACACCAGCGACACCCGCGAGGTGCCGCCGGCAACGGAGATGCCTCACGGCTTCTTCCACAGGAGCCTGCAGGTGGGGTGGGCTGTCAGGTGCTGTGCTGCTGCCTGGATCGAGTAGGCGGGTGCAGCGGCTCCACAGGAGCCTGCAGGTGGGGGTTGCGCTGCGCTGCTGCCTGGATCATGCCATGCGAGGGCTGCGCACCGGTGTGACGAGGCTGTTTGCGCTGCGCTGATTCCAGCCATGCAGCAAGACGTAATCCACACTGTGCTGCTAGCAACTCCACGCTAACTGCTGCTGCTGCTGCAGGGCCACGCGCCGGGCTTCCCTGTGCTGCTGCCGCTGCAGCTGTCGCAGGCGCGCTCCGCTGCTGCGCTGCAGTACCTGGCTGACGGCAACTACCTGGACAGGCAGTCGGGTGGGCTGCGCGCGTCGCTGCTGGCGTACAACGCAGACCTGCGCATCCTGGGCCTGGCGCGGCTGGACTTCAGCTGGAGGGACGACGGCTCCATACAGGGTGAGGCTGCGCGCTGTTCTAGCATCTGTTGGCCTTCTGTTCTGTTACCTTGTGTTGTGCCACGCCTGCGATTGGTGCTGTTGTCCTGCAAATATAATTGTGATTTGCAGCTGCCTGTGCATGTCAAATGCAGGTCTGGGACCTGTAGGCAGGCGTCACTGCAGTGCTTGACTGCTTGACTAATATTCAGCACTGTGTTTGCACTGTGCAGGTTTACAGCTGGAAGAAACCAGAGTGCAGTGCCTTCTCATGCTCAACCACTACTCAGCATTGTGTCCGCACTGCTGCCGCTGCACGCGTGCTGGCCGAGCAGGGCCTGCCTGCATGGGACATGTGATAGGCGTCACGTCACTGCTTGCGCATGTTGGCCGTTGTTGAGCACGGTGTCTGCACTGTTGCCGCCGCAGGCGTGCTCGCCAAGCAGGGCCTGCCTGCATGAGACATGTAGGTAGGCGTTGCGTCACTGCTTGCGCATGTTGGCCGTTGTTGAGCATTGTGTCCGCACTGTTGCTGCTGCAGGCGTGCTGGCCGTGCAGGGCCTGCCTGCGCTGGCCTCTCCTGGTGAGGGCGGCACGCGGCTGCTGGCTGGCTGGCTGCTGCCGCTGTGGCTACTCACGCTGTGGTTCACCGGCTACACATGCAACTGCGTGGCTCAGCTGCTGGTCAAACAAGAAGGGAAACGCACAGTGAAGATGGTGAGCAATTTTATTTTCCTCCTCGGCTGACCGTAGTCAGTCGTGCCTTGCGGGTTGCTTTGCGAGGCGCAGCTGCTGATGAAGCAGCAGAAGCGCACTTGGCAGGCGGTGAGATGTGCACAGTGCTGCAGGCTTTTGGGGGTGCAATCAATATGATGTAATGCCACCTACAGTTGAAGTTGCTGCATGGCGCTCCAGCTTATTTTCGTAGTGTTGAGGTCTCCAGCTGTTCATTGTTCACATGGCTGTGGTGGGTCTGGTTGCAGGTTGTTGTTGAAAGACAACTTCCAACCCTGCGACACCCAATGCTGAACGGCGATCTTGTGTATGCATATGTGCAGGTGCTGCTGCCTTTCTATGAGTCCTTGCTGGAGCTAGTCATTGCAAGCCTCATGCTCAAAGACAACCTCCACCCCTGCGACACCCAGTGCTGAATGGCTCTCTTGTGTATGCATGTGCGCTGCAGGTGCTGCTGGCTTGCACTGAGTCCTTGCTGGAGCTAGTCATTGCAAGCCTCATGCTCAAAGACAACCTCCACCCCTGCGACACCCAGTGCTGAATGGCTCTCTTGTGTATGCATGTGCGCTGCAGGTGCTGCTGGCTTGCACTGAGTTCTTGCTGGAGCTGGTCATTGCAGGCCTCATGCTGGCAGCTACGCTGCTGCTGACGGTCTACTGTGTGCGCTTTCCGGCAGCAACGCAGCCCCAGGCTAGCTACACCGTATATGATGCGGCCAACCAAAGCCCAGCACGCATCTTCATGCCAGCCAAGGCCTATTTGCAGGAGGCAGTTGGGTCAGATGTAGCTGCTGCAGCTGCTGCGGCAGGCAACAGCAGTGCTGCAGATACGAATATTACTAGCTTGCTGCCTGACGGCCTGCAGCCGCTACAGCCTGGTGTGCCTGGGCGCTGGCTGCTGCCTGATGCTGACGGTGACTTTGACGCGCTGGCTGGCTTGCTGGCTGGCGCTGCCAGCATGGCGCAGCTGTGGACGGCCTACTCGCTGCTGCAGGACATCCTGCTGATACTGCTGGTCGTCAGGTGAGAGGCGGCTGGCAGTATGGTATCATGACTTGTGGCAGTTGCAGTTGCACAATAATGCAGTGAAGCAGTCCTGTGTCTCGCGCTTGTTGCACGAAGCTGGCAGCTAGTGCCTGAGTTGGACTATCTGGCATATGCAACCCCTCACCTTTTATACCCTACTATGCTGCAGGCTGCTGCGCTGGTGGTCCTTCCAAGCCAAGCTGGGCATCGTGACCAACACACTGCTGGCTGCAGCCCCGCAGCTGGGCCACCTGCTGCTGGTCATCACCGGCTGCCTGCTGCTTATTGCCTGCGTGGCCGTCCTGGCGCTGGGCGGCCGCGTGAGCCAGCTCAGCAGCGCGGGCGCTGCCATTGAAGAGAGCTTCAGTGTGCTGCTGGGCCTGAGCTCTGTGGGCCTGGCTGATGTGTTGCCGGCCGGGGTGCGCCTGCCTGCTGCTGAGGCGCTGCTGGCGCTGGGCGTGTACTACCTGCGCGTGGTGCTGCTGGTGATGGTGCTCAGCCAGTACTTCATGGCCACGCTGGGCGCAGAGTTCTCCCGGCTCGAGTGGCTGGGCCACGCGCTGCACGCGCGCAGCATACGCGCGGATGTGGCCGCAGACATCGCGCCAGAGGTGGCGCTGCGGCTGCAGCACCTAGCCGGGCGCATGCAGCGCTGGAGGAGGGTCCATATGAGGATTAAAAACAGCAGGGGCAGCAGGAGCAGCAGTGCAGTTGCACCGGCTGATGCGGCGGCGTATCTTGCAGGCAGCCAGAGGGCTGAACAAGGCAGCAGCATCTGCAGCATCAGCAGTACGTGCAGAGATGCTGCGCCTATTCAGCAAGTGTATGCCGCACCTCAACAGCAGTGGCAGTGGCACTGAGGAAGGCAGTGGCAGCATGCCCCCTGTGCTTGAGGTGCTTGGCAGGCAGCTGGACCTACCAACACTGCAGCAGCTTCTGCTGCAGCTAGCGGCTGACAGCCAAGCTGACAAGCTGCGGCGGCAGCAGCAGAAGCCGCAGATGCGAGCAGACAGCACTGTTGCTGCTGCAGCAGCCCAGGCGCCGGTGAGCGCTAGCAGTGCTGCAGAAGCAACAGGGGACCCAGGCGCGCTTGCCAGCCTGGATGCTGCAGCTGCTGAGGCAGCAGCTGCTGTTGCAGCTCAGCTGCTTGAGGCTCTGCAGGGCGTCCCGTGCAGTGACAGCAGCAGCGATGGCTTGCAGCAGTTTGAGGATGGGGTGAGCTGATGAGCGCTGTGACACATCGATCCTTGTGCACAGTTGCGACGTACTAGTTGCATGCATATAGATGCAGGGGTTTTCCTGCCGTGACAGCAGCAGCAATGTCCCGCAACTGTTTGAGGATGAGGCGAGCGCTGTGACGCATTGATCCTTGTGCACAGATGCGCCGTGATAGTTGCATGCAGATGGATGGCAGCTGACGCTGACCGTCTGGCCCACAAACCAAAGTTTTGAATGCTATGGGTTTTACCTGAATCGGCCAGTGGCTGGGCATACGACAATCCCTTCCTCTGCTGGTGTTCTGCTCACCGTGCCGCATGTGCCGTCTTTCATGTGTGTGTCATCCGCATGCCCTCCTGCAGGTTGACGATGCTGCCCACCTGCAGCATGAGCTGCTGCTGCACTCTCCCATACTCTGCTGGTATATTGATCACCGTGCCGTGTGTGCCGCTCTGCATTGTGTGTACTTCCCAATAGGACACTGCTGCTCACCTGAGGCAGGTTTCAGTCCTGACATGTACTGTTTTGTAATGCTTTGCTTTGCAGGAGGGCGCTGCTGCCCACCTGCAGCATGAGCTGCTGCTGCGGGAGGAGATCACTGCTGCGCTGGCTGATGCAGTGCAGCACATGGAGCGCTGGACAGGCGGCGTGGGCAGGTGGGGATCAAAACCAGTGCATTTGCGATGGATTCTGATATTACAACACACGGTTGAGAGGAGAAATCTTAACGACTCTACTGATCCAAGTCTGCTACGCTGGTGGTTGTAGCTGGGTAGCAGCGTGGTGTGCTGTCAGGTGTGGCAGCTGCTGCAATCCGCTTATTGCACAGTGTGTAGGTTGTCTCTGATGACATGGCTGCCTGCGTGGTACACCTGTTTGTGGTTCGGCTGCTGCTGCGTGTGTGTGGAGTGATGTTATGCAATACTTCCATAATCTGTGTTTGTGTGGCTGTCTGAGTGATGCCTGTCATCCTGATGCAGGTGGATTGCGCGCGTGCAGCAGCAGATGGACAGCTGGCAGTTGCAGAACGCCCACATGATCAGCCAGCTCAGCAGCAAGCCGCCACAGCAGCAGCAGCACCCACAGCAGCAGCAGCGGCAGCAAGACAGCATGGTTGCACTCTCCACAGTAACCCTGGCTGCAGCAGCAGCAGCGTGGGATGAGCAGAGCCAAATCAGCAGCAGCATGCAGCAGCAGTAGACGCCAGGCGGTCTGGTAACACTCATTGACAACCCCCTCGCCGCAGCAGATGCAGACGCATCCGTCAGTGAAACTAACAGCGCTAGCAGTGCACGGCGCAGCAGCGACGGCTGCATTGGCAGCAGGATTGGTATGCTGCCACCGCTGCCGTTGCCGCTGCCGCATGTGTGCCCAGCTATCAGTAGGTTGAGCAGCTTACGAACAGCAGTGCCCAACATTCCAGCACACATCACACCAGATGCGTCTGCTGCAAGCAGCACTGCAGGCGCCTGCTGCAGCTATGATGGGCTGCCCCTAAAGCACCATGCATCACTGCCAGTAGGTGCTGGCGCATTACCTGCAGCAAAAACAGCAGCAGCAGAAGCTGGTGTAAGCTCACCCTCTTCAGCGCAGCAGAGCCACAGCACAGCACTTGACATGCGCGCAGCAGACAGCAGCAGCAGCAGCAGCACCACCACCAGTGCAGTAGCCACGGAGCCAGAGGCAATGGCAGGACCGCAGCACCTGTGCAGCACAGGCGCAGCAGGTGCTGCCTGCCCCCAGCAGCACGGCTCCAGCAGGTTAGGCAGTTGCAGCTCCAGCAGCAGCAGCACAGAGGTGGCGCAATAAGTGCAAGGCAGCTGGGCTGCAGCAGCAGGCGTGGCAGGCCATCAGGCTGGCTTGCAGCAGCAGCTGAATGGCGAGGGCTTTGATGACAGTGATGACAATGTGGGAGGTGTCACATACCTGGGAAGCATCAAGCCAAGTGCTGCACTTGTGCAGCCTGGATCCTCCCCGCAGCAGCAGCTGCAACAGGGCAGCGACGGCAGCAGCCTAGCTGCTGCTCCTACTGCTGCTGCTGCTGCTGCTCCAGCAGCAGCTGTAAAGTTTGGCAGGAACCACCTTCTGTCAGCTTTGGCTAAAAGCCGGCATCTGTCGCCAGACCTGGCATTGTCATTTGGCGGGCAGCAGCAGCAGCAGCAGGGCATCGACGAGTATGCAGCTGCATCTGGCGCTGCACCCAGCACCCCGCCTGGCATACAGGTGCACACCAACACACTGTTTGACTTGTGGGACAGCAGCAGCTTCAAAAATCTTGCAGGTGCTGGCAGTTTCAGGCACGCTGACAGCATGTGTGCCAGGGAGCCAGGCCTAAGCGGTGCCGCCAGCAGCAGCAGCAGCAGCAGCAGCAGCAGCAGCTATAAACAGCTTGCAGGCGCAGGCAGCTTCAGGCACACTGACGGCATGTGTGCCAGGGAGGCAGCACCAAGCAGCAGCAGCAGTGCAGGCAGTGGCGCTGCTGCTTACAACTCCGCAGCTGGTAGCTGTGGTGTTGCAGCTGCTGTTGGCGGTGCTGTTGGAGCTGCCAGCAGCGCCCGCAGCAGTGCAGCAGCGCTCAGTAATGTAAATAGATCGGTTCCCTTGAATAACCAGGGCTTGGGGACACCCAGGGCCCAGCCTGTACTACATGTGCTGCCAGGGGTGCAGCTTCATGCAGCTTCCAGGCTGCAGGTGCCGGGCAGTGCCGCTGAAGGTAATAAAAGCGAGGGTAGCACCCAGCAGCAGCAGCAGCAGCAGCGGCAGCAGCCTGAGGTTCAATGGCCTGGACTGATGGACGACTGAGATGTTGAGTTGTTTGTTAAAAAACTGGTTGGCTCAGGGTTGCTCTGTAAATGGTGAGGCGCTTGTGACACGACAACATGTTGCCGTCAGCGCAACGTGTGTCTGGAGGAATTCAGAGCCCAAGTGACAATGCTTTCTGCACAATATGCAACTAGATTTGTAAGGTGCTTTGCAGCACCCAGTACGCGGCACAGCAGCCGCTGCATTACGGCAGCGAAATGCTTTACTTTGTATTATGCTCACAGCATGTCCAACAGCAACTCCGAGTGGACATCTTGCCTGCATGCCAGGCACAGCACTCCACTGACATCTAAATACAACAACACACTGAAGAATGGGAACAGCTTTCCCTTCTCACAGAAGTGTGATTATGCATGCACAAACTCCGGTCTATGATGCCACAACATGGTGCACACCCCACCCGTTGCTCAGCAGGGTCTACTAAGCAAAGCCAACTGCTTGCATGTATGCAGAAGGATCATGATGCATGCCGTGTGCTGCACCGGCCTGGCAGGGCAGCAACGGCCGAGTAGATCTACTTGCAGGTGCTGATATACTCGGGCGCACCCAGAGACACCGTGGTGCCCTGATTGAAATGCAGCGCCAGCGGCAACAGCTTCACCTTGTTGTCAGCACTGCCGGTAAACAGCTGCCTGTCCACATACATATCAGACACCTTGGACAGCTGCGCATCCTCGCCGGTAAAAGTCAACTCGGTCAGCACGGCCGCATGCTGGTGCCGGTCTTCATGTTTGTGTATTGGCTGATATTTGTGGCTGCAAATGCGGTCTTAGATCCAAGGAAGGTGTTGGCGGAATCATCGATGGGCCACAACCTTGCGAACGTTGCTTGGCAGTAGCCAAGAGGGAATGGTCATCTCTGGGCCCAGTACTAGGTCTGTCATGTTGGCACGGAACGCAACCTTGCCAGAGGCGTTGTCGGTGAGGACAAGGGAGGTCCAGGAATTCTTGGCACCAGGGGCGCTCTCAGTCCAGTTGAATGTGGCCATTTCCTGCAAGCAGCAGCGCATTGGTGTCGGGAATTGGCGCAGCCGGTGCAAGGACAGGAAGCCTACGGTGCGGCTGCCGGCAACAATCATAAGTCCAGCCCCCTGCTGCTGCCTTGCAGGTGCTGCAAGGAAATTTTATGCATGTGGTTTGGCAGCTGACAGCTGCACTGGCTGGTCACAGGTTGACCGCAATTAGTGCTAACATCAATCAGCAGTTGCTGCACCCCAGTGCTCTTACCTTGGGGATACCCCAGATGCTCCTGCCAGCATGCTTTGAAGCCAAGCTGTCCACCCAGATGCGCTGCACGCTGAAGCAGGAAATCAAGCTGCACTTGGGCTTGTACATGCCCGGAATAAAGAAAATCTCGTTGTAGGCGCCTATCGGGCTGTCAGCAAACTTGATGGCAATCAGGTAGCCTGGGCCTCCAAAAAATGGCCATTTCGGGTAGCCTGTGTATGTGAGCGGGTTTGTGGGTGGAGTGCTCATTGGAAGCACTGCAAAAGCGAAGAGCTTGTCGAGGGTGAACCACCAGGGCAGCACGTTGTATCGGTCTGTTGCCTGCGGGGACAGCACATGAACAGCACGGCAGTGAGAGCGTCAGGCAACTGCTCAAGTTTGATAAAACAATATAGCAGCATGCGTACTAATGCATATCACCCGGACATATGCTGGAAAGAGTGGCAGCAGCGAGGTAGTCGTCGAGGGCGGGACAACTTGCCACGGCGGAAGTGGGGTGCAGTTCTCACCTCATAAGGAAAATTGCTGTCAGCTGTTGCTGGAGCCACAAATGCGAATGCAAGAGCCACCGCTACCAGACAGCCTGCTGCGAGCTTGAAGCCAGCCATGTCGACGAGTTCGAAGAATATGGAAGGTTGATATTTTTGTAGCAAAAGAAATTGAACATAATACTTTTCAGACAGCTTAGCTTGACATGATGATGGGGACTGGGGTCTCCCGCTTTTATAGGCCGGTCCGGATCCGGTGTGCTTGCCGGCTGCGGGATTTGCTGGGTGGCAGCTACAGAGGATAGCCGACCGTAGCTGCCAGCTTCCAAAGGAAGACAAGTTAAGCAATTTTTGAAATGATGATTCTTCGTAGGGCAGTTTGCATGGCAAACAGTCGGGTGTCTAAGGGGTGATGACAGGTAGCACAGCATGAAACTGCCGTGCCATGCTGTGCCTGCTGTGCAGCATGTTCACAGCATGGCCCGAGGTTCGACCACTTAGAAGTGCCAGCAAAACATCCACCATACACTAGACGAAGACAACAACACGAGCACATCACCGTCAACGCCCCGACTGCCACAAACAATCCTATAAACCAAAAATGTTGGGTGTGCCTAACCTGTAGCACAGAGCACCACAGCAGGCAACACAATTGCAACATTGGGGCATAACATGTCAAAGCACACAAACCGCGCTCACCACACCAGGAGCATGTCAGCACAAGTGCCAAAAAGCTGCATTGAATGCATCGACAAAAACCACTCACAATTTGGAAGTTACAAGAGTTCATACAGCAAACGAAGCACTCTCATGAACAACTAACTCACCACTCTTCACACAGTGTCGTGGCTGCAAAGTACAACCTGGTTGCTGGGCCATTGTCAACAGGCAGCACACTACACATGCAAGCTGCGCGGAGCACACCACCCTCTCAACCCCAGCTGACAAGTTGTCAAAACTTTTTGTTGAACACCGATGACATAATGCACTAAGGCAAGCTTTGTCCTGGACGCTGTTGTCAGTGCAGTGATCATGCAGCGACAGAGTGCAGTTCTTCCCAACAAACGATTCAGATCTGAATGTCAATCACAGTGCTGTGCGCACAGCTGCACAAAATTACAGTGCTCACGTCAATCGTCATGTGCCGGTGGTCAGTGCTGCGGGCGGTGCGCTGCTGACCAGCGCTACATTGTCGCCAACAATCAGCACTTGATCCAGCCGCCGAACGCGCTGCTCTTCTTTGCTGTTACACTGTCACGTCATTCCGCATGTGTTGGTGGCTAGTGCTGCTGCTGGCGGCGCATTGCTGACCAGTACTACATTGTCACCCACAATCAGCACTTGATCCAGCCGACGGAAACGGTGCTCTTGTTTCCTGCACCAGCGCACGCGCAGCCGTGTGCCAGGTGCGCCCTCTCTTTGCTGCTGCTGCTGCTGCTGCTGCTGCTGTTGTTGCTGCTGCGCCAGGGCTGCTTGCTGGTGCATGCCTTGTTGCTGCTGCTCATCCCATGGCTGTTGCTGCTGCTGCTGCTGCTGCTGCTGCTGCTGCTGCTGCAGGTGTTGCTGCTGTTTGCCAGGTGCCAACCCAGCGCCAGGCTCGCTGCTCCCGCTGCCGCCTGCTGGCAGACCAGGCACCCTCTGCTGCTGCTGTTGCTGTTGCTGGTGCTGCTGTTGCACTTGCTGCTGCTGCTGTTGCACTTGCTGCTGCTGCTGCTGCTGCACCTGCTGCTGCTTCTCCCGCGGCACTTTCACAATCACAGTGTACTGCTCCTCCACATCCGCAAGCACCAGATTCATAAACCTATCAAATGCCCTGAGCGTGCCAATTGCCTTGCCTCGCACACCTGCAGCATGCCGCGTCACAACAAGCACCCGCTGCCCTGCTGCCTGCCACTTAGCAAGTGCTGCAAGAGGGCCTACTGCTGCACTTGCCATGATGGCTGCTAGAGGTGCTATTCGCACACTGGATTCTGCGCGCTGTGCTGCTGTGAGGGCTCGCTGCTTCAGGGCTGCTGCTTTTGCCTTCCTTGCTGCTGCTGCTTTGACCTCCTGCGGGACGTGCATAGAGGGGCGTGGTCGAGGGTTTTCAGGTGCAAACACAAGGTTTAAGTGTTGAAGAGGTGGTGTTGCGCCAGGAGCATGAGGTTAAGGTGCAAGTACACTGCACAGGGGCTGCTGCACATGACACACAGTGCACGAAGGGCAGTGCACACTAGATGCATGGACAGGCGAGGGCAACGCCTCATGGTGATGTTGTGCATTGCAAAGCAGAGGTGCCACAGCAGCAACACACTAAAAGCTGTTCAGATAACATGCGGTGTGCTTGCTGGCAAGTACGTGCTTGCGCCGCTGCTGCTGCTGCTGCTGCTGCTGCCGCTGCTGCTGTCACTGCTGCCGCTGCTTCCCCTCGCCCTGTGCATTGGCATCAGCAGCAGCAACGCACTCTCTTGCATTTAGTCAGCTCACCTCTTCCGAAGGGGGCTGCTGTTGAGCTTTATGTGCTTCTGCTTCCGGCAGCAGTGCAGCACACTTGCTGACATTGTCCAGCAAAGGGGCATCTGGCACAGGTGGCAGCAGGCCCTGCGTCTGTAGTGCTAGGGCTGGGTCAAATTCGGGACTCGTGAAGTCGAGTTTTGCGTCCTGCTGTGTATTTCCGTGTGCGACCGTGCCTTGCTCTTCATTTCCCTCTTCCATGTGAACGTGATCTGGGCCTTGCAGTGCTGGTTTGACGTGAAGAGCAACAAACTAATTCAAATTAACAGCAGCTCAAACACATTTTTAATTGAAGCCGCGCAGATGAGGTCCCAAGTTGTGCCGAGCCCCGTGCCTTCAGGTGCCTCAGACCTGACACCCGGAGGTTCAAATTGTTTGCTGTCAGCATCACGTGCACGCCAGTTGGAGACGTTATACACGCTGTATCTTTGTAAGAAGGCCATCATTTGTCTTACACCATACCGCACGAGCCGTTGCTACCAATAAACTCCCACCACTGGTGGGGATCTGGCGGACCTCCAGATGCCAGTGCACTGCACTACAAAGAGTTACAGCATTGCACTGAGTGCAACATGCAGCGCGAAGCTTAGTACTCTGTACCACAGCAGGAGAACTTGAACGGTGCCAGCTCACATGACAGCATCAAACACCGTGCAGCTGTAAAATGTCTGACAATTTCCACAAAACAATATCGCTGCCCTGACATTCTCAACATGCAAAGGTGCACACGCTTCACACCTCAACTGTATAACAAAGGTAACAGTCACTTGCTCTCTCTGATGATGTGGTGGAGATATATAAACATGCATCATTTTGCTCTGATGTGAAGATTGATGTGTCAGGTATCATATGATCCTGCATTTGGTCGAATGCTGCATCTGGCAACAGCGCACTGGCTTGCCGCTCAACCGCAGAATGACAACAGCAGCAACATGGCATGCGTGCAAAATGTGGCATGCATATGCTTGCTTGCCAGATGTGATTTTGTCAAACCATGCTGTACTAGAAGCAAAAAGGCCAAGCATGCCAGGGTGTGTGATGCCAGCACACAGCTGCAGAGGCGAAACTGAAAGAACACTTGCTCCTCAATCA
The DNA here is from genome assembly GCA_030272155.1 of Tetradesmus obliquus. Taxonomy (NCBI): domain Eukaryota; kingdom Viridiplantae; phylum Chlorophyta; class Chlorophyceae; order Sphaeropleales; family Scenedesmaceae; genus Tetradesmus; species Tetradesmus obliquus. Next base: position 2,181,430 of record CP126205.1, read on the forward strand.
CACATGGACACACACACCTCACTCTCTGTGTTTCTCACCAGCATTCTCCCTGTCTGCCATCGTCTGTATGTTCCATCTTATACTGACGGTTTTGCTGTACCAGAGCTGTTTCAGCGCTGCTCATCACATGTTTGTTGTACCAGCCCTGCAAGTACTTCTCATTGCACTTCACTGCTCTCCAGTCTCTGCCACCATCCGGCTGGCGTATTCGCCTGATATGTCCTGCCATTCCTCTTACTGTGCTTCACCAAACTATGTGTACTGAAACGAAGAGGGCAACACCGCTCCTTCGCTGCCATTCATCGCACTGCCAGGCCTGGTCTCCAAATCCAGCAGCAATCCATGCAGCTTCTGCAGCTGATAGTGTGCCGCTGCACCTAGAGCAGGCAACCCTTGGCTGAATAAAGCTTACAGCTGTGCGGAGAAGGCTGCAGCATACTCGCTTAGGGAATTGAATTGCTCCACTGGCTCGCTGCCTGCAGCAGCAGCAGCAGCAGCAGCAGCAGCAGCAATAGCACACTTCAGTGCTGAAGTCAACCGCTGCACCTGCACTGGGCTGTTGCATGCATGGCTCAAGAACTGTGCACGCTAGAAGGTGGACATTTATGCAATGGCGGTTTGACAGCGATGCCAATACCCCGTGCTGCTCGAGGCAACACCCTGCCCAGCATACACCGCTGCAGATGTTCCAAGCTATTGCTTACAGGTCACGCCTGCAGCAGCGGCTGCTGGCACAATCACATCACGTCATGCCCTGTAACCATCTGTAACATGTCACTGACATGTCACATGCCTCCTGGCAAACTCTCACCTCCGCCGAGCTGTGACAGCGCTCCCAGCCCAAGCGCCAGCACCGCCACTGCAATCACTGCTGCGCCAGCTCCCACCACTGTGTTGGCTGCGCCTGTGTCTGCTGTGTCCTGGTCTGATCCGGCTTCATATGCTTTTGTCACCACTGGGTACATGTTGGACTGGCCTGCAGTGTCGAATTCGACATAGCCGGTTGCCTGCAGGAACCACGAATGACAGTGTGTGACGATATACTGATAGAAGAGGCACGGTACGAGGCAAAGGCAGTGTTTGTTGCAGACAAAAAAGCAGGGTAGAGCTGCATACCAAAGCCTGCAGCGCTGTAGTTGTCTTGTCAGGCAGCAGGCATCCAGGTCTGCGACACGAAATCAACACAGCAGCAGATCTGCAGATCTACACAAGATGTAGCGGTGAGCGCTGTAAACTGTAAAGCGAAAATGAAGAAGCAGTGCTGCTGAGGTATGCAAAGCATTTTAGCCAGACGGCTTGTAGGTTGCAGTCATATCACAACACAGACACTACTGCTACGTCAGCCAACAGGGGCAAACCTAGAGAGCTGTGTTTCACCAGCCAGTGCCAGCCAGATCCTACTTCAGCGAGATAGTGAAATCCTTGGAGCTTTTTAAAATTAAATTATGTGATATCCGCCTGCATGCATGCAGCTGCAGCTGTGCCTGCTGTGCACATGTAGCCTTGGTAAGCACTGCTACAGCAGAACCGGCCGTAGCTGCGAGCTGGCTGCTCACCGCCTGTGTGTTAGGGCTCAGATCGAGTGCTGGAGGCGCGGAGGTAGTGGTCTCCTCCGCCCTGACAACAGTCCTGGTGCGCAGGGGCACGGACACCCTGGCGCGCGCACTGCTGCTGCGAGAGGCGCTAACCTGCAGGGCGCACAACAGAATAAAGAGAAGTCATTGACAGCGGGATTCAATAATAATTTGCCAAGTTGTGTGTTGAACAGCTGCAGCAGTTCGTGCCTGCTGGGTCTGGCTCTTCAGCATCATCTTGACGCTTTGCAACGAAGAAGGTGCAGGTGTGAAAAACAACTGACGTCAATGAATCAAATAGTACGCAGCACATACGTAAAGACTCCAGGAGCTGGGTGTTCGCACCTGAGCAGGCACTGGAGTGTTAAGTCGAGTGTCTGGCAAGCTGGTGGGCGTCGTGCAAGAAGATGCAGATTGCTGAAACTGCTTTAATTCCGCGGTGATGCCCAACGATATATGAAAGGCTACACGTGCAGATTGCCATCGCTGTGTCGTCCCATCTATAACCACACATACAGCTCACTCGGTGCTTTGGTTTGATTGTTCTTAAACATTATAAGAAGGGCGTTGAATGTGCGGACGATGCTAGGATCTCATCCTGCTGCCAGGTGAGGTCCTGCACAGCTGCTCAGCACACACCAGCCGCTTCATTCGTCGTGCAAGGCACCCCATTTCATGGCTCAATGTCTCATAATACCACCCTCCGCTGCTTGCAGGCCCCATGCAGCACGTGCAGGGCCAGCCAGGATTGGTGGTGCTGGTGCAGAGGGTGTCAGGGTGAGTGCTGCCCAGGTGTTTGCGTGGCAGATTTGTGCTGCCACAGCCACGGCACAAGTGAGGCTGTTGACATTCACACACACCTGCAACTGTGCATATCACGCCATTGACTGTTAAGCGAGTGCTGACGTATTGAGATATGTATGGCTTTGGCTGTTGCAGGCCAGCCAGCTGCAGCGCAGCAGGACTGTAACAGTGGCCCTGTCGCTGCCACAGCAGCAGCAGCCTCAGCCGCTATCAAGCACAGATGCAGACGCAGCACCAGCGCTACGCACACCGGACGCGCCAGCTGTGCCAGGCTCTGCTGTTGCGCCAGTGGCACAGCTGTCACAAACCCAGCAGCAGCAGCAGCAGCAGCAGCAGCAGGATGCGCTGCTGCAGCAGTTAGACAACCCTCTGTTAGCAGCTGCAGCAAGCAGCAGCAGCAGGGTAACCACTGCCGTGCTTGGGTCCCTACCTGGGGTGGTGTGGCATGTGCGGCGGAAAGGTGCAGCTGTCAACGGTCATGCGTCTGAGATGCCAAATGGCAGCAGCAGCACAAGCAGCAGCAGCAGCAGCGCTGGCTCAGAGACAGACTGGGGTGTGCAGTACGCAGCAGCTGCAATACTGAGTGCATTGGACCCCAGTGCAAGCATGGAGGAAGTAGGAGTGGCAGCTGCAGCAGCAGCAGCAGTGGGCGGCTCTCCTCCAGACACAAAAGCAGCAGCAGCAGCAGCAGCAGCAGCAGAAGCAGCAGTTAGACAAGCAGCACGCCAGCAAGAACAGCAGCAGCAGCATTTACAAGATGAAGCAGAGGCGTTGCAGCAGCAGCAGCAGGAGCTGCTGCAGGTACCCGCAGACTTCAGCCTTCTGCAGGAGCGGCTTACATCACATGCTGCTGCCAGTACGAGCGCCAGCAATGCAGATAGCAGCAGCAGCAGCAGCAGCAGTCAGGCGGCGCCGCTGCGCCTGCAGCAGCAGAAGTCTCAGGGTGTAACAGCAGCAGCAGCAGCAGCAGCAGCAGCTGATGTGAGTGTATCTGCTGAGGAGCTGCTGTGGATGCAGCAAGGCCCTGCGGCAAACTTCAGGGACCCTCGCTTTGAGCAGGCGCTGAGCAGGTGGATCAAGGAGGCGCCTGATTGGTTCAAAGTGCGCTCGGTGAGTGAGGGAGTGAGAGATTGATAGAGTGAGGGAGTGAGAGAGTGAATAGAGAGAGAGTGCACAAAAGATGCACCAGTAGTAGTCAATTTATAAAGAGGCGCTGGTCAAGGAGGCGCCTCACTGGTGTGAAATGTGCTCAGTGGGTGAGAGAGTGAGTGAGGGAGTGAGTGATGGAGTGCACAAAAGATGCACCAGTGGTAGTCCGTGTATCAGGGGGCGCTGGTCAAGGAGGCGCCTGACTGCTTCAAAGTGCGCTCGGTGAGTGAGGGAGTGAGAGATTGATGGACTGAGTGAGAGTGAGAGGGTGACAGCGTGAGACCGTGCAAGGACCCAGCAATCATAAGGGTGATGGTGCCTGGATTTTGCATTACAAAGAGCAACGGGCCGTTGCACTGCCACGAGCCGGCACAGTTGGAGCATGTACAGGGGTCAGCATGTGAGTGTTTGCATGTGGTGAGGAAATGCAGCGCTCACAGGCAGTGCACTGCTTGTGTGACTTTTGTGGTCGGACCACTCGCTGAGCTTATCGCAACCCTTGTTTTTGCAAGCACACAACAACCGTTTAAACAGCGCGCAGCCAACATCAATAACGCTTATCAACTGGTGGACCTGCATGTTACACTGTTCATACACATTACACCCACGATTACTCACACCATATGCTGCTGATCGTTGTCGCAGGTGTACGAGCGCTTTGGGTGGCGCTTCAACATCATCCACCTTTCCTGCTGCCTGCGCAAGCTGGCGCACCTGCTGCAGCCACTGCAACATCTTGCACATTACTCACTCACCAACATGTTTCAATCTTCCCTCAAACCGGTGCATATGCAATGCATATCACACCATATTTCACACTGACTTTGACACTGTCACACAATGTACTTTGCTGCAGGTGTACGAGCGCTTTGGGTCGCGCTTCAACATCATCCACCTCTCCTGCTGCCTCAGCAAGCTGGCGGACCTGCTGCAGCCACTCGGCCGGCTTGCACAGCACAGCACTTACCCACCAATATTGTTTTGCAGTCCGCCCGCTCACTGGTGCATCTGCATGTTACACTGTTCATATACATCACACCTACGTGATTACTCACACCATATATTGCTGATCGTCTCGCAGGTGTACGAGCGCTTTGGGTGGCGCTTCAACATCATCCACCTCTCCTGCTGCCTTAGCAAGCTGGCAGACCTGCTGCAGCCACTGCAACGGCTTGCACAGCACAGCACTTACTCCACAACGTGTTTCCAACTTTCCCCTTAAACCGGTGCATATGCAATGCATATCACACCATCTTTCACACTGCCTTTCACACCGCCTTTCACACAGTCACACAATCTACTTTGCTGCAGGTGTACGAGCGCTTTGGGTGGCGCTTCAACATCCTCCACCTCTCCTGCTGCCTGAGCAAGCTGGCGGACCTGCTGCAGCCACTCGGCCGGCGGCGGCTGCTGCGGAGGGAGCGAGCAGCGCTGCGGCAGTTTCTAGCACAGCTGCTAGCAGACACTGCGGCGCTGCTACCGAGTGTGGATGGCCACACCGCTGCTGCACTGCTCGGGAGTCTCGCACGGCTAGCTGCATGCGGCAAGGTGCGGATTGAGTCTGGCACTGTTGGTAATGTACTTTTTGGGTGTGATTTGGCGGTTGTTGTGTGTGCCAGAGCGCGTTACGTTTCAGTCTGGCTAGGTCGGCTGTGGCGGCGGCATTGCGCAGCACTGCGTCAGTTCCTGGCGCAGCTGCTGGCACAGACACTGCGGCGCGAGCGTGGATGGCCACACTGCTGCTGCACTGCTAGGAAGCCTGGCACGGCTGGCAGCATGCGACAAGGTGCTGCAATGCAGCACCACCAGTGGTTTTTGTCAGTGTTCTCTTGATGAAATCAAGGGTTGTTTTGTGCCAGAGTCATTGTGTTTTATGTTGGCTGGATCAGCTGCTGCGGCAGGTCCTGGCACAGCTGCTGGCAGACACTGCGGCGCTGCTGCAGAGTGTGGATGGCCACACTGCTGCTGCACTGCTAGGAAGCCTGGCACGGCTGGCAGCATGCGACAAGGTTGGGAATGTCACTGGCACTACCGCGTTTGCTGTCTTGCACTTGCGGGGTTGTTCGTTGGTGCCAGAGCAGGATGCGTGATTGATGCTGGATGGCTGAACTGCTGCCAATCTCCGTAGGTGGTGATGATGTGAGCGCTGCGCTCTGTAGCAACAGGATACAATTGTGAACTAGGTGTGCGCTGCAAAGTATGATTGCTGCGATGTGCGTTTCCTCTGCCCTGCAGGTGCGGCAGAGCCTGCAGCTGGTGTGCTCGCTGCTGCAGCACATGGATCCCCAGCTGCCTACACAGTCATGTTGCGTGTGTCTGACCAGATACTTTTGCTGTCGCAACGCGTGTTTCCTTCTGCTGCGCAGGTGCGGCAGAGCCCGCAACTAGTGTGCTCGCTGCTGCAGCACATGGCTCCCCAGCTGCCTACATGGTCATGTTGCGTGTGTCTGACCAGATACTTTTGCTGTCGCAACCGCGTGTTTCCTTCTGCTGTGCAGGTGCGGCAGAGCCCGCAACTAGTGTGCTCGCTGCTGCAGCACATGGCTCCCCAGTAGCTTTGCAGCTCTTCTTGTATGAGGACGCCTCACTCCTGATATCACTTTTTCCTGCCCTGCAGGTGCGGCAGAGCCCCCAGCTAGTGTGCTCGCTGCTGCAGCACATGGCTCCACAGCTGGGCCAGCTGCGGCTGTTTCACAAATTGTGCTCCTCTTCCGCTGCTCTTCTGCTGCTCTGCATTTCCTTATGTGAAGATGTTAAAACCTTGTGTCCCAATGTGTTTGTGCTGCAGGTGCGGCAGAGTCCCCAGCTAGTGTGCTCGCTGCTGCAGCACATGGCGCCCCAGCTTGGCCAGCTGCGGCCCAACGAGCTGGCTGGCAGCCTGTGGGCGCTGCAGCGGCTGCAGCAGCAACCTCCAGATGGCTGGCTGGAGGTGCTGTTTGAGCAGAGCGGGGCTACTATCGCTAGCCTGAGGCCTGATGAGGTGGCCATACTGATCAGGGGGCTGGCAGGCGTACAGGTGAGCATAAATCTAAGGCGTCTTCCAGCTGAAATGTGTGGCAAAAGCGTGATGTGGTGTGTGTTTTGAGGGTGTGCTGCTGTGTGTGGGGCCAGCTGCGGCCCAACGAGCTGGCCGGCAGCCTGTGGGCGCTGCAGCGGCAGCCGCCGGCGGGCTGGCTGGACGTGTTATTTGAGAGCAGCAGGGGCGCACTGAGCAGCCTGAGGCCTGATGAGGTGGCCACACTGATCAGGGGGCTGGCAGGCGTGCAGGTGAGCCTTGATGAAGGGAGATCATGTGGCAAACGCGTGGTTAGATGTGTGTTGTTTAGAAGGTGTGTTGCTGTTTGTGTGGGCCAGCTGCGGCCCAATGAGCTGGCTGGCAGTCTGAGGGCGCTGCAGCGGCTGCAGCAGCATCCGCCACAGGGCTGGCTGGAGGCGCTTTTTGAGCAGAGCAGGGGCTACTATCACTAGCCTGAGGCCTGATGAGGTCACCATCCTAATCAGGGGGCTGGCAGGCGTGCAGGTGAGAACGATGTTGCTGCTTTTGAGCCTGATTGGCATCACTGATGCGCGCTAAGGACAGGTGGGTGGATGGCAGTACTGGCAGCGCCGCAGGCAACAACACATCTGAAAGTGTGCCCAGCCATGTGCAGAAGGTCATGCCCCACAGCAGGCAAGCTGCGCTGGTGACCCTGACAAAGCCCGCGGCTGACAGCCCTGCATGGCCTCACCTCCTGCTGCTGCTGCTGCTGCTGCTGCTGCAGACGCAGCCGCCGCCTGAGGCGTGGCTGTCCGCCCTGCTGGCACATGCGGAGGAGCAGCTTGAGGACATGGCCCCGCAGCACGAGGCCATGCTGCTGATCGGCCTGGCCAAGATGCAGGTGAGCACAGTGTTTCGCTGTGTTTGTCCCATGTCCGTGTGCGGCTGGGGGGCTGCATGCTTGCCATGCAGCAGGTGCGGCAGCTGCCGCTGTGTGTCTTCTAAGATGTCTGGTTGCAAATGGTTTGGTGTGGTTTGAGGCATGCCGAGGAGCAGCTTGAAGACATGGCCCCGCAGCACGAGGCCATGCTGCTGATTGGCCTGGCTAAAATGCAGGTGCGGCAGATGTGGTTTGTTTTGCTGGGTGACTGAGTGCGGCCCTCTCAGTAGGGGTGTGAGTGTGTTGGCTGTCTGCCTGAAGATCCGCAGCACAAGGCCATGGCTCCGCTGCTGCCGCTGCTGTTGCTGCTGCTGCTCCTGTTGCTGCTGCTGCTCCTGTTGCTGCTGCTGCTCCTGCTGCTGCTGCTGCTGCTGCTGCTGCTGCCAGGTGCGCCCCAGCCGCAGCTGGATGGACGCCGCTATGGCTGCGCTGCGGTCAAAGTTTGACTCCATGGGCCGTACTCACTGCTGCTGCTGCTGCTGCTGCTGCTGCTGCTGCTGCTGCTGCTGCTGCTGCTGCTGCTGCTGCTGCTGCTGCTGCCAGGTGCGCCCCAGCCGCAGCTGGATGGACGCCGCCATGGCTGCGCTGCGGTCAAAGTTTGACTCCATGGGCCCTCAGGCGCTGAGCAACGTGATGTGGGCGCTGTCGCTCATGGGCTGCCTGCCTGACAGGTGCGGGGCTGCCCTTAATAATTCATTGTACCAGAGCACCAGTTCTTAAACTGAAAAACAGCAAGCTTTAAACTGAAAAGCATTAATCTGAACTTAGTGGCGGTGGGATGCCTGTCAGCTGTGCTGCTGAACATCAAAATATGCTGTCAACAACATTCAACCCAAAATCATTTTGACGAGCGCACTGGTCGCGACTGTCGTTGTGTCTCTGGGTTGATTGTCCCTGCAGGTCCTGGCTCTCGCAGTACTTTGCTACAACGCTGGCGCTGCTCAACAGCTTCAACGCTGCTGAGCTGGCCACAAGCATCTTCAAATGCACACATGAATCACGCAGAATCCGGCTCCCGCATGCCCTTGAACCCGCACAATCCAGTTCATCCAGTTCATTTCATAATATTGCGTTGTATGCCGCAGGTCCTGGCTCTCGCAGTACTTTGCCACAACACTGGCACTGCTCAACAGCTTCAACGCTGCTGAGCTGGCCACGGGCATGTGGCTCTCTTCTGCATCCACCCCTCCCCCACCATTGACAGGCTCCTCTCAGCTGCATTTTCAGCTATTTGGGCACATTGCGTGTGCACCACTGTCTGCCCCACCAACTTCTGCCTCCTGCTGTGCTCTGTTACAACAAAAATCTCCCCGCAGGTCCTGGCTCTCGCAGTACTTTGCCTCTACGCTGGCGCTGCTGAACAGCTTCAACGCAGCTGAGCTGGCCACAGGCATGTGGGCGCTGTCCCGCAGCAGAGTGGAGCCGAGTGACACCTGGCTGGATGAGTACTTTGACAGCAGCGAGGCCAAGCTGACAGGGTTTAGCCTGCGGGTGAGTGCCTGGGGTATTGAAGCCGAAGGGTTTTGGAGCAGGTTAGGGTTTGGGGCGCGAGGGGTGCCTTTGGTGGAGCCGAGTGACACCTTGCTTAACGAGTACTTTGACAGCAGTGAGGTCAAGCTGACAGGGTTTCCCCTGCGGGCAAGTCTGAAGTTCAAGGTTTGAAACTTCAACAGCTTTAAGAACCTAGGCTGCGTGCTTTCTCTATGTTTCGTGGAGCTTTTGTGGAAGCAACATACAATTTCCATCCACTGTGCTGTTGCTTGCTGCAGGACCTGTGCGTGTGTGGCTACAGCCTGGCCAAGCTGGGGCTGCGGCCTCCCGCCACCTGGCTGCGGCGCTACTGCACGCTGCTGCTGCGGCTCAAGGGCGGCCTGTGGCACCAGAAGACGCTGCTCACACAGGTGCGGCCCGTTGCTGGTGCTAGATGAAGTTTTTGTTGAAGTTATCAGCGACATGTAGGTGTTTCAGGTGTCCATTGTTTTTTGATGATGGCGCCAGAAGGACTCAATCGCTAGGCAGCTATTGCCAGCTAGGATCTGCATAAGTTCTGCCTCAAGGGCGGCCTGTGGCAGCAGAAGACGCTGCTGACGCAGGTGCGGCAGTGGACTAGTGCCTTGAGCATGGTTTGATCTATGGTCACTGTCTTCTTGACTGCAGACTGTGCTTGTGCGAGAAGCTGGATCATGTTTCGCCTGTTGTGCTGCGCATCTGCCAGCAGCTGCCAGAAGTGTGGGGCTTTGCATTGCTGTGTGCATGTTGTCGTGTGCGTGTTGTCAAGTAGCAGCGTGTGCTACACGCGCAAGTCTTGCTTCTGCCGACCATCTCACCGCCATCCGCTGCTGCTGCTGCTGCTGCTGACAGGCGTTGGTGGCGCTCGAAGCCTTCAAGGTGCCGCTCATGGACATGTGGCGGCTGCTGACGATCTCAATCACTGCTGCCCCTGCTGCTGCTGCTGCTGCTGCTGCTGCTGCTGCTGCTGCTGCTGCTGCTGCTAGGTGCTGGTGGCGCTCGAAGCCTTCAAGGTGCCGCGCATGGACATGTGGCGGCTGCTGACGATCTCAACCCTGCTGCTGCTGCTGCTGCTACTGCTGACAGGTGTTGGCGGCGCTCGAAGCCTTCAAGGTGCCGCGCATGGACATGTGGCAGCTGCTCACTTCTTCCCCTCACCCACTGCCCCTGCTGCTGCTGCCCCTGCTGCTGTTGCTGCCGCTGCCAGGTGCTGGTAGCGCTGGAAGCGTTCAAAGTGCCGCGCATGGACATGTGGCGGCGCGAGCTGTACGCAGCAGCAGGCTACAAGCTGTACCGCTACCCCAACTGGCGCCAGCGCGTGAAGGTGCTTCCTGCAAGTGATGCACCAGCTCCCTTCAGTAGGCCCTACAGGCGCGGGCGCTTCAGCCGGCGCAGCAGCAGCAGCAGCAGCAGCAGCAGCATGAGGAGTGCAGCTGGTGCGGCGGCTGGTGGTCGGGTGATGGGTGGAGCGGCAGGGTTTGGGCGTGGCGGGGAGACTGGGGGAGGTGGTTTAGGGTCTAAGGCGGGGCCTGGTGGGGTGCCGTTTGCGCTGAGGAGTGGAGACTGGGGTGTGTTAGATGGGCTGGGTGGGGGCAGGGGAGAGCTGGGCAGTATGGGAGGGAGCTATGAGGAGCTCGGCAGCAGCAGCAGCAGCGGTAGCCCAGGCAGCATGGATGGCTTGGCTCTGTCAGCTGCCAGCGGCAATGCTGAGTATGTGGCTGCAGCAGCGGCGGCTGCAACAGCTGCTGAGGATGTGGTGGTGCGCAGTGCTGGCAGCAGCGTCAGCAGCGTGTGGAGTAGTGTGGATGAGGCGAGCAGCAGCATGGATGCAGCTGCAGCAGGGCCTGCTGCTCCAGCAGCACCAGCTGCAGGCCAGCCAGCAGCAGCAGCAGCAGCAGCAGCAGCAGCAGCAGCAGCAGCAGCAGCAGCAGCAGCAGCAGCAGCAGCAGCAGCAGCGGCGGCGGCTAGGGTTCCTCAGGGCTGGAACAGGCGTGCTTCCCCAAGGCCCTTGAAGGCTGCAGGACTAGTGCGGCCAGCAGCACCGCCTCAGGCTGCTGCTGCTGCTGCAGCGCCAGCAGCTGCAGCTGCAGCGGTGACAGAGGTGGCGCAGGGAGACGTGCAAGGGGCGGCAGGGGCAGATGCATCTGGCGGTGGTGTTGTCGTTGACAAGTAGAGTGTACAAGTAGAGTACGCAGTCGGTGCTGAGTGGGTGGCGCATCATGTCATACGATAACGAGGATGCTGGTAAATTTGTGGGTACTCATTATGCTGCATTATACTTGAAACGATTGACCTGCTTGCACGTTGTACCAACTGAATACTGTTGAATTGTCCACAAGATGGTTGTGGGAGCCCTGCTGCTGCTGCTGAAGCCCTGCTGCTGCTGTTGCTGCTATACGCAATACGCCTCAGAGAAACATAATACAGCAGGAGGGGTGTAAGGGACATTGCCCAGCAGCACACCAGGCTTGAGCCATGTTTTCCTGCGACCAGCACTATTGCACGACCGCGCAGGATATCGTCAAGCAAGCCCGAACGGCAGCCCATAGTTATCGCGATGCTTTCGTTTCAAAGCATAGCCACCATCTTCAGGCGCTAACGTCCTGGTCGTGCTGTACCTGGGGCTGCTGTCAGTTATCGTTCAAACCTGCCAGTGCCATGCAATGCTTGGCGACTGTTCCTGTCGCAGGAGGAAATGTCTTTATGGGATACTTTTTTGTTCAGTTCCAAGGAGGAACGGAGGCTCAGCAAAACTGCTGACGACATGGTGCAAGTCAGAGAAGTGGGCAGAGATGCGGACGGGATGGATATAGCACTCGCCATGGCGCGGGACCTGTACCAAGCAGCAGCCCTTGCTGTTCGTCAGGGCTATAGCTCGCCTGAGGAGAGGAGGGAGGTTGAGGCCCTGGCAGACATACGGTGCGGTTGAATGATGTGCATGGCCCGTGAACAGCTGCTAGCGTGGTCAAGAACCAGCTGACTTCGTTGAACTTTGCAGGGACCACATCCAGAACCTGGAGACGAAGGTCAGGCAGGCCAAGACTACTGTTGACGAGGCTGCCAAGGTAGGGAGCAGTAGGTGGTTACTGCCTACTGTTGTATGCCTTACCAACTCTGGTTTGGGCAAAGAGCAAGAAACTGACGCTGAGATATGTTTGAATGCCTGCAGACTGCTCTGATCAATGAGGTCGACCCTCTCAGGCGGCGCGTGATTGCAAAGTGCCATGAGCACCAAGCCTACGTGCGCAAGAACAACGTGAGCGCGCGCCAAGCAGCAGCAGTAGCAGCAGCCTGTCCTGCAGTGTGCACTACTCACAGCACATCCATGGGTGCGGCACAGGCGGAAGGTGGTGCAGCAGCAGCGCATGCGGGACATAATGCACGTATTGTTGAGCAGGTGATGCTGCTGCAGCGGCACTCTCATGGCACCTTGCAGTGCGTACTTCATTATATGGTGCTGCCTTTCCTGCAGGCGCTGGTGCGCCGCATCCTGGACTGGTGTGAGCTCAAAAAGGAGCCCAACCAGCAGCATGCCACGAGGTAAAAGCAGTACAGCATTAGATCAAACTGCTGAACAACGACATGCAGAGCAGCAGCACTGGCAGCGACAGAGCCTAGGCAGCACATGTCGCAAGCAGAGATGCACCCAAGATGCTTGCATGCATGGAGGTACCCACCAAGCAGCAACTGCTACACCTGAGACACTTGCATGCAGCAGCAGCAGCCCCGATGGCGCGACAGAGCGTAGGCAGACATGTTGCACACCAGTGCACCCAGACGCTTGCATGCACGCAAGCATGCATGTAGCAAGCTGCAAGATGCTGTAATAACATGCATTTGCATATATTGCTAAGGCATGCATGCAGTGTACGGTCAAGTGCTCATTCCTGCAGCTGCGTGTATACACTGGGTGCATGCCTGGTTTCTTTGTCAGCGGCACAGTCGTGTTGTGTCATACTTTGTGCTGGTTGTTTCACGTCAGTACATGGTATCTGCAGGAGCTCTGCTGATGACGTGCCGCGCTCGACAGATGGCATGGTCACTGCTGCACTGACCAACCCGCTGAGCATCAGCGACGTCAGCTCCGGCTGGGTGCAGGTGCGCGTACACTACTGGCAGCAGCGGCAGCAGCAGCCATGGCGGAGGCGTGCGCCAGCAGCTGTGCTATACCGTGATGCGCACCTCAGCTACGTTGCATGGCAGCATCATACTGGTGTGAATGCTGTTTCAGCTCAGCACTGCTGCGACAGTGGTACCTGCGCGTCGTGCTCCTGCAATGCCAACAGCTGTCGAGCATGCAATGCACATACCAGGCCGCACTGACTTGTGCTGTGCTCTCTGCTTCTCCTGATGCTGCACGATCTGCATCGCACGGCAGAGCCAGGCACGCAGCACTTCACGCCAAACATTCAGCATGACAGACTGGGAGACCAAGTCCAAGCTCTCCCCAGCCAAGGCAGCAGCAGCAGCAGCAAGCAGCAGCAGTCTGTCCATCAACACAGCCGGCAGCGGCGGCAGCAACGGCCCGCGCTCGCCATCGCGCCGCTCACCCAACCGCCGCGCGGCACGTGCGGCGCAGCATCTGCAGCAGCAGCTGGCGGCGGCTGGTGCGCGCGGCCCGGTGCCAGACCAGTACAGCAAGGCGGCTGAGCAGGTGCTGGGAGCAGCAGCAGCGCAGCAGCAGCGGCCGCCGGTAGTGGCAGTTGCAGGCACAGCGCTGCCCAGTGAGGGCCAGCAGGCCATATTTGAGGCTGTGCAGCGGAAGCTTGGGCGCGACTCATACGGCGGCGCTGCTGCAGAGCCTGCTGCTGCCGCGGCTGCAGTGAGTGGCGCAGGCAGCGGCTTTGACGCCGAGCAGCAGCAGCAGCAGGGCTGGAGGGTGGGAACAGAGGTTGCCCAGCAGCAGCAGCTGCAGCAGGGCGCAAGGCAGGTCAGGCAACCGCGTGCTTTCCTGCACCTGGATGGGTGAGTTGGTGCGGGTGGGGCGGTGGCTCACGCACTGATCAGCTCTACTACTTCTGTGTTTCGTGTGGCTGATGTGGCTGATCCGCACAGTTGAGCTTCTGTCGACGGCTTACAAGCCGTGCAGCTGAGGTGCTTGCCTCCTTGCCATGTGGCATAAGCTAGCAAGTGCAGCTGCTGGTCAGCGATCAGGGCATAGGGTTGCAACAGCATACCAACCACTGGGCAGCTCCTCTAAACACTTGAGTTGCGCTGCCTACCCCTCACGCTGTCACTGCACTGTCTGCTGCTGCTGCTGCTGCTGCAGGGCTGGTGACGCCTCGCTGACGTCGTCTGGCGGCTACGGGCTGTCCGCGAACAGCAGCGCTGCCTCGCTGGCGGAGCAGAGCGACACCGTGGTGATTGGCGGGACGAGGCGCTACACAGCAGGTGCGGCAGGGCAGCAGCAGCTGCAGCAGCAGCAAGATTTCTGGGTTGAGAACAGCAGAGCAACAGTTAAGGGGCGGCCTCATTGTGGCTGGTCACATTCTGGCCTGGCTTCACCAGGATCGCAGCTGAGGGCCCGCCACGGTGGCAAAGATGACTAAGCAACTGCATCTGTGGATGTGGCAACCACCGCCAGCTGTGGATGCCCTACGCTGTTTGGCAGGATGTGTGTTGCAGACTGTACTGCCCAGCTGTCCATGCGGCATCCGTGAGATGTTGAGGGCCAAGAAGGCATTTAAACCAGGCACATTGTACCGGTTCACGCCAACCTGGCCATTTTAACCGTACAACGTGCCTGGTTTAATGTCTTGTTTATCCTCATCGTCTCAAGTATGCAGTGTGGATAGCTGGCAAACAGTCACGAAGCTCACCAGGGGTCTGCACGCGTGCCCATGTTAGCCCTATGTCCATCTCTGCCGCTCTCCCTGCCTGCCAACCCTCCCACCCCTACCCCCGCGCTTTTTACCCCACCCATTCCCCTACCCTGATTATCCTTACCCAACGTACTTCCCTCCCAGTCACGCTTTCCCCACCCTTCTCACACCTTCCTACCCTGGTTCCCCAAACAAAAAAAGCCACACAGGGTTTGCTGTGCTGCACATTACTGGCACCTGCTGCTTCCCCTGCTGCTTCCCCTGCTGGCTGCAGACGATGACGCGTTTGAGCCAGCGGTGGGCGCCAGCAGCGGCTGGGAGGCAGTGGGCCACCTGAGGCAGCAGCACCCAGCCATGCGCACCAGCCTACGCACGTCTGGAGACATCAGCCACGTGCTGCGCCACAGCAACATCAACATCAAGGAGGCTGCGTACCTGAGCAGCATGGCATCGCAGGTGCACATCCTGCATGACGCAGGTAGGTGGCGAGCAGCAGGGACATTTCGGGTGGTTATGTGTAGCTTTTGCTAGTGTGTTTCGCAGGCTTGCGTGGGCATACACGGCGGGGACGTGACGTCGAGCGAGTGCCCGGGAAAACGCGCGGGGCTAGGGTTCGAACCAAATTATTGACATTACCGTCTGTATGGGTGCTTGGATGATTCGAGGATGGGTTTGAATGATCATTTCGTGGCTGCTGCAACACGAATGCATGCCCAGTCAACTCGCCACATCAGCAACCAGGCTGTCTGCAGTGCTGCACCGACTTTGAGCATGCTCCTGGTTGTGTGAGGCACACAAGCGTTGAACAAACTATCTCAAACATGCATGGGAGGGATTTCGACCTGCCACAGACTGTTGATGGCAGCAGAGTAGCACTGTCCCTGCAAGCCCACCATGAGAAGGGTCTGCAGCTGCTGGTGACAGTACTGTGTGAGAACAAGCTGCGGCCTTGCACCCAGGCTGCTGAGAAACGAAGTTATTTCAGCCTAGATATGTGTACATCGTCATGCCTATCCAAAGCAGTCGATCTCACATGTCTTCCATCTGTTGCTGTTGCTGTTGTTGCTGCTGCAGTGGCCCAGAAGCCGCAGGGCCCCGATGGGCTGCCTGCAGTGCTAATGATGCCCCAACTCCTGCTGTAGCGCAATATGCATGCGTGTACCGAACCATATGTGTGCTATTGCTATCGCTGTTGCTGCTGCAGTGGCCCAGAAGCTGCAGGGCCCCGACGGGCTGCCTGCGGTGCCGTTGATCCCCACTCCTGCCGTAGCGCAAGATGCATGCGTGCGCCGCCGAACCATATGTGTGCTGCCACTGTTGCTGTTGCTATGCTGCAGTGGCTCAGAAGCCGCAGGGCCCTGATGGGCTCCCTGCGGTGCCGGTGGTGCCTCCCATCCTTGCGGTGCGCAAGAAGCAGCGCTGGTGGGTGGGGCTGCTGAAGATGCTGGCGGGCACGGCAGGCGCAGCAGCGCTGGTTGGGGCGGTGGCGTTTGCTGCAGGGCAGGTGAGAGGGTGGCGTGAGTAGTTTGGCCAGCGTGGCGTGCGATAGATTGCAAGGTTCGGGTGTGCAGTATTGTGGCTGGCTGGTGCACGGTGGACGGGCTGCCAGTTCGCGGCATCTCAGGTTGCATGCACGCCTCAGCCGTTGCCAGCAAACTAGCGACAGCAGCCCCAGAAGCAGCGCTGGTGGGTGGGGCTGCTGAAGATGCTGGCGGGCACGGCAGGCGCAGCAGCACTGGTTGGGGCGGTGGCGTCTGCTGCAGGGCAGGTGAGGGGGCGGCGTCAGTAGGTTGGCTGGTGCGGTGTGTGGCGAGACGGTTCCGAACAGTACTGCGTGGCTGGTGCAACATGATGTGTCGCCACTGGGTCAGAAAGCAAAGGGCTTGGCTGGTGTCAGCTGCTGCAGCTGCCAGCCGAGTTCATTCACAGACGACAAGTAACAAGGCATAACTTGCTGCTCCACCTGCTGTGTGATAGTGCCACAACTGTCTGTGCATAACGCATTAGCATACACCCTTTAGCATCGCGCATCCTCTTATCACTGCTTGCTGCTGAACGTGCTGCTGTACATGCTCTGCAGTCGCTTCCTGAGGGCAGCTGGGGCGCTGACAGTGCACAGTCAAGCAAGCAGCAGCAGCAGCGCGCAGGCGCGCCGCTCAAGCAGCAGCAGATGCGCACCAAGCAGCAGCAGCAAGCTGCAACGGCGCAGGAGCAGAAGCAGCAGCAGGCTGCAGGCATGCCGCGGCTGCCTTACGTGCCTGTGGGGCCAGCTCCCTCTGCAAGCGCGGCCTGTGGGTGAAAAGGGACTGGAAGGAACTGCAGAACAGCAGCATGCAGCCGATGTGCTGTACTACATACGCAGTTGAGTCAGGGTTCGGGGTTGTAGCTGTTGCTGAGACAGCGGCGTGCGTCTAGGCGAGAGGTGGCAAGCAATGTTCAGCTTGTCTTGCTGTGCCTTGCCGTGGTGGTGTACTATACGGGCTACTTCAGCAAAGTAAAGAATGCGGCTGGTCAGCAGCTATGCGTACATACATACTCATCATTCAACGCCTATGTGTGTGCTGTATGTGTAAGTTAGCATATCGCGTGGGCTTCTGTGTAAGCAGTGCATGAGCATAGCTGGGGTGTGTTTATCAACACGTGATTGAATTCGTAGGTTTCAAGGCAGTTGGTTTTAGACAATGTGTTGATGCTGAGGCTGCCAGTTGAGGCAGGCCATTTGACTTGCATGTCCACTTTGTGCTGGTGAAGGTGGCAATGTGAGTGGAGGTGTCTGTGTTGTGCGAAGCAGCAGTGTATCGTGCTCACACAGATTAATCGTATATCAGTAAAATCTTGCTAGCATTGTCGCCTTGTGTTTGCTTGGTGAGGAATTGAAAAAGAACGCTGTGAGTAATACCCATACAACAGGGGGCCTGTGGCTTTGTGCGGTGCAGCAGTTGGCAATGTGGTTGCTGCTGCCGCTGCTGCACATCGGCTGGTGACAGTAGTAGCAGGGGCTGCTGCCATCCCCTGCTGGTGTGGCATCTTGCAGTGCTCCTGCTGGTTGGTCTTGCAGGAGTCAACTGCCGGCGGTTTGTTGTGTTTCAGTCTGTGGAACGCAAGGCTGCACAAATGCTGTGCCGGGCTGGTAGTTGGGGTGCTGCCGCAGCACCTGCACTGCACATGGAGGCAGCACACTGCCGCGCAGTGCACGGCGAGCGCCGTGCACTTGAGGTCCACCTGCTAGTGCAAGAAGGTGCTGCATTGCATGTGAGGCAGCGATGGCGTGTGCTGGGAACGCAAGGTGTTGGCGGCAGTCGCAGATGTTGCACAATTTGTGCCCAAGAGTCGTTGGCTCGCAGGTGGGAGGTGTTCCCAGCGTATGAAAACCATGTGGATGAATAGCAAGTGCGTGTGGTGCACAGCATTCGGAGCACAGGGCTTTGCGCTGCAGATTTGTGATGGCAGGGGCCGCCTGTAACTGTTGACACTGTACATTTCAGGGGTTCTGGACTAAGGCTGAGCCTGAAAAAAATATGCGCGCTTGCATCCCACCTGTTGCGTGGCTGACGGTCGAGTCGCAACGCAAAGCATAACAATCGTATGTTCATTGCGTTACCATCATCACACAGAAGCAGACAACTGTCATGCAGCAGCTGCTGCAGGCGGTCGCCTACCGTATTGCATGCAGCCACAACACACAAACATCATGCTCATATCATATCATGCTCCTATGATAGCAACGCTCACTGCTGCATGACAGGCTTGTCCCCAAACTTTGCCCGGCCTCATGCTGCCACTGGCTTGTCCCCAAACTTTGCGTCTTTGCTAGCCTTGCCCCCAGCACCCTTTACATCTTCCCCTTGGCCCTGCTTGCCAGCCCTTGCAGCCTTCCCTGCTGCATCTTTCCCTGCTGCTGCTGCTGCTGCTGCATCCTTACCCTCTTTACTGCCTGGCTTTCCTGCTGCATCCTTTGCTGCTGCTGAATCTTTTGCTGCCCCTTTCGCCTGCTGCTTCACAGGCACGGGTGCGTAGCGGGGCACCTTGCACAGCCCCGGGTGGTACACGGTCACCACGTAGGCGCAGAACTGCGGCTCCCGCACCAGCATGCGCCAGCTGTTGTGCGGCGAGCACGCCCAGCGCAGCTCCACCTGGCGAGGCTTGCCTGCGCCCTCATTGCCGCACTTCTCGCCGCCTGCACAGCATCAGCAACAAGAAAACATACAATCTGTTGTGTAACCGCAGCTGCTGGAACACGCCGCTGCTGCTGGCAAGCCCTGCAGCCGGTGCTCATACAAAAGAACTTACCTCCTGCGTCAGCACCAGACCCACTCGCACTAGTTCAATGCATAGTTGCTGGTCAGACATTTTTCGTCAGCTTTTCACCTGTGTACATCTGCCTGAAGTAGCGCCAGTGGCTCTGCAGCATGGAGGCAGTGCATGCGCAGCTGGTGCTGCAGACATCAGTACCAGCACTTGTTTTGCACATCTGCTAGTCAAAGCACATCAAGCCTGCTCACCCGTGTACATCTGCCTGAAGTAGGGCCAGTGGCTCTGCAGCATTGAAGCAGTGTCAGGCAGGTAGTCTAACAGCTCCAGCATGGGAGGGGGGTGCCCTGCAGCAGCAGCAGCAGCAGCAGCAGCAGCAGGCTCTGCGGCCGCCTTGCTGCTGCTGCCGGCAGTTGCCTTCTTCTTCTCTGCTGCTGACCCTGCTGCTGCTCCTGCCTTGTCGTCATTGGTCCCTGCTGCTGTTGCTGCTGTACCTGCAGCTGCAGGTTTATCTGTATCTGCTGCTGCTTCTTTGGCGCTGCCGGCTGCCAGCAGCTGCTGCTGGTGTGCCTGCCAAGCCTTGCCAGCTTCTGTCAGTGCTGCTGCTGCATCGCGCTTGGCTGCTGCTGCTGTGGCCTTTGCATCATACAGCCCGAGCACGTGCTCCTCACTGATGCGTGCTGTGCCTTGGGAAGTATCCATGTGGTATTGGTAGACACGCTGTTTGAAAGCAGAAAAGCGCAGCAAGACAAGCAGCAGCAGCAGCAGCAGCAGCAGGCAAAAAGCAGCAGCAAAAAAACAGCAGCAGCAGCAGCAGCAGCAGCAGCAGCAGCAGCAGCAGCAGCAGAAAAGCAGCAGCAGCGCCAGCAGTTACACGTGCTGTGCCGAGTGATGCGTCCATGTGGTATTGGTAGACGCGCTTTTGAAAAAGCAGGAGCTCAGCAGCAGAAGCAAAAGCAGAAGCAGCAGAAGCAGGAGAAGCAGCAGAAGCAGGAGAAGCAGCAGCGGGAACAGCCTTACATGTCAGGGCTGAAAGGCTGTGCTTGTTAGCAAATCACAGCACCATGCTTTCTGTGCCTTCAAAGCCCAGACTTGCAGTAGTGCGTAACGCACCGTCTTGTAGTGTATCTGGTAGATGAAGAAGCCGTCCATCCCAGGGATGGAGATGTGTTTATGTGCCAGCTCATCACCCTCCAGCAGCGCCTCCCCGGGGTCAGCAGCAGCAGCGGCAGCAGCAGCAGCCTTGCCTGCGGCGTCCGCTGCTGCTGCGGGGTTGATGGGTTCCACTCCGGGGATGCCCCAGAAGGGCTTACCCAGCACAAAGCCTGCGGCAGAGCAGCAGTAGGTGCATGAAGGCAACTGGTCAGAGTGAGATTGATGGTGTTGAAGTGGTGACTGTTAGGTTGATGGGCTCCACTTCAGGGATGGCCCATAAAACTTACCCATCACAATGCCTGCAGTGCAGTGCAGTGCAGTGCAGTGCAGTGCAGTGCAGTGCAGTGCAGTGCAGTGCAGTGCAGTGCAGTGCAGTGCAGTGCAGTGCAGTGCGGAAGGAGTTGACAGCAGCGCACAAATTAAGAAGGCTGTGACAGCCAACGTGCTGAATGCTGTGTTGCTGGTGCGAGATGCAACCACTCCAGGCGGATTGTTTCACAACATCAATAGCTACATTTACTTGATCACACATGCAGCTCACCGTCCATCTTTGCAAGTGCTGCGCCAGGCAGCACGTCCGCATTCTGAACCACGACATTCTTGCTGGCAGGAACGGTGCTGCCACCTCTGCCGCTGAGGCATGCCTTGGTGGAGGTGCAGGTGGTCTGGCAGTGCGGCAAGCACAATCATCCACACACACAACATGCCATACAGAGGATGCCATAAATGAGACTGCCCAAAGCAATTCACAAACCTTGTACTGCAGCGCTGCACACAGTGGCCCATTCACTCACCGTCCATCTTTGCAAGCGCCGCGCCCGGCAGCACGGCGGCAAGCGCATTTGTTGTACACAACATACAAACCATACAGAGGATGCTAAACAGGCGCCTGCGATCTCAACACCAGTGCTGCAGCAACACCTGCAGCGCTGCACACAGCGCCCCATTCACTCACCATCCATCTTTGCAAGTGCCGGGCCAGGCAGCACGTCTGCATTCTGCACCACCACATTCTTGCTGGCAGGGATATTGCTGCCACTGCCGCCGCTGAGGCAAGCCATTGTGCAGGTGCAGTTGCATTGCCAATTCGACAACGCATTAATCCGCACAAAGTACAAACCATTACCCTAAAACAAGCCTGCCCAATAGCGGCTGACGAGCGGCTATGCTGCAGCGACACCTGCAGCGCTGCACGCAGCGCCCCATTTCCCTCACCGTCCATCTTTGCCAGTGCTGCGCCAGGCAACACGTCTGCATTCTGAACCACCACATTCTTGCTGGCAGGAATGGTGCTGCCGCCGCCACCACTGAGGCATGCCTTGGTGGAGGTGCAGGTGGTCTGGCGCAGGCTATTGAGAAGAGACGAGGCTGAAGCAGCCAGCTCTTTCTTGGCGATGGGGTGCTTACGCCAGGCATTGTCTGCAGCAGCAGCAGCAGCAGCAGCAGCAGCAGCGCGATCAACATGCGTTTGTCCAGTTGCAGCAACACCCGCCGTAGAATGGTGAGCAAACCCACCCTCACCTCTGTATCATTGGCTGTGTACGAACCTTTTAGCGTCTGCTGTGCACCACTTGCACCGTCTGCCGCACACATGTTGCATTGCCTGCTGCATACAACTTCCACTGTCTGATGTATTCCCGAGCCGCCCCAATCCACGTTTCACACCGCCCACCTGGCTCGCACTTGCCCCAACTGGCCCTGCAGTGGCCCAGCTTGCCCACCATCCATGTGCAAGCTGTCAAGCTGTGTACATCGCGCTGCTGGCTGTGTCTGCCGTACACACCCCAACCTGCCGCACACAATTAGTAATTGCAACGCCTGCTGCCCACAAGCCGCACCACCTGCTGCACCCAAGCCACATATACTTCATATCAGACCCTCAGAAGCTGTCTGTTTTCACTGTCTCACCTGGCTCGCACTTGCCACAGCTGGCCCTGCAGTGGCCCAGCTTGCGTGGTGTGCCCACCATCCACTTGGGGTTGGCTGCACACTCGCCCAGTGATGCCCACAGCGGGCACAGCAACTCCATGTCCAGGCACAGCGCTACAGCAGCAGCAGCAGCAGCATTGACATCTGTGATACAACAAGCTGTTCTGCACTCGGTTTTAGGGGTGAAATTGCTCACAGCAGCTCCGTGTCACGGCACAGCGCTGCAGCAGCAGCGGCGGCAGCAGCAGCAGGGGCAGCAGCAGCAGCAGCAGCAGCGGCGGCGTGCTAACACCGCACACCTTGACTATGCATGAATCCCTAGCTTGCAGGAACGCACATGAAACCTTGTTAAATAACTGTGTGACAGAGAGCAGCACCGCCATACAGTGTGTGCTCTGGTGTGTGCTGCAGGGCTCTAGGCTCTACCAGCAACTACACCCTTGCACCTTCGCTGTACATGCATCCTGTAACATGGCTGCCACTCACCGTCATATGGCAGCAGCTTGTTCTCCGGGATGTGCTGCAGTGCCTTGCGCTGCAGTGCTGCATCTTCCTCGTCCTCTCCCGGATCTTCATACTCATCAACATCATCCGCATCCAGCCGCAGTTTGCTCTGTAACACAGACAGATTCATACAGGGAGTTACAATTCAAAGACCAAGGATGTTCGGTCAGGCCGAACTGGCACGGGTCCTGACAGTCATCGACATCAACAGCATCCAGCAGCAGCTTGCTCTGCGCACAGCGGCATATTGCACACAGGGCAATACAGTTGATGTCCAGGACTGTAGAGTCAGGCCGCAACATGTGGGGCCTCGTTCTCAACATCATCAGCAGCCAGCCGCAGCTTCCTTGTAGGAAGCAGGGCTGCATGAAAGTACACCATACTCATACAGCTTGAGGTTGACATCATCTGCTGCAGCCACACACCGGCATGCATCATGCCAGGCACAAAAACAACAGCAGTTGCCGGCAGCAGCAGCAGCAGCAGCAGCAGCGCACCTGCATGCGTCGCGCAAGGTTCCTGTGGTTGATAAAGTAGTCGTTGGCCACCTTCCACATGGGCTTGAGCAGCAGCAGCTGGTGGTGGTTGACCAGGTCCTGCACGAAACAGGCAAAAGGCGCAACACATTAGAGCATTGACACTGCATGATGCAGGGCCACCTTCCACATGGGCTTGAGCAGCAGCAGCTGGTGGTGGTTGACCAGGTCCTGCGAGCATGCGAGAAGAGTTGGGAGGTATTAGCGCATTGCATGCCGCATGAAGGACGCAAAATTGCATCCTTGGCTTTTGCATTTATTAAAGACGATAAGGACAAGACAATAAAGACAATAAAGACAATGAAGACAACAAAGACAAGACAATATCGACAATCAAGACAATAATGACATAAAGACAATAAAGACAAGACAATAAAGACAAAACAATAAAGACAATAAAGACAAGACAATAAAGACAATAAAGACAAGACAATAAAGACAATAAAGATAAGACAATAAGGACAAGACAATAAAGACAAGACAATAAAGACCATAAAGATAAGACAATAAGGACAAGACAATCAAGACAATAAAGACAAGACGATAAAGTCAAGACAATAAAGACAAGACAATAAAGACAAGACAATAAAGACAACAAAGACAATGAAGACAACAAAGACAAGACAATAAAGATAATAAAGACGATAAAGACAAGACAGTAAAGACAATACAGACAAGACAATAAAGACAATCAAAGACAAATTGATCAAGAATTTCAGTTAGAACGGTTTTGTATACAAGCACCCCACATATGCAGGGCCATATCCACACTAGCTTCAGCAGCAGCTTGTGGTGGACTAGATGAGCAAGCAGAAGCTACGCAAACAAAACGTGTGGCATTTGCAGCTGCAGCTGCTGCTGACCCCAAGCAGCAGCGCTCACCTTGCAGGACTTCACCGTTGCTGCTGCTTCTGCGTCAGTTCCTGGCAGCTGCACAGCCGCCTGCTGGCCATCCTCACTGCTGCTGCTGCTGCTGCTGCCGGTGCCCTGCGGCAGCTGCTGCTGCTGCTGCTGTGGCGGCTGCGCGGTGCTGCCCTTGCGAGAGCGCACCACAAACATTGTTACGCCTGCCTCTGGTGCTTCTACCTTCACAATGCGGTAGCTGTTGAGGACCTTGAGGGGCACCTGCAGCAGCAGCAGCAGCAGCAGCAGCAGCAGCAGCAGCAAGTAGAACACAGGACGTCTGGGGCTGCTGCATGTGTGAATGGCGGCTGCTGTTGCCACTTGAAGGCAGAGAGCAGGCGTGAGTCGGGACTTCAAAGCATGTGACTGCAGCTGAGCAATACTAGCCGCTGCTCAAGTTCTGCATGTGGATCAGCACATCACCAGCATCACGGCACCAGAAAATGCTGATGCAGCTGCACACACTGCTGCTGCTGCTACACTCACGTGTGCCTGCTCGCAAGCCTCATCAAACATGTCTCTGATGGAGTCCTCGTTGATGGGCTCAGCTGAGTGCACTGCGTGAGTCACTTGGCCCCATACATGCGACACCACGCCTGCAGCAGCAGCAGCAGCAGCAGCAGCAGCAGCAGCAGCAGCAGCAGCAGCAGTGGCAGCAGCGGCAGCAGCAGCAGCAGCAGCAGCGCACATGTTCAGCAAACAGTCAACCAGACTGCAATGCAGGTATGACGACAGTGCTGGTCAGCAAGTTACCAACGTGCCGCTGGTGAAGGGGTATGGTGTGACGCAGAGCTGCTTGCTGCCGACGGCTGCTGACGTCCGGCATAACCCTGGGACTATGCTGTATTGCCTTCTGTTGCTGTGCTCATACTGCTGCTGCTGTTGCTGCTACGTCCCAGTACACTGTTTTCAACACAAATATAGCATGCAAGTGTGCGCTCAGTGAAATTGCTGATATAACACGTTGTGTTGTATGGGGTGAGCTGAGCTTGCTGTACTGCCTGCATGCATGAAACCCAGTGCTGTGCTCACACTGCTTCTGCTGCTGCTACTACTGGCACTGGTTGGTGAAATGTTTATCAGTACAGGAGTGTGTGCTCACTGTGGCACACGGTGCATGTAATGGCCTCTGCTGCTGCCTCCACAGACTCCTCATCCGGAGTCTCCACCAGACTGCCATCCTCCGCTGCCCACAGCCTGCAAGGATATGCAAGGATTGACTATCAATCAAGCGTATTATCATAACTGTATAACAGGGTCAATCCGATATGGCATGGAGCCTGGGAGGCAAGCTGATGCTGTTGATGTTCATGCCGCAACCAACCCAACAGAACAGCCAGCAGTAGCTGCTGCTGCCCTGCTCACCCCAGCGGCCGCAGAGCCGTCGAGCGCGGCAGCGGGCCATCCAAACTGTTTATGCTAGCCTGTGAGAGTGCTTTCCGCAGCTCTGCTGACTTGATCACTTCATCTGCTGGTGACGCCTCGAAGCTGGGGTTGTACTCTAACTTGTACTTGTGCCAATCCTGCTTGGTCCAGCCAGTTTCGTCGTAGATGATGTTAACGGCTGCAATGAGCTGGGCAAACAGCAGCACAGCTAGTGTGACAGTTCGAGAGGCACGCATGGTGCTGTTCGTGATGGTGATCACATCTTCAACACACCCCTAATCACATACCTGAATCTTGCAGCCCACAACGCTCGTAAAACTGCTGTCTGTCGGTAGTCCAGGACTTCCAGGGTGTGACACTGTTACGCCACAACCGTGGCACTTCTGCTTGCAGCCCCAAGAAGTGTCCACGTGCGCGTAACGCTTCACTTAATGTTTGTTTGCTGCGTGCTTGGGCATTGGCGACTTATGCTGGCTGTGGCTGCCGTTGCTGCTGCTGCTATGTGAACAGCATCCTCTGCCGAGTTCTTTAAGATTCACATCCTC
This sequence comes from Tetradesmus obliquus, assembly GCA_030272155.1. NCBI lineage: Eukaryota > Viridiplantae > Chlorophyta > Chlorophyceae > Sphaeropleales > Scenedesmaceae > Tetradesmus > Tetradesmus obliquus. Next base: position 2,207,414 of record CP126205.1, read on the forward strand.
GCCGAAGATATCCGTTAAACTTTAAACTAGGTTTCCAATGCTAGGGCGCAAGCTGCATGGAGCGGGCCCCTGCAGCAGCAGGTAAGGCATCACAGTAATCAGCCTGTGGTAGCGGCGGGCTAGGCCTGACAGTGTCTGGTGCCACACACATCACAGCACACTACCATGCTGGATTCAACATATCATCACTCAGCTACATGGTTATACGTTGCTGTATGTCAACACCGGTTTGACGTGCTGTGGCTTATGTGCGCAGGAGCTGCACTCAGCTGCAGCGCACCGGCGGCTTCCGCATGTCGCCCGCTGGACAGCGCTGCGCGCTGCACCGGCAGCAGCAACAGCAGCAGCAGCAGCAGCAGCAGCAGCACCGCAGGCAGGTAGCTGTAGCAGCAACTGCTGGCGATGATGACAGCAGGGACTACAGCCAAGAGGAAGCAGATGCGTATGCAGAGATCCTGAGGCAACGAAGTGAGTGAAAAGAGCAGCAGCAGAGCACCTGCTGTGGTTATCAGCAGCAGCTGAACCCGTAGTGCATTGCAATGCAATGCATCCAGCCGCCTGATGCCATGTTCATACATCTGCGGCATTGCCTCATGACAGTCACATGTTTGAACAATGACTTGTCTTCAACAACTCTTTTGTAAGCAATGAACCAACTGCACGCCACCTGCCTGCATGCCTCGCTCGCCTCGCCACCTCACCACCTGCAGAGGCGCACTGCTTGCCATATATGTGTGTTACTTGCGTCTGTTGTACACTAACCACCTGTGGCTCATCCTGCTGCCATGCAACCTGCAGAGGCCGCCAAGCAGGACGCGCTGCAGGAGCTGAAGCGCAAGCGCAAGTTCAACCCGCTGCACGCCAAGCTCAAGGTCTCACCAGCAGACGCCCCCGCAGGCACAGCAGCAGCAGACACTGCGGATGCAGCTGGGGATGCAGCAGCAGCAGGCCCAGCAGCAGCTGCCGTCATCCAGCCCAGTCATGCTGCTGCGCCAAGCAGCGGTGCTGCTGCTGCAGGAGGAGCTGCCAGGTTTGCTGCTCGAGCTCGAGCAGTGCCTGCAGGGCTGCAGCAGCAGCAGCAGCAGCAGCAGCAGCCTGCTGCCACGCGCGCAACTGCACCCCCTGCAGCAGCAGCTCAACAGCAGCAGCAGCAGCAGCAGCAGCAGCAGCAGGGCTGTCAGCCGTTGCAGGAGGTGTTTGATGATACAGCAGACGCCGCTGACATTGCTGCAGCAAGCCCTGCTGGTGGTGCTGCTGGGGGTGGTGCACAGTACCCACCAGACTCCGAGCTTGCTGCAATGCTTGCAGAGCTAATGGCAGGTGGTGATGACGACATTCCTGAGGTGCAGCCGCTGCCAGTGAAAGCAGCACGCCGGCAGAGCCCTGCGCAGCAAAAGGCGGCTGCCATTGCGCGGCGCGCGGTGACGCAGCAGTTCCGGCGCAAGCAGCAGCAGGCAATGCTGCAGGCAGCGGCAGCAGGCGATGATGATGAGGACGAAGAGGAGGAAGGAGAGGAGGATGCAAGTGCGCCAGCAAGGCCGGCAGCCAAAGGCGGGCCAGGCTCTGCATCATCAGCAGCAGCAGCAGGAGATGAGGAGGAGGCAGATGATGACCTGGACTGGGAGGCATTAGGGCAGTATGAGCAGCTTGAGAAGTACCTGGGGCAGCTGCAGAAGGAGAACAGCGGCGCAGCACCACGCAGGGCCAAGCTGGACCCAGCAGCAGCAGCAGCTAAGCCGCCGGCAGCAGCAGCAGCGCAGAAGCCGCCAGCAGTGAAGCCGCCAGCAGCAAAGGCAGCGGCAGCAGCAGCAGCGGCGACAGCAGCAGTGCCAAAGCCGGCGGCAGCTGGTAGCTCCAGTGGCACTGCGAAGCGTGTGAAGAGCGGCAGCAGCAGCAGCAGGATGGACAAGGACCTAGATGAGTTGGAGCAGCTCGTGTCGATGCTGCAGGCGATGGAAGGCAGCAGCGGGGGCAAGCAGCAGCAGCTGCGGCGGCCGGCTGGGTCAAATACCAGCCAGGCAGCAGCAGCAGCAGCAGCAGCAGGTAATGATCCTGGTGATGCGCTGCTGAAGGCCCTTTTGGGATCTGACTGGGAAGCTGAGTTGTTAGATGACCTGGCATCTGTTATTGATGATGAAGAGGATGAGGCGCCACGTCAGCAGCAGCAGCAGCAGCAGCTTACACAGCGGCCAGGGCAGCCGGCGGCAGCAGCAGCAGCAGCTGGGCAGCAGTCACAGCGCGACCTGGCAACAGCAGCAGCAGCAGATGAGGAAGATGAGGAGCCATGGGCTGATGAAGTAACAGGGCTGCTGCTAGGCCTTGTCAGCATCAGTCATGAAAAGTATCTGAGCAGCCCAGTGCCTTTGCCAGGCGGCATTGAGGCAGTTGGTGAAGAGGAGCGCTGCGCGGCTTTCTGGCAGGCCCCCTGGTCGCTGTTTGTGGTTGATGACAGCGCTCAGAGCTGCATCGAGTATGTGAATGAGGCGGCAGGCAGCATGTTTGGAGGGGGTTACCTGGAGCTGTTTGGGCGGGCTACACACGAGCTGGTTGCAGCAGACTTGACGGCACAGGTGAGCTGAGGTGGCATGGCTAATGGGCTGTGGATGGGGCATGTTTTTTTGGCAGGAGCGCTTCGCTGCTTTCTGGCAGGCAGCTTTCTGGCAGGCTCCCTGTTCATTGTTTGATGGATGGCAGAGCTGCAAAGTATGTGAACGAGGCGGCCGGCAGCATGTTTGGAGGGGTTTACCTGGAGCTGTTTGGGCGAGCTACACACGAGCTGGTTGCAGCGGACTTGACAGCACAGGTGAGCTGAGGTGGCATCACCTGTGGCAGCAGCGTGGCAACGCGGATTAGCTTCGGCAGCGGGGGATCAAGCGCGGGAAATCAACAGAGCAGCTTAACAGCACTGCCACAGGTTGCTGCCAGGCAGTGCCATCATCATGTTCCGAAGCCACACCGATGACGCCATCAACCCTTTGCTCCATGGGAGCCAGGCAGTGGCATCATAGCTTTGTTGCGCGCAATTGCGATTGCCAACACCATGACCACTGCTGACTCTCTGCCTGCTGTCTTTTTATTAATCTCACCTGCTGCAAACTTTATGCAGTCTGAGTGGGCGTATGCCGTGCAGAAGGTGGAGGAGTCAGCACGCTTCAGCGCAAGCCTGCCGCAGCTGGAGTTCAACAATCTGGCGGGGCAGAAAGTGATAGCGAAAGATGTGACGATGTGGCGCGTTGACTCGCTGGAGGACACGCCTATCGGCATGGCTGTGCTGGTCAAGAGCTGGCAGCGCGGCTGAACAATACAGCCTGTCGCCTCAATGGCTGTGTATGGGCAGCAGCACCAGGCTGCTCATATGCTGTTTGTGGGCAGGAGCACCAGCTTGCTTTAATGGCATGGCGGTGCTGGTCAAGAGCTGGCAGCGCAGCTGAGCTTAACCTGTTGCCTCTTAGTGGCTGTGTATGGGCAGCAGCCCCTGCTTGCTGCATTGGCGTGGCATTGCTGGTCAAGAGCTGGCAACGCAGCTGATCAGCAGCTGCAGCAGTGTCTGGCTGCTAATTTGCGCGGCAGGGCCGGGGTTGGTTGTGGACAGCAGCTAATGTCAACCTCGTTAACGTTGCGCAGCTGACAGCTGGCTGTTGGTATGCAGTGCTGGTGCGGTGCCGTGGTGTATGGCACTTGCAGCAGACATGCGCAGCTTCGGCCTACCGCCGACGGTTGGATTCTCTTGGGTGATTTAAAGCAGGGCGGCATATTGCTATGGCTGACATTGTAACATGGTGATAATGTCGATTTGGTCAAACCCTATCCTCCATACATCATATGCGTTGACAAATGCGTTGACAAATGCAACTCGGAATGCAGGGACACTGGCCAGAGAACTTCTCTTGAAGTACCGTACTAGTAGTAGCATTTCTATGCATCCGTGCTGCTGGATTGCCCACGAATAACATGCTTCAGATCAAGATGACCTGTTCAGATGACCACATAGCTGCCGCCCAGCCCACAGGGAGTGGTAGAATCCCCAAAGCAGCACCTAGCGCTGACTATGTGTCATACAAAGCCTCCACTACCTTGTTCTTGCCTGGAATCACAGGAATGTCTGCAAGCGGGATAATGAAATAGTGCTCCCTCCCCCTCCCCCTTCGCATGTTCATTCAGCCGCTCCTGTGGGGCGCGGGGCCGATGGCGACGTTGCTATGGCTTAAATGGTAACATGATGATGATGATACAAAGCCTCCACTGCTGCTTTGGCCAAGGCAGTGGCCATTACCTCTACCAGCGATCTGAGCATTGGCACTCTTACACCGCGCTCGTAACATTCCGTGTGCACTCTCATAGCCAAGCCAAACGCCTAGCTGCCGCCATCCTCCATGTCGATTGGTGCGACATCGTGCATGCTCGCACCACCTGAGCTGTTGCTGCCAGAGCGCTGCAGCCCCTGCCCACCCAAGCCACCTGATGCCAGGTCAGACTGCATGCTCGTACTTTTGGCACTGCCATTGAGGGAAGCACAAGCATCAAGTGCCGCTGGCGGCTGCACTGCTGCTGCTGCTGCTGCTAATGCTGCTGCGTTGCCGGGCTGCTGCTGCCCTACTTTAGCAGCGCTGCTCAACCTCCTGAACACTGCCGGCATGCCTGACGGCTGGCGCGGCATGCTGGGCTTGTGCATGCTGCGGCTGAGCATGCTGCGCTGGTGCATGCTGATGCCCCCTAGGCTGGCAGGGCTTGCGCAGCTGCTGCTGGCTCCATCCCTGCTTATTAATGAATACGAGCCGCTGCTGCCTTCATCATCTTCATCATCTGCCACACCTCCGGGCAGCGGCGACTGCAGGTCTTCCCTGCTGGCACTGCTGCTGCCGCCATTGGTGCTGCCGCATGCCAACCTGCTGGCAAAGTGCGTGCGGTGGGCTGCTGCAGCTGCCGTACTGGTGCCTTCTGAAATGCAGTCCTCAGCAGCTGCTTCTGCCACATCGCAGCTGTCTGCAATGGCCTGGTTGGGTGCTGACCTGTTGACCTGCTGCGCTGCAGGGCCTGCATCTGCTGCATCCGCATCTGCAGACAGCACTGCCTGCTGCCTGAGAGAAGTCCCGCCAGCTGTCACTGCTGCTGCCTGGACGCATGCAGCGTCATCCAGCGTCAGGCGCGCCCTGGATGGCTGGCGTGCTGTGATGGCTACCACTGCAGTGCTGCAGTCACTGTCGCCAAACAGCATGCTGGGGTCTGCCGGCGCTGCTGCCTTGCCTGCTGCTGCTGCCTTGCCTGCTGCTGCTGCTGCTCCAGCTGCATCCCAACCACGTGGGTTGGTGGTGGGTGCTGCTGCTGCCGGTGCTTGCTGCACCCAAGTGCCACCCAGCTGGCTGATGAGGTGCGCATTCTCATCCAGGCAGCCCTGCATGCCATTCTGCACGTCGCTGATCCACCTGCAGGTGCAGGGCAGCATTGAGAAAGTGAGTGACACCTGAGCAGAGTTTGCTGCCACGCTAAACGAAAAGGTTTGCAGCATTGCGCCAAACACAGTACGTTACAAGCCTCTGCAGCATATTATGCTTCTGGGAAAAGGCAGACTGGGCCACAGGTGCTTGGTCTCGCTAGATTGCAGCTGCAGCGACATGCATCATACCTGCCAACCCCAGCTGTCCAGGTCTCCATGGATGCCACTGCCTCAGCAAGCGAACCCAGCATGTCCATGCCCAAGGCCGGCCCATTGGGGTCCTTGTCCGCATCAACCTGAGAGCGTAACAGTAAGCCATTATCTCACGAACTGCTTGCCAATGTGATGACTGTCTTTGATGCATGCACATCTCCGTCACCAGCACATGTGTGCATGCCCAGCTGGAGCAGATTTTGCAGCCATTGCTCTGCGAAATTAGGCTGCACACAACACTCACTATGCAGTGTCTTGCATGGCTGCCTCTCACCTTCGCAGCACTCACCATGCTGCTGCCGCCACAGCCGCCGACTGGTCCAATGCCCTGGATTGCAGTGCCCTGCAGGCTGCCCAGCAGTGCTGCCGCCACAGCAGCAGTTGCAGCTGCTGCTGCACCCGCAGCACTCACACCTTCAGCACCATCAGCTGCCTCAAGGTCACGTGACGCTGCTGCCGCAGCAGTACCAGCTCCAGTTGCTGTTGCGGCTGCTGCTTGGCCACCTGCTATGGTGCGCAGCTGCAGCTTGTTGCACTCGCTGCCATCTGCAAGTTGCAGCAAAATGTGTTGCAGTGCTGGCAAGTCTAGCTGCCTGCCCATCACCTTCACAGCAGGCTTGCTGTCACTGCGCTGTTCAGTGTCGCTCCCGCAATCCAGCTGCGGCATGTACTGCCTGATGAGCTGTAGTGCCTGCTTGGAGCTGCCGATGCTGCCGCAGCTGGCATATGTAGATGCCGATGCTGCCGCAAGCTGCGCTGGAGTTGCAGGCACCACACTCGCCCGTGTGCGGCACCTAGAAAGACCTCGCTTCCAGCGCTGCGTGCGCGCGGCCAGGTGCTGCAGCCGCAGCGCCACCTCTGGTGCGACGTCTGCAGCCACATCTGCCCCTATGCTGCGAGCCTGCAGCGCGTGTCCCAGCCACTTGAGCCGGGAGAACTCTGCGCCCAGAGTGACCATGAAGTACTGGCTGAGCACCATCACCAGCAGCACCACGCGCAGGTAGTACACGCCCAGCGCCAGCAGCGCCTCAGCAGCAGGCAGGCGCACCCCGCGCGGCAACACATCAGCCAGGCCCACAGAGCCCAGGCCCAGCAGCACCTTGAAGCTCTCTGAAATGGCCGCGCCCGCGCTGCTGAGCTGCGTCACGCGCCCGCCCAGCGCCAGGACGGCCACGCAGGCAATGAGCAGCAGGCAGCCCGTGATGACCAGCAGCAGGTGGCCCAGCTGCGGCGCTGCGGTCAGCAGCGTGTTGGTCACGATGCCCAGCTTGGCTTGGAAGGACCACGACCGCAGCAGCCTGCAGCATAGTATGTATAAAAGGTAAAGGATTTGCACAGGAAGAAATACCAGATAATTCAACTCAAGCACTAACCGCCAACTTTGTGCAAGAAGTGCGAGACACAGAGCTGCTTCACTGCATTGTTGTGTAATTGCAACTGCCACAAGTTATGATAACATACTGCCAGCCGCCTCGCACCTGACAACCAGCATTATCAGCAGGATGCCCTGCAGCAGCGAGTAGGCCGTCCACAGCTGCGCCATGCTGGCAGCGCCAGCCAGCAAGCCAGCCAGCGCGTCAAAGTCGCCATCAGCATCAGGCAGCAGCCAGCGCCCAGCCACACCAGGCTGCAGCGGCTGCTGGCCATCATCAAACAAGCTGCTGGCATCGGCACTGCTGGCATTGCCAGCGGCTGCCCAAGCCGCCACGGATGCATTCAAGTCTGCCTGGGAATACGACTTAGCAGGCAGGAAGATGCGAGCTGGGTTCTGATTGACAGAGTCGTACACTGTGTAATTGCTCTGAAGCTGAGTTGCTGATGGGAACTTTGTGCAGTAGGCTGTCAACAGCAGGGCGCCAGCCAGCATGACTCCCGCTATGGAGACGTCCAGCATGCAGTCATAGCATAATAATAGCACCTGCAGTTCAGCACATGCAGGCGGAGGTGGCACGCGGGATGGACCACAACCTGGCGGCTGCATGGCAGCAATGATGTGTGCTGACGACTGGTGTCTCGGTAATTGAGCACCCGCAGCACTGAAGCAATGCAGCATCAACCCGCACGACTGCCCAAGCCCACAAGAGGAACCATCCAGATTGCTCACCATCTTCACTGTGCGTTTCCTTTCTTGTTTGACCAGCAGCTGCGCCACGCAGTTGCAGGTGTACCCGGTGAACCACAGCGTGAGCAGCCACAGCGGCGCCAGCCAGCCAGCCAGCAGCCGCGTGCCGCCCTCACCAGGAGAGGCCAGCGCAGGCAGGCCCTGCACGGCCAGCACGCCTGCAGCAGCAACAGTGCGGACACAATGCTCGACAACGGCCAACATGCGCAAGAAGTGCAGCCAAGCTGCACTCAAATGAATGTCCCAGACCTGTACATATCTTGCACGTGCAGCTGCAGCTCAAAACAACTTGCAGGACAACAGCACCAGTCAAGGCACTGCACAACGCAAGGTAACAGACGGTAAGCAGGCACACAACAGCCGCCGCCTCACCCTGTATGGAGCCGTCGTCCCTCCAGCTGAAGTCCAGCCGCGCCAGGCCCAGGATGCGCAGGTCTGCGTTGTACGCCAGCAGCGACGCGCTCAGCCCACCCGACTGCTTGTCCAGGTAGTTGCCGTCAGCCAGGTACTGCAGCGCAGCAGCGGAGCGCGCCTGCGACAGCTGCAGCGGCAGAAGCACAGGGAAGCCCGGCGCATAGCCCTGCAGCAGCAGCAGCAGCAGCAGCAGCAGCGGCGGCGGCATTGGCAGGGAGCTGCTCGCAGCACATTGTGAATTACGTCTTGCTGCATGGCTGGAATCAGCGCACAGCAAACTCGACACGCCAGTGTGCTGCTGCCTACATGTCATCGTCCAGTCCCGGCAATAGCAAAGCGCCGCCCCCACCTGCAGGCTCCCATGAAGCTGCTGCACCTGCCTACTCATCAGGCGGCAGCGCAGCACCTGACACCCCACCCCACCTGCAGGCTCCTGTGAAAGAAGCCGCGAGGCATCTCCGTTGCGGGCGGCACCTCGCGGGAGTCGCTGGTGTTGTAGAACCAGCCCACCCGTCCCTGCAGCTGCGGCTGGTACATGCTGCTGCTGCGCAGGAAGGCTGGGTCCACGCCGTACGGCAGCAGGCTGTCGGAGGTGCTTGCATAAAGGCCGGCCAGCAGGCGTGACAGCGCGCTGGCGTTCTTGGCCAGCGGGATGGCAAATTTCTGGCAGGCAAAGTCCAGCTTGGCGCCAAAGCCGCCGCCTGCAGGGCACAAAAAAGGCAGGTCAACATGGCTGACATAGGAAGTTGAAGCGCACAACGCGGCAGGGCTGAAAAACACAAATATGCTGATGCTGGCACTTGCGGCAAGCCCGCACCTGAGCACTCCCCATTGAAAGTTTTGCGGGTGGTGTGCAGCAGCAGACCCCCTACTAGCTTGTTTTGCCCAGGTGCTGCGCCAATGTAACGCCTTGGCACTTCACTGCCTGGGGTAATGTCATCTTCAGCTACCAGCTTGTTGCGGGTGGGCAGCCAGTAGCCTTCCCAGGTAGCCAGCTGTGCAGAAACAGCTGCAGTGTCTGACCTGCCAACGCTGCTGGTGCCGCCGCCCAGGCTTGCCAACAAGCTGCGCCGTCTGCCGCTGGCTGACATGCCGCTGTTGTCTGCTGTTGCATTGTTGGTCATCAACCTGCATGTGCAAACGCCGCAGGCACAGTGATCGATGGCGGGCGTTTCTGATCTGGTCGCCCGCTCCTGTGTTTGGTCATGCAATCAAATGCAACACTGTGAAGACACGACAACTGGAAGCTTGATGCTGTGCTAGTATAGTTGTTGCATGGGCAGCAGACAGTTTCAAGAGTTTCAACAGTGCTCACTGCACCTACAGACTGCTAACAAGCATCCGCACCTGTTAATGCTGAACTGCGCCATGAACCTGGTGCTCCTATCGCAGGACCTCTCAGTGTCGCTGCCTTCACCCAGTACCAAAGCCTGCTGCACAAACTTCTGCTGCAGGCGCTGCGCCGCAACCGTTGCGTCTGCAATTGTAGCCATGGTCTTTGTCATTAGCGCTGCCATGTCCTGTGAGGCCTGCTGCTGCTCGTCAAAGCGCCTGGCTGCCTGGTCAGACAGGTTGCCGACCTGCTGCGACAGAGACTGCCAGTCTGCCAGCAAGCCCTGCAGACAATGTTGTAGTGCGCATGCCAGAATCCTCAGCCTAAGATTGTAAAGGCCGCACGTCAGCTGAGAGCAGAGAATCATGCAATAACTGGCTCAACTGCGTGGTGTAAACACTGGCAGCCCAGCTTATTTGCAGCACCTACCTTGTACAGATCAGACACCGCAGTGGCTGCAGCATCTTGTTTAAGCGCATCAGATTCGCCGTAAGCTTGGTCCAGCCTGGCTGCCAGGCTGCTTTCGGACGAAGACAGGTCAGCAACGCCCTGCTGCAGGCTCTCCACTGTGCTGAGCAATGACTCAAGATACCCCTGCAGCAGCACAGCAGATTCATAAGAGTGATGGGTACGTTGAAGCTTGAACATGCTGACAATGCTGGGTGCCAGAAGTAAGCATGGCAACAAGGTGCAATAAGCTGACATATGAATGGGTACTGCTTGCTGCAAGTTCGGCATGCGCACTCACCGCAACAGGGTCCACTGCTGCACTGGCCTGCTGGCTCGACACAGTGACTTGACCAAGGCTCCTTGTTGCTGCTGCAGCCATGCTGGCGAGCTGTGCAGCAATGCCAGTGTCCGTGGCTTGCAGCAGCAGCCTTCCACTGTGACCGCCAGGCAGCGCTTGCGCTGCCTGCGCCTCAGCCGTCACTGCTGCTGCCAGTTGCCGCAAGTTGCCGAGCATGGCTTGGATGCTGGTGGACATCTCATCTGTTGTTGGGGCGTGGCGCTGGGCTGGTTGCTTTATGGCAGCTGGCATAGTCGGCAGAAGACTGTCAGTAGCGCCAAGCAAGGCGCGGCGCACTGGTGCACCCAAGCCTGGTGAGCCTGTCGGCATGGTGGCAGCAGCTGCCTGTCGCAGGATGTCTCCACGGTGCACGTAGCTCGGGGAATACACATACACCTTCGCATCGACCTGCACGCTGTAGTTGCTGGGACCCAGCTGCACCAGCCGCGCCTGGAGGATAACTACATCTGAAACCTGCACACCCAGCCCGTTAGCGCTGCTAGGGCTGAGTCGGCGAGAGATGCTGTTAGCAGCTGCCACAGCTTCTGGGCTTGATGCACTCGCCAGTGCCTGCACTGTCTGGTCAGCTGCGCTGCTGTCATTGAGGTTCTCATACAGTGGCAGCTGCAGAGACAGCTGGCCAGCAGAGAAGATGACCACTGAACGTGTGGCTGTGGCAGTTGCGCCGGCGTCGTTGGTGACAGAGTAGGTGAGGGTGTAGTTGCCAGGCAGGCACGTGACTGAGGTGCTAACCAAGGATGCAAATCCACAAGACTGGCACACCTGCAGATAGCAAGGCAGGAATCAGGAAACAACAGCGTGGTCTCTATGATGCGGGGCGCATACACATGAATTTCAATCAGGACGCCGTCCATTGCAGCGTGAGGCTGTGACTGTGACAAGCATGTGTTGTTGCACAACTAATGCCAAGAGTCCCTTCATGTTATCCACAGCAGCCAGTGCAACCATGTGCTGTGCATGCGTACCTGCTGTCCAGAGCTGTCGCTGCTGCAGCTGGGTTTGGAGGCCACCGATATGTATGGCGTCAGGTCAGTGCGGGCGGCTGAAGAGACATCCCATGCCAGAGCACCACATGAGGCGTTGGAACTGCCTGACCGGCAGGGCCAGATGATGCTTGGTGCTGCTGTGCCATACTCAATGTATAGAGGGCCCGCAGAGGGCAGCAGCTGCACTTGGGGTGTTGGCTTGCTGGGTGGCAGTAGCTTGGTAGCCTGGCCGCATGGGCTTCCTGCAGATCACGCACCAGCAGCATCCTTGACTGCCGTGATACAGGCGAGTGGTTAACCACAGCCAGAACTGGCAGCAAGCTATGCAGCAAGCTCACCAGCTGCACCATGTGCCTCTCTGCATAGCAGTGGCAGGACAACCGGCACAGTCTGCAGAGTCTGCATACTACTGTAATCAGCTCTCGTGACAGCCCTGCTGTTGATGGCAACCCACGCACCTGAGCAGAAGCTCTTCTTGTTGCTGTCTGTGCAGAAGTACGGTGTGTCCTTAGATGGGCAGGGGTCCGACACCACCACAGTCCTGGACACTGTTGCATTCAGCACTGGTGAGCCAGAGTCCCTGCAGCCTCAAGTTCAACAGCATGTGTGATGTGAAAGGATCATGTTGGTGTTTAGGGGCCAAGATGTATGCTGCGAGCCTCTTGGGGTCACTTAGAGCTCCCATGCTTGAATGTCGCAGCATGCTGTTATGCAAAGTGATGGCGCTGCATGAACACTACGTCAAGGTGATGAAACACTGGCCATATGGCCGGAGCGGCTACAGCCGTAGACAGCTGACATGCATTGCTACTTGGTGAACACCGGCACTCACCAGACCCAGAAGTCCACTGTGAAGCGCGTCCCCACAGCAGCAGCGGTGTCGATGCCGCAGCCTGCCAGCCCCTTTGCAGCAAAGTAGTGCCGCCGCAGCACTGCCGGCGAGCAGCCGCTGCTCCGGCAGGCTGCCGGGGGACACACCACCACAGCAGCAGTCAGGTCGAGGCTGCTGGTTGCCTCCCTGCTGCTGCTGGTGCTGCCATCTGGGTCGGCTGCAGTAGCGCCTGGCTCACAGGGGCTGTCGGTGCTCGGGGCCACGCCATCTGCGCAAGCCAGGTACGGGCTCATGCGCTTGACGCTCACAACAGCCCCAAAGCCCTTTGCAGTGATGAGGCTTATGGTGGGTGCTGCGTTAGCCACCACTGCTGGCTGGCTGCCGTTGGATGGAGCAGCTGGCATGGCGCAGGCACCAGCTTGAGAGCATGTCACCTGCAATGGCAACAACACAGTCTTAGTCTTCCTCTTTTACACACCGTATACAAACCAGCTTGCACCATCCACTCATGTCGCTATTCACAGCGGCTCTTGCACACGCACATGTCATCCAACAATGGCGTAGCTAACAGCGCCTGCGCTCATACCTTGTCATCGCACAGCTGCTCTCCCTCAGGGCACACTGCCTTGACCTTGACCTTGCGCAGCACAGCAGCCCTGCGGCCTGCGCTGTTGGTGATGCTGAAGGTGATGTTGTAGTCGCCTGGCGCGCTGCTGTTGATGCCGCATGCTAGCAGCAGCGGCACAGCTCTCTGGCCCTTGAGGGGTTGCCACCTGCAGCAGACATTGCTCTGCTAAGAGGCAGCATAATGGTATGCGTTGCATGGCAGACGCATTCACTTCTGACCCCTCCGGCAGCTGCCCAGCTTTAAGCTTCGTTCATTTTAAGAAAGAGGTGTAAATCAAAATCGCCGGGATGGAAGCCAATGAAGACAAGGTAGTGATCGCCAACACGCCCCATGCATGCTCACCTGCTGCCGCACACCAGCACCTGGGCGTCCAGCACACCATCCCTGGCATCCTCCGCTGCAGCACCCCACTCACACAGCGACCCCAGCGCCGCATCAGCCGCACATCTGTCATACAGGCTGCCAGCAGCAAACTGCACACTGCCAAGTACCCGCAAGCTGATGCTAGGAGGACTTGGCGGCAGCGCTGCTGCTGTCAAAGATATGCTGCTTGACATCGAGCTGCCAGACATGCTGAGTGCTGCTGGCTTGCCGCACACGCCGTCTGTCGTGCATGTGGCCTGTGCAGTGTCGGGGTCGAGGCAGTAGGTCTCCTTGCCGGGGCACACCACCTTGATGAGGCGGCGTGCTGTTGGCGCTGCATTGCCGCTGTAGTCTGCCACGCTGTACTCCACCACGTAGCTGAAGGCCTTGTCTGGCGGGGTGGGCAGGCTGGTGTCGACGGCACCTGCAGCAGCCACAGCAGCCAGGCACAGCAAACACAACCATCTGATCATCTACGTCCTTCAGCACCTTCATAGACAGTCATGCAGGAATGAGGAGCTTTGTAGAGAAAGACACCACGGCAGGCGGTGTACCAGGCTGCGGTGCTTCTTGAAGCTGACTTCGCACCGATGCAGAGTAGTGGCAAAGGGCCTGCAAGAGGGTTGGCCAGCGCGCGCACCTGCCCCGAAGGCCTGCACCTTGCTGGTGAGGTTCCCGTCCACAGCATCAGTCGCAGCCGCGCCCGCATCCTCCCAGCTGCTGCGCCAGGCCACGCTCTCCATCAGCATGATGGCACCAGCAGGCGTGACTGCTGCGGTGCCGTTGCCCAGCAGCTTGAGCTGCGGCGGCGTCTTGTCAGCAGGAGGCACGTAGCGGGCCGCGCTGGCTGCTGGGGAGGCGGCACCGCCCATCGCTGCTGCGAGCGCCTTGCTGCATACTCCCTTGAAGGAGCAGCTGGAGAGGTCTGCGCACCAGCGCTCAGGAGCAGCACACCTGCACCATGCAGCAGATCACGTGGTGCAATTTGCTGCACAACAGCCAGCGCTGCTACATTTGGCACATCATCAACAGCTGTTACACTGATATAACATCATAAGAGGTATGCAGCTGCACTAAAGATGGATGGCACGCTGACATGCGCACTTACCGAGGGGTGACGCCAACATAACGCCTGACAGGAGTCGCCTGATTCCCTGCATTGTCCCTAGCCCTGTAGGTGATCACGTACACTTGCTCAATGCCTGAAGCAGTTGCTAACGGCAGCGATGTCTGGGCAGCAGCCAAAACTGTGTTGCTGCAGGCTATGCTGGTGTTAGTCTCCGGGTTGACCGTTGCCATCCAAGCCTGCCAGGTGCACAGCTGTATGGTGCGACGAATCATGACTGTGTTGCCATCAATGTTGTCACCAACAGTGGCCCCTGCATCTTCGTAAACCTCTGCTTGCAAAACCTTCACCATGACATCCCCTAGCAAAGTCAAGCGCGGTGGCTCTGTGTCAACCACCCTGCTCATGTCAACTGCAGGCTGTTCGTTTGCGGCTGCAGCTGTTGCCGCCGTGAGTGTGCTGACATCCACGTCAAGCACTTGCAGAGCTGGAGTGGCTGCGCTGCTGTTGTCGCTGCTGCTGTCTGGCCCTGCTGTTGGTGCTAGGAAGGCTGCCCCATCCACAGGCTCCTTTCCAGGCATAGCCACTGTCACGTTTGACACCTGGGCGCCACCAGGCTTCAAGCCTGGGTAGGCATCACTGGTGAAAGCCAGCTGCGGCAGCTTGGTGAGCAGGAATGCAAAGTACTGCAGCGCTGACAGGCCCTCAAAGGGCGAGTCAATGCTGCTGTAGTCGGCAGGGAAGTGCATCTGCAGGACAGGTAGAATACGCACAGTTGTGCGAAGGGTTACTCAAGTATCACCATGGCATGAATTCAACATCTGCCAAACAGCTTCTGCAATGTGGGACACCACTGCATTTGCGGTATGGGCGGCGTGTGAATACGATGTGCGCACAACACAGGATGCAGCAACACCTTTGTTATCTACTTACAGTGACGTTTGCCGTGACTGGTGCTGTGGTCAGCAAGAGCACCTCTGCCCACTCTGGACTTGTTAGACGGCCTTGAGCCGCAACAATCGCTGCCAGATCGGTTGTCAGTGAGGGCCCGTACGCAGATGCAGAGACGTTGGGAAGCTTGACAGTGAACTGCATGCACGGATTTGCCAAGGGATTAAATATCACTATCTCTGCCGGCAGTGCTGCTGTGGTGTTATCAGCCGCGGTGGGCTCAGGTGGGGCACTGCCAGCTGGTCCAATACTCTTGTATGTTACAAGAGCCTTTCCAGAGTTGCCGACGGCCAGGTACATGGTTGTTGAGGACATGCTCCTGAAGGTGTATGTGAAGGAATATGATCCAGGGAATAGCTCCATCCATGAAGAAGGGTAGAACCTCTGCACAACTATGTTTGGGTCTGAAGCGACACATACTTGGTTGGCAACTAACCCTGAATCCTGTGCGTCAACATACATTCCTTGCCGGCAAGCATCCAGCTTGTCGTTCATTGCAAGCCTGGCCCCAATGATGCTTGTCGCATTGTCCAGTATCGGGTCTGGTGCATTGCAATCGTTGGTTGAGCAGCACGTGACTGCTTCGAGCAAGGAATCTGGCTGCTGTGACATCCATTGCATTTGGTAGCATTGGGAAAGGGTCAGTGGGTAGTATGCCCAGCCGCCTACACCTGGCACTGCTTCATATCCCTGACAATCCTCGCCTGGTGCGCACAACGACATCTTGTAGCTTGCACAGATGAAGGGCTCACTGAACTGTTGTGTGGAGTTCACACTGGTATCACTGGTGGAGTTGATAGTAGAACTCCAAGTGACATTGTTGAGCCCACTCGTTGACACATTTGTTCCATTAGTAATGCTGCCGTTGACGTTGAGGACAGGCGTGCGCCATGTGGTGACAGTGCTGTTGTACAGCAGGGACTCAGCTGCTGGCCCCCCTTGGTCAGCGCTGGTGAAGCAGGAGATGACGGGTGTGTTTGGTGCTTGCGTGGTCAGGACCTACGACAAAGAAGGAGATGGATACACACTGCTTGTTCAGCACTTCTGCAGTAAGATGCCTCTGCAACACCGCAGCACTGCAGAGTAGTGCATTAGAGAAGACGGCTGCTCCACAACAGCCAACCCACCTGTGTGACTGCATCCAGTGTCCGATCGGGCTTGTTGCACAGCTGCATGTCGCAGCAAAATACGTGCCTGTCGAGCCCTGCACTGTTTTGCAGACTGGCGCATGCAGTGAAAGGCATGGAGCCGTATCGCCAAGACCATTTGCCAGGCACTGTCTCCACCTCCATGCCGTAACATATGGTTGGGTCAGCCTGCCCCATTCCTGCTGTGTTGCTCCTGTTGGCATGGGTTTCCCCAGGATAGACAGCAGGCGGCAGCTCCGGCAGAATGCTGTCGCCAAATTCCAAGCTGTGGTAGCAGGTGATTGTGTCTGCAGAAGCAGCAGTGTGCCAAGCAGCAGCCGAGCATTATGAGCCTGAGATAGAGATACATGAGATAGAAATACATTAGTCCAAATATGGGCATGCAGAGCAAGGAAAACCAACTTGCTGGCCACATGGCTGGAAACAACAGTACACTAGCACTACTGCTGAAAGTTGCTGCGCAATTGTCAAACATCAGCACAATGCATAGCGGCTGACCGTGCTGTGTGGATAATCTGCTCACCTTCCTCTCCTACGTAGATGTAGCTGTCATTGTACAGCTCCCTCACGGCTGCGGCTGGGACTGCATTGTTGTACTTGTCCCGCAAGTGAATGCTTGATGTCACAACAGCGCCAACGCTGGGCTGTGTTGGTGCGGTAAATGAGGCATAGCTGTAGAATGCTTCTGGGATGGCGGCCAGGACATCCACATACAGAGGACTCCCCAGCACAGTCATGCCAGGGACAGATGCGGGAGGAACCACCTTCAATCTGTACTGGCCAGTCTGCAGGTTGAACGGCACCCATTGCAGGCAGCAGGCTAGGTGCGACTGGTGGTTCCACATGCAAAGAGACATTCAGAAGGCTTGCGGAAGACACATGGATGCATGCATGCATTTTGCTTCCATAGGTATCTATATATGTCTAGCTGGCCAAAGAAAGAGCTGTAGGCTGTGGCGGCAATGCGTCCGCGTGTGCGCGCCTAACAGCACTTGTTGCTGGTCAGCAATGCCATGGCAGCAGCTGCAGCCCCTGAGGAAGTCAGAACACCTCATCCATGCGCAGCGCGACATGTTTGCTCAATGCACAGCAAGCTGCTGCAGCTGTCATTACGAACGCATGTGCCTGCTGTAAGCTCGGATGCGAGCCGCTATGCTGGTGACAAACGGCACACACAGATGCTGCCAGCTGCCATGGGCTGCCCACCTGTGTGAGATTGCCGCCAGACACATTCATTTTCCAAAAGTACACCATGCCAGGTGACACATTCCACTCAAACATGAAGCCAAGGTCAGCATTGCTGCCATCAGGCCGCAGCAGCTCCACACGCCAGCCAGTGCCTGCTAAGCTGGCAAAGCTTGAGTTGCTGCTGTTCAGCTGGACAGCAATTGGCTGGCCTGCCACTGCCCTTGAAGTCAAGTTCAGTGTGTCCAGCATGGCATACAGAGTAGGATTTGCAGGTGGTGGTGGTGACGATGATGGTGACGATGGTGGTGATGATGGTGGTGATGATGGTGGTAGTGCTGCACATGGCGTGCTGCAGTCTGTAGGGATCATGGTATCTGCAATGCATAAACAATGCATAAACAGAAGCAACAGTAACAGCATTATTCTGAGAGTGCAGCATGTGTTGCATGACGGCATTGCATAACAAGCAGTAGTATTGAATTATCTGCAAACGATTGGCTCTTATGCTCAGCACTGCCCTCTTGAGCTTCTCGTAACTTACTTGCTGTAAGGTAGCTGTAAGCTGGCAGCATGCTCTGCCACCAAGCAGGCAGTGCACCACAGACGCACGGGTTGTCGGACATGTCGATACCATAAAACCCTGAAGTCCCATTGACCTTGGCAGACCACTCGTCAGGAATAGAGCCTGCAAAGTGCATCTATTCTTGGTAGGTTAGTAAGTAAAGTATGCCGTGCAGCACGTCCTGCTGTGGCCCACCGGCAGGCAGCAGGCAAAAATATGTGCAAACGCTGCAGAAATGTGTATGCCCTGCCTCAGCATGCGCACATGCGTTGCTTGCTTGGGTGAATGCAGGTTGGTGAAGTTGAACAGCAGTCTCACCACGTAGAAAATTGCCTCTCAAATCGATCTTGATATTCTGGCCGGGCGCAATACCCTTCCAACTGCTTGGCAGAGTACCTGCAACAGAAATTAACCAGCATCAATGCCGGGACGAGCGAGTTGCTTGGACTCTGCACCTCGTGTGCCACGTCCAGCCTCTCTACCGGGTTCACTGAGCAAAGACTTTGATGGGAAGTCATTGAATGCATGCGTCAAGCACATCCAGGCGTACCTGTCAGTGTATTGTTTGCAAGGAATAGATAGCTCAGCGGGATCCCGCCATAGGTGGTGTTGCCAGCTGATTCAGTGCTGTTCAAGCCCCACTCCTCAGGCAGCGTGCCAGACAGTCGGTTGGAAGAAAGGGCCAGGTACAGGGAGCGGTTTGAAGCCACCCAGCTGTAGCAAAGCAGACGTGGGTGGAAAATGTGTCACGAGCTCACCCCAAGCAATCCACGCCATGCCATGGGCAAGCATTGTCCATGCAGCATGCAGCAGTGACAGAATATATGCACCATACAGAATGCAGCATACAAGGATGCAGCCTAGGCAATCACCTGCTGGGAAGTGAGCCACTCAAGGAGTTATTCCTCAATGACAAATAACTCATCCTGCACGCAACACAACTCAGAAGGTAAGCTGGGCAAGTAAGATCGATGGTGTAGTGTGCTGTTGAGTAGTGATTGAGCGGCGGCACGCCAGCAATGGCAACCTGAAACGGCATACATCATACATGCATGAAGACTGCAAGAGACGCCCCATGACTTCATACGGCTGTGGCATGCTGCAAGATTGTCAGCAGGAATGTGTGGTACTTTAAACTTGGTGACCTGCAGTTTGTCAGACCTGTTGGGGTCAAGCATCTCCGCCGGCAAGCTACCCTGCAGCCCCATTGCCTCAAGCGCGACCTCCTGTGTCTGTGCAACGCCAGGTCGCTTGATGAAGGCAAGCCAATCCGCCAGGGTTGACGTCAGCCCAGTAACATTTCGTAGGTCCAGATCAATCAGCATGGTCAGGTTGGAGTAACTGCTGGGCAGCTGACCTGTGAGTGACATATTCCACAGGTACAGTTGTTGGAGATTCTGCAGCCGGCTCCATTCTGGAGGCAGCGTGCCCAGATTGTTCCGCCCACCAGATAGGACCAGGCTGCGTAGCTGGCTCAAGCTGCCCAAGCTGCTGGGCAAGGGGCCAGAGCTGACTACAGCATCCCGCAGCCGCAGGGTTTTCAGCATAGTCATATTTGACAGCGCATCTGGAAGCTGCTGCAGTACGAAGCCACTGCTGCTGAAATCAATCGTGGTGATCCTGCAGCATGTTAAGCAAGATTGCAGCGTAGGAGAGTGCCCCTCTGGTCATCAAACACCACACCTCCCTGAATCATATACGTCGCAGCATATACCTGCAAAGAACTATAGCTGCGTATGCATCAGACCACATGCATGTATGAATAGCTTGCCTGGCAACGCAATTAGGTAACGGGCCTTATACTTGGAGCTGAGGCTTGGCAGACACTGCTTTCCGCCCTCGAACTTGGGACCAGAAACATAACTGATCATCCTCATCAGCAGCATTGCACACACCAGACACCAGGCATGTGTTCGAGTACCAACAAACACACTGCACTTGCCTGCCATTGCTGCAGGAGATGCCGTAGAAATTGCAGTTATACCCATAACCAGAATTCTGCCCACATGTGGTCTCATTGTAGGCACAGGAACTGCAGTTCAAGCTGCTGTCATGGCATGGGTTGATGCCCTCGTTGAAGGAGAGCACGTAGGTCGAGAGGCCAGGGCGACCACCAGAAACAACGGCTTTGAAGGCCATAAGTGCTGCGATGCGCACACAAAGACCAGTCAAAAGCAGCAACAGCAGCACAAATACACACCGATTGCACAGAGGAAGTGGTCAGAAGACTTTATCTACGGCTGCCAACACAGTGTGGGCATGGCGGACAAAGGCAGCAGTGACAGTATTTGCCAGCCTGAGGGTTTTGGCAACTTAGGGCTGGCAGCGCGTGATATGTGGAGATTCAAACTGCCTTATGGCCCTGGTGCATGACGGCACAACATGCACTGCACATACAACCAACGTCTGTAACGCTCTATATCGAGGGCAGATTATAGCAGTATGGTGCTTGCTGTGACACATGTGAATGAGGAAAATTAGTTCACTTCTAACTCATCAGCCACGGCTAGTTGTGCCTGTTACGACACCCACCGTTGCTGTCGCCTGAGGCACACACAGGCACGCTTGGATTTGCCGTGCAAAAAGGCATTGCGGGTGATGACTGTGATGGTGGGGATTGCGATGACAGTGGTGAGGACGGTGATGATGGTGGTGGCGATGACGGCGATGGTGGCGATGGTGGTTGTGCCGCACATGGCGCGCTGCAGTCGGTGGGGATCATGGTATCTGCAGTGCAAAAAGGCAAGGGCAGCAGCAGCAGCAGAACCGCTAATGAGCAAGCACGGCATATCAGGTCAAATTCAGCAGAACGGTTGTTGATGGGTAGTATAGGCAGGTTGCCAGGTGCTTTGTACTTGTCGCCCTTCGCCACAGCTTACTTGCAGTAAGGTGATCGGCAGTGTCACCGTAGCTGTAGTCATAGAAAGCAGTCTCCAACGCCGGCCACCAAGCTGGCAAGGCACCACAGATGCATGGGTTGTCGGACACATCAACGTCGTAAAACCCTGAGGAGCCGTTGATCTTGGCAGACCACTCTGCAGGAATAGAACCTGCAAAGGCAGCACACATCACCGCGCATCATGTTTCCCACGCAGAGCTTCATGCCGTGTTTGAGTGAAGCTGCACGTGGTGCCTTCGTGCCATCTTACTGCTCGCTGCTGGAATGTGCTGCCCTGTCCACAAGCATGCACGCATACAATGCTTGCTGTGGTAATGTTGTGCAGTCACACAACAGTGGCATTCTCACCATGTAACTGATTGCCTTTCAGGACGATGACAATCTTGTTGCCAGGAGCAATACCTGACCAACTGCTTGGTAGTGTACCTGCAACAGAACACAACATTGTGTTGAGTGCCAGGCCGTGCAGGTGGCTTGCACACGACGCCGTTGGCCACATGCAGCCTATTGGTATTCTAGGGGCAAAGTGTTCAGGTCAAGGATATTGCTGTGCAATGCATTCCTTTAAGCACCTCGAGGCGCACCTGTAAGCATGTTGTTTGATAATATCAGATTGTTCAGTGGCGCCCCTGTTGATGTGTTGCCTGCTGCATCAGTGTTGTTCATGCCCCATGCTTCGGGCAGCGTGCCGGACAGTTGGTTGAAAGAGAGGTCCAGAGTCATGGAGTTATAGGAAGACAGAGGGGTCACCCAGCTGCAACAACACAAAGGGGTGCACGTAAGTGAAGAATCTGTCGGCAAGTGGCCCACAGCAGTTCACGCTGAACCTTGGACGGGCAGTGTCGTTGCAGCATGCATCCATGGATAGCAATGGTGTAACAGGTGCAGCATGCAGCACACAGCACGGCACACCAACAATGCAGCCCAGGCGATTACCTGTTAGGAAGTGTGCCGCTCAAGTTATTGTTGCGCAACACCAAGAAATCCAGCCTGCACGCAACACCGGTGGTGGTCAAATTGACGGTCAGCTTGACGAGCAATGCTGGTGCAGCGTGCTGTCTGGCAATCGCAAGCTGCAGCACTTCAACAACGGTGCATGCAGGCATGCATCTATGGGTGCAAAAGTACGCTCAGCGCATACTGTTGTACCATCCTGCAAGCCGTCGTACACTTGGTATGACATTTCTATGCTGGTCAGCCACTCCTGCAAGGCGGCTCACCTGTTGGGGTCGATGATGTCAGCAGGCAAGCCTCCTTGCAGCCCCATTGCCGCAAGCCACACCTGCTGCCGTGGTCCCGCCCTGGGTCGCTTTATGAAGGCATGCCAATCGGTCAGGTTCGACGTCAGTCCAGTGACGCTGGTGATGTTGACACGATAAAGCCCTGTCAGGTTGGTGTAGCTGCTGGGCAGCTGACCTGTGAGTGACATGTTGAAAAGTTCGAGCACTCCAAGGTTTTGCAGCTGACTCCACTCTGGAGGTAATGTGCCCAGGTTGTTCTGCCCACCAGCTATCTGCAGGTTGGCCAGCTGGCTCAAGCTGCCCAGGCTTCCGGGCAAGGGTCCAGAGCTGATGGTAGCATCCCGCAGCTGCAGGGAGTGCAGCATAGTAAGGTTGGACAGCACATCCGGCAGCTGTTGCAGTACTAAGCCACTGCTGCTGAAATCAATGTCTGATATCCTGCAGCAGAACAGCAGGATATGTATGCGTTAATTCAATGCAGGCAGCAGCACACATTCAGCTGCGCCCAATCATGAAAAGCTTGCAGGAACAACGCAACGAAATTGCATAAGGGTGTGCTGCCAGCTGTGCGTACGGTTGACCTCGACACTGTGAGCAAACCCTTGAAGATTACTGCTCTCCCCTGTCATTGTTAGTACCAATGAACAAACAAGATCATCCTCACTGCCACCATCGCAGAAACCACCATTGCCAGCACTTGGTCCATACGTCACCATCAACGCACTTGCCTGCCGTTTATGCAGGCGATGCCGTAAAAGTTGCAGTATACTGGCCCAGAGGTCAGCCCACACTTGGTCTCATTGACAGCACACGGACTGCAGGACAGGCTGCTGTCATGGCATGGGTTGATGCCCTCATCGAAGGACTGCACGTAGTTCAGGAGGCCAGGACGACCACCAGAAACAACGGCTTTGAAAGCCATGAGCGCTGCGGTGAGGCGACCATAGCGCAATCAGCAGTAGCAACAGCAGTACGCATAAGCTTGAATGTTCACACTGTACAAAGTGTTGCTTCAAAGCAAAAGTATGGCTCACACTACTGTGGCAGCGTGTGCATGGTTGCTGTCGCGAGCAGTGAATGTGTGTACGGGCGTGTATGGAGTACGCACTGTGTGTGACAGCCTATGGCTGTAGCATGCAGGACAGGTGAAGGAACACAATGTCCGCTGATGCTGGTGTGTGCCTGCACAAACTCAGTGGCATATACGCACAAGTGTGGCACCTGCTGTGTCAGAATCAAACAAGGGAAGAACTTTACAACCACTGAATCATCCGCCACGTGTGTGCACAGTTGGTGGCACCAGCTGCAACACCCACCATCGCTGTCGCCAGAGGCGCAAACAGGCACGCTCGGATTCGCTGTGCAAAACGAGGTTGCTCCTTCTACCGATGGTGAGTGCAAGATGAAGACCACTGTGGCCAGGCAGGCCAAGTATCGATGTAGATTGAGCATTGGAAGCATGGCATTCAAAACTAGCTAGCGTAGCTTGTTGACCTTTAACAGTGTGAAAACGTCTGATTAAGTGCCGAGGAACCTGCTGAAGCTTCGTGATGGCAGCAATGATTGAGACCGACAGCGAGGAGAGGAGGGGTGCAGCGTGTGAAGGATTGTGAACGAACGTGCTACTAAGCTACTAGCAATGCTATGCTATGCTATTCAGCAAGCGCGTCAGCTGCACGTGGTCAAATAACTGGTCCATCAACAAAGGTTTCGGTAGGATTCAAATCATAACATGCAACACCCCAGGGTTCTCGACACTTGCTTTGCACGTGCCGTATTGTACGGTACGCCGTGCAGACATGGACACTTGGCGGTTCAAAACATTTTCAATGGCACACATCAACGGAAGAACACGCCTCATTGATCAGTCACAGCTACACCAGATGCGTGGTTAGCGCAGCTCAGATGACTCACTGAGGTTGGCAACCTGTGGAGCACTTGTGCAGTGCCGGAGGCCATCATGCATGCCTAAACATGCAGCACTTGGTGCCCAATGAAAGACATCAACAATATGTCACAGACGGGCTGTAACAAGCAGCAGCCCTGAAACCTACCACGGAAGCAGAGCAGGAAAGAAGCAGCATTGCATCACCACCAGCAGGCATGCGCAGCTGTTCACTTTCAATGACCAGTGTCTGTCAGCCCCCACACTTGGCTAGACAGGATGCCATGCTGCACAGCTGCATACATACACGCACCACTCCAGCAACTACCAGCAGGGCCACTGCAATCACCCTCGTCGCTGACTGCGTGGCATCGGCTGCTGTTGCTGCTGCCGCCGCTGTTGCTGCGCCTGCTGCACGCTGCTGTTGCTGTTGCGCGTGTTGCGCGCTACATGCCGCGATGTGGGGCCTCTGCCTGGAGTCCTTGACACTCCTTTGTGCCAATCATGGTCATCATGATGCTCATCATCTTCTTCATCTTCATGCCAGTAATCGTCTTCATGGTAATCACACTCATTATGCTCCCCTTCGCCCCAGCCGCCAACTGCTGCTGCTGCATCGGCTGCATCGTGTGCGCCACCTGCCTGAGCTGTGGTAAGCTGCCGATCAAGCCTGCACAGGGCGGTAGTGCAAGCAGCAGCAGTGCACAGCGCGTTATGAGCTTCACCATCGCAGACAGCAGCTGCAGGCGAGCTGCTACATGACCCCTGCAGCGTCCTGCAGCGTCTTGCAAAGCACGACCGGCACTGGTGAAGAAGGCTGTTGTTGCTTGCAGGACAGCTCAAGGGTTGCAAGGTCACTCACTGGGCCTCATCTCCAGCCACCATCAATAGCGGCACAGCTGGCTCCACTCATCTGCTGTCAGCAAAATACTGGCACTCATCTGCTGCTTGCAGGACAAGCAACCGCGTGCCACAGTGTCTGTAACACGCCCAGAGCCACTGCCTGTGCACAGCTGCCAGACGACACAGCAAGCAGCTGTCCCCCAGCAGCTCACCTGTACAAGTCCTGCAGCAGCACCTCAGCATCAAACCGCTCCTCATCTTCTAAGCTGCTCCTGCAAGGCACAGCACACACCACTTCGTTTGACTGATTTCATCTGCTTCACATGCTAAAAAAACTCTGAAATTCTATGTTAACACCAAAGCATGCTTTACCACACACAGCTGCTGTCAGCCAAATACGGTAGCATCTCGCACTCGCTGCTTGTTGCGGTCTGTTAGCTCGCATAGCAGGCGCTGGCATGCAACAGGCGCTGTGTGCAGAAGCAACTTCCACACCTGCAGCGGTAAGGACTAACAGCTGCCATCATGCTGCACGCATGCAACGCATCTGCAGAAGATTGCGCCGGCAGCCGCTGCCACTACTGCACTCAAAGATAGATACTAATCACAAACCACGTGACAACACCCACAAAGCCCGCGAACCTGTAGCTGCTGAGCACGCCCTGCACGTCCTGTATGCTGTCCAAGCAGCGCTGCATCTGCCAGCCGCCGCCTTTCCTGCCGCAGCCATATGCCTCCGTGTACAGCCTGTTGTGCAGCGCATTGGCACGTGACAGCAGCCTGCACAGCAGCACAGGGCAGCAGCTATGTGAGGTTTTGTTTGAACAACTGCAGCGCATGCTGGGGCAGCCATGGCAGTGTATGCATAGCAATGGCAACCAGAAGAACGCCAGGATCCAGCACACTGCTGTGCCCGCCACAGGCTGGTGCAGCTGCTCACACCAACTGCACTAGGAAGCTACTTGTGACAAAGATGTTTTCTAATACCACATGCCAGGCAGCTGCTGCACGTACCGATGGGGTCCACATCCATGACCTGCCCTTCTCAGACTGCTGCTGCTGCTGCTGCTGCTGCCTTGCTACTGCTGCCACAACATGGCCACATTGACGCTCATGCTGCCACTGCTTGTGCTGCTCCTGCTGTCGCTCCTGCTGCTGCTGCTGCTGCTGCTGCTGCTGCTGCTTTGAACACACCTGCCGACTTCCCCTAAGAAGTAGCTGTGGTCCAGGCAGCTCAGATCCGGCTCTGTATGAAGCACAGACACGCATGCACATGTTACAAACAAGCAAGCCTGTAGGCCAGTATCGGCAGCAGCAACACCTGCCAAATGCAGCTGTGCAACCGTCAACATAAAGCATTCATTCCTGTTGATGTTTCTATCGGCTGGTCCTGTTTCCATCGGCTGCTGGTCCTCTAAAAGCATGCATGGAGGGTTTCAAGCTGCTGCTGCTCTCCTCACCTTCTGACGCTTGCTCCCCAGTTGCTGGTTGTGCTGCCTGCTCTGTGCCATCTGCCAGCACTAGCACTGTGATTGCTGTGCGGCAGATGGGGCACAGGGGGCTGCGCCTAGTGGATGTCCACTGATGAAGGCAGTGGTAGCTGCACCGGCATGCAGTGCCAGCAGGAGCACAGTAGTCAGGCCTATGCCAGGCTGGATGCTGCTGCTGTTGCTCTTAAGGTGCATGGCTGTCAGTAACAAATTTAAACAAAAGGATGTTGCGTTGATGCAAGTAGGAGTCGTGCAGCACGCACTGTGGGCGCTTTCAGGAAGTTCACTTCGGGCAACAACGTCTCACCAGAATGCATGGCTGCAGCCCTTCACAGAGGCTGCATCTGATACTTCTGCCATGCATATTCTGCAGACATTGGTGTCATCCTCTGCTGCGCTAGCCATGCTTTCAATACGGCGGTTCGTCTGGCTACCGGTCAAGTTGGCAATGTTCGGCGAGCAAGCAGCAAACGTGCGAGAACAGCACTCACAAACTGATCTAGCGCTCAATGAATCCTTCGTCCAAGCACATTCGTCTGCCTGCTGTGCTGTGATGACAGTCATCTTCTCAACCCTCTTGCTCAACCCCACTGTGCCTCAACTTTGAGTCCTGGCGATCTTTGTGGGCAAGCTGCGAACGTCATTTTGGTTGCACGTCGCAATAACCATATCCTGGCCGGAAGCAGTAATTGGGGAGTTACTGGCATGCACATGGCACAGGCAGTACATGAAGTGACACCCAGTGAAGCAGCAGGGACAGGCAGCAGAGTATAGTGCTTTCAACAGCTACAAAGCTCTCTGCCGAACCCCACAGCAATGTAATGAAAGGCCACAAGCATCCTCCAGCACTGCTGCTGCTAGTGATGCTATGCTGCACTGCTGCGGCCTCAGCAGCAGCAGTAGTAGCACAGCCGGATGCAGAAGACAAGGCATCATTAGAACAAGAGGCAGCAAAACTACGTGCAGATGTTGAGCGACAGCCTGGCAATGCTATGCTGCAGCTGCAGCTGGCCAGTACTCTGCACAAGCTCAACCACCTCAGTCCAGATGGCGGGCGACGCATCCCAGAGGCAGCCAAAGCTTACAGGTATGATGCTGCTTGTATTTGTATTCAAGCCATTAGTAATCCAGGGTATATGCTGGCAACAGCGCGATGTTTTGACTGCCCTGACAGCTGCAGCAGCAGCCTTCAAGCTGTGCTGGTGGCAAGTGCATGTGCAGTGGCTTGGGTGTGGCGATGCTGAGAGACGTCCGACACCTCTGTGTGTATGCATGTACCACAGCCAATGAGTGTATAGCAGGACACCAAGCAAGATTCAAGCATGATGCAACCCATCACATCACCAAGCTTATACTTTGTGTGGCCTGCTTAGCTACAAAGCATGTCCTTTGCCCCACAACCTGTGCAGGGCAGCGCTGAATGGCATCCTTGGAGGACATTGGACAGATAGTTGAGCATGCAGCAACTCATCAAGCCACCATTTTGCAACTCCAACTTGTCTGCTTCAACAAATATTGCCTATTCTCCCTGGCCGCACCACCCCTGCAGGGCAGCGCTGAATGGCCTCCCAGCCGACCAAGGCTCCCTCCAAATCAACATCCAAGGCAACCTCGGAGCACTGCTGCTTGCAGGAAATGACCCAGAAGCAGCGATCCAAGAGCTGCAAGCAGCGCTGGAAGCAGCGCAATCACAGCAGCTGCCGCTGCACCATTTTGCAGGGCTGCGCTTTAACTTAGGCAAAGCCCTAACAACAGTGGGGAGGCTGAAGGAAGCAGATGAGGCATATAACCAGGCAGCACAGGCAGCGTATGGGCATGATTTGGGCAGCTATGCAAAGGCAATGGCAGCGCCGCGCAGTATAGGAAAGGAGGCGGTGATGCAGGCAGTGCAGGTGGGAGGGAGGACTGTGTGCAATGCATGCCAAGTGCTATGCATGTGGTGTTATGCATGCACCTTACACGGTGCGGCCCTGCAACAGGCCTGAGCTCAAAGATCTGCACCGCAAGTTTCAAGTAAATGCCCTCTGCCCAACCAAGCGAGTCTTACACAGTTACAAGTCAAATTGGACATGCTTGCAGAAGTTTTGCTCTGCTTGATGACACGACAGCAGCACCAGAACCAGCACCATGACTCGCGCACACAGCCAGTTACGCTCCCATCCCCAAACTCTCCAGAAATTAGCATTTATCTAACACTTCATTGTCAAGTGTACGCGCATATCTGCTGTGTATGCTGCACTGTGCTGCCGCAGGTAGCAAAGGCCGGCCGCCTGCACTTCCAGCAGCAGCAGGGCCTAGGGTTTCTGAAAGACATCCAGCTGGCTGATGCAGAAGGGCGGCAACTGCCACAGTCACTGCGGGGCTCTGCTGCTGACTGGATCGCAGGCTCAGCCAGCATTGAGCTGGTGTGGCTGCATTTTGCCATCCACAGATACTACCACAGCCTGAAGTGAGTGTCCGGTCACCACC
The DNA here is from genome assembly GCA_030272155.1 of Tetradesmus obliquus. NCBI lineage: Eukaryota > Viridiplantae > Chlorophyta > Chlorophyceae > Sphaeropleales > Scenedesmaceae > Tetradesmus > Tetradesmus obliquus. The sequence continues at coordinate 2,236,289 of CP126205.1, forward strand.
CATGTGACGTATGTTATTGACATGTTTGATACGTGATGTGGCTTGTCGAGCGTGACTTGCAGCGTGTGACCCTGGGCTGTGGAAGCTATTGGAAGTCTTGAAGATTCTTTCAAAATATCCAGCTGATGCAGAGGGCCAGCAGCTGCCTCAGTCGCTGCAGGGCTCTGCTGCTGATTGGATCAGCGCTGCTGCCAGCATTGAGCTGGTGTGGCTGCACTTGGCCATCCACAGATACTACCACAGCCTGAAGTGAGTGCTGTTCCGTCATGGCCTTCAGCTTGTTAATGTGTTGACGACCTGTGCTGCACAAGATTCGGTTATAAACATGAGCGCGACTGGCAGCATGTGAGCAGCTATGTGTCTGATGCGCTCATTTTTCTCGCAGTTCCCTCAAGATCACCTGCTGCTCACCTGCTGCACCTGCCATTGCAGGCAGTACGACTTGGCCTGGCAGTACCTGGACCTCAGCAACCGCCTGCGCTGCATGCTTCCCTGCTCTGCAGCCCTCCTCACCAGATATATTCGAACAATGAGCTCATCACCAGCCACAAAAGCAGTTGACGTTGCTCTGATCTGCCGCAATCTGTCGCATGCCCACAGGCAGTACGATCTGGCCTGGCAGTACCTGGACCTCGGCAACCGCCTCATGGCTGCCCACACGCCGCACCGGCAGGAGCTGGAGCAGCACAACCTGAAGCACATTCAGGCCATCTTCAGGGCCCCCATGCTCAGCAGCGGCCTGCAGGATGACAGTGCTGTGTTTGTGGTGGGCATGCCCAGGTCAGGCAGCACGCTGGTGGAGCAGATGCTGGCCAGCCACTCGGAGGTGAGAACAACTGTAGGGTTGAAAAAAGGGTTAATGTGATTGTTAGTGTTATTGTATTGTTATTATTGTTATTATTATTATTATTATTATTATTATTATTATTATTATTATTATTATTATTATTATTATTGTTGTGATTTTTGTTATTAGTTTTAGTATTGTTACTGTTCACCGTTCTCATCATTATTTTATCATTAGTTATATTAGTATTTTATATCGTCATTAATATAATATCATTGTAATCTTCTTTGATCTCCTTATAATCTCAACAAACACAATATTGTGTTTTGTACGATAGTATAGTTTTTGTTGTTCTTGCTGAAGTCTTTATGAGTGATTGCCACAACCCAGCCCGTGCGCACGCACAATTGCAGAACGCATGCACATGGAGACGCACTGCAGTACTGAGCTAACCCTCACCAGATTCAACATAATACAACCCATGTACCCGGCTGCAGGTCTTTGCTGCTGGAGAGGACACCACGCTGGCTCCCCTCACCACAGGCTTGAATGGAGAGCCCACATTGCACACAGAGGCGCAATGCATACCTGTAAACCTGCAGCCGCTTTCGTTGCATGCTGCACGCTCAGAGCTTCACAGCAGCTTCCCTGATGTACATGTGCTGCAGGTTTTTGCTGCTGGGGAGGACACAGCGCTGGCTCCCCTCACCACAGGCTTGAACAAGGAGCTGAGCAGGCCTGATGCAGACCACCAAACTGTTTTGTGTCATTGCCGAAGGTGTTTGCTGCTGGGTGAACACTGCACTAGCTCCCCTCATCACAACAGCACAGCTATGTTTGTCCTTGCCGCAGGTCTTTGCTGCTGGGATGGACACCGCGCTGGCTCCTCTCACCACAGGACTCAACAAGGAGCTCAGCAGGCCTGATGCTGACCACCAAAACCCCATTGTTTTATTGCCGCAGGTCTTTGCTGCTGAGGAAGACATGGCACTAGCTCCCCTCACCACAGCGGCACACATACTTTCTTTGCTGCAGGTCTTTGCTGCTGGGGAGAACACCGCGCTGGCGCCCCTCACCACAGGCTGGGATGGAGAGCCCACCTGGCTGACAGAGGCAAAAAGAAGAAAAGTAAACCTGCAGCCGCATTTTGTTGCATGCTGCACGCTCAGAGCTTCACAGCAGCTTACCTGATGTACATGTGCTGCAGGTCTTTGCTGCTGGGGAAGACACCGCGCTGGCTCCCCTCACCACAGGCTTGAACAAGGAGCTGAGCAGGCCTGATGCAGACCACCAAACTGTTTTGTGTCATTGCCGAAGGTGTTTGCTGCTGGGTGAACACTGAACTAGCTCCCCTCACCACAACAGCACAGCTATGTTTGTCCTTGCCGTAGGTTTTTGCTGCTGGGGAGGATACAGCGCTGGCTCCTCTCACCACAGGGCTCAACAAGGAGCTCAGCAGGCCTGATGCTGACCATCAATTCTTCACTGTGTCATTGTTTCAGGTCATTGCTGCTGGTGAGGACACAGCACAATTGCACTAGCTCCGTCATCACAACAGCACAACCCTTTTGTGTTTGCTGCAGGTCTCTGCTGCTGGGGAGGACACCGCGCTGGTGCCCCTCGCCACAGGCTTGGATGAAGAGCCCACATTGCTAACAGAGGCACAATGCACACCTGTCAACCTGCAGCTGCATGTTGTTGCATGCTGCACGCTCAGAGCTCATAGCAGCTTACTTGATGTACGTGTGCCGCAGGTCTTTGCTGCTGGGGAGACACTGCGCTGGCTCCCCTCACCACAGGCTTGAACAAGGAGCTGAGCAGGCCTGATGCAGGCCATCACAACTTCAATGTGTCATTGCTGCAGGCATGTCTTTGCTGCTGGGGAGGACACAGCACTAGCTCCCCTCACCGCAACAACCCAAGTCTTTTTGTCATTGCCGCAGGTGTTCGCTGCTGGGGAGGATACAGCACTGGCCCCTCTCACCACAGGGCTCAACAAGGAGCTGAGCAGACCTGATGCAGACCATACAAACTTCATTGCGTCATTGCCGCAGGTCTTCGCTGCTGGGGAGGACACAGCACTAGCTCCCTTCACCGCAACTGCACAACTCTTTTTGTCTTTGCCGCAGGTCTTTGCTGCTGGCGAGGACACCGCGCTTGCGCCCCTCACCACAGGCTTAAACAAGGAGCTGAGCAAGCCTGACGCAGACCACCAGAAAGTGCTGCGCAAGTACGGCAAGCGCTACTTGACACGCATGCGGCGGCTGGTGCCGAAGCAGCAGTGGCCAGAAGGCACAGGTACGTGAGGTTGCGTGTGTTTTTAGGTGGCTTTTGTGGTTCTGGGTGCCTTGCTGATGTCACGCCTGCGGCAGCTGGTGCCAAAGCAGCAGTGGCCTGAAGGCACAGGTACGTGACTTATGTGTGGCTTTGTTGGTCTCCTGGATCCTGGCTAGGGTCCATGCATGTTGCAGCTGGTCCGAGCTCAAGCAGCTGTGGCTAGATGGTGGAGGGGTGTTTTTGGTGTGTGGTGTGTGGTCACCTATTATGCCTGGCTTGTGTTCACCGCCTGGCATAGCTTCCTGGCTTTGTTATGTGCTGTTGATGGTGCCATGATGTGCCGCAGGCCCCAAGCGCATGGTGAACAAGATGCTGCGCAGCCTGAGGCTCGTGAGATCAATCCAGATGCTGTATGCTGTGTCACAGTATATGTTACATGCTTCTGTTGTGGTGCGCTGCAGGTCCAAAGCGCATAGTCGACAAGATGCTGCGCAACTTGTGGCTTGTGGGCTACATCCAGATGCTGCTGCCGCGCGCCTGCATCGTGCACGTGGCGAGGCACCCACTGGACGTGGCGCTCAGCTGCTATGCGCAGCCGTTTGGATACAGGTGGGTGCGCCGTGGCATCCAATGTGTGTTGCATGTTATTAAGATAATCTGTCATCCAGCAGCACTGACAGCAGGGAGCGAATTACATCTTGACAAGCAGGAAGCAGGACGAGCCGGCTGACATGCATGAGGACGGGATGCAGGCACAGTGTGACTCGTCTTATTGTCGCTGCCGCTGTGCTGCAGCGCGTCCTCGCTGTCGTGGGCGTGGGACCTAAACCACATTGCGCAGCAGCTGGAGATGACTTGGCAGCTGGTGGACCACTGGCAGCAGCAGCTGCCTGGCAGGTGAGGCTGTTGCAGACATGCAACAAGGACCTGCTGTGCCACACGTGTCTGTGCAGTTGTGGTTGTGTGAGCCACAAAGCTAAACCGTCGTGCAATACAGCAGACCTGCTTGTGTGTTACTGTGAAGTTCATATAAAAGCACAGAAGTGCTGGCAGCTGCTTGTCATTCAAAAAGTGTTCATGCAAATCTTTCACAATGCAATGCGCTGCAGGGTCCACACTGTGCTGTATGAAGACCTCGTGGCGCACCCAGAGCAGGTTGCGCGGGAGCTGCTATCAGTGTGTGGGCTGGGATGGGAGCAGGGCGTGCTGCACTTCCAGGCCACAAACAGGCCGGTGCACACCGCCAGCATGGTGCAGGTAGGGGCTGCTGCTGCTACTGCTACTGCTGATGATGATGATGTTTTGTTGGTTTGCCTGTGTCCCATGGCAGCTGCAGCGCTGCGTGCATGCCACACCGCCAGCATGGTGCAGGTGAGGGACTTGGCTGGCTCTGTGCTTGAACAAGCTACCTGCAGCTTATCTGCATGGTGTGTGGGCTGGGCTGGGAGCAGGGCGTGCTGCACTTCCAGGCGACAGACAGACCGGTGCACACCGCCAGCATGGTGCAGGTGGGAGCTGCGGCACAGGGTGTGCTGCTGCTGCGGCGGCGGCTGCTGTTGCGGCAACATTGCCTGAACATCGTTGGGGCAAGGTTGCCTGTACGATGAAAAATGCTGTCGGTGTGTGGGCTGGGCTGGAGCAGGGCGTGCTGCAGTTGCTTTGAGGTGACGGACAGGCCCGTGCACAACGCCAGCATGATGCGGGTGGGGGCCGCAACTGGCTCTGTGTCTGGCCACTGAAATGCTGTTGGACGTGCACTTTACAGCTAGGCACACACATATACTCAGCCAGCATGTGCAGGTGCGGCTGCAGCAGTGGGGCTGCTTCTGCCGCTGTTGCTGCTGATGTTTGTTGCATCACCTGTATTCCACGGCAGCTGCCGTGCTGCGTGCATGCCACACCGCCAGCATGGTGCAGTGGGTACATCAAGTGGCTATGTGCCTTGCTATGTGCCTGGCGCCCTTAATGCACATTATGTTCAAACATCAAGCCGTGTGCCTGTCCTTGCTTTGAATGCAGGTGCGCCAGCCTCTGTAAAGCTCCTCTGTGGGCCGCTGGAAAGTGTGCGAGCAGTGACAATGCATTGAGGGTATCGCACTATCATGTTCGAAACGTCAAGCCTTGTGCCTGTCCTTGCTTTGAACGCAGGTGCGGCAGCCGCTGTACAGCTCGTCTGTGGGCCGCTGGAAGGTGTACGAGCAGCAGCTGGCAGTGCTGCAGCAGCGCCTGGCGCCGCTGATAGCACGGTATGAGCAGCAGCTGCAGGTGCAGCTGGCAGCACGTGCTGCAGCTGTCCCTGATGAAGCAGCTGGTGCAGCTGACAGTGTGGCTGCTGGCAGGGATGGGAGCTCACAAGACGAGGGAGTATCAAAAGGAAGGAGCAAAGACGAGCTGTGAGCTGTGATTGTGGGCTGACTACACTGCAGGTGCAGCTGGCAGCACGCGCTGCAGCTGTTTTTGGCGAAGGAGGAGATGCGGCGGACGGTTTGACGGAGGGCAGGAAAGCGACGTCGCAAGATGACGGATCAGAGACGGCGAGCAAAGACGAGCTGTGAGCTGTGATCATGGTATTCAAGGACTCAGTGACCCTGCATGGCATGTGATAGAAGGTCGGACTAGGCTTGAAAGCTCAGGTGCTAGCACTGTTACGGTTCTGATGCGCGTGTTGCAGGTAACAGACCTTATCCCCAGCATCCAATCAATCTTTCCCCCCAGGATTTGTGTAGGTTGATGATTACCAAGTGGTCTAGATCGGCTGCAGCACAGCCTGCTCTGCTGCTGCCAGCACTGCCCGGGCCTCCTGCACATCCTCCACCGACAATCAGGTGTTTGCAGCTGTGACTTGCACCAGCTCTGCTGCTGCCAGCATTGCCTGGGCCTCCTGCACCTCCTCAACCAGCTGGTGCTGCGAGAAGCTATCACAGCCCAACAGTTGCTGTGGCCGAGAGATGGACGCTGGCTTAGCTTGACTGTGATGTGGTCCGCTCTGCTGCTGCCAGCATCGCCCGAGCCTCCTCCACATCTTCCACCAGTTGGTGCTGCGAGAAACTATCACAACCCAACAGCTGCTGTGGCCAGTGCCGCAGCTGCGCCAGGCGCGGCTCCGCCGATGCCAGCAGTGCTTCGCCCATCTGCTGCATGCGCAGCGCTGCTGCTGCTGCTGCTGCTGCTGCTGCTGCTGCTGCTGCTGCCGTGGAATTTCCGTCTGCGGAATGCTGCAGTCCCGTAGCAGCACCAACTTTTAGCTGTTTGAGTTTGTGTTGCAGTTCTGCAGTGTCGTCGTGTCTGAGCTGCTGCTGGTCCCTGCTCCCTGCTGCGGTGTCATCAAGCTGCAACAGATCATCAACATCGGACACACCACCAGGTTGGGCGGCTAGCTTTCCACAAGGCTGGGCATGTGCTGCTGCTGGCTCAAGTTGATGCTGTGGCAGCAGCAGCAGCTGAGCTGCTGACTCTAGTAGTGCACATGCATTGTGCACCAGCGGCTGCAGCCAGGCAGCATGGCAGGCAGGAGGGCAGGCAGAGCCACGTGGTCAGTTAGGTGTGTCATGCCGCAGCTACAGTCTAGTAGCATTGCAGTTGTAACTCGTGCAGTGCGCGCCTGGCAGCTTACTGCTGCAGCACCTGGTGGTGAGATCATGAGCTTTGTAATGGATGCGCTATAACACTGTGCAGTTACAACCTGTATTGTCGCAACACTGGTCTCAACCTGCAGGCAGCGCCACAATTTGTACCAAGCATTTCACAGCAGCTGTGCAGGGAGCAGCAGCTGCAGCTGCAGCACAACCCCTCCCCCCTCTCCCCAAACCGCCCCCCCCCACCCCCCCCACCCCGCCAACGTGACTCATTGCACTGTACCTGGCACCGTGATGTGATGTACGCTTGCAGCTCTGTGCTGTGGCCAGCCCATGCAGTTGGCAGCCACACCTACTGAACTGTACAGCAGTCATACCTAGTTTGGCAGAAGTCGACAATTCAGCTGCCGCAATCCCAGGAGCTTCTGGATCCAGAGCAGATGCACACAGAAATTTACATACATATACACTCACCTGGCACATGATGTACGCCGCCAACTCTGTGTTGTAACCAGCCCAGCCAGTCAGCCAGCACCAGCTCTGCTGCATGCAGCTGCTGATCTGCTCTGCAGCCTGCTGCAGCTGCAACAGCGGAGGCTCCTGTGTTGCACCAGCAGCAGGGGCGTATGCTCCCTGTGGCATTGTAACAACTGCTGCTGCTGCTGCTGCTGCTGCTGCTGCTGCATCTGTGGCTGCCTCCAGCAGCCAACTGCGCAGGAAATCTGCATGAGGCAGCGCATGGAGTCGTAACACAGACGAGATCAATGTTGTGATTACCATCATGATGTGGTTAGAATGCTGCTGGGGCTGCCCAGCACAAGGTGTTACAAGCAATGAATAGCACCTCAGGCACTTTTGTACTTGTGCATATTGATGGCGCTGAACCCCTGGGCGCCTCACCTGTTTGTGCACTCATCACGAAGTGTGCAGCCTAGTGATTGGGCCCCACCACTTGCAGCACCTCACCCAGCAGCTGCTGCAGCATTTTGCTGATCAGAAAGCAAACCTGCTTTCCAGCAGGCCTAATGTTTGTGGCATAATCCTCACCTGTTTGCGCGCTCATCACAAAGTGCGCAGCCCAATGATCAGGGCCCACCACTTGCAGCACCTCACCCAGCAGCTGCTGCAGCAGCTGCTGCTGCTGCTGCTGCTGCGGCTCTGCACAGCTGCCTGCCACCTGGCTCCTGCAGTTGAGCACTCGGGGGATCAAGCTGGACTGCAGGAACAACACATCTGGTTCTTTACTGCCTCCGTTGCTGCGTGTGGTCCTACTTGGAGTCTCTGCTGCAGACACAACGTCGATGCCAGCACTGCTGCTGCTGCTGCTGCTGCTTGCGGCTGCTGCTGCATAGGCATGGGGTGGCACTGCCGCAAGGAAGTCCGGCTGGATGCATCGCTCACACTGGCACAGGAAGCCAAAGTCATACTGCAGCACGGCCCGCCTGTTGTCCAGCAGCAGCAGCAGCAGCAGCAGCAGCAGCAGCAGAAGCAGAAGCAGAAGCAGTGTTGTTGCAGTTTCTAGCTGTCGGTTGGCATAGACTGCCTTGCACACAGGCACCGCCACCCACGTCTGCCTGGCAAACCAGCCCCTGTGCTGCTAACCCATGTCATTAATCCAGCTGTCAATGTTTTGGCTGGCAGCACATCTGGTGTGTGTGCACAACAGCAGGCATCTGTATCTCGTGCAGCATTTCTGAGCTAGCGAGGACTTTGCCTGCACTCTTAGTCACAACCATCCACATGTTCATGTGTACCTGTTGACCTGCCCGCCGCACCTGCTGTGTGTGTCCAGCAGCAGGTATCTGTGGCCCAAGCAGCAGCTGGTCAGCAGCTGCTGTGCTGGAATGTTTTCCAACCAAGTTGATGCTGTTGCTAGCCTAGCACCGCACCTGGTGTGACTATGTAGCAGCAGGTATCTGTGGCCCGTGTAGCAGCTGGTCAGCAGCCCCTGTGCTGATGTGTTTTCTAACTAGATTGATGCTGTTGCTAGCCTATCACCGCACCTGGTGTATGTATCCAGCAGCAGGTATCTGTGGCCCATGTAGCAGCTTGTGAGCAGCCGCTGTGCTTCTGGTTACCTCCATCCAACTGATGCTGTCACTGTGTTACTAGCCTGCAGCCGCACCTGGTCTCTGTTTCAAGCAGCAGGTATCTGTGACCCATGTAGCAGCTGGTCAGCAGCTCTCCTGCAGCAATATCGCGTGCTGCGATGTGGCAGCCGCGGCCCTGGCAGAATGCGTAGGTGGTGTTGGGGATGCCACAGGTGTGCGGCAGTTTGCTTCCCAGCTCAAAGAGAGCACGCCTGCACAAACAGCAGCCAACAGATGTGCCAGTGATGGCTTGCGTAGTGTGACAATAGGTGGTGTTGGGGATGCTGCAGGTGTGCGGCAGTTTGCTTCCCAGCTCAAACAGAGCACGCCTGCATAGCAACAAACAGAAGGTGTGTACAGGTGCTTGCGTGGATTAGCACATGTGAGATGGTGTGTCTCTAAGCATAAGGTTGATTGTTCCAGTGCGCGTTGCTGCTGGGCATCATGTACAAGGCGCACACAGTACTGCAAATTGTACCAAAGTTCAACACAATGTTGTTGTGCTGCATTGCTGGGTGCTACTGATCCAGTGGTGCCGATGAAGGCGCCTGCTGACACAGCAATACAGTATGTTGCATTGTATGTTACATTGCCTGCACAGCACTCACCCATCATCTGCCATGTGTGCATTCAGCTCAAAGGACAGCAGCAGCCGCTGCATTTCATCTGCACTGCCCAGCACATTTGCTGCCAAGCTGCCTTCCCTCCAGCTGCCTTCTGCACACAGCAAATCCTTCACTGCATCAGCCAAGCTGGCAATAAGTTTAGCCTGCAGCCCTGTCCTGCAAACTGGGGCACTTTCACATCTGCCCGGGCCTTGGGGCGTGTTGAACATGTTGTTTAACACTTTTTTCTGCGTGTCCGTTGGTGCTCTGCAGAAAGCAAGCAGCTCCACGCACGCCTGCTGCCAGCTGGCTTCGTCACATGCACTGCTGCTTGCTGCATGCTCTGGTGCTTGCAGCTGCTGCTGTACTAGCTGCAACAGCTGTGTAAGCGAAGCGTCGAAGGACCCCAGACTGTAGTAAAGGATCGGATACTCGCAAACTACATGCTCTCCTGCCTTGATCGCGTGAGCTGCATACGCTGAGCGACCAAAGCTGCCGTGCTGCCTCACGACGATTCTGTTGCTGCTGCTGCCAGTCATGCTATCCATTGCTGTAGTAAGTGTTATCAAACCAACGTAAATCCGTGAGACTTTATAGTGACTTGTGCTGTGGCTGCTGCTTGCGGAAGAGGGTCTGCATCATTGTTAGCGTAACCTGTCCGAGGTTAAAGCTGTCCCAAGCTAGAACAGCGGTTGCACAGTAGCAAAGCAATACCAGTTCGATTTGCTTGAAGCTGCAAGTTTGTGCGCTCTGAAGAGCTCGGTAGCAGGTGCAGCCGAGAGCGGTTGCATCACCAGGCTGGCACCTGACCGTCAGCTGAGTAGTGCTGATGGCAACTAGTTGGCACTTAAATGACAAGTTGCAGCCCGAAGCGATTCTTGAAACGGTTTATCTAATACGCACAGCCTCCTTTGCTGGCTTTCAGAGGTACTCTCACACAGCAAGCTGCTGGGACCACACATGCTGTGCTGGTGCTTCCAGGCCACCTACTCAACCACCAGATCGTCATTACGTTAAGCTTGTGTATGCGGTTGGTAAGCCTTTCACCATCTTACAACTGTGTGCAACCACACACTGCAGCTTTCAAGCCCTGTAGCAGATGCTAACCACTGCCGGCTGTGCAATCGTCTGCACCACTGTCAGCACAAATGGATCTGTGGGGTGGAACAGGTGCAGCTGCCTCCTCGGCACTTCCTCAGTGCCCCAAACCACACTGGGCGGCTGTGCTGGATCCAACTGGAACAGCGCCCTCTCCCGCTGCTGCTGCTGCTGCTGCTGCTGAGTGCCTGCAGCGTCACCTTGCCTAGTGTTAGCTACTGCTGCTGCTGCTGCTGCTGCTGCTGCTGCTGCTGCTGCCAAATCACGATCCTCGCCCTCCTGACCACCACCAGCAGCAGCAGCAGCGAGGGAGACGCTGCTGCTGCTGCTGCTGTTGCTGCTGAATGTTGGGGCTGTGTAGCGCCTGGCGTGCCTGAACTGCAGCGGCTCATTTGGGCTGTTGCGCAGGCCTATGATGGGGGAGATGTGCTTGCTGTAGCTGAAGAGCCGGGGGTCCAGGTAAGGGCTGCTGCTTAGGCTCTGCAGAAAAGCAGGTGAGATAAAGGGGCAAGGAAGATGTATTGTTATAACAATCTGTAATTATAGATTGCCTGCAACATTGAGGAAATTCAGTGAGAGCCTCCTACAGCTGTAGCTGAAGAGCCGAGGGTCCAGGTAAGGACTACTGCTTAGGCTCTGCGGCAAAGCAGATACAGCGAACATAGCATGCAGGCTGAGTGAGCGTAGTTGATACATATATGGGAGGCGATGCTTCAGATAACGATAGAGTGCAAGCAAGCCCCTTGCCGACGACCCTGTTTCATTATACACAGCACGTACTATCACACGATGCCTCACGACCACATCTGTATATGTAAGGTGATGCTTGAGATGATGGCAGAGAGCATGCAACTATCTTGCCGACAACACTGTTTCACTGTTCACAGTAAGTAGTGTCACCATGCCTCAGGAGCCCACCTGTATTCCTGGCAGCACCAGCAGCACCACCTGGCGCAGCAGCTTCAGCCGTTCCCGGGCAGCCTTGCTGCTGCTGCTGCTGCTGCCGCCGGCGGCACCAGCTGCTGCTGCAACGGTAGGGTCTGCAGCAGCTGACAAGCCAGAACCAGCAGCAGCAGCAGTTGCATCAGCTGCCAAGCTGCTACCAGCAGCAGCGTTGGCCGTGCCTGCATTGCCTGCTGCTGTTTGTATGCCGTTGCTTTGTCTCCGCACTGGCTGCTGCTGGCCCGTCTGCTGCTGCTGCTGCTGCTGCTGGCCCTGACTGCCAACAGCACCAGCAGCAGCAACTGTGGGAGCAGCAGCAGCAGCAGCAGCTCGGCTGCCCCTGCTACTGCTGGCCCTCCTGCTGCGGTGCTGGCCCTGCTGCTGCTGCCCTTGCTGCTGCTGCCCGTGCTGCTGCTGCCCCTGCTGCTCTTCTTCAGCAAGCCCAATGGCAAACCCAGGTGGATACAGCGCAGCAGCGCAGCACCTGTCCCACGGGTTCATGTCATTGCTGGCTGCCAGCAGCTGCGCCGGCTGTGCCATTACTGCAGACAGCAGCTGGTTATCTGCACCCCTCCAAAAGCCCTGAAACCGGGTTTCTAGCACATCATAAAGCGCAAAGAAATGCACTCGACTTGGGCTGAGCTCTGCTGTAGCAGCAGGGCCGCTGGTAGGCGCCCCGAGCTTTAGCAGCAGGTGCTGGCGGTCTAGCAGCCGGGCCCGGTAAACCACAAGGCTCGAGAAAACCCCAAAGTTGTACTGGAAGTCCCACATGCTAGGGGCCACGTCACATGGCTGCTTGTTAGCAATGCGAGTCGCTAAGTATGCCAGCAGCCGCTGCTGCAGGCCGGTGATGAGCTGCCTGCCTGGATCTAGCACTGCTGCTGCTGCCGCCCGTGCTGCTGCCGCCACTGCTGCTGTCGGCTCCAAGCCACCAGCAGCAGGCCTGGAAGCAGCACTGCCGTGCTGTTGCTGCTGCTGCTGCTGCTGCTGCTGCTGCTGCTGTGGTTCTGCAGGCTGCTGTGGCGGCTGCTGCTGCTGCTGCCTGGCTGCAGGCGTTCTGCGCCGCCGCTCCCGCCTGTCCATCTCATCATCTGAGTCCTCTGACTCATCATCCCTGCCACCTCTTTGTCCACCTCTTTGTCTGCCGCCGTGTCTTGCTTGCGCCATGCGGCCAGCAGCAGCAGCAGCAGCAGCAGCAGCAGCAGCAGGAGGAGGGGCAGCAGCGGCTGCTGGTGCAGCAGCAGCAGGTGCTGCCGGCCCTATTGCACCTATGGCTGCTGCTGCTGCCTGTGCCCACAGTGAGTTGGGCAGCGTCAACAACAACTGCTGCTGCTGCTGCTGCTGCTGCTCAACAGCAACCTCAGCTAGCTGCCCTGCAGCAGCAGCAGCAGCAGCAGCAGCAGCTGCTTCAGCCGGAGCTCTGCTGTGCCCCTGCCGCTGCTGCTGCTGGGGCTGCTGCTGCTGCTGCTGCAGCTGCCCCAGGTTCAGCAGCTTTGCCTGCTGCTGCGCTGCCAGCAGCCGCGTCTGCTGCTCCTGCTGGTGGTGCTGCTGGTGCCGAGCTAGCCACCAGTGCTGCTCTGCTGCTGCTGCAAGCTGGATGGGCAAGTCGTCATCTGCCTGGCACATCTGCCCGATTGACTGCATGTTGGTGAGGGAGCCATCCCTGTTGACTTGCAGCAGGTGGATCGTCTGGTTGTACGTCTGCACAGCAGCAAGGAACAAGTCATAGCTTGAGTCAAAGGGTAAGAAGTCAGATGGTGAAGCTGCACTTCAAGTAGTGCTGGGCCCATGAGCTGCTGCTGCCGCTGCTGTGCATGTTGCCTAGTAGTCGCAACACACTGAGGTCTATGCCAGCGTGCTGCCATGCAGGCATGCACAGCCGATGTCGTTGAGCTGCTGCTACTGCTATTGCTGCTGCCGCCTAAGATTGCAGCGCACCGTGGTCAATGGCAGCGAGTTGCCGTGCAGGCGTGCACAGCCGATGCCATTGAGCTGCTGCTGCTGCTGCTGCCGCCTAAGATTGCAACACACCGAGGGTTGATGCTAGCGTTGTTTCCACGCAGGCATGCATAGACATTGCCATTCAGCAGCTGCTGTTGCTGCTGCTGCTGCTGCTGCTGCCGCCTAAAAATGCAACGCACCGAGGTCAACGCGAGCGTGTTGCCATGCAGGCATGCACAGCCGTTGCCATTGAGCTCAAAGTAGTCAGCAGGGAAGCGCCGCTCATCTGTTTTCATGCAGCGCTGCACATCAACCTGTGAACACAGTGAAAAGAGCAACATCAGATACGTCAACAGTTGTAAAGTGTGAGATTGGTTGTACACAAGCCATCTACAGTTATGCTGCACTAGCACTGGTCAACAATTGCGTGTTGTGCACTGGCAGCTGGCAGCTGGAAGCGCCAAAGCAGATACAAGCTAGAGCTTGCACAGGTGCTTGAGATAGGATGCAGCTGACAGAGCGACAGCCGATACAGCAAAACAAACACATTTTGCTGCAGCATGGACCAGCACTGCCAGCAAGCTCTCACCACATGAAACGTTGTCATCTCACACCAATCGTTACTAACAGCCCTCCTGCTGCCGGGCCCCTGCTGCTGCTGCTCATCATCATGCTGCCCCACGCCATCGTCTGGCAGCTGCTGCTGCAGCTGCTGCTGATGCCGCGCATTTGCAGCAGCTCCTGCTGCAGCAGCTGCTGCTGCTGTAGGTGTTGTAGGTGCTGCGCCGGCCGCCACTCCTGCTGCTGCTGCTGCTGCTGCATCCCCAGCAGCAGCTGCTCCTGCTTCTCTTCTGCTAGGCACAGATGATGCCAGCAGCAGAAACGCCCCGCCCCTCAAGCTGAGACAGAAATCGCGGTTTAGCAGCTCTGAACCGCTGCAGAGGTTTAGGCGCCAGCGCTCCTTGAAGAAGCGGTTAAACCCCACTGGCTCGTTAGGGTTTGGCGCTGGGGAGGGCACAGGGCCTAGATAGTCAAACAGCAGCAGGGATTGCAGCTGCAGGGAGAAGCAGACCTGCAGGATGCATACAGCAATGCAAGTTTGCAGGAATGAGGAGCTGCAGGTACCGCTGTTTTACTATTTCTACTGCAAACGGAGCACTGCGTGGCACAGCCCAGCTGGGCATGCAACAACAAACACTGTGAGGTATGAATTTGAGTAGTGATGGATTAGCAACTGCTGTGATGTCATTTGCAGATTGGGGCTGGTGGTGGATGCGAGAGGATAGTTACATGTGGGTCCTGGCACCATATTGGATGGTATGAGCCACAACAGGTTGAACACATTTGCGGATTGGGGCTGTGGTGGAAGGAAGCTCACCAGGCGCCTGCCGTCTGGTGTGAACCTCCCAACATGTGCGTCTGGAGACTCTGCTTCTAAGACCTGCATCAAACAGCAACAAACATCAATGAAACAGGAGGAGAATTAATTGATAGCAGGGATTGGCTGTAGCTGCGTGTGTGCACGCGCAAGCTTACGCGCACTTCTGCTGTGCACATGTGTCAGGCTGTGCTGTGCAAGCTGGCATTCAGCTGCAAGCAGGCAGAGCCCCGCACCTTCTCCGTTGGCAGGATGCACTCACTAAACGATCTTGCAGTATGAACCTGCAATTGAACAGCAATGTACGGCACACGTCTGATTCATGTGGTGTGCAGTTGTTGCTGTGGTCAGGCTGAAAGTTGAGGTCGCACACAGTTTAGAGACAGACTAGTTTGACCATTCAAGTGCACGAAACACAACGTATATGTTATTTGTAATATTCAATCGTAGTGATGTGGCGAACGTTGCAGACATGGTGTGCGGAACTCCCCTAGCCACTAGGTAACTCGCCTGTGCACCGGATGCAGGACCAATGAGCTCTCGCTGCAGCAGTCTAAGGGCAGCGTTTGGATAAGACCGACTGTTTAAAGTGAACCCTGGCATCAAGCGCAAGCTCCTGAATGGTCACGATACTTGATCACCACGTGTGCCATGCCAGCTTATTATAAGTTACGGCAAATACAACAGGAGACCATAACACGGCTTCCAAAGCAGCACTTCGTAGGCAATGCAGCAGCTGGCTGGTGCGTCATGCCCTGAACCACCTGGTCAGTTGTCATGTCATGTTACTGTTGGTTGCAGGCATGCATCCTCACTGAGGAGCCTGAGGATGCAGCAGTGCTGCACTCAGCCCACACCACACCACCACAAGCCGAGCCAGTTGTGCAGCCCCAAACGCAACAGCAGCACCTACTGCAGTGAAAGCTGTTCTGAACACCTGGCACCCTCGCAGCTTGATGACAAGACTCCGTACCACACCCGATTCTTCTGCAGACTCTTCACCTGACATGTTCTCTCACTCCCACGCTCAAAATACCCTGCCTACAAGTCCAGAACCGCACACACATTGCTTGAAGCCAGCACTGAAAGCGTGCTGAAGAGACAGACAGAAAAATCACGAGGAGCAGCAACAGGCTGAAGCAGCCACACGCAGCGCTGCTAGCCAACTGCAGCAGCAGCAGCAGCAGCAGCAGCAGCTGCTGCAGCCACCTCTCCACAAGCACAGCTTGCTCTTCGCATGCTGCTGCTGAACTGCGTTGCTTAATCCTGACAGTCAACTGCCTCCACAGCTCGGCTGCTCATTTAACCAAATTGATCATAAGCCAGTCATCAGAGCTCATCCTTCGCTGCTTTGCTGTCCTTAGCCTTCCTGTCGCTGCGTGGCAGGTAAACCCCTTCCGCTGCAAACCACTCAGTATCCTTGCCCCTGCTGTTGATGCCGCACACTTCCTGGTGCCCGTGGATGGGCTGCCCAAACCTGTGGTTGGCATTGGAGCTCATCAGCATGCCTGTGTCTTTGTGCTTCAACCGGATCTGCACGGAAAGCAAAAGCAAGCAGGTGCAACGCAGTTGGAGGAGCGCAGGTTTGTTTACACGTGTAGGTGAGGTACACAGGTGCAGCATGGGGCGCGCAACAGCAAGGGTAGAAGGGGTTGGAACTGCACACAACGTCCAGCTACGCACATGCGAAGCAGGCTTGAAGCACACAAGAACACATAAGGCAGCTGTCAAGCTGCTTCGGCTGTGCTAGTGAGAGATAGACGGCATGCACCTCCCGGCCAAACAAGAACCGCCAACCCACTTGCGTCTAAACTGACAGCGCGAGTCCCCATGATGCAATTGCACAGCAAAACATGCTGCCTGTTGGCAGAGCAGCCATGTCGTTGAGCGGGGGCCTCCTGATCCAGCATTGCTTGGTGCATTCAAGGTGCAGCATTGCCTATATACGGTGTGAATACGTCATAAGACATGTTGCATGTCGTGTGGCAGCTGCCCCTGAACTGGCCTGCGCACCTTGGCGTCCTGCTTCCAGTGCTTGGACTTGGTGTCCCACTCAACGCTCCACACATCGCCGCCATCGGTCTGCGTGTCACTGCCGAACGCGCTGACCTGCGCAGGCATCACACGCACACAGAATTGCCACACCAGGCCTTTTTTGTCTGGCTCTGTTTGCAGCACAGATGCCAGTTGCTGGCTGTCCGTCTTGGCTGCTGCCGCGCACAAGCTGCATCGCTGCATGCCAGCACACAGTGCATTTAAGAACCGCTAGCTCTGCTTCATGACACTCGCGCGCTGCAGGGCAGTGGCTGCACTGCTGCTGCTGCCCCTGCTGCTGTGCTGGTGATTCATAGAATGGTCGGACACGCTGCGCTGCTTGGCTGATGCTGTGGGTTTGCTAATCAGTCAGACGCAGTATGCTGCATACCTCTTGGTTGCCTGAGATGGGTGAGTAGAAGCCGTGACTGTGCAGCCACTTGCGCGTTATTGAGTGCTGCAGCCTGATCAGCTGCTGCTTCTTGATTGGCTGCCCAGGAGCACATGGTGCATCCTGCAAGCATAAATGACACAAACAGCGGTGATACAATGGGCATTGTTTACGGGAAGCAGGTTTGCAATAGAAAACACCAGCACGGTTCAAAGACACTGCTTAATCTGGACTACTGGACCTCACATTCCCGTGCCCAATGGCACTGACAGGTGTGGGACAATAGCTGTTGCTGATAAATACCACAACATTTCCTGGGAGCCACTGCACGTAGAACTTGCTGTTGTGGAGTAGTACTGGAACTGCTTCATTGTGCTCCAACTGCTGCTAGACACACCATGCTGCCAGGGCTTTCCAGCCGACCTGCGACGGGACAGCTGCAAGTACACACTGAAATTAATTCTAGAGTATCAAATTGATTGCAAAAGGGTGTTCAGCCACCCACCACTGCACCATGCACAATCCAGTAGCTCTGACCATTGTCAGACTCCGGAAAGGCAGTGACAGACTGCTGCTGGCTGCCCCTGCTGTAAGCCACCTCGTGCGAGTGCAGCCGGGCATTTGAACTGCTATGTGCCAGCTTAATCGTGCTACCACATGTCACCTGCAGACCAGCAACATGCAGCACCGTGTCAACAGCAACCGAAAACACTGTGTCCTGCTGCTACTGCCTGCTCTGCAGTTGCGCACCCATACAGTGTCTGAGCCTCCATGAGCTATATGAATCAACGATCCTAATAAAACCAGGGCGATCGCCAGAGCCATCTGGCAGCTATATGAATGCTGGTGCTGCCTGTGACGATTGTTCGCGAAAGCGCGAGCCAGGCCAGAATGTGATGTGGTAATGCACAAAGGTGTTGCTGATCCATTCGAGTCAAAAGCAGCCGAATGACAGCACAGTGATGTGCGCAGGGTTTGACAGGCCTCAAGATAACTCCAATGTAGCCTTTGAAGCACTGAGGTGAACGTTGGGAGGCTCGTTGACTTTGTTTCATCCAAGTGTGTCTGAAGCTCTTGCGTTGAGTCGGTGTGGTCTCGGATGCTTCGCTCATGCCGTTCCCGTTTGCACGAAAGAGAACTCCTAGGACCTCTCAAACGTTGCTAAGCGCTCCTCTCATAGGTCACGCGGCTACCGATTCGGCAGAACAGCAGCGCTATGACTTGAGCGCACCGGGCAAGGGGGAAGCAGCAGACCATATGCCTGGTGCCTGGGCACGGCTGTTCTGCTGTGGGGGGCGTGCAGCGAGGCCCAAGCGTGAGCATACACGCAGAAGGCATCGAAGAAAGCACGCCCACACGCATGCAACACCCAGCAGGGCCCCTACACAGCGTAATGAGCTGGGTGGTGTTGCGACCTCAGTGGTTTCAGGTAACTGCCACGCGGCGTGCAGCAACAGCACCTTGCTTATGTGGCACCTTTTGCAACCTAGAATACTTTGTTGCTGCAACTGCAGAGACAGAGTACCATGATGCGAGGGAGGTGTTCTCTGTTGGGGATGGAGGTGAGACAGAAGATTCCTTTGTGCTCAAGCAGCTCCTGCAAAGGAACATATGTGCTCAAGTGCAATGGTTGCCTTACTGTGTGCTGCCTTCTGCTGGGTTAGGTTTTCTATGCAGTATTCCTCTATAAAAGCAAGTGCCGGTGCGAGTGAGGTGTTGCGCGCTGCACTTGACGTTTGCGGTTGCTCTTGCTGCTTTTGCTATCATTGCTGCAGTTGATCACTCTCCTTTGAGCTCTGCTCAGGTCTCACCACGAGGAGCTAGCTTTGAACAGGTGTGTGCAAACAGGGTGAGCAGCTGCGCTTGCTGAGGGGATATAACTGCAGCTGCTGGCAAATGGCAGTGCTGCAGGAACAGCGCAGTTGCTGTGCGTGTTGAGGCAGCGTCATGCAGCTGCTATGCAGCACAGCTGGCAACTGATTGTAGCCTGTCACAGTGCTATGAACAGTGTTTTGCATGATTTTGCTAATCTGCGGTCATCTGGCACAAGTTTCATGTACTGGACACTGCGGTGTAAGGCCATGCCAGCTGAGGCAGCAGGAACCCATCTACGCAGGCAGGCTGTTTACTTGACTGTGTCTGTGGCTTGTCACCTGGGTGTATCCCTTTCTGCTAACCCGAACACACCAACACCAACACCATTTGCTGTACATTTCTATGTTGTTGCTGCCCGCAGCAGTTCCCGGATGACGCGTACCACGAGGCAGGCAGCGACAGCGGCAGCTTCTTAGGCAGCGAGTCAGGCAGCGCAGCGAGCGAGAGCAGCGGCGGCTTCGGCGCACGCATCGTCAGCTGCCTGACCATCATGCGGGCCTCGTCGCCGGGCGAGGCGCACCCGCTGCCTGACGGGCACTACCTGCCGGGCGTGCATGCGAAGCAGGGGCGGCCGCATGTGGGCTGCACGTTTCCGGTGAGGCGGCGGCAGAGTATGTAGATTGATACACAGCAAGGCTGCAGCAGCACTGTTCAAGATAGCAGCAGACACGGCAGGCACGGATTGATGGGATGAACCGCAAGCAGTCGCAGTTGCAAGCGCTGCTGCTGTCTGCTGTTGGTTAAGCTGTCAACCACGCGGTATGCACAGTACACTACTGCATGCATCACATGCTCTTGTTCATTTTATAGTTCTTGCGTTTGCTGCGTTGTCCTGCAGCGGCGGGACGTTGCTGTCGACCCTGATGTGGCGGAGCTGTGCTGGGATGAGTGCGAGTCGTCAAACTTCCAGGTGCGTGCAGCCACAGCTGCAACCTTTCATTGAGCAGCGGCAAACAAGGGCGCAGCAGCAGCAGCAAATTGCTGTGCACTAGCAGGGTGCATGCACCAGCTGTGCTCCAAGCAGTTGGATCAACAGCGTTAAACAGCAGCAGCAGCACGGGTCAGTCATGTGGTTTTGTGCATGCGGCTGGGCACGGCCTCTCTACTGTCTCAAGACCAATGCAGAGGCATCAGCACCTGACCGCCAACCCTGCATGCTGCTGCCGCAGATCCGCAGCCAGGACTACATGCGCAGCAAGCAGAAGCAGGCCAGCAGCAAGGCCATCTACCGGCTGGTGGGCATGGATTTGTTCAGCAGCGAGAGCAAGGCCTACCACGTGGCCAAGCAGTTTGCACTGCCAGCAACAGGTATGTGTGGTTTTGGGCTGTGCGCGTCATTTGGACTTCAGTCTATGCACATGAGTTTGTATCTGCACCTTGTGCAGAAGTGTGCCGAGAGTTGCGCTGCATGTGCGCGTGAGGCTGCTGGTGCCTGTTGCCGGTGATTCCTGATAGGAACAACAGCACAAGGATCTGCTGAATGTCATCTTTGATCTGCTGCTGCTGCCACTGCTGCTGCTGCTGCTGCCGCAGGGCCTCCTGTGATGTGCAAGCCTGTGTCTGGTGGCGGCCCGGATGTGGCGCTGCCTCCTCTGCTGATTATGAACGTGCAGCTGCCAGACTACCCAGCCGCATTCTGGGGCACAAATGACGGGCCTGGGCAGAGCATCGTGTACTACTTCCAGCTGCGGTGAGTGGGCGGGGCCAGGCAGCTGCATTATTGGTGTGCACCTGCGTGCACACCAGTGCCTGTAGTTTGCTGCGTATGCTTGGCCTTCTGGGGAGCAACGGACGAGCCTGGCCAGAGAATTGTGTACTGCTTCAGCTGGGGTGGGTGGGCAGCTGCGCAGTGACGGCCTTTGTACGTGCAGGCGTGCCTTGGCAGCGCTGTATGGCTGGGTAGGTGTGCAGGAGTCACTGGGGTTCTTGTGCCACAGGTTGTTATCAGCAGTGTGCTGCTGCTGCTGCTGCTGCTGCTTGCAGGGACAACTTTGACCCTGAGACATTTGAGATCAAGGCGGCGCTGGGGTGGCAGTGCAGGAGTCAATG
The DNA here is from genome assembly GCA_030272155.1 of Tetradesmus obliquus. NCBI lineage: Eukaryota > Viridiplantae > Chlorophyta > Chlorophyceae > Sphaeropleales > Scenedesmaceae > Tetradesmus > Tetradesmus obliquus. The sequence goes on from CP126205.1 coordinate 2,257,331, forward strand.
GGGTTCTTGTGCCACAGGTTATCAGCAGTGTGCTGCTGCTGCTGCTGCTGCTGCTGCTGCTGCTGCTGCTGCTGCTGCTTGCAGGGACGACTTTGACCCTGAGACTTTTGAAAACAAGGCGGCGCTGGGGCTGCTGCAGCGCTTTGTGACAAACGGCAGGGAGACGGACGGCTCACCTACACGCGACAGGCTCAAGATGATTGTCAGGTGGGCTGGGTAGCTGTGCTGCGCAAGTGCCGGAGTGATCAGAGAAGCAAGATTGAGCGCAAATCAGCAGCAGCCCAGCAATGCGCATATGGTGGTGGGATAGCTGCTGCTGCTGCTGCGATGCGAGCCATGACACTCGTCAGCAGAGGCGACAGTGCCACTACATGGGGCAGCTGTCGGGTCCATGCTACTCAGCTTTGCGTGCTGACTCTGCTGCCATCGGTGCTGCTCTTGAATCTCGGCAGGGTGGCCAACCTTGAGGAGTGGGCGCGCGTTGCTCCGCTGAACGGCACGGAGTACAAGCTGCTGCTAAACTACAATGAGAAGCCCGTGCTCACACGGCCGCAGCAGGTGCGCTGCATAGGCACTGTATTTGTCATGCTGGCACTGTCGTGCTGCCGCGCCAGCTTGCCGTTGGAGCGCCACAGCCTGTCTGTGTTGCTTTTGCAATGTAGGTGAAGCGGCCATGCATCATCGCTGCAGTGCACCACTCTACCTCCATAGTATGCCTGCAAGTTGTGTTGCCTGCATCTGATGTGGTGTATGTTCTGTACTATTTGCTGTCGGCATTGCGTCAATGGCAATTGGACACTGATGCCTTGTGGTGATATCGCAATGGTGCAGATGTTCTACGTGGGCCCCAAATACCTGGAGGTTGACGTGGACGTGCGCAGCTACCCGTGCAAAGCGCTGCTTGTTTTCCATTGTAACATGTCACATGTGTCACTGCCCGCAGATGTTTTACGTGGGCCCCAACTACCTGGAGGTGGACCTGGACGTGCACAATTACGCATTCCTGGCACGCAAGGCGCTGTGGGGCTACCACGACCGCATCCCAACGGTGGTCTGGGACAACGGCTTCGTGATACAGGTGGGGGAGTGGCGGCGTGGTTTGGTCCGTACTACAGCGTGCTGAGGATGACGATCCAGGCGCTGCGCTGCGCTGGCTGGCGGCGGCCGCACTGGCATACTTGGCGGCGGCTGGTGTTGCGGAGTCTGCAGCTGACGTTTGTCACGGCCTGTGTGCTAAATGGCGTTACAGAGCATGACGCGCGCGGCAAATGCCAGGCTGCTTCTGCGCCCAGTGCAAGATTATTGCGCCAGCAGCTGGGAGCAGCCGCAGGTTTGACTACTACTCATGCAGAGATTCAATAAACCGCACACATGCCTTGCTTCTGTGTTTGCATGTCCGCCGCACTGCAGCTCCTCCGCCAGCTGCTGGAGCAGCTGCTGGGCTTGGCCTCGTTCTTGACCTCTTGTGCCTGCAGCGATGTCACTCGGCTGCCTTGCTTTCCTGCCTGCCTGCTGCTGCTTGCTGCTGCAGGGCAACACTTCGGACGAGCTGCCGGAGCAGCTGCTGGGCTGCGGGCGCATCTACCGCTCCGACTTCCGGCGCTTCCCTGGCCTCAGCAGCACAGCAGCAGCAGCAGCAGCAGCAGGCAGCACCAGCGCCACACCGAGCAGGAGCAGCAGCGCATTGGCCTCACCTGCGGCCAATTCAGCAGCAGCGGCAGCTGTAGATAGAGCTGGCGCTGGCGGCGCTGCAGATGCTGCTGTGCTGGTGAACGGCAGCAGCAGTGCAGCAGCAGCAGCAGCAGCGGGGAGCTCGCGGGCAGTGGCGGCTAGCTCTGGCGATGAGTTTGCGGATGCGACAAGCGCAGTTTCTACTGCGAGCAGCAGCAGGCAGAGCGCGAGCAGCCAAGCGTCAGCAGCAACAGCAGCAGTTGCGCCGGGCAGGTAGCAGCGCGTGCGCTGATGCTGGCAGCAGGCCGCTTCTTGACGCTTCCTCGTGGTATTGCTGTGCCGACACAGGGGCACAGCTAGCGGTTGTCTGGGACCATGCACCATGGTTGGAACTTAGAATGCATGTTATGTTGTCATGGGTGCAGATCAAGGCCGGCTGTGCGGTGCCAGCTGCTTGCAGCGGCTTGCAGACTGAGGCTTTGCGTGATGTGCAGACAGAGCTGCCTGCAGCTGCCATGCTGTGTGGCAGAGCACGCCTCGTGCTGGCCATGCATGCTGGTCTTAAACTCAGCTGACTGTTGGCCTGATTGATCGACAGGTGTATTGGCTGGCGGCTATCAAGCTCTTGCATGGTGGTTGCAAGGCGCTGCTTGGCTGCGGCAGGTGCAACCCTAGTCTTGTCTAGCAGCGATGGGGTGTTGCAGCGGAAGCAAGCTAAGCAAGCTTGCGCCAGGAGCCGTGCATGCGTGTGTTTCTTTGTGCTTATGCGTGCCGCAGTGCAAGCAGTCAGCTGGTGGCTACCCAGCGTTGCTCACTATGTGGATGGTGCACCAGGCAAAGCAAGCGGGGCTGAGTTTTTTGGGCAGCAGGGGCCACGCTGCCATGCATACATTTGTACAGTAGGGACTAGGCATATAGACAGGCTGTGTTATGAATCTTGACAATTCACCCAAGTTTGTTGCTTGACTGTGTGTTTTACTTGAAGTTCAGCATGCGTGTGTGTGTGGAGCCATGGCCACGTGTGGGAGCGGTGGCTTCAGACGGTGATGATAAAAGTGCGTGCATCTTTCGTGATCTTTGATCTTTCACGGATGAGTGGATATCAGCCGCTGCTGTGACGCGGTGCTCTTTCCCAGGCAGGATCCCTCAGTGCTGCTTGCTGTTGCGCCGATGAACGCAATGTGTATTCACGTACGAGTTTGCTTGATTTATTCAGTGTTTGCGATGCATGGGACGTGCATGCCTAGCCTCTTTCACTGTCCTAGGTTTTGGAAGCACATGAATGTTTGAGGCTGCAAGGGTGGCACTGTGCGCCTGGCTTGACGCAGGCCATTTTCGGCTCATCTATTGCTGTTGGTTGCCCTGGCATCAACTGCAGTAACCTCTATTTCCTAACAAATCACTTGCAGAGGTGCAAGAATTGTTTTGCACTGTCCGACTGCCCGCCACTTTGCTGGAAGAAGCTGCGCCTGCAACTGCGAACTTGAGGGATGATGGACTTCGTTTCGACTGTGGTTAGTTAGACCTACAGATGGAGTATGGCATAACACCTGGGCACGTCGTCTCGTGCCTTTCAGTGGTTGACTAGAGTCAGCCAGTATAGTGCAGTACTGCAAATATAGGCTAGCTGAGCCACTGAGGCGGTTGACAGTGTCTGGCCACGATCATTTCACAACAGAACATTACATGTTTCACAGCCTGGGCCCACTGCCTCAGGCGCGGTGCGTAAGCCTAGACAGACTGAGGCACCCGTACGACCACAAATTTGTTTTAAAAGCTCTCACATCACTCCAAACTTCACACCAGGCTGTCGCAGCAGTTGACGCTGTAAGATCTGCCCTGTACCAGCGCTGCGTGTGGCCTACCCCCCCCCCCCCCCCCTTCCCCTCAACAAACGTCAAGACAGCAGCAAGCCCGTCTGCAAACAACATGGACGCATGCGCTGCCAGCGCCATGAGCGCACGCGCTGGGCCATGAGCGCACTCGCTGAACAGTCCCATATGCTTCTTGTCAAGCGGAATAAGGGTACACTGCCGAGAAAAGGACACAGCAGGTGCTGCACCGTCATAATTGTTTTTTGTGTTGAACCTGCTTATGACCAGGGACAACTGGCATACATAGCAGCGCCTCAGATATGTCAACAGCCAGCAGCTGCGCAATCCAAACTGGACTGCTACATACCATAGTGTAACATGCTCCGGCCGCAGTGGCAGGCATTGCATCATAGACCCAAAAATCAGATCCTGCATTGAGTCCGCGTGTCATGTGCACCCCCTCTTTGTTTTGAATGGCTCGTGACGGTCAAACACCCCACTGTGCAGCGCTGTTGGCATCAGGCCGCCACATCAGCAGCTTCAACCCCCAGACCAGAGGCTGTTTCAACTTCGCTAGGGGATAGCACATGTAACTAGATGCAATGTCACTGTATTGTGCTGTGGCCCATTGCCATGCTCGTACGTGCCGTCCAGAATCATAATGTCAACAATCAAGCCTTGCTGACTGAGTGTAGTGAAACCAAAAATATCGGTTCACAACATGTTGCTACTGTTAACACTAGCCAGGATAGTATGCTGTAGTACTCCATTTGATCCCAGGCTGCTGCCAGAGCAGATCGCCAAGCAGCTTATCAGCCACCGCAAAGCTGTTTTATTTGAACCCATCCCACGGTGCCACCTTGTTGTGCCCTGTGTATAAACTCAGGGACACACTTAACGCCATCAAATCAACAGTACCAGCGCAAGCATCTGCAACACGCACTGTGACAAACATGAAGCCTCGTAGCACTTACACACTGCAGGTGGAAAAGTCCTCATTAAAAAGCGCATTCGGTGGGTGCGGCACACACTTGCCGCCGCCAGTCCTGCCAATGTGCGGGCAATGCACCGCCGGGCGCAGCGGGACCAGCAGCGTATGCAGCGTGCGGCAGGTGAGGTTGTCCTGGTCTGCTGCATCCCAATCACCCACCGGCAGACTCCTCAGGAAGTCCACACATTCTGCCAGATCATTGTACTGCTCGTTGGGGCCAGTGCAAAATAAGGCTGCTGCTTGGCAAATGCCTTGGATCTGTGCTTCATACACGCCCTCAATGCTGCCGAGGGCTGCAGCTTGCAGGGCCGTGCTGTCTTCGATGACCAGACCCAGCCGGCGCAGGTCCCAGTCATACCTGCAGATCGAGGTGAGATAGAGGTTGCATTGAGTTATTGTCAGCCTGAGGCGCCTTAAATGACCCTTGTCCCAAATGCAGAATGGTAATCACACGGCAGCATACAGCGCTGCGCTGCGTGGACTTTATGTTGTGTTATAAGACTCTTATAATAAGAGCGATGCAGGTTGCTTAGGTACGGCACAGCTTGTGCTGCAATCACACAGTGTCTGCACCTCCTTATGTCATCAGGCAGCGATGCGACAACAACCAACAGCTATATCTGCACTGCTGGCCGCCAGCATCGCGTTACGTCACATACTCCTCTCAGCAAAGGAGCCTCAGCTACTCACGCGCAGATGCGTCCATCTTTGTTGAATGTGAACACGCCCATAGCTGAGATGTTGTAGGAGGCCCCAGGCAGTCCAGCCTGAAGCAGTGCCGGGCTATCCAGCCTGAAAATTGCCTCGAATGCAACCTGGCGCTTGCTGGCTTCACACACCATCTAGCGGAGGGTGACGGCTGCTACGCGGTTGGTTTGCGTGTCATTGAAGTCCAGCGGCCCAGCCAGCCTGCAATGCGGTGTGAAGGGCAGCAACATGTGGTGAACAGCACAGGCAGAAGCGTAGTCTACGCTTATAAAAATTACACCCTTTGAGGGACAAGAGTGCAGATGACAGACATACGGACTTGTTCCTAACGCCTAAACGCCAGCTCCACACGTAATGTTGAAGCAAGTGATGGGCTTTGTGAGTCAATGCAGACCTTCCAGCACAGCACTGCATGCTGCACAGTGCCAGTGGCAGCTCCTAGGCAGCTGCACGTGCACAGCATTATAGAAATCGGGATATTGAATAGCAACTGCGGCAGCACTCACCTGTAGAAGTATTCCAGAGCACCAAAGTTGGTCTGCAGCACGTCACAGCAGCAGTGGCCCAGTGTATGGTGCTTATTGGTGACCAGCAGAGTAACCTACTGAGCCTCAAGCGCCATGCTCAAGTATGAGGTGAGTGCAGCAACGTGGCTAGCATACCGCGCAGCAGTAGACCAGTGACCAGCAGCTCAACAGTTTGCACACATTGCTATGCAGTAGCTTCTTTCAGCCCAAAGCCATTGGCAAACTCGTCGTGCTTGCACGAATTTGGCAGCTATGTACCAGTACAAGTTGCTTTTAGCCGTATTGTCAGATGGCGGGTTTTGCAGTGCCGTTGCGTCACACGGCTCACCTTGAAGTTGCCCACAGGCACAATCCTGCCCCTGACATCCACACTGAACTCAGGAGGAGGGGTGCCACTCAGCGCGATGTTTGCGCTGTTGGGCCAGATGACCTTGTTCAGAGCAGAGTTCGTGGTTGACTGCAGCTGCTCACACGTTGGTGAGCGTTCACAATCCTTATCCTTGTCGTGTTTTGCAGGAGGGCCTCGGCCCTTGCCAGGCTTGCTTTTCTCTGGACCCCTTGTGGCGTCAGAGTGCTGCAGGCCTGAGATTGCCAGTGCAGCGATCGCAAGCAGGACCAGGATTTGCCTGAAGGTTGCCATGTTGTTGTAGCCGTGCCAAGTTGGGGCTCGAGCGCAGCAGACCTGCGGCGCAGCGACAGACGAAGCCCCGAAGCAGCGTCAGGCCTAAAGTTCAGAGTGAATTGTGCGCGAACATGAGCAAGATGCCAGTTAATTCAACTACTGCTTTAGATTTGCGCCTCGATAACCACGCCCTACAACGTCGGCCACTGCTGCTGCGCGCGCCAACAGCTGACCCAACCACTGCTGTGCAAAGAAGCATGATAAGAAACAGGCAACGTGCTATCAGCGCAGATCGTGAGTATCTGGATCACCTGCAGGTGACAGCGGTTCTTGATCTGCAGTCAAAGTCGCCGAGCTGATCAGCAATTGCCGATCATGATCGGCAATTGCCAGCAAGCTGCATTCACCTGATTTTGCGTACTGGCACCCTCAGACATGTACCTGATCTTACATCGACCGTCAAGGTTAGCGAATGTCATTCCTGCGTTCTGCCTCGGGAACTACAGCGGATCTTGAGTGTTGACCTCACATCTCATGCACATGCTGACTCAGCCTGTCAGCTCATGCTGACCTCCGATTGCACAGCACAACAGCTCGCAGCATTACCAACAACACCCAGGCTGCCGATGCAGGGCACATGAGTACAGTACGATATCTTGCCATCCTTAAATATTCAGCCAGCGCGGCGCTACTGCAGGTGTTCAGAACACTAGCACACACGTTGGCAAATACGCACATACGCTAATTCATGAATCGATCAGCTTCACGCACTAGCACACTTCTTCTCACGGCTGCTGCATGACTGCCAGCCCGCACCAAGCCGCCACAGCAGCCAGCACCAGCTGCCACCAGAGCCCCATTCCAGCAGCCCTACCAGCCGCATTCAAATTCGGCGAAATACTTCCGCGCCCGTTCTCCATGCCTGCTGCCTTACACTGCTCCCAGCTGATCCCATTACTGGCTAGGCCAGCCATCATGCCAGTGAACCCTGCATTCCAATCCAGCGCAACCTCGGACGCCTCATAGTTCCAGCGCGTGTCTGTGAACACGTCGTCCTTTGTGGGGCCGCCCACAAGCGCGCCGTAGATCGTGTTGGGGTTGCAGCCCGTGTTGAAGTAGGCGGAGCAGTCGCAGGGCTGCTCTGGGGTGGCCAGGCAGGATGCTGCGCGGTGGTGGGGGCGGCAGGGAGGGCTGTTGCCGATGCCAACCTAGTGCAGTGCAAAAGGCAGGCAGGCGGGCAAGCAGGCAGGCATTGTGCGTTGGATGGAACCAGCATGGTCCAGACGTGTTCATTGCTAGGGGCCAGCAAGGCAGCAAGGCAGCAAGGCTATACCCAAGCATACGACCTGGTCCTGCATGCAGTGGGCTACTATTACCAACACGACAAATGCTGCAGTCACCTTGAGACAAGGCACGCCTAGATGCAGCCCCTAGCAGTGTGCCCATTGCTTTTTCCAGCGCAGAATCACCACACAGCGCACCGCCATCTAGGTGCACTAGCCGCTCACCATGTAGCTCTGCCCTGTCTCTCCCAGCATGATGTATAGTGCATGCACTCTGTGCAGTGTTGCTGCAGCACCTAAACCCGAATGCCTCACAGTGGCCCACAAGTCAACCTGCACTCATCTCGTAGCCCTGGCCTGTCTCCCCCAGCATAAGCCACGCCTGCTTGCAATAAGGTGATGTAACAGCGTTGTGTGCATTGCTGCTGTAACGCTGAATGCATTCACATCTAGGTTTCAAACCATCACTCACCACGTAGCCCTGCCCTGCCTCTCCCAGCATGAGCCGCGCCTGCTTGCGCGCGAAGCAGGTGTACACGGTGGCGCGCCTGCTCTGCTCCGGATACAGCTTGCCGTGCAGCAGGCCCATGAAGGCCTGATTAGCAACGTAGCGCAGGTTGCCCCAGCTGTCAATCCAAGCCAAACCCTGCAGCACAGCAATTCAAGAGGGCAGTTTGAAAGTAAATTTGTCAGGTGACAGCCTGCCGTGCAGCAGGCCCATGAAGGCGTGGTTGGCCACGTAGTGCAGGTTGCCCCAGCTGTCAATCCAGGCCAGGCCCTGCGGCGCAGCAGTTTGAAATAGCGGTTCAACAGTTGTCAGGTGACAGCTTGCCGTGCAGCAGGCCCATGAAGGCCTGGTTGGCCACGTAGCGCAGGTTGCCCCAGCTGTCGATCCAGGCCAGGCCCTGCAGCGCATACACATAGCACAGTAAATCGGTGTTGTCTATCAGGTGTCAACACGGAAGAGTTACTGATAACAACACAGTGATAGCAGGCACTATCTTGACAACGTTGTTTGCTGGCTGGGTTTCACAGCAGGTAGCAGAGGATGTCACGCAGTCCCTACACGCATGCAAGCGTGCAGGCTCCTGCTGCTGCCTACCTAGGGCGTGTACGTGATGTTGCTCTGTGCGTTGAGCCACAGCGCCATCACGTCCCGATGGGCCTGCTGTATACATGCCCGTAGCCAAACTCTGCTGCTGCAGCAAACACCTACCTTCTGCTGTATCATTTATCCAAAGCATATTCTGCTGCTGCTGCAACACCTACCTTTGGCGTGTACGTGATGTTGCTCTGTGCATTCAGCCACAGCGCCATTACGTCCCGGATGGGCCTGCTGTACTCCTCCTTGCGTGAGGGGTCCAGCTTGGCCAGCAAATAGCCAGTAGGCTGCACCATGTTGTTGTAGTCAAACCTGCAGCAGCAGCAGCAGCAGCAGCAGCAGCAGCAGCAGCAGCAGCAGCAGCAGCAGCATTGACCGCAGATATCAAAATGTTAAGCTTTGCCAGCAGGTAGCCAGTAGGCTGCACCATGTTGTTATAGTCGAACCTGCAGCAGCAGCAGCAGCAGCAGTGTTTAACCGCAGTGGTTGGCGCAAAACACAATGCACGATCAACCTGGTGGTGTAACGACGCACCTGCGGCCTTTGCCTCCTCCCTCCACTTGCCAGTGCTGGTCATATTAGAACTTGGCCTCCCTTGTATACCGCAAGCACACCACACACAACATTGCTGTACACCAAACTTCCACCCCAAAGGCCACTATCTACATATGGCTGGTCAGTGCACAAGCCTTACACGCACCTGCGACCTTCACCACCGCCCTCCACCTGCCAGTGCTGGTCATCATAGATCTTGGCCTCCCGCAGCTGCTCAGGGTCCTGCGTGGCTTGATCCGTACACCGCAACACATAATTAAACTTACGGTGTAACCACACACCTGCGGCCTTCACCACCGCCCTCCACCTGCCAGTGCTGGTCATAATAGAACTTGGCCTCCCTTGTATACCGCAAGCACACCACACACAACATTGCTGTACACCAAACATCCACCCCAAAGGCCACTGTTCACATACGGCTGGACAGTGCACAAGCCAATCACCCACCTGCGGCCCTCTCCCCCGCCCTCCACCTGCCAGTGCTGGTCATAGTAGACTTGGCCTCCCCCAGCTGCTCAGGGTCCTGCGTGCGCAGCGCCAGCCAGGTGGCCACTATCGCCATAAGGGTCTACAGCACACAAGCCACACACCCACCTGCGGCCCTCTCCACCGCCCTCCACCTGCCAATGCTGGTCATAATAAATATGGCATCCGCAGCTGCTGCGCGTGCCAGCCCCAGCCACCCAGCCAACCTCCATAATGTCTGAAATGCAGTGCTGCTCACCTGCGGCCCTCGCCTCCGCCCTCCACCTGCCAGTGCTGGTCGTAATAGAACTTGGCCTCACGCAGCTGCTCAGGGTCCTGCATGCGCAGCGCCAGCCAGGTGGCTGCCCAGGCGAGGTCGTCGATGTAGGAGTATGAGGTGTAGTAGCCGCGCACCTCCGGTATGCTGCTAGAATACAGTCCAGAGGATTCAGTGGCCTACATAAAGAACGGGCGCAGCAGCAGCAGCAGAAGCAGCAGGTTGTCAATGTAGGAGTATGAGGTGTAGTAGCCGCGCACCTCGGGGATGCTGCTGGAGTAGAGCCCAGAGGATTCAGTGGCCTACACAAAGAACAGGCGCAGCAGCAGCAGCAGCAGGTTGTCAATGTAGGAGTATGAGGTGTAGTAGCCGCGCACCTGCGGTATGCTGCTGGAATACAGCCCAGAGGATTCAGTGGCCTACAGCAGCAGCAGCAGCAGCAGCAGCAGCAGCAGCAGCAGCAGGTTGTCAATGTAGGAGTATGAGGTGTAGTAGCCGCGCACCTCCGGTATGCTGCTGGATTACAGCCCAGAGGATTCAGTGGCCTACAGCAGCAGCAGCAGCAGCAGGTTGTCAATGGAGGAGTATGAGGTGTGGTAGCCGCGCACCTGCGGGATGCTGCTGGAATACAGCCCAGAGGATTCAGTGGCCTACAGCAGCAGCAGCAGCAGCAGCAGGTTGTCAATGTAGGAGTATGAGGTGTAGTAGCCGCGCACCTGCGGTATGCTGCTGGAATACAGCCCAGAGGATTCAGTGGCCTACAGCAGCAGCAGCAGCAGCAGCAGGTTGTCAATGGAGGAGTATGAGGTGTGGTAGCCGCGCACCTGCGGGATGCTGCTGGAGTACAGCCCAGAGGATTCGGTGGCCTGCACAAAGAACAGGCGCAGCAGCAGCAGCAGAAGCAGCAGAAGCAGGTTGTCCACGTGGGAGTAATAAAACAGACACCAACTTCACCTGCAGGTACAGGCTCTGCGCGGTGTCCAGCAGCTCTTGGGAGTACCCAGGGTCCCTCTCCTGGAACACCACAGACACAGCCGCCAGCGCTGCAGCACCCATCGCCAGCAGGTCAGCTCCCTTCTGGGGTGACACCAGCGCGCGCACTTGCGCAGGGCCGGTCAAGTCCTCAGGCCTGCCCCAGTACAGGTGGCTCTCCCGCACAGTGGCACCTGTGCAACAAACCATGTGTCCAGGAGCGATAGGCAATGTCAGTTGGCAAAACACTGCTTTGAAGATGCATGAGCCTCAAGTGTGTGCAGCAGGGCCGGTCAAGTCCTCAGGCCGGCCCCAGTACAGGTGGCTCTCCCGCACAGTGGCACCTGTACGTCGTGTCGTGTGTCAACGGTTCAGGGCAGATGAGGGAGCGTGAATGGCTGCATGCAGCAGGCTGGGCGGCCAGCGAAAGTCACGGAAGCAGTCGAGCAGGCCCAGCCATTACCTCACGTAGTCAATGAGTGCACCATGTGCATGTTTCCAGTGCACTACAGGGGTGCCAGCCAACATAGCACCCTGGCCGCCCACCAGGCAACACACCAAGCCATTTGTTATCAACCAAGCGACCAACAAGCAGCAGGTATATGCGCCCCTACCTGGCTTCCATGTGACAGCCACAAACGCGCCCGGCGCGTATCGAGCAGTATTCAGCCGGTCCGCGCCCCACTTAAGCGTAGCAAGCATGGCATCCACCTGGCCCGCAGCTGTGTACGCATCCTTGAACTCTAGGCAGCTCTACTCTAGGGCCAATTGCGCTGTTGCGGTGGCTGAAGTCAGCCCTTGTTGGTGATCCTTGTTCTCTACAAAGCTCTACTCGTTACTGACAACCAGTGCAAGTACTGCTTGCACCCACCTGGCTTCCATGTGACAGCCACAAATGCGTCTGGTGCGTAGCGAGCAGCATTCAGCCAGTCCGCGCCCCACTTAAGCGTAGCGAGCATGGCATCCACCTGGCCCGCTGCTGCATACGCATCCTTGAACTCCAGAAAGCTCAGCGCCAGCGTTGACACTGTGAAAGCTGCAGGGAAGGTGAAGCGGGTGAGGTCGCCAGCATCATACCTGCACATGCAGCAGCCAGAAATGGCAGGAGTTGCTGTTTGATTGCCTGCGAGAGGTTCAGGGTTTGTGTTCATGCTGTGAAAGCTGCGGGGAAGGTGAAGCATGTCAGGTGGCCAGCATCATACCTGCACAAGCAGCAAAAAAGTGTGGCATGAGCTGCTGTTGGCCATGCATAATTTGGGGGTCAACAAAGAACCTTCAGCTGATCATCATCTGCTGATGCTCAAACCAACCCCGCCACGCACCATCATTACCATCTGCTGATGCTCAAACCAACCCCGCCACGCACCATCATCACCATCTGCTGATGCTCAAACCAACCCCGCCACGCACCATCATCACCATCTGCTGATGCTCAAACCAACCCCGCCACGCACCATCATCACCATCTGCTGATGCTCAAACCAACCCCGCCACGCACCATCCTCCCACGATGCTTGCGCCATTAGGCGCCTTGTCCTGCAAGCCAGCGTTGCCTCTCCAGGGGATGCGGTTTCCTGCAGGCAGCTTGCCGCTGCGCTGCGCCTCATAGAACATGATTGATGCCCCCAGGACGCAGCCATAGTCAAAGTCGCCGCCTGCTGCAAGCCGTGTGCACATCTTTTCTGCTGCTGCACCTGCAGGAAAATGGAAGCCAAGCGACGTGTAGTCAGCGTCGAGCTGAGCTCGTGGGATGCACAGCTGCGCAAGTTGCATTGAGTGCATGCATCTGATGTTGGGCAAGCCTGTGTTAGTGGCATGTGCAGCTGCTGGGCAAGCAGGGTTGAAGTCAGCTGCTATGCTACCCCTACCGTGCTGCTGCCGCACACCCAGTCCTGCAGAGTTTGACTGGGCATGTCCCCTGCATACCCGATGTGTGACTGCTGGAGCACGTAGGATTGCAGCTGCTTCAGCACCAACCTGCGCTCTCAGAGGCGGTTGTCAGTGCTGCTGGCTGTGTGCCGCCACACGACCAGCACACATTGCCACTGGCTTCCAGGCCAGTGCACTTGAGTGATGCCGGGCAACAGCCGCCAGCCCAAATTTCGTTGTCGCAGCTGCCGAACTGTGTGCAGTTGCCTGTGGGGTTGGTCATGTTACCGCCACACTGCTGCCCAGCTGCAAAGACAGCAGCACAGCTGCCGGCTGGCACCTGCCGCATCGTAGGTATGGCTTGTACTGTTGGGAAGGCTGCGGGTAGTGCAGATGCGCCTGGCTGCGCTGCTACTGCTGCTGTCATGGGCTGCAGTGCTGTGCCTGTGGGCAGAAAAGCAACACCTGCACGCCAACATCAGCACAGCGTTACCACTCACCCAGTCAACCAGCAGACATCACCTACAGCACTAAGTTGCTGCAGAGGTAACGTAAAATCATAGCTGTAACTTGAGCACATTGCAGAAGACTGGGTGGGTTACATGCCAGGCAGGGAACTGGTGACAACATGCCAGACAGCACGACAGCCGTGTAGCCTCCCTTCTCAACCTTCACATACAGCATACATTACGACTGCACATATAGTTTGTGAGCCTGGTGCTCCACCTACCCTGGCCATGTGCAACTACTGCCAGCAGCAGCACCAGCTGGCAGCACTGCCAGCTAGTGACAAGCAGCTGGGCCCTGCTGCGCATAGCTAAGCCCGGAAGTTGGATTCCTGCTGCACGCGTGCGTCTCTTGGCGACGAAGAACGGACAGCTGGTGGGTGTAACCAGGGTAGCTACTACCACACAGGAGCTGTATGTTGCTTCCACAATGCAACTGTCCAGCCAGCTTAGGAAACTGAAGTTTGGCAGCCACTACACAGTAAACCTACGGCAAGATGAACGCCAGTCATTCTGCACGGCAGTGCAGTAACGTGTTACTGCACACAAACCTCGCTGACAGCTCGTTGCCATCTTCCCTTTTTGCTGCGTTCTACTCGCGCTGAAGATTGAATCGTGTCTTTTTTTAAAATAATACTGACGTTGTTGGAGGTGCAAGCGATCAGCCCTACGCATCGGCCAGCATCACAACACAGTTCAGCAGCAGTGTTGCACAACACCTACGTCCGCACACGCCAGGTTGTACAGCTGCAGAGCAAACCTTGCAAACCAGGCTGTTGATTCGTTCGATACCACGGCCATGTCATCAGAAGGAGCAGGAGGCCGCCTGCAAGGGGCCCCGCTCAGCATCAAGACAAATGCTTTCCATGCACCCAAGCTCAAGAGGGATGTGATGGCATCAAAGCTGCACACAAAACAGCCAGCTGACAGGCCTGGTAGTGGCAGCCAGCGTCAAGCAGCAATCAAGGAGGCAGAGCTCGAAAACATGCAGACAGGCACTTATGAAGCAGCAGGCTCTTCTCCAGCAGCTGTGCCTGCTACTTCGCCAGCGTCAGACAGAAGCAGCAAGCCAGTTCCTGCAACCAGGCTAACCACAGCAAAGAAAGGCAAGCGCGCCAAGCCTCGCACACGCAATAGCGAGGTGACAGTGTACTACGACGCAGTTCAGTCGCCAGAAGATGCAGTTGCCAAGCCACAGCAGCAGCACAAGCAGAAGCAGCAACGCGGCGGGCGAGCGGCTGCTGCCGCTGCCGCTGCTGTGATTGCTGCTGTGGCAGCAAGTGAGGAAGGCACAGACACTGCTGCAGCAGCTGCAGGCGCTGATGAAATCACAGCAGCAGCATGGACGGCAGAGGAGGATGATCTGTTCCCTACGCAGCCAGAACCAACGGATGCAGACTATGGGGACCAGGAGCAGCTGCTGCTGCCACTGCCAGATCAGCATAACAGCGGCAGCACGAAAGTAGCAGCAGGTGGCTCAAAGCGCGTCATGCGCAGCAGTAGCTCAGACGCCCTGGAGGAAGCCACAGCTGCAGCTGGCCGCAGCAGTAGGCACAGGAACAGGGCGGAGCCTGAAGATGCTGCTGCTGCAGCTGCTGCCAACTCTCCTGCAACAGATGACGACGCAGATGTAGCAGCAGTTCCTGCAAGTGCAGCGCAGGGCAGTCAGCCAGGTCGGCTGCGTGATGGAGCAGAGATATTCAAATGCATGCAGGCACTGGCAGAGGACGCTGCAGAGCTGCTGCCGCAGGAGCAGGAGCAGAAGAAGCGCGGCAGGGGCAGGGCCAAGAAGGACCTGAGGCTTGTTGATGCGCTGCACCAGTGCTGGCAGGGCAAGGTGTGCCTGTAAACTTCTTTGGCTCTTGACTGTGGTTTGGGACTTCTGCATCAGAGTTGTGTGCCCTGGACTGCAGGCTGTTATGGCAACCGAGCGCTGATGCTGTGTTCACTTGCTGATCCTCATGGCCTCTCTGTTTGCTGGGGTTCCCGCTGTGCCGCTGCACAACTGCCTTCTCAAAGATCGAATGCTCTTACCACTGTGGCTGTGGTGCCTTGCTGCTGCTGCAGAGCTACTACGAGCGCTTGCAGGAGATCACAAGGCAAGAGGCAGAGGAGCTTGAGAAGGCAGAGGCAGCAGCAGCACAGGGGCCCCAGTACAGGCCCTCGCAGCTGCTGTCAAACACATCAGGCAGGACAGCACAGGATGCGACCGCAGCACCGAGCAGCAGCCAGCTGGCCAGCGATGCAGCAGCAGCAGCAGTGGAAGCAGCAGGGGAGAGCCAGCAGGATGCTGCAATGGGCGGAAGCCAGGGTGCCCGCAAGCGCAGGACAGCGCACCAGAGCACACAGCCAGGAGGAGCAGAGGAGGCAGCAGAAGCAGCAGCAGCTGCAAGTGGCGCAGCAGGCATGCCAAACAAGCGCCGCGCGACAGCTGCGGGAGCGCGCGCAGCAGCCGGCAGTGCAGCAGCAGCTGCAGCTGCTGGCGCAGCCGGCAACAGGCGCCGCACGCTTGCGCCTGCAGCAGCAGCAGCAGCAGGCAAGAGCCCAGCAATTGGCGTTGGCAGGCCTGGCAGTAGCCGTGCAACTGGTGCTGGCTTGACATGGGAAGCAACTCCAGCAGCGCCCGGCAGCAGCATTGCTGACAGGCCGCCATGGAGTGTGGGCGGAGCTGCTGCTGGTGCAGCTGCAGGAGTGTTGGGCAGTTGTGGCGGCGCTGCTGCTGGAGCTGCAATTGGCGGCGCGGGTGCTGGCGCGGGCGCTGCTGCTGCTGCCGCTGCAAAGGGCGCTGACAAAGCTGCGCTGCAGAAGCTGCAGGCTGCTTTTGATGCAAAGATGGAGGAGCTGGCAGCTGCAAAGGATCAGCTCAAGGAGTCCCAGGTGGGCTGCTGATGTTTTCTAACGATGTGCTGCTGTGCATCGTGGGAATTGTCTTGCACTGGGGGTGAGCACTGCGGTCCTCGACAGCCACAATGGCACTGTTGAGAGCCCTGCGCGATTGCAATATGGTAGCAGGCAGGGCGGCTTGGTCCAACGGCGTCAAGCCTGCTCCACAGCTGCCTCATGTTGCTGTCATCCGCCGACTGATGACGATTGCTGCGCACAGCTGCTGCAAAGTTTGCGTCCATGTTGCGCGTGGAGCAGCACGCCCACTACCAGTGCACAACAGCAGGGCCTCTCTGCATGCCATTGTGTACAGCACACTGACGATGCTGGCTTGAAATCGACTGTTGGTGCTGCAGGAGCTGGTGTCCAAGCTGCGTGCGGGGCAGCGCTCGCACCCCAAGGCGCTGCAACCGGGAGAAGCAGCAGCAGGCGCTGGAGCTCAAACCATGTCGGCCTGCCCACCTCTGCTGCTGCTGCCGCTGCTGCTGTTGCAGGAGCTGGTCTCCAAGCTGCGCGCAGAGCAGCGCTCACACCCCAAGGCGCTGCAGCAGCCCCTCTCCGCATTGCTTTGCATTTCTTTTCTGCTGACTAACGGTGCTGGCCGGCGGCCCTGTCTTGTTGCTGCAGGAGCTGGTGTCCAAGCTGCGCGCGGAGCAGCGCTCGCACCCCAAGGCGCTGCAGCAGGCGGAGAAGCAGCGGCAGGCGCTGGAGCGAAAACTGGAGGCCAGTGAGAAGAAGCAGGCGGGGCTTGAGCGGGACGCAGAGGGCTTGCAGGAGCGTCTGGGCAAGCAGGAGGCGGAAAAGGCGGCGCTGCAGGAGCAGGTGAGATGCACAGCGGATGCGGAGATGCAGGGATGAGGCAATGCAATCGTGATAGGCCATTTTTTTCTTATGACAGAACCGAGAACCGTGCTCCATCTGACGCTTGTCCTGCTGCGATGCCGCAGCTGTCCAAGTCTGAGAAAGAGGCGAAAGCGCTGCGGCTGCAGCTGAGGCCTGTGGCAGGTGGACAAGATATGCCTTCTTTTGCTAGCCATTGATGACTATGCCATCTGCCTGTTGTGTTTGCTGCCATGCCGCAGCTGTCCAAGTCTGAGAAGGAGGCGAAAGCGCTGCGGCTGAAGCTGAAGCAAGCCAATGGCAGGCTGGACAAGATGCAAGCTGCTGCCGCAAAGATGCAGGAGATGGCGGCAGGCATGGTGGCAGACGCACAGGCAGGCATGGCACTGGATTGAGCAGCAGCTGTGCTGAAGTGCATGAGGCCTAGCAGGTGCTGCGCACACAGGCAGGCGGCAGCCGCTAAGGTGCGGGGGGTGGCGGCGGGCATGGTGGCAGACGCACAGGCAGGCATGGCACTGGACTAAGCAGCAGCTGCGCCGAAGGGCATGAGGCCTAGCAGGTGCTGCGCACACAAGCAGGCGGCTGCCAAGGTGCAGGAGACGGCGGCAGGCATGGTGGCAGATGCACAGGCAGCCATGGCTATTGATTGAGCGCTGGTCTAACAGAGTGCAACACACGAGCAAGCCTGGCTGCGGCCCAGCACTTGACTGGCGTGTCACAAGCAGGCTTGCTGGTTTGGGGTGTGGCGGCAGACGCGCAGGCAGGCGTGGCACTGAATTGAGCAGCAGCTGTTCTGGGTTGCATGCGGCCTAGCAGCTGCCGCGCACGCAAGCAGGCGGCGGCCAAGGTGCAGGAGATGGCAGCAGGCACGGTGGCGGATGCACAGGCAGGCATGGCACTGGACTGAACGGCAGCTGCGCTGAATGTCATGCGGCGCAGCAGCTGAGTAGTCAAGCAGGCGGCAGCCGCAAAGGTGCGGGAGATGGCGCCAGGCATGGTGGCGGATAAACTGAGCAGCAGCTGCCAAATCAGCAAGCCTGGCTGCGGCCCGGCACTTGTATGGCGGCTTACAAGCAGGCTCGGTGTTCACGAGCATGGTGGCAATTGCACAGGAGAGCACTGCGATGGGCTGAGCAGCAGCTCATGCATGCCTTTGGCGAAGGCAGAGGTGCAGGAGGTGGCGGCAGGCATGGTGGCAGATGCGCAGGCAGGCATGGCACTGGATTGAGCAGCAGCTGCCAAACCAGCAAGCCTGGCTGTGCCCTGACGCTTGTATGGTGATTCAAAAGCAGGCTGTTTCGGGTGTAGTGGCTGATGTGCAGGCAGGCATGGCATTGGATTGAGCAGCAGCTGCCGGGCCAGCAAGCCTGGCTGCGGTGAGGGCAGAGCTGAGCATTCACAGGGATTTGCACACAGCAGGCCTTCTGCACGCGCAGGCCAGGCAACTTGTCAGCGCAGTTGCATATGCAATTGCTCTGGCTGCGCAGAAGCATCTCTAGAAGGGACACAGCACTGCAGCACTACATGCACGCACATGTGGGTCTTTTGTGCATTGTGCAACTGGTTTCCAGGCTCTTCACAGCCGCAACTGTTTTCAGCAGTGATACCACTGCTGTCATTGTGGCTTGTGATGTCGTATCATGAGTGTGTCTTGCATTGCCACAACAAATCCAGCATCAGGAAGGGCGAGGGGTGCATACAAAGGGTGTCTGAAGGCAGCTGTGTGTGGCGATAGCACCATGGCGACAGCAGGCTAGCCCTTGCTTCTGCATTGCAGCACCCACATTGAGTGAAGCCTAGTACTGCATCACACGTGCATCATTTCTAGCTCACTCCACGAGTGTGGGCCACAGGCTTGTGCTGGTACGGCTACTCTGCATTTGCGTTGCTTTGATTACAGGTGAGCACGCCCCTCTAAGTGTTTGGCCGTTGTTGTACAGGCAGTTTGAGCTGGCAATTCGAACTGAAGAGACACTGACTTATCTTTCGATGCACTTGGTGACAAGTTACAGCAGAAGGCTGTCCCCGTGCCCCAGAAGATGCGTCGCTTGCACATCAGCAACTCAAGTACTATTTATAGGTGCTACCTACGGCAGGGTAGCACAATGCTTGCCGCCGATCCCTGCTGGAGAATTGTTTAATGTACCAACTGACAACCTTCATACACCAGCTGCAGCGGTGTGCAGCCCCTCCCCCCAAAAATGGTGGCAGCTGATAGCTACCAAACTGCAGCTCTGTCTGACAACAATACAACTTCCAGACTGCAAGGCACCTATACAACGTGTCAGCAACTGTAGTTGATAGGAGCATGGAAGTACAGTAACTTACTGTTGAACCGATACGGTTCAACAGTAAGTTACTGTACTTCCATGCTCCTATCAACTAGGAAAACAGCATCCTGCAACCAAACTGCATTACAATACAACTTGCACATGATCATACACTGCCGCACATCTCCGAGACTGGGAGGAGGCTCCAAGACTGTTTCTGCTGCCGCCGATCATGGCTGCAGCATCAGGCTCTGATGGCCCAAGGCTTGGTTAGCAGCTGAGCACGCTGTCCTTGATCGCTTCAGCCATGTAGCGGGCGCGGGCGCCTGACAGGCCAGCCATGCTGATCCTGCAGAGACAGGGCGGCAGCGCACATCGGTCCAGCATTCGCTTGGTGGGATACTGAAGCAATGCAGGCATCAGCGTTTGTGTGCATGTGGCTGGTGCTGGTGCAGGGCACGTGACTTGCCCATGCCAGGCTGTGTCCAATCAGTCGCTAAAAGTGACAGCAGCGAGTCACCTGCCATTTCTAATCACATTGCATTGAGCTGGCACTGACTGCAAAGTTGATCACATTGGCGAGTCTGAAGACATCCAAATCAATGCCTCACCTGCCGTCCATGGTCATGTACACGTGCCACTTGTTGGTCATGTTCTGGCACTGCGCCTTGGTGAGCCCTGTGTAGCTGAACATGCCGATCTGAGCAGTGATGTGGTCCCAGTTGCCGGGGCAGCGCACCTGCATCGACGCAAAACAACAGCAGCAGCAGCGGCGGCAGCAGCAGCAGCAGTGTTGGTGAGCCCAGTGTAGCTGAACATGCCGATCTGAGCAGTGATGTGGTCCCAGTTGCCGGGGCAGCGCACCTGCATAGACGCAAAACAACAGCAGCAGCAGCGGCGGCAGCGCGATCGAGGCATGTAGCTGAGCATGTCAACCTAGGCATCAACTATACGTTTGCTCCCAATTGCTCGGGCAGCGCACCTGAACAAGCGCAAACAAGCAGCAGCAAACGAACTATGACAGGGAACTTATGTAACACAGCTGCACCTAGTCCATCAAAGGACATGACACGGCGGACTTAACATGCTGTTCAGTCGCCTCAAGGCTACCCACCTCAATCAGAGCCTGCTTCAGTGCGGTGCGCATGGCCTGGATGCGCCGCGACATGCCAGCCAGCTCCTGCCTCCACAGCCCAAACAGCTGCGGGTCGCTCAGCACCTTGACCACAATTGCAGCACCATGAATGGGTGGGCTGCTGTACATGGGGCGCACCACTGCACACAGCTGTGAGTGCACGCGCTTGGCGGCGTCAGCGCTGCAAAGAAGCAAGGTAAGAAGGAGTGCATATGGCAGCAGCATGAGAGCAGCAGCAGCAGCACCGTGCGTCAGTGCACATGCCAGCGTCAGCGCGCATGGCTGGGTGGGTCTGAGGGCTACTGCAGCTGCGATTTAGGCTAGCAGGTTCCATGCAGCAGCAGCAGCAGCAGCAGCAGCAGCAGGAGCAGCAGCAGCAGCAGCAGCAGCAGCGCCTCACCATTGTGACACCACGCTGATGGCCCCCACCCGCTCCGGAATCAGACCAGTTTCTGACGGCTCAGCTACTTTACTCCTCTCTCAACTAGTAGACGCGCGCGCTCAGAGCTCTGCTCTGAGCTCACCCGACATTGTCTTACTACACAATGCCTTCTGGAGTAAGACGTAGTATGTGTGTGTGGCATGACCAGCAGTTGAGACCAAAAGAGTCTGTAACGGTACAAGCAACAAATAACTGGCTCACCAGTGCGACACCGCGCTGATTGCTCCCACGCGCTCCCCGTACAGGCCCATGTTCTTGGCAGGCAGCTACACCAATGCTCTTTCAAGTGACAAACAAGTGCCGCAATCAGCACTTGCGGCCATACTGCAACAAATAAAATAAGAAGGAAGCTACACCATTGCTCTGTCAAGTGACAGACGAGTGCCACAATCAGCAATTGCCGCCATTCTGCAACACCTTAAAAAAGAAAGACAAGGCTCACCAGTGCGGCACCACGCTGATAGCTCCCACGCGCTCCCCGTACGGGCCCATGTTCTTTGCAGGCAGCTGCACCATTGCTCTGTCAAGTGACAAACGAGTGCCACGATAATCAGCAGTTGCGACAATTCTGCAACAACGGTTGAGGCCATTCTGCAACAAAATAAGAAGGCAAAAAAAATAAGAAAGCAAACGAAGGCTCACCAGTGAGACACCACGCTGATTGCTCCCACGCGCTCCCCGTACAGCCCCATGTTCTTGGCGTAGCTCTGCGCCAGCAGCAGCTCCAGCCCCGCAGATGTGAACATGCGCAGCGCAGCAGCGTCCTTGTCCAGGTCACCAGAGGCAAAACCCTGCATAAAAAATGGTCACATAGTTTAAACACATAGTACAGACGCATTTGATGAAAAGGCGTGCAGCAGCTCCAACCCCGCAGATGTGAACATGCGCAGCGCAGCAGCGTCCTTGTCCAGGTCACCAGAGGCAAAACCCTGCATAAAAAATGGTCACATAGTCTAAACACATAGTACAGACGCATTTGATGAAAAGGCGTGCAGCAGCTCCAGCCCGGCAGTTGTGGACATGCGCAGCGCAGCAGCGTCCTTGTCCAGGTCGCCAGACGCAAAGCCCTGCGGTCACAGCACAATTTCCAACATATCAAGCACAGCTTGAGGTTAGGCAAGGCCCTGTGGTCGTAACACAGGGTAACTCAGGGTAAAAGCATATGGCGCGGTGACGATGACGTACATAGCTAATTTTGAAGATGGCAATGTTATGCAGCTGGTAGGTGCTATTCCATACATGTAGCAGCCGCCGCTCTTTGTACACGCTCAAGATGCTGTGACACTCCACATGACGAACGCATAACACAACGACAACCGTAATAACAAATTGACAAATAAGATAACTCTTCACCGCACCTGGTAGGCGCTGTCAAAGAAGGGCAGCAGCCGCTGCTCCTGCACTACCCTCAAGATGCCCTGCCACTCACACAGACACACCACAACACAGATGACAACAGTAGTAACACATTGACACATAACAAAAACGCTTGACGCACCTGGTAGGCGCTGTCAAAGAAAGGCAGCAACCGCTGCTCCTGCACCACCCGCAGGATGCCCTGCCACTCATACAGACACACCATAACACAGATGACAACAGTAGTAACACATTGACACATAACTAAAACACTTGACGCACCTGGTAGGCGCTGTCAAAGAAGGGCAGCAGCCGCCGCTGCTGCACCACCCGCAGGATGCCCTGCCACTGCTCAGGGGTGGGGTCCACGCCAGTGGGGTTGTGTGCACAGGCATGCAGCACCACCACAGCACCCTCAGGAGCAGCACCCAGGTCGGAAAGCAGGCCCTGTGCGTGCAGCAGCAGGGCGGCGGCGGCAGCAACAGCAGCAGCAGCAGCAGCAGGCCATCAGGCGACATACGTCCTCAATTGGTACAGGCCCATGCAGCACCGCCACAGCGCCCTCTGAGCAGCGCGCAGGTCTGACAGCAGACCCTGCGCGGGCAGCACCAGCACCAGCAGCAGGCAGTTGATTTACTGAATGTCATGTCATTGGTTTGATGCAAGGCATGCAGCACCACCACGGCACCCTCAGGAGCAGCGCTCAGGTCAGACAAAAGGCCCTGCGTGGGCAGCAGGAAAGTGCATCACGCAGAAGATCAGAATTTATCAAGCTTTCACTTTGAAAAGCACACAATGCTGCCTTGCCTGCGAGGTTGCAGTGGATTAATGGTGGGCATGCGACAAGGCACACACGCCAACACCGACACGTCTGCAGGCAGCAGCTGCTGCAGCAAGTACCAGCCAGCAGCAGCAGCAGCAGCAGCAGCAGCAGCAGCAGCAGCAGCAACAGCACCCACCTGGTAGTCCAGGCCGCGCGTCTGGCTGTCAAAGTAGCGGTACTTGCGCAGCTCTAGCCCCGCAGCGTTGCCAAAGATGTTGCCGTGGTTGGCCCTGCACGCGCAAAATGCAGCATGCACAAACGTATAGTATGTATACAAACTTGCGTCGTTCACGCAGCAGCTGATAAAAAGTGCAACAGCAGGCATCAGCCTTTGTTTGACAGCAGGTGTTGCCAAAGATGTTGCCATGGTTGGCCCTGCATGCACATCACGAAGAAGGTGGATGCAAACTAATGTATTGAACGCACAGCAAACTTAATGTGAGCACAGGAGCAGCTGTTAGAGAGTTTTGGCACAGTTTGTGTGCCACAACGCTTGCGGCAACAAGCTGTAGCAGCAATGCACTCAGCGGCCACGATGAACAGCACCGTAGCAGCAGCAATGGCAGCGGCAGCGGCACGAGTCTCACCATGTAGGGTCTGGCAGGTACACCACCTTCACTGCGTAGTGCTTCTTCAAAAACTCTGCTCCCACGCGCAGCGCACCGGTGCCGCTCAGGGTCTGCACTGTCGCGATGCGCCCGGCAGCACTGGCAGGGCACTCGGCCCCAAAAGCCAGCCGCCTGCTGAGCTGACAGAAGGTGGCGTCGCCACCCCTGCATGTAAAAGAACACAAAGAACAAGAAGAGGATTTATAGAGAGAGCACAGCCAACTACGTTCGTGCAAGCAGGTTTTTAAAGTGAGGGTGGGTGTATATGTGGGCAGGTGCCGCTCAGGGTCTGCACTGTCGCAATATGCTCGGCTGCTGAGCTGACAGAAGGTCGCGTCACCTCCCCTGTGCGTGCAAACATGTGTTTGTGGTGTGCTTGGTGAGTGTGGGTGCGAATGTGGGCAGGCGCAGGGTGCGAGTGCACAAAGCAGGAGGGAGGCAACAGTCCAGCACAACAGCAACAAACAGCACTCTACACCGCATGGCAGGAGTGAGCCGGCTCTGGCGATGGAAAGGCAACAGAAGGCGCCAGCAGGCAATGGCCTTGCACACGGGCTGCCACTCCGCACTATGCACACAAACAGCAACAAGCAGCAGCCAACTGCAGACTCAGCAACATGTCCAAGGGCACCAGAAAGCAGCAGCAGGCTGATCAGTGCCCTTATGCAGCTGTTACTCTTGCTGAGCTCATGCTCGCAGCGCAACAAACAGCCACACTAATTACGATACATCACTGCGCTCAAACGACTACATTTCTGAATGCAATCTCTGCGTCAGCATCAATCACTAGACGGCACACCACAAAACATTAAACATCGCACGGCCTCACATGGGCTGGTACTCCTTGTTGCGGCTGCCGTCTGCCACCAGCCGCTGCTCCGCCTGGCGCACCGCAGACAGCACCAGCGGCTGACCCTCCTGCAAAACACAGCAGCACAGCAGGACAGCACGACACACGCATTGGAGGCTACACGGGCCCAACACAACATAAGCAAGTGAAGACACAGCATGCTTTGACGAACAGCCGCCGCAGCAACCCCGACAGCCACGTGCCGTGTGACCAGCTGTACTAATGGGAAGCTGCCGCGGCTGTTCTAAGGTGAGGACTTGCTTCCAATTTCCTCTGCCATGCACGCCACGCTGCCACTCATGCAGCATCATGCGCCCCAAGCCTTAACAAGGCCGCGAACAACAGCACCGCCCCGGCGGTAGCAGCAGCAGCAGCAGTTCGACAGTCAAAATACCAATCCCGGTTGCTTGACTTGCCTCTGTCCTGTAGGCTCCCACTCCCAGGTTGAGCTTGCGGCTGTCTCCATCTGCCTTGAAGGCTTCAGTGATGCCCAGGATGCCATCAGGCGGGGCCTGCACAAAATGCAGTGGAACAGCACAAAACGCAGCGTACAGCCGTGTCAAGCAGATGCAGGTGTGGCACACGGTGCTCTCGGCGATTTAAACAGCCGCTGAGGTGCCCAGATTTCCATAAGGCCTGCGGCACAGCACAAAAAGCAGCAAAACATATAGCCACACGTGGGTGCTGGCGCAATTGAGACAACACAAGCAACAGCAGGCCAGCTGCCTTGAATGCTTCAGTGATGCCCAGAATGCCATCAGGCGGGGCCTGCAGCACAGCAACAATCATTGCATTGAATGTGTAAACAAAGAGATACAGTGGTTACAATTGGTCCATAGCACCAGCTCCGTCGGCGGAAACCACAACGGGACAAATGCAGGTGTAATCTTGTGCTGCTGGCGAGTGCAGGCCTCCTCAAAGCAGGCATTGGCCAATCCATGGGTTAGCCGGGCAGCAATGTCTCCTGGCACTACAGCATCGAACAGCTCAATTGAACATCACTGATGGCTTCTGTCACGCCTTCCACCTTGCCTGAAGCTGGATGTTGTGCTGGCTGCAGCGCTGTTGCTGCAGTTAGCCCTGCTGCTGCAGTTGGCTGAGTGAGGGTGACGAGGCTGAGCACAAGATCAAGAGCTGCGCTTGCTCGGACTCATCATAACAATCGGTTTTTGTATTATTATTGTATGTTCTGGACACAAACTGTCGAGCACCGGCAGACTGCGTGCAGGTTACGAATGCTGACCTGGTGAAAGCAGTAAGCATGGGGCTTCCACAGCCGATCTGGAGCCAGCTGCAATAACAATCAAACCAACATAGCACTATAAACCTACTTGAGGCACACCAGCCCACACAGAGCCCTGCTGCTCAGCGCACAAATGCCTCGATAGGATCGCCAGCCTGTTAGAGGCGACTGCGTCTTGATCTGTAAAAGGATGACAAATGATCAGATAAGAAGACAATATTCAGATTTGCTCAGCGTCTATTGGCCCATACATTACGTACTCATGGTGTCGAAGTCGGAGAAACTATCTTGTTGGCGGTTGTTGAGGGCTAGCAGAACCGAAGCAGGAGACTCATGGAGCATGCTTCAGAGCTTGCACATAAAGCCTTTCGCTGCTGCCTGGCACCAGTGTGCATGACACTGTCACTGAAGTCACCTCGCCTGTACATCAAACTTGCGTGGAGAAGCTGATCGCTACCTTTTTCAACTGTTGCAATTGTAGCAAGGGAATGCGCTGTCTGAAGGTGCCTGTACGTGGCCTCAGCAGCGTGGTGTGACTTGAGCGGAGAGGAACGCGGCAGACAATTACTGATAGCGTGATTCTTGACCGGAACAAAAATTTCCTGATAGAGAGCAAGGGACTCACTGCGGGCGTCGGAGCAGAAGTGTTGAGGTGGTTTGTGCTGCGAGCCTCCACACCCCCGAGGTAGGCTATGCTTAATCGCCAGACAGTCCTTAGGTTGGTTGCTTGTCTACATAGGCGAGTGGGTGCATGCGGGGGGCGGACCCAGGCGACACCCGGCATATGTGAGAGAGGCTTGGGGCTGCCCGCAGAGACAGTCCCAACAGCACACAGCAAGTGCTCATTGGCATACATGGTTACCGATCAAGCTGATCAGCTGTCCTATACGCTAGCTGCGAAGCCAGGCACTCCACTTGAACAGCAGCAGCTGGACAGCAGCACAGGGGTGCTGTTGTCCGTGGGCATATATGGCATGTTGTTGTAACTAATGCTCGATTCAAACATCTCAGCAACAGCCGCAGCAGCGTTTGCATGTGCACGACACCTGCATTGCTAATCGCTTTCGGTACTCTTCTAAGCTGTCGCATAGGCCTGATCTCGCTATGCGAGCTTTACCATTGCCATCAAGTGTTATCCCTCACGTTTTCGCTCGCTGTCTCCCGCAATTGACCCGATGACTCACCACAGGGACAGCTGTAGGAGCAACGACAGCTCCTCCTATGGCAGCTATTGCAGTGGCAGCCGTGCACACATGCGGCAGAAGCAGCCCACGAAGCAGCAGCCCGAGGAGCAGCCCCAGGAGCAGCGTTGACCTGCTGCCTATGGAGAGGCCCCGGTTCCCTGAAGGCCTGCGTGTGCTGCTGCTCGAGTCAGCAGCCAGCAGCAGCAACACCACAGCTCTCCTGCAAGGCTTGAAGTATGAAGTGATGGCCGTTGGGGAGCTCAATGGTGCACTCGCTGCGCTCAGACGCAACAGCAGCAGCGGCAGCGGCAGCTGCTGCAGTCGTGCGTTTGATGTTGTGCTCGCTGACAGCCAGTTGCTTGCAGGAGATGGTCAGCTGCTGCTGCTGCGCGCTGCACAGCCACTGCCTGTGGTGCTGATGGGTGGCGAGCGCTGCACCGCAGCAGAGATCCTAGCAGCAGTTGAGGCCGGAGCGGCGGACGTGCTGGACCGGCCACTGTCGCAGCTGAAGCTGCGCAACTTGTGGCAGCACACTGTGCGCATGATGATGTGCGCGGACAGCAGCAACAGCGGCGGCAGCTGTCACGGAAGCCCTCGAGCCACTCAACCTGCAGCAGCAGCAGCAGGCGAGGAGGATGAGCTGCAGCAGGTGCTGCAGAAGCCAGTCCAAGATGAGGCAGCAGCAGCGGCCACAGCAACACCTCAGCAGAACAAGCCGCAGCAGCAGCAGCAGCTGCTGCAGTCGCCGCTGCTTGCAGACAGCCTGCTGGGTCCCTCAGGGCAGGACTGTAGCCTGGACTCTTTGGAGCTGGCCCCGCTGCTGCCATCACAGCTAGCATTTGACCCGGACACTATCCTGCTGGACTTGCATGCACCTGAGCAGCCGAATGAGCCAAGCCTAGATGATCTCCTGCAGCCTTGTGCACCTCCAGATGATTCTGATGCGCTGCTCGGAGGCTGCAGCAGCGACCAGGCTGGCTGCAGCAGTGGCGCGACGGTGTTCCACAGCAGCAAGTGTGTCACTGAGCTTGAGAGCTCTGCTGACACTGCGTCATACTTGCCGGGGATGACGTCGCCAGCTGGAGCATGCAGCACAGCAGCAGGTGCGCGTGCTGGCTGAGGGAGCTGCAGCTGCGGCATCAGTCAGGTTGAGCTGTGTGTTGGTGGCTGCTGTGTGTGATCGCAATTCTTGTGGCTTGCTTTACAAGGCCGTTGCATGCAAAGATGCATTGCTGTGCTTGATTGACTCGCATACTGCACTGTCAGGCGCTGAGCGATGCAACCGTTCATGTGCCATGCGCCTCTCTTCAGAACATCAGCAGTGTCCTGTCATGCAGCTAGCGCCGTCTTCAAAACCTCAATATGTATTGCTCGTGTTTGCCTTGCAATGTGCTGCTGTCCTCCTGCAGGCATGCGGCGCCACGCCAGCAGCTTCAAGAGCAGCTCCAGCTTCACCGCTGGTTACGCGCAGCTGACAGGCGCAACAGCAGCGACAGCCGCGTCAGCAGCGCAGGGACACGCAGCAATAGCAGCAGCAGCATCAGCATCTTGGTACAGCAGTGCGCCGGTGGCTACCCGCGGGATGGTTTGGGGCATGCCTGTGCACACCGTTGCAAAAGTGCCCGGAATTGTGGTACCTCCTATGGCTGGTGCGGTAGCATACGACAACCAGCTGCAGGCGCCAGCAGAGACCAGCAAGAGCTCCGCAGTAGCAGCAGCAGCAACAGCAGCAGCAGCGCCAGCAATGAGCACCCCTGCAGCAGGTGCATCTTATGCAACGCCCTCAGCTGCAGGTGCATCTTATGCAACGCCCTCAGCTGCGACCATGTACTGGCCACCTTTGCCAACCATGCCGTATATGGGTATGGGTATGGGAATGGCTATGCCTGGTGCAGCAGCAGCAGGGCCGGCTGCAGCTGGCATGCCGATGTTTGCAGGAAATATGTATCCCTACATGGGCATGATGGGCGGCATGTTTCCTGCAAGCAGCATGGCTGCCATGCCCTTCCCCGGCATGCCAATGATGGATGGCTACATGCCCGCAGCTGCAGCTGGCTGCACTGCAGCATCCAACATGCAGACATCCTCTATGCAGGCGATGCAGGCCATGCAAGAAGGTATGGTGTCAATGCCAGGACTGCCTACTTTCTCAGCAGCTGCAGCCAGCACGTGGCCGGCTGCTGCTCCCGCAGCAGCAGCAGCACCTGTGCCAGCACCCAGCATGCAGCAGGCTGCACTGCCGGCTGGCCTGAAGCCTCACTCCTGCGAGCCTGCTGCTGCAGCTGCAGCAGGCAGCAAGGAAGGGGATGCCTGCGAGCAGAGCATTGCAGCGATGTGCCGCAGCGGTAGCTTGGCAAGCAGCAGCTTGGCATGCAGCGATGTGTTTGGCTCTCCTGCGCTGCTGGGCACGCCAGGCAGCCCTGTGGGCCTTTCCACTGACATGCTGTTTGGCTGCGGGCCTCTGGACAGCTTGGTGTGCTGAGAACCCCTTGCATGTGAGTCATGCCTGCTTACGGTGTGCGTGCAGTGGGCGCACAATGTTTTGTGAAGATGTCCCGCAAGCGGCGGTACAATGTGGTGATTGGTGGCATGTGGATCTGTGTGTGTGCTGCGTTGCGGATTGCCGCTGCTGCCAGATGTGTGCAGCGTTATGAAGCGGGGGTATGGCGCTGCAGCAGCAGACGTAGGCAGGTGTGCAGTGCTGAGTAGCGCCCAACAACACTCCGTGCAGTGTCTGCCTGCGGGTTTTGGTAGGTTGTGGGCAGTTTTGGAGCAGGGTGCCTGCACCTGGTATGCAGCTTGGCAGTTTTGTGGCTCGCTACAGGGGTGGCTTTGGGTGGAAGGGCATGTTTCTTTGTCGTAGGATGCATGCGTTTGAGCGCGTGCGTTTTGGCTGCCACCGGTGTCCTGTGCTTTTGCATGGTGCTGCTTGCTGCTCTGCTGTGTGTGTCAAGCAGCAGAAGCGGTTTCGGTTGTGTGCTTGCTTGCAGGACTGCGTCATGCTTCAGGTTACGTTTGCCACTAACGCAGTGGTGCAGCTGTGCATGTTCTTTCTGTGTGTTGCTTGCTCAGCTGGGTGGGAAAGTGTGGCTGTGCTGCCGCGCAGGAGGGGAGTTGCCAGGGCATGTGCAGTGTGCAGCTGCTGCAGCTGTGCCTGCCCTTGCAGGTCGTACTGCTGTTTGCGCTGCGCCGTTGCGCAGCAGTTTTGCAGAGGGCTGCCAGTCTGTAGCTGGCAGGCGTTACTACACAGGTCACGTTCTGATACCTTTACTATCACATCTGTGCATCACCACAACGTGTTACACTAGCCAGCACAAGCACGAGCACATCTGTCTGCCTCCTGTGTTGCTGGCGCCTTTCAAGTGTGTGCCACAGTACTATGCCTGGACTTTGCAACAGCGGCTGCGACATGCATGCATGCACAACCCGCAGTACGCTGCGGTTGTTACTTGGTGGCATGCTGCTGGCAATGGTGCAGTGGGCACTTGTTGCATACCTCCTTCTTGGTTTGCTGAAGTGCATGTTGCATGCGTTCCATCCATGCAGACTTGGAGGTTCAGTCATCCAGACTCTGTTGTCCGTGCTGTGTGTGGTTCTCGCTCCAGTCTCACCCGCATGTTCCTGCGTATGGGTTTCCCGCCCTTTTTGGACAGCTGAAGCCTGCTTGCCTGGCACGTGCAACCCCAGCCTTCAACGCAGGGCTGGGGTGATGTGTCTGCAGCGGGCGTGTCCACATCAGCAAAGGCTCTGCTGCTTTTGCTAATGCTGCGTTCCCATCATGCGCGCAGTCTCTTGTATGCTTGACAGTATGCAGCACTCGTAGCGTGGTGTGTTGGCAGAAGCTGGCTGTTTGGGTGTGTGGTGTGGTATCAGGCTGTGTCCCGTTGTGTGTTGGTGACTTGGCATGATTCTGTACTATACCCAGCTTGCACAACTCTCATGAAAGATGTTTCAGCTTGCGTTGTTTGCTTGCACGTTGTGTGTTTTTAGCTGGAAGCCTCCCTCAGGTGTGGTTGCAGGACTGACTTTCCTGCAAGCTGCCCCAGGTGTGTAGCTGCAGGACTGAGTTTCCTGCAAGCTGCCTCAGGTGCAGCTGCAGGACTGAGCTTCCTGCAAGCTGCCTTGGCTGTATCAGCTGCTGTTGTCCAGTTTGCCGTTGTGTGCACTAGCACAAACCCGCCGTTCCTGTGCTCGAGCGCACTCAACAAAAAAGAAAAACAAGGTTCGTATGAGCAGCCACAGCACACTTGTTGCCTGCTGTTGCAAATGAGCCTTGCGTGCAAAAAGCACAATGATTGTGCTTGCGCATGCATGTGCTTTGTTTGTGAGGCAGCTCTACGTGTGAAGTTGCGCTGGCGAATCTTGCCCCAGCAGCTAACTATCAGTCAGTGGGGTTGCATGAGCTAGCTGCGTGTGAACTGCGGGTAGAACTGCGGCTGCATTTGTCAAGCTGCGGTGCGGCTGGCTCGCACCTGCAGCAAGGGTCGTGGCTGCTCCCAACTGCACTGCACTGGCTGCACTGCACTGACAGCACTCTCGTGTGCTGTGCTCCACGCTCTGTGCAGTTGCAGCCTCGGTTGCCACATGCATATATTCTTCTTTCATGCTGTAGCTTGGCTGAACTGTCCTGTTCAGCCTCAGGATGTCGTTTGTTTGTTAGAGAAGAAACAACACTTTTGTGTATGTATGGTGGTCTAGTGTTTGCAGCAATGCGCGAGCCGCTTCAGTGGGGCAGTTGTTTGCCTTGTTTTTTGTGGTTGTCTTGTGCTGCTCCTTGACAGCTGCAAGGCTCGCAAGTGAGGTCAAGTGCGTGTGCGCGTTACAAAACGTGCGTGCGCTTGCGCAGCCATGTGCGTTTACAGGTGCGGGCATGTGTGCTGCCTGCTGTTTCAGTATGTGCAGTCACACACATGCTATTATGCTGCAGCACGGTCACTTGCTGCTTCGGCACAGTATCACTTGCAGCACAGGCTTTACAGTGCATGCGGCTGTGGCCGGCATCAGTGCCCTGTACGCTGTGTGCTGATACGCTGCAGCACACAACAGTACACTGGTGACATCTGATAGTGGGGCATAAAGGCAGCTGAGCATATGCGCAGACTTGATGGCGTAGTCGTGCTGGTTGGATTGAATATCTACCAATGCACATACTTGAGAGCTGCTTGTGCGGGCCTAGCGTCGTACCACATCAAATGCATGCTGTTACTATCGTCCATCACTTGTATCTGCGGCCGCAGCTGCAGCAGAGTGTGTTGCTCGGGGTGTTGCTGCGATGGCTGTGCGGCTGGCCTGCAACAGCAGCAATGCTGGCAGTTGAGCAGTGAATGGCACACTCGATGCTGCACACAGATCAGTGGCAGTGCTTCGATGATTCGCTTACGATACAATCAAGTGCCCGGGCGTCCCTGCAAGGCATATGTCATGTGCTGTGGACGCCTGCAGTCAATCAAAGCAGCGGCATGGGGCGAGGGGGCCGACTGAACCGTGGTTGTTTACTACCGACTGATAGTATGCTGTGTGTACAGACTGGAAGAGTGTTAGCGGAGCCCGTGTGTGCTTAGTGCACTGAGACTGAGTTGACTGAGATGCTGCGCGCTTGGTACTGTAATACTGCTGCTCTGCAAACTCGGCTGGACGAGTTGAGGCGATGGGCTCACTTGCTTGCAGGACGCTACCTGTTGGCTTTTTGCTGCGAGCATGGGTGCACTGCCCTGGCTTCAACGCTGCTGCAAGTGCGTCTGCTTGTATGCGTCAACTGCATGTCAGAAGGTGCATGTGCAAGGGCGCGGGGCGCGCCGCGGCGTGGTGCGGCATGTGCTTTGCTGTGTGGTTTAGGTTCTTGAGGTGCTGAAACCGGGTTTCTGGTCCTGTGAGAACTGCGGGCCGCCTGAGTCAGCTGCTACTTAGCTGTCTGGCTACCTTTTGGCTACCTTTTAGTGCTTTGAGCATGCATGTGCTCACAACTGAGAGCGTGTGGGTGTGTGGGCTGCTGCAGTGTGCGTGACGTATGCGTGGTGCATACCTACAATGTGTACTAGCTAGCAGCGCTGTTCCGTCATAACAACGGATGGCGCTGCTGCAGGGACTCTCACTCCTTGGCAGGCCTTTGCCAGGAGCAACAGCAGGATGACTGTGCGTGTGCATTTTGTGCGTGTGTGTGTGCTTGTGCGTGTGTGCGTCCCTCCTCAAACGATTGAGGTTTGTTTCATCTGTCCTAGCAGCAGTCCGGGGAGACTTGCCTGCTGCAAACACAATCAAACTTGGAGCAATCAGCACAAGAAGGGCCCGGGAGAGATGAGTGGCATTGATGTTGAGGGCGGTGCTGGCCAAATCCCACTACCGCTCAGTAATGATCGGGCTGCATCAGCAGGGGTAAATGACCCTGCAGCAACGCAGTTGGTGTGTGGTGTGTGCCTGTGTTTGTGCTATGTTACGGGCCTGCAGCCGGTCTGAAGCACGGCGTCCTCCTTTGTGTGTGCTTGCATTCCGTGCATTGTGTGCGGTACTGCAGGGCGAGCAGTTTCCTGCTGCGTGTGCTCAGGAGATGCCAAACTGCCAGCAGGCACGCTTTTGCATTGCTGTGCTCTGGCCAGTTTGTGTGTTGAGGTGCGTCGGCATTGGGTGTGAGGATGTTGGTGTGCGGTGTTTGAGAAGCAGCAGCAGCAGATTGTTGATGGAGGCAGTGGCAATGCCAGGCTGCAGCAGCTGTTGCTGGGGCAGAAGCAGCCCCCACATTACAGCAGTTCAGTTGAGGCTGTTACCTTTGGTCTCTTCTATGCCACAGGCATGGAGTCAGGGACTGCGTGGCTGAGTTTGGTTGGGAACAGTGTCACCCACTCTCTCTCCAGGATTGTTTGTTGTCCGGTGGTCTGGGCGTTGTGAGGATGGGGCACGGCCAATGGGTGGCAGGGGAGTGAGGGTACAGGGGAGTATTGCAGCAGAGGATGTGTTTCCAGCCAACACCACACCAGGGCGGCACCCCAGCACCCACCAGCCGCGAACAGACAACAGCAGTAGCAGCTGCCACTTCAAATGGTGCTGGGGCTGCCAGTAACACAGTGTTATATGACAGTGTTATATGACAGCAGCAGGATTGTCTTTGCAGTGCGTGGGTCCTGCAATACCTGCCGTTAGGAGTTATGTTTGGCTGGCTTGGCCAGCTCAGGAGTCCTTTCAATCCTGAGTAATTTGTTGACTTCCGATGCCATGCAACAGCAGCAGCAGCAGCAGCGTGGTTGGCGTTGCGATGGCAGTAACAGCAGTAGTAGTACCAGGGTGGGTGCCTGAGGGAGGTGATTTTGATGCTCCAGGGGCTGTGTCCCCCTTGCTGCAGGTGCTGTGTGTCCCTTGCTTGAAAGACTGTGTCCCCTCTGCCCCAGGGGTGTGTCCCCCTTTCTCTGAGAATCGTGTCCCTGTTGCTCCAGGAGCTGTGTTCCCCTTGCACCAGGGCTGCGTTCCCGCCAGCGCACGTCCAGCATGTATTTTGCTTGCTGCTGGGTTGAGGTGTGGTTGCTTGCGCAGGACAGGCACCTTTGCAGACACCCGGCTTCAGCACAACACATGGCTGGACAGCATCAGCAGCAGCAGCCGAGTCAGTTTCAGTTGTGCAGTATGGCGTCCTTTTGAGCGGTGCTCATTGCTGCCAGCAGTGCTGCCATCCTCGTTGGGCGCACATCCAGCTTTCCTGCAAGTCACATGCTTCGTGAAGAGGTTGTGATTGATGCTCCGGTGCTGACAATCAAGGTGCTGGTGCGTATATGACGTCATTTTCTTGATGACGGCATGTGGCTGCTGTGTTGTGCGCGGGTGAAGCTTGGAACAGCCTGACCTGTGCCGATCAGGGGATGGCATCATATCTTGTGTGTGGTTATGTATGTGTGTTTATGTCTGCAGGCTGATTGGCCCTTTCTTCTGCGTTGGAATGAAGCCGCGGGCTGTCTGCTAGGAACCAGCAGCCTGGCCCAACTGCTGAGAGGTAATCCTCCTGCATGGTTATGCATCTTCTGTCACGCACTGCAGTAGTTCAAAATGCTGCATGCAGGCGCCTCCTTCTTTTCCTAGTAATTGGTTTCGGGTACTCGGCAGATGCACCTGCTGATGGTTGGTCATCTGCTGTGCATGACATGATCAAGGCTCGGAGCCTCTACAAGCCTGGCTGCAGCTTGGGGGTGTTTACCCAGCCAGCGGAGGCTGCATGTTGGCAATGTTTGAGCTGTTGTGGCGGACATCTTGTGCATGCATCTGCAAGAGCGTTGCGTGCATTGATCAATCATGAGCACCAATGATGTGGCTTGACTGAGCTTGCTATGTAAACAACTATGAAGTAAACCGGCCAGCACCTCCAGCTGCAAGTGCTGCCTTAAGGCTGCAAGCTTGCAAACAAGGGCTACGGAGTCACAGCTGACCCGTCCTGTGTTGCATGCATATGTGAAGCTAGCTGTTCCTGCTGCAGCAGCTGTTCAACTGCCCAACGCTGCACCTGACACGGCTACAGAATGATGGCACACTGAACACGTTGAGCAGCATGCAAGCGTGACAGCCGATTCACATTATGTGACGGTCATATTGTTTAAACTATCATAGCGTCAAACACTCTGATTACCGTGGCAAGATCGCCATGACAGACCAGGCTGCCTTACCAAAATGGTAACATCATGATGATGAGGCTGCCTTACCAAAAGCGGCCGCAGTTCTACCAAATATCAGTGGTGCTACAGGCACCAGTGGGTGCTATGGATGGCAGCAGCGGGCTACTAGTAGTACTGCCCCCAGGCTGCAAACTGGGGATGCAAAAAACATTGATACACGTGGCATATGTGATGCGCCAGACAGGGCTGCGCTGCAGCAAGCCACCCTAGGCATACATGTGACAACTAAACAGCACTGTCAGCACATGCACGTTCAAAATTCAGCTCCATGCGCATATGTGCTTCGATGTAACTGCCAGGGGTAGCCACTGCAGCATGTGCAGCAAGCGTTTTGAAGCAGCTTCACAGCCCATCTACTAAACATCTGAAATGTGCGTTGCAATGCGCGATGACGCAGGTACAATGTCACACCTGAGGTGCGGCACCTAACAAACAGGCCAGCAAAGCGGGAAAGCGAAGCGCGTAATACATCTGCGATGCACTATAGCCAAGAGCCTGTATAATGTGTACCCTGAAGCATCTGCGGAGGAGTGTGCAGACTGACAAGCCCATCACAACTTCAAGCCTTCGCATGTAGCGAGATCATGCATCCCACATGGTAGGGTCGCTGATTGACATATGCTGTGCACTGGCATATTTGTGGGGCGCCGGCCAAGCCCTGTTGCCAGGCCCCGGCAACACCAACTGCGACCATGATAATGATGAAGAGTGCCGTTAAGACCCAGGGAAGCCATCCAAAGCGCACTCAACTCAGTTGAGTCATCACCAACAACGCCGAGCACCGCCGCCACCCTGCTAAGGACAGCCACGGCTGCTAGACGCACGCGAACAGGCAGTTTCAAAAAGGCTGAATGCACAGCTGCGCACCTGCAAGCAAAGGGGTTAGGTTAACGTCCTGTCTTCGGGACAGATCGGCTTGCTGGACCAGAAGCCTCCCTGCCCCAAGGCTCCTGGCCCTCTGAGTGGGCTGCTCATGCAGGCACAGCAGTATGCTGCAGGTCACTTCCATGCAAAAGGCCAACAGCCATGCTGAAGGCAAAGATACACAAAGAAGACTCAACGCCCCCACAACAAAGCTAAGCACTGCAGCAAAAGCACATCACCAACACGCTTGCCACCATGGTGGCAGCAGCAATCGTGTGCAACGCAACAGAAGTGTGACCCAGTTGCGTTCATCTCGGCCTGTGGTGCAGCAGCGCAGTCTGCAGGGGCAGCGCACTGCCGCAAAACAGACACAGCAGCGACGGTACGTATGCAAACCCAGCAGTTCTGCACCCATGCACCCCCCTCCCCCCACACACAGGGGCCATTATCAGCCCAGCATCAACACCCCAACAACCAGCCCAACAACATAACACAGGTCTTAGCCTGGTGGTCGTGCATTATCTCTGAACAAAGTCCTGCAACCAGGATATCCTCTCTCAAAAGTGTATGTGGGAGCCCACAACCCACAACCCCAGCTTCAGGTAAAACCTGCAAGGTTGGCCAGGTTATGCAGCATGATGTATGACACGCGTGCTGCATGGTGATTGCTGCGGCGCCTGTTTAGCCAGCATTGCTGTGACATACTGAAGCACCTTGTGGATGCCCCCATGACCGATTCCTATCCCAGCGCGCGTTGATTTATGTCCGGTTCAAAGCAAGACGCCTCAAGCGCCACATGCAATGCGTTTAACCAAAGGGTTGAGTTTTGTTCAAGGCCAGCTGGCACGGCCTTTAGAAAGCCACCCCACCCCCTGACATGCAGTATGCTCTGATCAAGCCACCACCCCCTGACATGCAGTATGCTCTGATCAAATCACCACCCACTGACATGCAGTGTGCTCTGATCCAGGTGCCACGCCCCAACATGCAGTCAGCTACCTCACTGTGTGGAGTCAGCTGGTAGGCCTCAATGGAGTGTATAAGAACGAATCTACGCATCCGCAGAGTCCTCACGGACCGCATTGGATGCGAAACTGCACATTCAAGCACAGCTACGCCACTGCAGGCAATGATGATCAAGCAGCCCCTGTAACTGCCATTCACAGCAGCTGCTGCAGCGGCAAGTTGTGCAGACCATGTACCATGCACGCCCGCTCATAGAAAGAAACGCAGCGAAGACCAGCGCGCAGCGCACAAGCAGGCCTGCATAGTTGAGCGCCCCCTGCAAACCTCCATTCACAGCAGCTGCTGCAGCGGCAAGTTGTGCAGATGCACCATGCACGCCCGCTCATAGAAACACAGCGAAGACCAGCGCGCAACGCACGAGCAGGCCTGCATCCTTCAGCGGCCCCTGCAACCGCCATTCACAGCAGCTGCTGCAGCGGCAAGTTGTGCAGATCGACCAGCACCAGCCAGGAAATCTGGCAGCACACCGCCACCCACATGCAACCCAGCAGTACCAGCAGCCCTATTGGTAGGCACCACAGGGTGAAAGCAAATGCAGGCAGCTCTTGCCCGTGAATGCTGCCGTCGCTGCTGCTGCTGCTGCTGTCATGGCTGTTGGCAGCATGGCTGCGCTCGCGCATCACAAACGCCATGTGCAGCTTCTGCTCAAGCGTGTAAAGAATGAACGCTGAGTGCAGGAACAGAACAGGCAGGCCGGGCAGACAGGCAGGCAGGGAGGCACACACCCTGTGAGGAAGCCGGCCCATGACAGAACAGGTATGTATGCGCCCACTGCTGCAAGCTGCAGCACACACTGAAGCCCTGCAACCAATCAGCACATGCTAAGTAGCAACGTGATGGTCGATTTGCTTGCGCAGTTTGCAGCCCCCGCAGAAGATGTGCACAGACACGTGAGAGCATCATATTAGGCTAGAATCACTGCTTATGCATGAGTCAACTGCCTGCTTGAGTGTGTAAATCACTTGCATGCATGCTCACTGCTGCAGCAGGTGCCAAGCATGCATACATTCACACGCTGCTGCTGGTGCTACTGGTGCTGCGAGCACTCGATGGCTGCATCTTCACGTTCAGCTGTGCCACTCACCTGGTGCAAAAATGCCGAGTGCCAGTTGTGAGATGTTGGACATCACAACACACAGCGGCAGCGCAAACTGCTAATTGTGCACTTGCGCAGCCTTGAATGCTGAACACGTGCCGCCCGCTGCCGCTGTCAATCCAGCCGCAGATGGATCTGGCACGCATGCAGCGTTGCTTGCCGAGGGATCCCAGTCTAACCCCCACGGTACCGACAGGTACTGAAACGGCTTGGCAATGTGCAGCAGCATTGCCTGCGGCCCAGCAGTGCCGCCTGCCACTGCAGCAGCAAGAGACGCAGCAAGAGGTGCATTATGCTCTGTTGTTTGGTGCAGTAATACATAGCATGCTAGGCTGCATATGCTCACAAAAACGAGGACATCACTGCAAGATCTGTTGCATGTTACTTACTATAGTTATAGTTTGTTTTTGATGCGCCACGCCACACAACGGGGGCTTGACTGCTAGACGCCCCACGGTCAGGGAAATATGCACGATCTTTTACCCCTCTAATTACTGCTGTGCCACTTACATGCGCTCGCGCACACAGCTGGGGCGGTCCGAAGCACCAGCGCCATCGTTGCCATATTCAGCAGGAAGCAGTGCACAGACACTGTCCTGAACCACAGCACATACACCAAGTTAATGAGCGCTGCACTGTGCGCCAACAGTAGGCGTGCGATGGCCCACGCGTCGCTGCTGCTGCTGCTGCTGCTGCTGCTCCTGCTGCTGCTGCTGTTAGGGCCTGGATGCTCAACATCCCGCAGAGCAAGCTGCAGGCAGTAGCAGAAGAGTGCGACTGCACTCAGCCGCCTCAGCTGCACATGGCAGCAACGGAAGAAAGAACAAGTAAAGGATGAACCATCAAATGATTGGACGTCAGCAGCATGACGTGTTACTTGCATAGCTCGCGTGAGCATGCAGGCCATCTGAAATGTCCGCCCTCTAGGGTTGTGGCAGCAGCGCTGTCCTGCAAAAGCATCCTGCACCCTGGCTTACAGCTCAACAACGTCTGCATGCGTTTTCAGTCATGCAGTGCTGCCAGTAGGTTGCACAAACGTACTCACAACGATGATTGGCAGGCGGTGGCGCAGGTAAGCCTGGTGACAGGCCAACAGCAGGGCTCCTTGGGCTACTCCCACAGACAGGGAGGTGCACCAGACTGCCCACTGCCACAACTGCAGGCCATCCATGTAACGTAGCTTGACTAATAAGAGCAGGTGCAGCATGGCATCCAGGCAGATGCCTCAGGCGTCCCATTGCACAAGGCGCTGGCGCACAAGCCAGGCCCGGAACGCGCTGGTGCTGGCGTCGCTTTTTTCTTTGCAAGTAGACGGCTTAAGAGTGATACCAAGGGCCGTCATCTGTCGCAGAGCGCGCACAAGGCTGGCTTAACGAAATGTAATGTGCTCAAGCATGTGGTGTACGGGCCGGTGAGGTGTGTAAGCAGCATGCTTCACCCAGCAAGCTGTGCATAGTCACGGCGTGTCAGTTGCATTGCAGCTGTGGACCAAGCGTAAGGGCATGTCACAACCTGTCACTATCGATGACAGCCCCTCCCTCAAAGAGCTCCTCCGATACGACAGCTGCACCGTCCGGCCTAATGGAAAAAGCATTCCTGGGCATCCTAACTATTATGGAGCAGTGTCAGACTGCAAAAACAGCTTGTACGATCGGATCACCCCCGGCGAGCGCCACAGCGGCCATTATAATGGTTATTTCGTGATGTTTGCTATTTGCCCTGTCGTCAGCGCCTTGGACAGCTGCAAAAGTAATCAATGTGATGTATATGTGTTTCTAGTAGTAAACTAACAGCCTCTAAGTCCGTTCTTCCTGAGATTAGATCCTGCTGATCAGAGGCTTGCTGAAGCTTCAGCAGAGCCCTTCAGGGGTTCAGGGTACTATTAATACTA
Organism: Tetradesmus obliquus; assembly: GCA_030272155.1. Taxonomy (NCBI): domain Eukaryota; kingdom Viridiplantae; phylum Chlorophyta; class Chlorophyceae; order Sphaeropleales; family Scenedesmaceae; genus Tetradesmus; species Tetradesmus obliquus. The sequence continues at coordinate 2,297,852 of CP126205.1, forward strand.
GTTTAAAGAATTACAACGTGCATGCAGGTCACGGTTTACAAGCACAATGCAACACAGTGCGTTCTCACACTAGTAGTACACATGCCATGTGTGAAGTTCATGGTGCTTGATGCATCAAGCACCATGAACTTCACACATGGCATGTGTACTACTAGTGTGAGTACATATGAAAGCATTTGACGGCCGCGAAGGGTGTTGGAATGAGTCCCACTCAGTATTCCTTAGCACCACGTGTACTACTAGTGTGAGTACGCAGTATTACCGTTTACACGTGAACATGTTGATTCAGCTTCAACATCCTTCAAGAAGCAGCGCTCACACTGCGACATTTTCAGGCAACTGCTGCATCAACAGCACCTTGGCTAGCCCGCTTGGCAGGCAGACCTGCGCAGCGCTGCAGCGCGTCAGACGTCACAACTTTGCTGCCATGCAACCCACCTGGAGAGCTCCTCTCTTGTTACGTCACGTTATGTTACATGATTTACTTGGGTACAGCGTATGCCTGTATCCAGATTGCCTAAGCAGGTTGTTTCTGCAGAATGGAGGGCCCAGGGCGGTGCTACGCTGCTAACCGGCTGGCAAAAGTATGTACACAGCCTTTTGTGCAAATATGGTGTCAATGTTGCAGTTGCGTCCGGGTCGGCTAAGGAGTGCAAGAATCACATCAGGCGGCAGGTGGCATCCATCTACGCTGATGCTGCCAGCAAGAAAACGACTTTTGGTACTTACGTCACTCACATGCATAAAACTCATGTTGATTCTATGCGTTTCAAGGCACCTAGGCCATGTTTGTGTTCAGGTTGTCCTTCACGTGGTATCGAGCTCCTGATGCGAGTTCGTCTGCGCTGCTTGTGTGTGCATGCACGTACAAGCAAATATGGTGGCCGTCGGGCCAATCCTACCACTGTCTGTCCTGCATGCGGTTCTGCTACTGAAACTTTGTCCCACTTTGTTCTGGAGTGTCCTGACACCGCAGATTTGAGGGAATCTATGTACGCAGAGCTGCGAAGGCTGCCAGGTTGCGCTGAAAAACTGCGCACTTTATTGGCCATGACTGACCCCTCTGCCATGGTGTTGCGTTTTGTTTCTCACGATGTTTGGGGTGGATCTGGTGTTTGCAGGTTGGCTGCTCGGCTGATTGCTGACTACCTTGTTCTTGCCTGGAATCACAGGAATGTCTGCAAGCGGGATAATGAAATAGTGCTCCCTCCCCTTCCCCCTTCGCCTGTTCATTCAGCCGCTCCTGTGGGGCGCGGGGCCGATGGCGACGTTGCTATGGCTTAAATGGTAACATGATCATGATGATGATTTACTTGGCTACCCCAAGAGCGATAGCTGAGTGGCCCCTTAGCTCAGCGGCTGCGCACCACGAGGAGTGCTACGCGGAACTGCACCAGAGCGTGTGAACAGCCAGTACAGACTTCGCCCCCCCCGGTAACCAAAAACAATCACGCACCAGAGCCATCACGCAGAGCCGCCAAAAGCAAGCAGGCACTCAGCTGCAGGCACCTGCTGCTGCCGGAGGTGCAGCAGTCGCCTTGAGCCCTGGAATGCCACGACACCCTAGATAGATAGAAGCATAGATAGATAGATAGATAGATAGATAGATAGATAGATAGATAGATAGATAGATAGATAGATAGATAGATAGATAGATAGAGGGGTTACACGGTGTGTTCATGCGGCATACGCCACCACAGACATATCAAACATACAACACGACAGCCTGCCAGAGGACATGTTATTTCATCAAAAGCGCATCATATTCACTATCAACACCTTGCGCTGTGTCCATAGCTATAGCATGCTGTAGCATGCACGGCTCATACCGACTAAGTTGGTGCCAGGACCCACATGTAACTACCCTCTCTCACACCAGCATTGCCAGCGGTCCTACGCCACACATCCCTGCAGGACGAGCAGACATCGCTGTCCCGCTGTTTATGCATCAACACTGTCAAGGAAGCAGCTGCAATGCATGATTCCTGGGCAGTGCAGGCGAGCATACACAGGGATCATGTGTTGCAGCACACCACAGCACTGCAGCATGACCAGAGTAGCCTAGCTGCACCTGCCTAGCTGTAGCTAGTTGCTGCTGGCCAGGCATACAATCATACGCCCACACAGTGCGGTAGTAGTGCAGTGCAGAGTTGTCAGAACGACGCAAGGCAGCCAGGAAACAGTCACATGCAACACATACAGCTGAAAAGGCAACAGTCAAACCCAAAAGTCAAATCAATGAGAGCAGCTAAAAGCTGGTGCCCGACTCCCCAGCTATCTATTGCAGCTACATGCCAGCTGGCAAGCATCACTTGCTGTCTCTGGCAAGCTGCACCATCCAATCCTGCTGCTCAGCTGCTGCTCACAGTGCAAAACCACACCAAACAGCAAATGGCAAAGCAATGCAACAAGAGGGAGCGGTGATAAGCGGCAACCTACTGACAGCTCAGCTGTAACAACCTGGGCTCATAAACAGCGCAATCCTGCAAGGCGCAGCAGCTGATCAGCCGCTCCTCATTATGTTTTCCTGAAAAAGGCAAAGTTGCTGAGCTTGTAACACAACACATGCAACGTGATGGTCCAGAGCAGCTGCGGAGCCAGAACACTTCTCAAAGCGATGGGACTGCACCCCAACCGCAACTTGCCGATAGAGCCTGCCACACAGTTTGCATGCTGCACGAACATGAGCTGCAACAGAGCCAACTGTGCAAGCGCATGGATAAGGTTTGCCATTGCAACGCTTCACACCAAGCGATTTGCTGTATCATGCGATTTGATACGGTGGCTGTGCAAAGACAGTTGAATACTACACTCCAGAACGCGAGGCGCGATGCAATGCATAATTGGGTTAGCAACAAGGTCCATGCATCACCCAAGCATGCTAACAGTCTCGATGCACCAGATGCCCGACAAATCGGTTTGCCTTTTGCACCATACCCAGCAGTCACATTGCAGAGATGCAATGTCAGTCTTCCTCCCAGAAAGCAACTCCAAACACTGCAACAATGGCTGAGCAAACAACGCCAGCAACAAATGCACAGTCAGCCACCTGATGGCTACTGCTAGGCAGGTCTGCAAGCAGCAAGCTGACGAATACGATGCAGGAGATAGACCCAAATGTTGTGCTCGATGAAGTGGTCCAGCGCCACTTTGCTACTACCCTCAGCTACCCTCATGAACGCTACAGCTCTGCATCCTGCTTATAGCAGCCATGCGTTGCGTGACAGCAGACAACTGCAAGCACGGGTGGCAGGAAAAACAGCTAACACACGGATACAGATCCCGAATGCACAGTGCTCCCGTGCCAATCTACATGCTCCTTGCCAGGAAATGATACTCCAGAGCATGCTTCATGCTGGCTGCTGCTGCTGCTGCTGCTGCCTGCAGCACAGCGGCTAGCCACCTGACTCAGGTGCTGCTCAAACACCAGCATGCTTCCCCCTTGCACATAACCAACAAGATCTTGAGCATCAGAAAGAGAGTGCAATGCCGCCAATCCGCTTGTAATCAATACGACGATGCTCAGAGACCATAGTGCATGCACGAGTGCAGCGCACACGCGGCCGCCGGGACATGGCACGACAGCTGCACACACATGCCACGGCCAGCCCCAGCAGCACATGGTCAGGCAGCAACACAAAACTCGACACACTGAACTGTTTGGGTTGACAGCGCATCATGTGCGCCCTGCGTTGCAGAATGATACATAGGCTAGGTGCGGATCAACAGCCGCAGAAGCGCAGACGTGATCTGCGACAGCACCCATGTGCCGTTTGCGCACCAAGCCAGAGAATCAACAGCTGCCGAACAACCGCAGCTTACGCGCCAGCTGCATTCGCGACCTGCAGTCACCCAGGTGAAAGCCAGCCTCAAATCAGCGATTGCTTGATTGATGACGTGCTACCGGCAAGCATTTGCTGCCGGCACTTGCAGATAAAGAGGCGTCTATCAGCCGGCCATGCAGGAGAAACAAAGGGCTCTGCTGCTGCCACAGAGACCCGACACAGCAACAATGCGCCAGTAATTCAGCTGCCGCACGCGACAAAGCAGGAAAACACTGCGGGGGCGTGGCTGTCACAGCCAACGAAAGACGAAAAACACTGTGAACTGTGGCTGCCATAACCGACGAAGGAGCAAACACTGAGAGCGCTTTTGGCTGCCCCTGCTTACTCCATCAGTGGAGCAAGTACTGACTGCATGCGTCAGGCCACACAGCCACGCATGCATTCTGTACTCAGCAATCAACAAAATCACACAGCCACCGGATGCAGCCAACACACTGAGGGTACTGTGGTACCAGGGATGACATGTGCCTGCCTTTGGCTGATCAAGAGATCAATTGAGGGGCCTGTCCCTGTGCCAATGCGCACGCGCAGCGTCCTGTTGCTGCTGCAAGCGGGAATGATCAGCAGGGAGTGAGGCTATGCTGCAGTGCAGTCAGGCGCACGCGCTCAACACAGCCAAACATCTCAACATAGAGTACATGCAAACTGCACCATCCACACCCCCATCACAATGCAGTGTAAACAAAGCCCGACAGATCCAGACAGCAGCACTATTGCGCCGTCAGCACAACAGCACAGGCACTCGCGTGCTGCTGCAAAGAGCACATGGCGGATCCACTGCTTCGCAAGCTGCTGCAAAACCCCAAACCAGCAGCACCCAAAACCGGATGGCCTGACCAAGGTCCCATTCCAGTGCTTCACAAAACATCTCATCCACGCCTTGGCAATGCAGGACCGCCCGCACACAGCTGCAGCTGCTGGCTCAGAATACATGAGACATAGGAAGACGAAGGACACAAACTGCGCAAATGTATCCAGGAAACTTGGGTAGCAGCAGTCCAGCTGCACCTCACGCACCGCAACACTTCTGCAGGATCTGCAGCCTGCTCTATACATCCAGCCAACGCCGCTTGCCGCTACCGCCCGCCGACCTTACTGCAGCGCACTATACAGCGCCCCGAGCTCCTGCTTAGAGATCCTGCGGTCCAAACGGGCTGTCAGCAAGAGCATCGTCAGTGCCTGCTGACATACGGCTAGCAGCAGGCGCGAGCCTGCTGCCGCGCCGCGCACCAGCTTCCGGCCTACTCTGCCCGTCATGCTGCTGCTGCTGCTGCTGCTGCTGCTGGGCCGGACTCTGTGGCGTCTGCACTGCATTGCTCCGCGGCGTGAGCTGCGCAAGGCTTTGGGGTGGTGTGTGCTGCGCCAAGCTCTGAGACGTGTGCTGCGCCAAGCTCTGAGATGTGTGCAGCTGAGTAAGGCTCTGCTGGGAGCTATGCTGCACGCTGGCAAGCCTACTGCTGCCTGCCCGCGTCGTTATTGTCAGCGCAAACTCTCCATTGCTCGCCCCCAGGTGCTGGTGGCTTGCCAGGGTGCCGCTGGCGCAGCAGCTGCCGCTGTGCGTGGTTGCGCCGCAGGCGCTGCCGCTGGTCTTGGCTGCAACCATCTCCTGCTGCCGGCAGCTGATCATGATGTCCAGGCAGCGCATCACCTGCGCAGGAAGAGCATTCAAAACAGCAGAGTCACAACACCATGACAGTCAGCCAAACACAGTCTACAGCCGTGACTATTCCTGCTGCCTGCAGCTGTTGTTCGCGCAGCGCATCACCTGCGCAGGACGAGCGTTCGGAACAGCAGAGTGGCCACAACAGTCAGCCAAACACAGTCTACAGCCACGACCATCTCCTGCGGCATGCAGCTGCTGTTCGCGCAGCGCATCACCTGCGCGCAGCGGCTAGCGGCAGCTGCTCCCCCAGTACCGAAACACAATCTAACAGCCGTCAACACGCTGCTGCCGCGCAAACCCCGCACAACCACAACATAACGTCGCGTACGTCCTCGCACCTGGTCAAAAGCAGGCCTCTGTGCAGCGTCAGCGTGCCAGCAGCTGTTCATCAGCAAACAGAAGTCCTCCGGGGCCTCAGCAGGCAGCGGCGGCCGCTCCCCAAGTAGAGCCACGTGTTCGATGATGGCGCCATAGTGCAGGCCCTTGAACGCCACACGCGCTGTCAGCAGCTCCCACACTGCGGCAGCCAACAGGTGATTGACAGGCAAGTCGCAATCAGAGAGAGATTCAGAGGGATTGAATACATTGGCAGACGCGCGCGCGCTTTTGCGATAGAGCGGGAAATATATATGGGTTGGTGGCAGTTTGATTAGGCAGCCGCTCCCCCAGCAGAGCCACGTGCTCAATGATGGCCCCATAATGCAGGCCCTTGAATGCCACATGCGCAGTGAGCAGCTCCCACACTGCAAAATAACAACGTTATAACAAAAAATGAAGTGAGGTTTGCATTGAGTGTTCGAGTGATGTGTGGCGCCGTAGTGCCGGCCCTTGAAAGCCACGCGGCCGGGGAGCAGCTCCCACACTGCAGCAGCTAACAGATCGTTGACAGGCACGTTACGATCAGAGAGGGATCCTGAAAGATTGACAAATACCTCATACTGCAGGCGGCCGCTCGCCCAGCAGCGATGGACAGTAACAAAAGAAAGGTAAACCTGTGCGCAGCACTGCTTCAATCACGATGCCGAAGGAGAATACGTCCACAGCTGGGCTCAGTAGCAAATTCAATGAAGCCAAGAAGATTTGAATTTCACCTGTTTCACAGCACTGTCAGACTTGCTGCCACTCACTCGTGATGCCGAAGGAGAACACGTCTACAGCGGGACTCATCAGCAAACCCTATCCAGCCCAGAGCATATCACATGAATTGTTTGCAAAAAAAGAAACATTGTGCGCAGCGCTGCCACTCACTCATGATGCCGAAGGAGAAGACGTCCACAGCTGGGCTCATCTTGCCAAAGCGCAGCAGCTCAGGCGCCATGTGGCTGACCTGCAGCAGCAGCAGCAGCAGCAGCAGGGGCAGCATGCCAGTTGGCCGCTGTGACACAACACCAGTTGCGCGTGACAGCTGACCCAAGAGACGGCGTGACTCCCTGCGGGCCCTGGCACCATCTATAAGACGGTTGAGCCACAACTTGCTCAACAATCATTGTGTGTGTAAACTGTGGCGCGATTGTGCAACTGTGGCGCGATTGTGACAGACACTGCAGCCCTCACTGTGCCAAGCAGTATGAGCCACAACATGATGCACCATCCCTTTGATTGCAGCTGCAGCTGTGGTGCACTCAAAACACTTTTGTAGTGCACTCAAAACACTGCAGTCCTCACCGTGCCGAGGGTATGCGTGCTGCGGTGTGTCTGCCCACTCGCCAGCGCCCTGCTCAAGCCGAAACTGCAGCAGCAAGCAGCAGCAGCAGCAGCAGATGAGTTAGCGATTTGGCCCTGCTGCAACAAGGTACGTCGTGGCCCTTGTCGTGCTGTTGTACAGTCATCCCGAACACACAGAACTGCATGCTGTCTGCTGCTGTACCCTACATTGATTACAGAGCATCATGATGAACCAGCCATATGTTGACGTGGCAAGAGCTTGTCCAGCCTGCCGGAGGGCAAGCTGCACCCCTCGCTGTATACCACCGCGCCCGCACGAAACAATAATTCACCGGCCATTTCCATCGGTCACAGCAGCGGACCACAGCTGTCACCGATGCAGGTTCTGGTCGCACCACCCGTAACTCACTCTGTCACTTTGACCAGGCGGCCGTATGGCGAGGCTGGAGCGGTGCACAGCAGCACGTTGCCTGACTTGAGGTCCCCGTGCACAGATACGTGCACAGATACGTGTAACATTGCGCAAGTTAAGTACATCACACATCCAGCTACTCACTCTGTCACTTTGGCCAGGCGGCCGCATGGCGAGGCCGGCGCCGTGCACAGCAGTACGTTGCCTGGCTTGAGGTCCCCGTGCACGGATACGTGTAACATAATGCAAGTTAAGTACATCGCACATCCAGCTACTCACTCTGTCACTTTGGCCAGGCGGCCATACGGCGAGGCCGGCGCCGTGCACAGCAGCACGTTGCCTGACTTGAGGTCCCCGTGCACCACGTCACGCGCGTGCAGGTACGACATGCCGTCAGCTACCTCCCGCAGACGGAACAGCAGCTTCAGCTGCGCAGCGCAGTAGCACAAAAGAGCAGCAGCAGCAGCAGCAGCAGCATTGGCAGAAGAGTTTGGCCAAGAGATGTGAGCAGCTGCTTAGGACGCACACAAATGTGACTGCTGCAGCCCTGCGCAATACAGCTGCTGTGCAGGGGGCAACCCCAGCATCAACACAACATTCAAAAATTCAAACGTCAGCGTCAAAACAACTTGCGACCACCATTGCATGGCCTTCTGGCAGCTGCACAGGCCGTCACAGGCTGCCCGCAGTGGGCCCCAAGCAGCAACACAACATTGAAAACAATCAAACCTCAAAAACTGCAAAACCCTGCGCACCATTGCGTGGCCTTCCGGCAGCTGCCCAGGCAACCGCTGGCTGCCCGCAGTGGGCCCCAAGCAGCAACACAACACTGGAAACATTCAAACCTCAAAAACTGCAAAAACTGCGCACCATTGCGTGGCCTTCCGGCAGCTGCCCAGGCAACCGCTGGCTGCCTGCAGCAGGCCCCCAGCAACAACACTTACAAAACATCTCAACCATTAAAACCTCCAAACTGCAAATCCTGCGCACCATTGCGTGGCCTTCCGGCAGCTGCCCTGGCAGCCTCTAGCTGCCCGCAGTGCCCCCTAAGCAACAAAACTTTCAAAACATGTCAACCATTCAAGCCTCAAAAACTGCAAAACCTGCGCACCATTGCGTGGCCTTCCGGCAGCTGCCCAGGCAGCCGCTGGCTGCCTGCAGTGGGCCCCAAGCAACAACACAACATCGAAAACAATCAAACATTCAAACCAAACATTCAAACCTAAAAAACTGCGAAGTCTGCGCACCATTGCGTGGCCTTCCGGCAGCTGCCCAGGCAACCGCTGGCTGCCCGCAGTGGGCCCCAAGCAGTACTCGCTCAAGCTGCCAGCGTCACAAAACTCCTGCACGATCCAGGTCTGAGTATCTTCTGGAAGATCTCCAGGCGGGCCTGCCAGATCTGCTGACATAGGGCCACTCGCTGCTGCTGCTGCTGCGCATGCGGCGGTTGCGTCGCCGCTGTGCCAGAGCGCAGTGACGTCTGCTGTCTGTGTGCGGTCATCGAGCTGCAGACGCGCAAGTAGGCAGGGCAGCAGGGCTTGCACCAATCAGCAGGGGTAGTGTAGCCGCAGCAGGAGGAGATGGAAGCAGCCGGAAGCACAGAATGATGGCTGTGTGGGAGGCATGCAGCCACCTGGCACAATACCGACTATGATTCATACACACAGGCAACCAGTAGTGGACTAACCGTAAACAGTTCGAAACAGATGTGTGCAAACATGGCCAAAACTAATGAAGAAGCAACCCGCAGCAGCGCTCACGCTTGCATCAAGCTCCATGCCGTTGGTTGCGTCCTTTGCGTTGCGCCGCTTCCAGGTGACAAAATGGTATGCACACACCACGTGTGGGTGCGCAAAGCTCATCATCAGGTCCACCTCATTTGCAACACTGCAGCAGCAGCAGCAGCAGCAGGGTTAGGTTACGCACCACCGCATCTGACAGTTCCACAGCCGCTCATTGTTGTCAGGCCGCTGCACATCTGGCGCTCACAGTACCCTAGTCAGCAGCCTTACTATAGTTGCTGTACTTGCTGCTGTGTATAACCGTGCGCTTGCAGACACCGACAACCCCAACCACGCTGATGTGTAGCCTTACTGTTGCTGCTGCTGTTGCAGCAGCTTGGAGTACTAAGTACTACATAAACTGAGCGTGGCGGGCTGTCCTCACCTCGGCGCAGCCGCCCTGCTGTGCTGCAGCACCTTCACTGCAACATCCATGCCCCTCCAACGGCCCTTGTACACTCGGCCAAACGATCCTACACAATGCAGTGCAAGGAGGGTTGCAGTGGGGGCAGCAGCATAAGCACAGTGTTTTGAACGTGATGGTGATAGAGAAAGTGATTTGGGAGTAATCGGGCAGTTGCTTCCTTGTGGGTCCTGATGCTGCCATGCTATCTGCCGCAAGTATATACAGCTGAAAACTGTAATACACTGCACGGTGCTGGCAGCAGGACGGCGCAGGTGCTCCTGCGCTGACCTGCTTTGATGCGATGCATGGTGTTGCACCTGGTGCAATATGACTGCGCAGCACCACATGTGCATTCATCCAGAAGAACAATAGACACAGCTGCCTTGACTAGCTGGCGATTGCGCTCGCATCAAGACCCTTCAAGCTGCATCCGTTGCCATGCGCTCATCCTGTTGTGGCTCACACCGCCTGGACTGGTGCCAGGAGCATGTAACTACCTCTGTCTCAGTGTGGTGAACATGCAAATGACCCGGTCACTCAGATAGGTGCTGGCGGCGGGTGAGTGCCTGGTCATTGTCCTTGTTGTCAACGACAAGGATCTGACCAGGCACTCACCCGCCCCCAGCAGCACTCCAAGCGTGACCTTCAGATAGCTACACAAAATAACAAGAAAAATGACTTGAGAGAACAGGCACTCACCGGCCCTCAGCAGCACTCCAAGTGTGACCTTCCCACCAACGCCGGTGCCAGTGGTGCCTGCAATCAAATCTGCAATGCTGCATTGTCTACCACTGCCGCAGTGTGGTGTACATGGGGCCACTCCAACACATAGCTACACAAAATAACAAGGAAATACGACAAAAAAACAGGCACTCACCCGCCCCCAGCAGCACTCCAAGAGTGACCTTCCCATCAACACCAGTGCCAGTGGTGCCTGCAATCAGATCTGCGGTGTTGCAGCCGCCAGTGTTGCTGCGCACATACCAACCCGAGCCACCAGCTGCCAGCGAGTTGGCCATGTACTGCTGCAGGTCTGTGCTGCTGTGGTGCTGACTGGGCTGCTGCTGCTGCTGCTGCTGGTATAGGAAGCGCTCGCTGGTCTTGCAGGCTGCAAGCTCCCAGCTGTTGTGAGTGCCGGGAGGCGAGCCGCTGGCGTGTACCACTTTGGGGTCCCTGCGTGTGGAAAATGTGTGGCAATGATCCGCAGCAAAACAGCAGAGGCACAGAGGCAGTTGAGCAGGCTGCAGCTAGGGCAATGCATTTGCTGAAGTTAGACAACCATACCAAAGTGGATGCATTCGCCAGACTGCTGATGTGAGCTCTGAGAACTGCAGATGCCAAGCATCACTGTAACAGTCAGCTCTGCACTCGATGAACCTGCCCGGCACTGCATGTCAACACAGCTCATGCACAATTCATTACGGCTTCCTATACCGGCTGCAGTTCATGCATCAACTACTGCAAACCAGCAGCCAGAACCACCACAACATGCATAGCCCGCCTGCTGCCGCTACCGCTGCCGCTGCCGGTTCCGCGCACTCATCCAGCATCCGCTGCAATCCATCAGCCAGAATCACCACGACATGATAGCCCGCCTTCTGCTGCTACCGCTGCCGCTGCCGCATCCGCGCACTCATTCAGCATCCGCTGCAAACCAACAGCCAGAACCACCACACCATGCAAAGCCCGCCTGCTGCTGCCGCTGCCGCTGCCGAGTAATCATCCAGCATCCGCTGCAAACCATCAGCCGGATTCACCACACCATGCAGAGCCTGCCTGCTGCTGCTGCCGCTGCCGAGTACTCACCCAAGTACACTGAAAGACGCATCCTTGTTGTGGCTCAGCAGCCCACGGCCAGCACTCGTGCCACCACTCATTCCAAGCTCTGGATCTGGCGTGCTATCCGGCGTGCTGCAGCAGTGATGCGGCAGCATCATCACATCCCCGTCTCCACCCAGCAGCCGCCGCTGCCGCTGCCGCTGCTGCCGCCGCCGCCGCCGAGCCAGCAGCAGCGCCGCCGCCAGCATCAGAAGCACGCTGCCTCCGATCCCTGCTGCTAGGCCAGCAGTTAACGCTGTCACGCGCCGGGTCGCTGCTCCCATATCCTGCTGAATTTGGCATGGCGTTGGGGTGGATGACAAGCGGTCGAGTGCGGCTCTCACGCACTCGTCCACTGTCCATGCAGGGCCCATGCAGCTGCCATCCAGGTGTGTCAGGCACACCTTGGTGAAGTTATGCATGATGATTGCGTAGCCCCCTGCACAGCAGCAGCAGCAGCAGCAGCAGTGGGGTGGGAGGAGCAGGTCTCTTGCTAAGAGCAGCTCAAAGGGTGCCACAGCACGACAGCTGCTGCTGTTGCTGCTGCTACACATATATATTGCTGACTGTGCTGTTGTGACAGTGGGCACCTGAGCGTGTTGTCTGCAGGTGAGCATGCAGCAGCAGTAGCAGCAAAACAAGCAGCTGTCCCCATGCTGCTGGTGCCACCCCAGAAGCAATAGCCATCTGCTGCTCGCACCTGCTGCTGTGTCTTCTGTGCTGGTGGCAGTGACCTTTGTGAAGTCCTGGTACACAAGCACATGATCATAGCAGATCTTGCGCAAGCAGAAGCCGTCTTGGTACATGGCCAGCTGCCTGCCAGGCCAGCCTGCAGCATGCAGCAAAGACAGGCAGCATGCATTTGTGTTATTGAACGGGAGCACTGCCAGGCTGCAAGGTGGCAGCAGGTTCTGGCTAGACATGATGAAGCTATGCTTGCCGGCAGCCCCTGCATGCTGCTGCTGCTGCTGCCAGCGCGCTGCATTTGTATTGCATGCCATCAGCGCATGCATCATGGCAGCTGCGTCATGTTGGTAAGTGTGCTGAGACCACAAGAGCTGTGCAGGCAGCAACGCAGCTTTGCGAGCAGTCCGTGCTGCTGCACCTGTCTCCCATTCCTGCGACTGGGCAGGCGATATGCTGCTGCTGCTGGTGCTGGTGCACTGCCGCTGGTGTTAGTCCTTGCGCTGCTGCCGGAACTGCACGACTGTATACTACATCTTGCTGCATCGCAGCCGCTGCAGCAAGGCCTGCATACACACCTGGCAGGCGTGGCTGCACTGCCACTGCTTCCGGCTCTCCGGCGCTGCCGACACATGCAGTGCGGATGATCACAGAGTGCCACAGGGCCAGGTAGCTGCCTGGCGAGTGGTTCAGGAAGTCCAGCTGCACTCCAGACCCATACCTGCAGGACAAAGAAGGCATGCGGTTTGATAACACTGCACTGCATTTGGGCAGGCTGGCGTAGTAGTGCTTGCTGCAGCTAGCTGTCTGCTGTGAGACCATGGGATGATGCAGGAGCAGTAGCAGTGCATCGATGCACACTTGCAAATAACCAATGCTGTGGCAGTAGGCTTCCTGCCATCAGAACATGCAAGCGGGCAGTCGACATGAGACAGGCGGCTGCATGTGCCTGCAAACCTACCATTGCAGCCCCAACCTCATACGCATAAATCTGCCCTGCCACGCATGTGATGGCTGCAGGAAGCCTTCAAAGTGTCTCTAAAGCATGCCTTCAACTGCTTCTATGAGCTGTGAAGGCACCATTGATAGCTTTCCTGCAATGCTGCCGCTGGCTGCCCCACCTGGCATTCTCCAACAAAGTGTAGCTAATGTTCAGCACAATGCCTGGCGCCAGCTGCACCTGCCGATCCCCAACATAATTGAAGTCGATTCTCCGCAGCCGTGGACTTGATGTAATCGTCAGGTTTCGCGCCAGCACGTATGGGGCTGCACGATTGAAGCCTGCCCACTGCTCCCTGGTGAGCAGTAGGTCCTGCTCCAGCACCACCTCTTGCACGCTGGAGTCACGCAACGCGAGCTGAAAATCCCTTTCACTGTTCACATGCACCGACGATCCAAGACTGGCAGTGAACAAGAGTGGGAACAGCGAAAACACGACCGCTATGTGCTGCAGCTTCTTGCCCGCCCAGTGCATCTTAGCAGCCGAGCTTCCTCCCAGACTTGGTTTACAGCGACAAACATCCAATTCACTATTGCTCGTTCATGGATCCTGCACGACTGTGAGCACAGGAGCTGTGACACACACAGGACAAACGCTATTCTTTGACTGTTTTGCACTGCCTCGTAGACGCCTTTGCGTTTGTGTTAAGCCGAACCTAGAAGCGGGGCACAAAGTGGCCCACTCCTGCCATGAATTCCTCAGAGCTGACTGCCAGACATGACATAACGTCCTGCCTTCTGCGTTCTTGGCGCGGCACCTGGCTCGAAGCGTGCCTTGTTCGCACTTAGAAACGTTGCAGTATGGTAAACAACACAACCACTCTTTTTCCTGTCGCTGCATTGGTTGTAAGGTGCACGCTGCTTTACAGCGTGACACGCAGATCCTGCAGCAGAAGTTGCATGACTACTCAACTGGGGTGGGGGTTATCAGTCACAACTTCACAAGGCCCAGACCCTTCTGCAGTTTCATGACCATGCTCACAGCAAAACCCAGCTGTTATACAGGTGGTGTGGGATGCATAGAACATTGCAACACTCTGGCGAAAGCCTGTCTCTAGTTGGCTTGTCAGCTGTGCATGTGAGGCAGTTTCATAATGCTGACTGATGTGATACATTAACAAGGCATAGCAAAAACCTGCAGAGCATTGCATGCAGCCGCAGCACAAGGCCGCCATACGTCGTGACTGCTGCACATGTGATGGCATGTGAATGACGTCACTTGCCAGCTACATGCCTCAAGTGCACGCATAGTGCACTGCTCTCACGGTAACCAAGGCAGTGCCATAATCTTACACGCCCTCCAACATCCCGCATTATTGCCCTGCTGCGATGTCTAATATGTACACCAAACACTAGTGGCTTTTGATAAGCCATACAACAAGACAGACTGCTGCGATGGCACCAGACGCACTGCTAGTGCAACCGCCTCAATCAGGTTTGACCATGCAGCACTGATGCTGCCAGCAACGGGGAAGCCTGCAGCTGCGTGCTGTGCCAGCATTGTGCTGCTGTCTGCTGTGTGCCGCTGATCGTGCAACACATCATGTGCACACACATGGCGCACAGGCGTTTGACCACAAGGTTGCCGTGCTGTCCTGCCTGCCATCTGTTCACCTGCTGTGTTCTTGCACAGCAATAAATCACATCATCATCCTTATCATCATCGTCAACACCAACAAGCATCTGCAGAAGCAGCAGCAGCAGCAGCAGCAGCAGCAGCAGCAGCAGCAGCACTGCAGTCATCGCTATCGCCACCCGTTGCTAGCACCAGCGTATGCACTACACCAGACCGAGTTCAACTGACCCCACCTTGCCGCCCAACGCCTCTAAAACCACACGCTCATAGTTTTTTCATTTGACACGTCTGCCAGGTGGACAGAGCGTGCATGTGTTATGCAAAATGACAAGATCCAGACTCCCACTCAAGTTGTAGCACATGCTCGGGCCGCAGCTCAGCTGTGAGCGTTTGAACTGGGCCCTTCTGACAAAGTAACATGTCATGTTTTGCGTATGACATGATCCAGCCGCCACACAATGGTCAAACAACCACGCAATGCAAGGCTTCCGGCGGTCTCAGATGCAAGTGCCGCGCCTTGCACAAACACTGGATTGATTGCACGAATGCACAGCACTGCATGCCTATGTGAGCTGTTGCGCAAAAGCACGCAGCAGGCACCTTGATTCTGTACAGCAAAGCTACAACAATGTTATCATAGGGAAATCGCATGTTTCCTGTTTGATCCTCGGCAATTGTGTAAGAGATAGCTCGTATGTGCCTGTCAGCATGCCCTGCGCAACTCACTGAACCATCCAAAGGCTCGACAACCTCCGGATTGCCTGCATACCATGTGTTGTTCTGCATCCAAATCCATCCTGTTGCCGGTTGAGAAAGAGATGTACCCTAAACCAGGTGCGCTGTGACGCTACGTGCAAGCAAACCATTGCGGCTGTGTCACTGCTCAAACTGTGCTGCAAGCGGCAGCCGCAGACACGCACGTGGTGCTAGCAGCCTCCAAATCCAACCAGAGATGCAAAGCACATCCATTCACTATCCCCTCTTTTGCAGCACAGTTTGTTAGCCACACACATGGCTTGCATGCATCCACACGCAATCCTTCTGACAACAACTGCAAGTGCCGGTAACACTTCAAGTGACAACCTTGTGTCCAATTCTGAAGAGGCCCTGCCTCCCTTCCCGCCACAACACACATCACAATCGGCTGCTTGCCTGCCTCACATGCAACAATTGACACCCAGCAAAACACCCAATAGGCTGTCCTTGTAGGTGTATCGCTAGCCTGCTTGCATGTATCCGAAGTAACGTCAACATCTCTGTCACCATACTGCCACACGCATTTGAACCGACACCAGCAGCGGCTGATTGCACACACTCAGCTGGCTTGCAGCATGCCATGCTTACACCTGCAAATCATCGTGCAGCCATTGCCGTTTGTGTTTGTGTGATGCACTCAGCCCTCTCACGCCGTTCAATCCCTTCTTGCAACAGCCACCTCAGCTATGCTTGTCCATATGTGCCACCTTCCGAATCCACAAATGCCTGCAATCGCTGGAACTGATACTGCTGCACAGCAGGCAGCGGGGCGCTTGCACACACCACACCAACAACATCACAACTACTCCATACAAGAGCTGCATTGATGCATTGATGCCAGGCGGATCGGCAACATCAGATCAGATTCATTGCCTGAGTTTACCAGCCATGCGCCTGCTGCAGCCATGCACACTGCGCTGCCCTGTTGGTGCTACAACTGATCTTTGTTTGAATGCGCCAACCATACGACCAGCTCCGCGCGATTGTTCCCTCATTCGCCATCAGCAAACAAAGCCAGGCATGCAGCAAACCAGCCTCGCACGGCCCGTACATACACACAGCACAAGACGACGCACACACACATGCATGCTCAGCACCTGCTGCTGAACTGTTGCCTCTACGCCAGCCACAGCGCTCCTGTGCTGTGCGCACGCAAACAACACATGCACACGGGCGCTTGCATTGTCATTACTATGCTCTCACTGCTCCATGCCACAGCCAACAGTGCTGAGTTCCCCCATGCAGTGAACCCACAAGCTCATAGGCCAGGCTGGCAACAACTCCTCACCAACGGTCCTACTACCGAAAGCAGTTGTAAAGCCAGCACAGTAAACTGTTGGAGTCTGGCAAAACTCTTCCACTTTGTGGTCTCCAAGCGACGCAAATGCACGACAGCTGCAGCCTGCAGTTGGCTGCTGCTGCCCGCTTGTACGCCGCGGCACTGCAGGTGCAATGCATGCAGCCGAAACAACCCTAGCGCTGCTTGCAGCTGCCATGCGGCAAATCAGCAGACAGCCATGCACACAGACAAGTGCTGTGTGCAAGAGCTGCTGCTTCAACAGGAATGCCTCCGTGTCCCGTTCCAGACGCACAATGCCAAGAACGAAAGAGTTGGCAGCCAAGGCAAGTGCTGGGGTTGCTGTTGCAATGATAGGCCCTACGCCACTTGGGGCGTTGCTGGTGCATCAATGCAGCGCTCACACACCATATTTTCAGAGCCAAGATGGTTGCAGCTGCCCTCGCTGCAACCTGCTGCAGCTGCAGGTGCCAGAGATGCAGCTGCAACAACAGTGCTGGCTAGCAGCATGGCAGCAACACATGTGACCGTCCCACCAACACAAAAGCTCAAGCTCAGAGGTAATACGACGCAGTACAGTGCACAAGGTCCACACAGACCTCCCGCCATAGCAAACAAGCAGACAACCTGCCCTGCTGACAGAGCAATGCAGCAAGCAGGGCAGGCTTTGCCGACTCTGCAGTACATTTTGCATCCGTCAATCGAGCGACAAGGCTTTGCAATGTTATCAACATGTTTTGACACAAGCGGGAGCAGCTCAACTCCCGCTGCTGCAAAAAATCCGTACACTTGCAAACAACCCAACCTTGGCGAATCTCAATGCAGCCCACTGCTGCCAGCAACGCCAAATCAGTTCCGCTGCCGCTGCATCGCCTGCAATGGTGTACAGCAAGCACCTGCTGTCACGACATTGCCACAGAAGCAGCACCACCCGAAGTGGCAACACAGCAGCCGCTGCACATACTGCGCACTACCAGCCAAGCCATCCAATAACAGTGCAACCGCACAAGCTCTACTACCAATGCTTGCATGATGACAGCAAGTCGATCAGGCTCTGCTACAATGGCGCACCCCTGATTTATTGTGCACATGCAGCATTCCGTCAAAGCCAGCGACCTGCCACACTGCAAGGCAACAGCAGAGGCACCCACAGGCTGATAATGCGGTGCTGAATTTCCTGCAAGTGCGCACCCAGTTTCCTGCAAGTATGCCCCCTTCAGCACAAATGGCAGCTCCAACTCCGGTTACATGTACGCCACTGCGTCTTCTCCATTGCATCGATCAAACAGCAGCCGTCAGCAGCCAAACTGCCGCCAACACAGCAACTTGCGGGTTGCACTAGCAAGGGCAGGCAGAGGCCTCCACAGTCCCATCCACTGCACCGGCACATCCCTTGCCAGCAGCAGCCGCCGCCAACCATACAGCAGCCGTCAACAGCCAGACTGTCGCAAACACAGCAACTTGCTGTTTGCATTAGCAAGGGCAGGCAGAAGCCTCCGCAGTCCCATCCACTGCACCTGCAAAGCCCTTGCCAGCAGCAGCCGCCGCCAACCATACAGCAGCCGTCAACAGCCAGACTGTCGCCAACACAGCAACTTGCTGTTTGCATTAGCAAGGGCAGGCAGAGGCCTCCGCAGTCCCATCCACTGCACCTGCAAAGCCCTTGCCAGCAGCAGCCGCCGCCAACCATACAGCAGCCGTCAACGGCCAGACTGTCGCCAACACAGCAACTTGCTGTTTGCATTAGCAAGGGCAGGCAGAGGCCTCCGCAGTCCCATCCACTGCACCTGCAAAGCCCTTGCCAGCAGCAGCCACCGCCAACCATACAGCAGCCGTCAACGGCAAGACTGTCGCCAACACAGCAACTTGCTGTTTGCATTAGCAAGGGCAGGCAGAGGCCTCCGCAGTCCCATCCACTGCACCTGCAAAGCCCTTGCCAGCAGCAGCCACCGCCAACCATACAGCAGCCGTCAACAGCCAGACTGTCGCCAACACAGCAACTTGCTGTTTGCACTAGCAAGGGCAAGCAGAGGCCTCAGCTGCCCCATCTGCAGTGCCAGCAAAGCCCTTACCAGCAGCTGGCCCGCCGCCCTGCTGCGGCACCAGCGGCCGCAGCTGGCCGCCATACTGGAACACAGCCAGCAGCAAGCCTACTAGCATCATGCTAAGCGGTGCCAGCATCAGCTGTAGCAGCGCCTTGATCTGTGTAAGGGACCTAAGGAGCTCCTGAGCAGGTTTCTTGCCTTTCACAATCGCTGCTGTCACATCGATCAGCAGATACATGAGCAGCAGCATCGCCATGACCTGCAGCGCAGCACGCACAATGTGCAACGGGCTCTGCTCACGGCCGGTGCCCGGCTGGCTGGCCGCCGCTGCTGCTGCTGCCGCTGCTGCTGCGTCGGCCTTCGCGCCAGGCTGCTTCGAGCCACTGCTGCTGCTGCTGCTGCCGCCGGCATCTGCAAATGCAGCTGCTGCTTTGCTGGGGCCTGCTTTACTGCTAGGGCTGTACTCGCCACTGCTGCGCTCATCTGCTGCCACGACTTCCAGGGACCCCGCTGCTGCTGCTGCTGCCGCTGCCGCTGCTGGTGCAGTGCCGGCCGTGATCGGCGCCAGTGCACCTGCTGCAGCGCCGTGTGCAGCAGCAGCTGCTGCAGCAGTGCTTGCTGCGTGTTGCTGCAGCGTGCGAAGGATGCCGCCAAGATGTGCTGCAGTGACGCCCATGCTGTTGTTGAGGGCAAATACTAGCAGATGGTAGCCCATGGCCCTGCACAGACACACAGAGAAGGCGCAGCAAATGATTTGATCAGCCAACGTAACATAATGATGATCTGAGTGGTGAGCAATCTTGACATGTGCCAGTGATCATACATGCAAGACATCTGGCCATGCTGTCATGTTCAGCGCAGCCTGAAGCACATGTCGCCTGCTGGACTGCAAGGTACATACAGCACATCCAGCACGTCTGCAGGTTGTGACACTTTCAGGTCTGGTCTGTAGGGTCGCTGCTGCATTCTTTTTCTTATTATTGTACTCAGCCACAACTGTCCTTACCTCAGTGCCGATATGTACTGCCGGCTCGTCAGCAGCTGCCGGCGGTGCTGCAGCTGCTGCTCCGTGAGCCCCGCCGCCGCCTCACCCTGCTGCTGCTGCTGCTGCTGCTGCTTCAGCATGGCAGCAAAGTCCAGCAGAAGCCCCAGGTGCACCAGCATCTGATAGGCAGAGGCAGGCGGCTGTGCGTGCAGCTTGTGTTCCACTTCTGCAGCCATCTCAGCGCTGCTGCAGACCACCACAGGCATCAGGAGACTCATGCAGCTGAAGCTGTCATGATCATGCTCGCCAGGCTGCTGCCAGGTGACTGCTGCTGCTGCTAGGCCTGCGGCCGCGCTGCGCTGCTGCTGTTGTATCAGCCGCTTTGAAAGTGGCAGCTGACGCTCCGCCTGTACCAGCAGCAGCCCTGCAGCACCCTCGGGAAGGTGCACAGTCACCTGATACAGCTGCCCTCGCTGCTGCTGCTGCTGCTGCTGCTGGATCGGCCTGCACTCAAGCGCACAGAAGACGTTGCCGAGTATGGCGCGTAGTGGCGGCAGGACACCGGTGCCGCCGCCACGCATTGTAACGCATACCTGCAGCTGCACCTGCCTGCCTGCAGTTGCACTGGCACAGGTGCTCCAGGGGCTCCACGAAAGCACTTTAGGCATCAGACTGCTGATACTGCTGCTGCTGCTGCTTGCAGGAGCAGCAGCTTGTGTAGCATCTTCAGCTGCTGCTGCTGATGTGTCTCCATCATCTCGTAGGCAGCTAGCACAGCTGCTCCAGTCCTGCAGCACCTGCCCATGCCTCCAGGCACCCAACTCGCCGCCAACTTGAGCAAAGACAGCAGTCAGCTGCGACCCCAAGCGCAGGCCCCCGCTGCTGCTGCTGCTGCTGCTGTTAGCAGCAGTGTCTTCCACTGGTACGTCCAGCAGTGCTGCAACCAGCGCTGAAAACGGCACCAGCTGCCGCAGCTGCTGCTCTGCATAAGCCAGCGCCGCACAGTGCAGCATGTCACCACCGCACCCTGCTGCTGCTGCTGAATCCGCCTCCTGGCCAAGTGCTGCTGCTGCTGCTGCTGCCACAGATCCAGCTGTAGATGCTGTAGAGGCATCTTCTGGGTGCATGTTGCCCTCACTTGCCTGCTGCTGCTGCTGCTGCCAGCCGCCTTCAGGGCACTTCACAAGCTGCTGCTGCTGCTGCTGCTGCTGCTGCTGCCAGCCGCCTTCAGGGCACTTCACAAGCTGCTGCTGCTGCTGCTGCTGCTGCTGCTGCTGCTGCTGCTGCCAGCCGCCTTCAGGGCACTTCACAAGCTGCTGCTGCTGCTGCTGCTGCTGCTGCTGCTGCTGCTGCCAGCCGCCTTCAGGGCACTTCACAAGCTGCTGCTGCTGCTGCTGCTGCTGCTGCTGCCAGCCGCCTTCAGGGCACTTCACAAGCACATCTAGCTCGAGCTGCACACAGCCAGGCCTGATTGCAGGGCCCAGCAGCAGCGTCTCCAGCTCAGCTGCATTTGTAGACAGCAGCTTGTTGAGAGCCGCCACAGTCTGCGGCGGCAGCTGATCTGGCGTTACACCATGCAACTTCAGTGAGATCCGCACGAGCTGGTGCATGTATGGCGTACCGGCAGCCTGCTGCTGCGCCATGTAGTGGTTGTGCTGCTGCGGCAGGAACGCCTGCTGCTGCTGCTGCTGCTGGGTTGCCAGGTATGACTGCTGCATTGCCATTGACTGCTGCTGCTGCTGCTGCTGCTGCAGGAGTTGTTGCTGCTGCAGCTGCTGCATGTAAGTGACAGTCGCTGGCGTCTGCCCAATGCTCAGACTGACGCCTGCCTGCATTGCAGCCAGGCCCATTTGCTGCTGCTGCTGCTGGTACCCTAGCAGCTGCCCATGCTGCTGCTGCTGCATAGGCATCTCATATTTTGGCTGCAGCAGCGTCGGCGGCACATACTGGCTCTGCATAGAGGGGGCCATCATCTGCTGCTGCAGCTGCTGCTGCTCCGGCGACAGCTGCTGGCCCTGGTAAGGCGGCGAGTACTGCTGCTGCTGCTGCTGCTGCCAGCTCTGCTGCTGCAGCAGCGGCTGAGATTGCTGCTGCTGCTGCATCATGTGCGCTGCTGGCCCCATGCTTGCAGCAGCACTCACAGCCATACCCATGCTAGCCGCCATACCCATACTCATGGCCTGCATAGGCATACTCACATGCTGCTGCTGCTGCTGCTGCTGCATGAGGGCCTGGTGTGGCTGCAGCTGCATTGGTAAGCTGCTGCTGCCGCAGCTCTGCATGTTCACTGCTGCTGCTGCCGGCAGAGACACACCGAGCCCTGCTCCAAGGCCCTGCTGCATTCTAACAGCCGAATTCACTCTAGCACTCATACCAGAACTCACCACGCCGTGCTGCAGCGCCTGACTAACCGCTGCTGCCTGCGTTGCTGTGGCATCTCCAGACAGGCTGTGTGCCAGCCCTGCTGCTGCTGTGAGGCTGCTAGGCGGAGGTGAGGCAGTTTGTGTAAGGCCCGATCCAGCAGGACTGACTGCAGATGATGTGGCAGGAGTCTCCACCACCTGCCAGCCTGGATACTGCGCGAGAAGCAGGTCCAAGGTATGATCTAAGATCGCCTCTGCATCCGTGCTGGACAGGTCAGCGACAGGCACAGCAGCCGCCGGCGCTGCTGCTGCTGCCGAGAAAGCAGACTGCGGCATTGCTGCAGAGAAGGCCATGCGGGGGACTGGAGCATCACATGCTGAGCCTCCTGCTGCTGCTGCTGCTGCTGCTGCTGCTTTCTGCAGCGGCTTGGGTGCTGAAAAGGGTGCAGAGATAGGTACAGGCGCGGCAGCAGCAGCAGCAGCAGCAGCCGCTGCCACCTGTGGTGTGGCGCCTGCCATGGCTGCTGCTTGGCTAGCAAAGTCACCCTTCAACAGCAGCTGCAGAGCCTGTTGATCTATTCCGAGAGCCTCCCCTAACTCAGCATCCACATCAAAGAGCATTGGCTCCTGCTGCTGCTGCTGCGCCCTTGCTAGCTGCTGCTGACCCATGGCAGCACTGACTGCATTAAGCTGCAGCTGCTGCGGCATGCCAGCGCTGCAAGCAGCAGCAGACGCCGGCTGCAAGTGCTGCGGCTGCAGCAGCAGCGGCTGTGACACAAACTGCCCTGCAAGCGCCTGCTGCACCTGCTGCTGCAGGCGCTGCGGCAGCTGCTGCTGCTGCTGTAGAACTGGCTGTGTTGGGAAGAGTGTGATGATCTCTTCGCTGCTGCCATTCCCTGTGCCGCTGCCGCTGCCGCTGCCACCGCTGCCATGCAAGGTGCCGTTTCCAACAGACTTGCCTGACAATGACAGCTGCTGCATGCTGCACGCAGGGGGCCCCTTTGGAGCTGCACTGCCAGAGAACCAAGTATTGCTTATGCTTGCAACTGCTTCCATTGCAGCCAACAGGTCCGATGAATTCAGCTGAAGATCTGGCCCAGACGTGGCTGCTGCTGCTGCTGCCGGCGGCACTGCTGCTGCGACCCCGCAGCCCCAGTTGCCTGGCTGCAGCAGCTGCTGCTGCTGCTGCTGCTGCTGCTGCTGCTCCTGCCAGTGCAGCGGGTACTGCTGCTGCTGGTGCTGGAGCATGGGAGGCTCAGCTGAACCTGAGCTCTGATCAGGAGACCTGCTGCTGAAGCTGCCGCCTTCCCCGCTGTCTTGCTGGTGCTGTGCTGTGCGAGCCGCATCCGATCCAGCAGTCCTCGCTCCATCTGAGCCCGACTTAGAAGCAGAGCGAGGCTTCTTAGGCTTCTGCTGGCTGCTGAGCCCTGAGCCATACACATCGCCATCTGCTGCTGCTGCTGCCGCTGCTGCTGCTGCTGCTGCCACGTGGCGTTTGGAGGCCTGCCGCCGCACCGCAGCGCGGGCGCCGGCGCGGGGCTCCTCGTCCCCGCTGCTGGTAGCTTCGTCCGCTGCTGCTGCGCCGTCGCGCTTGCCGCCGGTGCGTGCGCGGCGCTCGAAGCAGCCGGCGCTGTTATCGCGCTTGACGCGGCGGCGGGCGTTGTGTGCGGCCAGTGCTGCCTCGCAGCTCTTCCGGTCTCCCTTGAACTCGTCTACGGGCTGGAAGCGGCCGCACTGCTGGCAGAACCTGCGAAGGAATTTGAAGCAGGGTTGTTTGCAGCAGGGGTTGCGGCAGGTGTTGCAGGA
Source organism: Tetradesmus obliquus (assembly GCA_030272155.1). Lineage (NCBI taxonomy): Eukaryota > Viridiplantae > Chlorophyta > Chlorophyceae > Sphaeropleales > Scenedesmaceae > Tetradesmus > Tetradesmus obliquus. The sequence goes on from CP126205.1 coordinate 2,321,953, forward strand.
CAGCTGAGCGTCATGTGGGTGGGTGATCATCTGATGTGAAGAGTTGTAGATAGCAGGTGGGTGTAGTAGCAACTCGCGTTGCAGTATGTCTGCTGCTGGCAACCTCATGCTTTGCTTGGCAGGTCAATCTATGCATGCACCAGCATTATCATGACCAACATGCTGCATCCCTACACGAAAAACTGCCCACACAACGCATCCTGCATACATTGCAATTGATGTTTGCGCTGCAGCAGTACCTGCAGTCTGCGCCATCAATGGGCACAGAGAGCGCCTTCAAGTGAGGGTGGCAGATCCTGTGCCGCTTCAGGTAGTGGGACCCTTCTGTCAGGTCCACCCCGCATCCAGGCACCTGTTGTATTTCCAAGCAATGGTGGATATTTACGTTGGGCATCAATCAGCGCTACAGCAATGTGGTCCAGAACTAATGCTGCTGCTGGTGACATTGAGCGGGCGTCACCACCATCCTGCTTGGCAGCTACAGAGCCAGCTTGGCACATGCAGCGCTCTATGCTGACATTTCATTAACATTTGTGATTGTTGCGAAGCCCGCGTACAATTGGGAACCGCCCTTGGCTTCGCACGGCACATGACATACACTCTCTGTGACCCTGTGCTACTGCTAATTTGCTGCCGCGTGCCCCACTGCCCTGGATGTAATTTGAAAATAATGTTATAACTTAAAGCGACAAGTGCTGCTCAGGAGGTAAGCACGCCGGGCCCGGCACGGGCGTGACACCCTTGGCAAGTATAGCTGGTGGTCCGTGAACACTAGCCTGTTCGCCGCTGCTGGATAATTATATCATTCGGCTTTTAATGTTCATGCCAGCTGAACTGCTCACCATGCATATGAAAGGCGCAGGTGCAGGCCGCAGCTCCTGCTGAGCCGTGCTGCCTCCCTGTCCGGCGCTGCATTCTCCATCAGCATTATTACTGCAGTTTGCTTCGCTTCCAGCGCTTGCGTGCTGCTGGTTGAAGGACATGATGTCGACAGGGGCAAGTGTGTCAAGTCATGCCCGCAGAAGTAATTCGGTCCACTAAAGCTGTGAAATACATACAGACAAGCCAGTTTCAGCATTAGCAGGACCCCATAATCCTGTATCTGTCGGCATCCGTCGCCCTTACTTGTTAGCAACACTCACATAACGTCCACCTGGCCTGAGAGTACTGGGCGCAGGGAATGCGTACGGGGGCAGCGCGAACGCGGCCTGCATATTAGAGCTGATGTTTGCAGGAGCCGAGCCAGCGATGCTGAGCAGGCAGACTGCTGGTGACATGACATCAGGTGACATGCATGCCCCTCCAATTGCAATAGCACTACAGCACGTCTAATCAGGCTGCCATACAACTCCTCTGCCGGTAACAGCAAGTGCAACCATACACACTCGTCTGGAACAGGTTACTGCACAGTCATCACCGCCAACTGTAACAGTACCGGCACATATGCTGCAGCCGAATGCAAGGCAAGCGCAGCCACCCATGGCATGATACAGCAGAACGTGCGCGCCGAATTGCACACTATTTAGAATCGTCCTGTTTACACTGTGGCACCCAGCTGCCCTTGAACAGCACTGGCATGTCTGCGATCAGCTGCACTCGCAACCACTGGCAGCTGCCTGCAGGAAATCGAGCCCGACAGCCAGGCCAGCCCCGGCAACGTTCCTGCAAGCAGCTGCTGACATCATACCTATGCCTTGACAGCCTGTCTCAGTGTGACAACACCACCCAAGCCTTGCATGAGCAACAGCATTATGCCTGGAACTTCGAAGAGAGTTGCTCCAAGGCTGGAGGTGCACAGCCCACACACGCCTCCTTATGCAGCCTTGCCACAGCCATGCTTGTCACGAAATGCTGCAGCAGCAATGCACAAACCACAATCCTTCAACTCATCTACACTGCAGGGCATAGCCCACCGCCGCGCGCATCACATTCTCCACGCAATCAGTGCATGTACTGCGAGGCCCAGCCCACCGCCACGCCAATGGCCACGCCAAACATCAAGTACAGGTACGCCAGAGCCCACCGCCGCTCCCAACAAATATCTGTCGTCCTTTTGTACCTCCTGATCAGTGCATGTACTGCGAGGCCCAGCCCACCGCCACGCCAATCGCCACGCCAAACATCAAGTACAGGTACGCCAGAGCCCACCGCCGCTCCCAACATATATCTTTCGTCCCGTTTTACCTCCTGATCAGTGCATGTACTGCGAGGCCCAGCCCACCGCCACGCCAATCGCCACGCCAAACATCGAGTACAAATACGTCAAGTCTCGGCCAGGAGGCTCGCGCCATCCCTCCTGGAAGGGTCCGCTGCTGCCAGAGGCTGCCTCCTGCCAGCTGCCGTCCCTGAAGCGCGAGTTGGGCTTTGGCTCTCCCAGCTCTGTTGTTTCACCTGCAGCAACAGCAGAGAGCAAGCGTGCACAAACAGGTATGAAGGCGACTGTGTGTGAGGAGCACGACCCTGCAGCGAGGAACCGGCAATGTTGTGCAGGCGTAGACAGACAAAAAGTGTGAGGTGGGAATGCATGCGCGTGTGACCAGCCCTCCTGGAAGGGCCGCTGCTGCCGGAGGCGGCCTCAGGCCAGCTGCCGTCCCTGAAGCGCAAGTTGGGCTTTGGCTCTCCCAGCTCTGTTGTTGCACCTGCAGCAACAGCAGAGAGCAAGCGTGCACAAACAGGTATGAAGGCGACTGTGTGTGAGGAGCACGACCCTGCAGCGAGGAACCGGCAATGTTGTGCAGGCGTAGACAGAGAAAAAGTGTGAGGTGGAAATGCATGCGCGTGTGACCAGCCCTCCTGGAAGGGCCGCTGCTGCCAGAGGCGGCCTCCTGCCAGCTGCCGTCCCTGAAGCGCGAGTTGGGCTTTGGCTCTCCCAGCTCTGTTGTTTCACCTGCAGCAACAGCAGAGCGGGCATGCACAAGCATAACTGAGTGCAGTTGTGTGTGAGGAGCACGATCCTGCAGCGAGAAACCGGCGCTGTTGGGCAGGCGTAGACAGACAAAAAGTGTGAGGTGGGAATGCATGCGCGTGTGACCAGCCCTCCTGGAAGGGCCGCTGCTGCCGGAGGCGGCCTCCTGCCAGCTGCCGTCCCTTAAGTGCGAGTTGGACTTTGGCTCTCCCAGCTCTGTTGTTTTACCTGCGGCAAAAGTAGTGCAAGCGTGCACAAACGGGTGTCAAGGCGACTGTGTGTGTGTGTGTGTGAGCCTGGCTGCAGAATCGCCTGCAGTGAGAAAGGCGGCGCCGCATGCGGGCGGGGACAGCAAAGTGTGAGGGAGGATGCAGGCAAGTATGCCCACTGGGCTGGCAGCCCTGCTGGAACGGCCCGCTGCTGCCTTGTTGCCTGTGGAAGGAGGTGAGAAGTGCTGGGAAAGCATGCCTACAATTGTGCAAAGCAAGTTGCGGAAAGATATCACAAGGTGTTGCCCATGTACATGCGAGGCAGAAACACGAGGGAGAGACAACTCAGCCGCTGCGGTTTTGCCATGAGCAGCCCATAGCATGGTTGTATGGGAAAGAGACATGCACACTGCAGCGCGGAGGGTGTCAGGCATACTGCAGCCTTCCTTCGGAAGAGAGCAATGCGATGTGCTGAATGCGACTGCAGCAGGCAGCATGTGCTTGGGGTAAGGCCGTGCATAATTAACCACTTTAGACTAGCGGGTGCTGGACAGCGTTAAGACCGCAAAACCGCTGCAAAGAGTTGTCAGCCGCGCGCCCGAACCACACACAGCATACATGTTGCTTGCATGTTGGCTAGCTGCGCCATGTTTTTATGATGGCAGCACCAAGGGAGGGGCACTAAAGAAATTCCAGGACATCATCACAAGAAACCCAAACGGGGTCTACCCCCGCCCCCCCCCCCCCCGCACTCACCTCAAAAACTTGCGCCTGCAGGCCCCTGACTTACTGATATGTTTATTGGGAGTAGCAATAATGTATCTAGACGACTGCAGCTGTGTCAACGTGTGGTTGCAGCAACCTGTCTGCCAGTTTGCCCAACCAACAAAGTTGCTGCTGCTGGGATTTGACATGCGCCACACCTGTGGTCAGTTGATTGTAAGCTGCTCCACATGTAATTATTTGTTCACTAGCCTTAGAAAGGTATGCAATGGATATATTATGATCTAAGCTTTCAGACAAGCTTATGTATGTCCCAATCAGGCACCTGGCAAAAAAGTTAAGAAACTTAAGACAAAAAGTTGACCAGGCCCCTGCCCCCCACCCCACCCCCCCTCCCAAAAAGCACGCCGGATGGCCTTAAAAACTTTGCAGTAGGTATTTGTTATGTTAAATAACATATCCTAACGTTTTCAGGCGGAAAGGAATGCTGATGCTGTCAGTGGATGGAGTGCCCCCCCCCCCCCTTGGCAGCACTGCTGAATTCTTGGATCGCTTATGCTGCTGCACACTCACCAGTCTTCTGGTTCCAATAGTATGGCTGCCCACTCTTCTCATCAATCACCTCAGTCCATTCCTCGTTCTTAGCATCGCCTGCTGACTTGCTGCTGCTGCTGCCTGGCTCTGGCTGCTTTGCAGGAACACTGCTGCTGCTGCTGGTGCTGGTGCTGCTGCTGTCAGCGCTGCCACTGCTGGCTCTAACGCCTGCTGCAGCCTCACAGCGTAGGTGATGTGACACGCCTGGAAGGAGACGCCTGCAGCTGCGTAGCAGGGCCATGCTGTGCATAGTTGCGTCACTACCTTGCTGCAGGAACGGTGCTTCTGCAGCAGGTTCGAGCTCCGGATCACAAGCGACGCGTAGCCCAGGAATCACTTTATGTTGCAATTAGTGCTTCAGGTTGGAATTGGGAAAGTAGCTACTCGCGAGGCAACGAAAGAACGCCGATGAGAGCTGCGTATAAGCGTCAGTAATCGGAGCTGCTGCTTGTTTCAGCACACACCGCACAGCGCACTTCTGGACCGGTTGATAATCTCCTGCATGTCATTGATTCCAACACTAGCGCAGGCGTGTGAATTGTACGTGGGTTACACAGGGCCCAAACCCTGGGGCAGAGGCTGCAGCACAACACAGCCTGACAAAACCCTGCCCTAGTGCATGAATTCATGTTTGCCTGCCACCAAACACGCTTTGAGACCAGGCACAGCAGTCACAGACATCTCTTGCGCATTAAGGCCAGAGCTGCTGCGCCTGCAAGCCATGCAACAGCATCTCGCAAAGCACAATGCCAAGGCACACCCTGCAGCTTGCTTCTCTCCTTGCCATTGGTCACGGCAACAGCGCGACGCAGAGTATGCAGGGTGGCCCAGCATCCTCTGATTCGACTCTGTAGCATATCCCAGACAACATTCCGCCATGTAACACATGCACGTTTGACCGCAGCAGGCGGCGGCACTTGTCCGAAAAGAAGCATGATGCATAACAATTCAAACCTGGCAAAGCAACATGAAGCCTGACCACCCAATGGTTCTGTTCAATGAGCCCAGAGGCTCCAATCCTTGGCACAACATGCAACAGCAGGCCCATCAATTAACGCAGACGCGCAAACTCACAGCGATGTGCCGCACACTGCTGAGCACTGCTTGCAGGAAAGTGTGGCGCAGCATCCCAAAAGTCGCCACAACACCACCACCCCAAAAAGACATGAGAAGAAAAGCACCGTGCGGTCATTCCAGCCTTAGCCTTAGCCTGCCCCCCTGGCAGGGTTCCGAGGTAGCGTCCGATGTAACACACTTGTCCTGCAAGCCAGCTTCACGTCCAAGGCAATTCATGTACACTGCAAACACAGCAGTCCTGCAAGACGCTTGCAATGAGGAATGGCAGCACCCACGTCCGTCCTCCGCCCGCCATGCACCCACCCATTCCCAGCCACCTCCCCGCCAACAGACGACAACCGTAACGAAATCAAATGCGGAAGAAGAGAGAGAAAGAACATCAGCTGCCAAAGTAGTTCCCTAGGCACCTGAAACGCCCCCGCAGCACCCTTTTTTTGGGGCCCCTAGCACGGCTGCACAGGATGCAGCACAATACAGGGGCCGGTTCCGGCTAGCGTTGTAGCCATAAGGCTGCAAGCAGCATGAGCACATATGCACACCTGATGCCGAGCCTCACAATATGCTGATTGTGAACTGCGAATGATTGACTGTTCTCTTCCGAATGCAAGGGATCGTGCGCGCTGCTGCGCGCTGCTGCATGCAGCTGCATGCAACACACAACCTGTGACATAGTAAGGGAAGGGGCAGCAGCACTGCCGACGGCAGCAGCGGATGTAAGCAGGCCAGCTCGACAGCAGTACTGCAGGCGCTGCGGCTGGCACATGCATGCTATCCTTCACAAACAAAACAGAACAGTACAGGTATACCCCATGTGGCGCGAGCCGCCCCCACACTTCACAGCAGCACCGACGCAAACCACCACAAACCACAAAACACGAACCACGCAACACGACAAAACAGGGCCTAACAAAAAGGTAGCACGCATGCACTGTTGTGCAGTGCGATGCCTTGGAGGGAATGCACACGGGTCCGGATACATCATTGTCATAACACTGTTATAACGCACCATCGCCATACAGTGGCATGTGCAGGTGGCACATGCAGCCCCCCAAAAGTAACAGGGGCTCAAACACGGCCTGTGCTCTGCTCGCCTCGCACACACAACACTGTGCGAGGCGTTGCGCTTCCAGCAATGCAGTAAAGCGATGTCCGAGTGAAGGAAACAAACCTGCCAGCCATACGTACAGCAACCATACGCACAAAGCAACAGAAAGTGAGCGCGCACCGCCTACCGTGCATTCGCAACATGCCCGCAACCACGCAAACGTTGCGATGATCCAGCAGCTGCTGCTGCAGCTGCTTGTGTGTGCTCCAAGGCAGCCAAGAGATACACAACACGGAGTTCAGCAGCAGCGCCGCATCCGACCTGACAACAAGTGCCACGCAAAGCACTGACACCACAACACCTCAGCCATGCAACCACACATAACAACACAAGCAAACTACACAAGCACAATCACAACCGGTGCCAACCCATATCCTAGGCACCCCTTGAATGCACCACACTTGCGGGGTGCACCCAACAGCCAAAACGAGCCAAAACCATACGCCTAAAACCCGCAAATCGTACCCAAGCCATGCATCTAGTCAAACAACGCCAGTGCAACGGGACTCTAGGCACCACGTGTGCAGCACTGCAGGATCCACACATGCTACAGCCAACGACAGGGAACGCATGCGTGCATGCATACAATGACAGCAGTGGTCAAGCATGCACGCAACGCCCGCATGCACACACCGCAAGCTAAAAGCCTGCTGCATCTGCAAACAACATGGCAGATGGTTGATGTAAGCACCGGGATTCCCTGGCAACGCACGGCATACCTCAGTGACGTATGGCATGACGATAAACTAACTAAACCAACACATGGCAGATAGGGATTGGGCAGCAGGCGAGTGCTCCCCGGCATATGTACACTTGAAGCTACGCAAAACAAGATCTGCGCAGAAACCGTGCTGCGATCAACTGCATGCAGCAGTGCAGCAGCTACTGCTGCAAGCGCTGCCGCCTACCAGTGTGTCCCTTGCTGCATGTACACCAAAAGCAACAGCGACGCAACCAGCCGCACTTATTGCAGCAGCGCGGCGCGCTGACAACGCACGTGCGCTGCCGTCTGTACAGTCCGAGGTAACTAGCCAAAGCAAGTGCCGTGCAAAACTGCGCTGCACCATGCACCCCAAACACTGCAGCAATGCACCCTGCCACCTAAGCATGTGGCTAAGCATGCGGGCAGCCACAACAGGCAGTGCCTGAATGGGCGCCGAGACCTCAACACCATGCTGCTGTCTTGCTGCACAACACAACAACAGCCGTAACAAGCAACGGCAGGCGCGTGGCCCTCCTGTCATGAACTCTAACATAACAGCCTGCACTGTGCATGCAAGCATCAGTCGCTTACAGAGTCTCCATAGCACCTACAGCACCTACTGCAATTAGACCGATCACTGACCACATCACAGCAGTTTGCTCGCTGCACTATCACCTGCCGCATGCCACACACTCCCCTGCCGGGCAGCCTCAAGCTGGCAATGCGTGCTGCAGCGGTGCGCTCAAGCACAGCATGGCACTGCGTACGTCAATGTGTTTGATCGCACGCCAGCAGCACCAAAGCAGCCCGGCTCATACACCACAAAGTACCTGCATAGTGTACTCTGCAAGCGGCCTGCCTGCAAAGCAACTGCTGCACTGCCCAGCAGCTGCAACAAGCAGGAATCACAGCACAGCAGAAGACACAGGGCGTGCTTGACAAACCACCTGCGGCACATCGCGCCACCGTCACACACGCCCGGCGGTGTGCAGCAGACAGCACAACGACCGCTAGCGCAAAACCCTCGCAAAGACCTCGGTCACAGGCTTGAACCCTAAACCCGCATTCAGATCCAGTTTGAACCCTAACACCCTTTAAACCCTTGCCAGCTTGAGCACAGGCCGCTTGCCAACAACAACAGCAGGGCTGCCGCCGCTGCGTGTGCCTGTATGCACCCCACCATCCATGTTCAATGGAAGCATGCCGCTGCTGTCATACGCTGCTGCTGCTGCTGCTGCTGCTGGTTCCGCTGCAGGAGCCAGCGGCGCCGGCAGTGCTGCTGCTGCTGCTGGTGTGGCAGCAGCGCTCGGCGCGGGGCGCTTGCGGTTGTTGGCGCTGTTGGCGCCGCTGCTGCTGCTAGATCCAGGCTGCCGGCCGCCGGGGCGTCCGGAGGATGGGATGGGTGGTCCGAGGTTGTGTGTGCGGCGGTAGCGTGTGCCGCAGGCGTTGCACAGGATCGGCTTGGCTGGGGGCCCGCGGCGCCACTGGGGGGACTCTGCAAGAGCAGCAGCAGCAGCAGCAGTGGCGGCGGCATGTAGTGTTAGAGGGAGTGCGCCAAGTTATGCAGAGGTGGCATTGGTGAAATGCTGGAGCTGCCGCCTGTGCAGCTCGTGCTGGCAGCACGTGCCTCTCAAACCACAATAAATTCAGCAGGCAGCAGCAGGCAGCTTACAAGCACGAAAGTGATGGTGAGTCACCCAACTAACACTCACAGCGCTGGTCAAACTCAGGCTGACAGCTGCACGAGACACCAGCTGGTTGTTTCTAAACCCGATACATGACAAGATACGTAACAAAAACGACACTAAGCGCTCACCAAGCACGCCGCAGTGGTCACATGGGCCGCCTCCCTTGTGGTGGAACTGCCGCTGAACAGGCTTGCCACCCGCTGCTGCTGCTGCCGGCTTGGCCCCGCTGTCATCCTGCTGCTGCGTCTGCGCACTCTCGTTGCTGCTATCGCCAGCGCTGCCGGAATCCGCTGCCACAGGCATCGCTGCCGCTGCCGCCGCAGCCTTCTCTGCTGCTGCTGCTGCTGCCACCGCTGCTGCCGCGGCCTCCCATTCACTCTGGCGCTTGGCCTCTGCAGCAGCCGCAGCCACTGCTGCCGTTGCTGCTGCCACTGCTGCTGCTGCTGCCGCCTCGATCGCTGCTGCAGATCGCTGCCTGCCTGGATAGCCGCCTGCAGCATCACTGCCTTCTGCGCTGCTGTCGCTGCCCGCGAATGCAGCAGCAGTCGCTGCTGCTGCTGCCGCCTTGACAATGCCCGCGCTGCTGCTGCTGCTGCCGATGCTCGTGCGGCGGCTGCTGCTGTTGCTGCTGCCCTTGGGCCTGCCGCGCGCCTTGCCGGGAGCCTTCGCAGCCGATGCTGCTGCTGCTGCTGCTGCTGCCGATGACACTGCCAGGTACCCGGCGGGAGTCCTGTTATGCATGCCATGCAAGTGAGTGTCAGCCGGGATCCTGCCTCCAAGGTTTAGCCCGTGCTTGTGAACGCCTCCTGCTGCTGCCCCAAGCCGACCCCCTGGCCCAACCATCATCATGCCTGCCCTGGCATGGCCTGCTGCTGCTGCTGCTGCCCCGTGTGAAGCTTTTCCTGCAAAGCTTCCTGCAAACCCTCCCGCCCTGCCAGCCTTGCTGCTTGCAAGCGGGCTGCTGCTGCTGCCGACAAGTGCGGATTGCTTCTCTGCGTCACGTGCTGCTGCTGTACCGCCCATAGGGGTGCCTGTACTGCCATCCAGCATGACTAGGCGGTACATCAACTGCCCGCCATGCTGCTGCTGCTGCTGGTGATGGTGGTGGTGGCCAGCTAGACCCTGCTGTTGCTGCTGCTGCTGAGCAATGCCGTGATGCTGCCTGTTGCGCCGCAGCGCTGCTGCTGCAACTTGGCCAGACAAGCTCCTGCGTGCACCGCCTCCTGCAATCCCGCCTGCTGGACCTCCATCCACAGCCATATCTGCTGCTGCTGCTGAGGCTGAGCCGTGTGCTTCTGGCGTATCAAACAGCCCTGCTACATCTGTAGGGCCTGGGGGCAGTGCCCCTGGCCCACACAATGACAGCAATTGCTCAGATGCCTCATCATAAATGCAGCCGTCCATGCATGCAAAAGGACTCGCATTGGGTCCCACACCAAGCTGGCCATCCAGCTGCATCAGATCCAAGCTCGGAGGTGTTGTTGCTGCATCTGCTTCATCCATGAGTGCTGCAACAGTGCTTGCAGATACAAGCGGGCTGCGGCTCCGTCCTGCTGCTGCTGCTGCCGGCGTCATGCCCCATAGGGAGCCACCGCTGCTGCTGCCATGCTGTGCTGCTGCTGCTGCAAGGTCTGCCGCTGGTGCCAGCGCAAGGGCAGCAGATGAGCCAGCGCTTGCCAGATGGCTGTTACTGCTGCCGCCGGGAGTGTGCTGCTGCTGCTGCTGCTGCTGCTGTTGGTGTGCATGGTGCTGCTGAGGGCTGCAGAGGGGTGCTGCTGCTGTCACTGCTGTTGCATCGCAGTCGGTGTCATCAAGCAGCAGGAATGAGGCCCGAGAGTTGCAGCACGTCTCGTAGACGCTGTCGGCATCAAAGAAGCTGCTGTTGGCACTGCCCTGCCGAGAGGAGGAGCCACCTGCTGCTGCTGCTGCTGCTGGTGCCAAGGCATTGCTGGACCTGCTGCGCTGCATGCTTGCAGGAAAATCTGCTGCTGCAGGCTTGCTGGCGGTTACTGCTGCGGCGCAAGCTGCAGGGCCTGCTGTTGAGCAGGGCGCAACCAGGAGCTGTTGCTGCTGCTGTTGCTGCTGCAGCTGCTGCTGTTGCGGCGCCTGCTGGCTGTTGCTGCCGACCGCCACTGCTGTGGGTGAGCACAAGGTGAAGCTGCAGATGGTGTTGCTGCTGGCTCTCTGCTGCACTGCAAGGCTGGCTGGCGGCAACGTTGGGGCCATGAATGTCCTGCGAAAAGAAGAAGCGATAAACAGCACGTGAGAGGCTGCACAGCGGGAACCTCACCCAGGCGAAGGGAACGCCTCCATGCCGTCGACGCCTCGTCGCCATAGATCGCTTCCAATGCATGTACGTTGCTGATATAAAAATCCAGCATCGCTGGGCATGCGCCAATGTGTGCTCCCTTGGTTCCACGGGCCACTGACCGGCGCGTGCGCATCTATCGCTGTCTATACAAGCACATATAGCATGAAAACATATTTCCACACCATCAGGTGAGCTAACGAGGCTGCCACTACAGCTGCCCCACAGTTGGCTGGCGAGACACCTCTGTGCTGCCACGGACGACAGCCTGGTGCGCTAAAAAGCTTTTTCTGAATGTAAGAACGCTCTAGAAAGGCTGATCAGCAGGCAAAGCGCTGTCGTGGACGCAAACGACGCCTTGCCCACTTGGCACCCCCTGCCCCACAGCGGCCGCACCTGATCAGCACTGCTTCATGGCTTGATCTCCGCGTTACCAGTCAAAAGCGGCCAGCTACAGAAGCTGAAAACGTTCGACAGGCTATGCTGGCTCCGCGTGGGTTATCTACCAAAACTCAGGGAATCAATGTTCAGCTACTAAGATTAATTGTTCCTGAATGCAGAGCGATGGTGCCAGGCACCGCATTGAAGACTGACAGTAGCGGCAGTGACAGTGGTGTGCGTGGATGCAGAAGCGGCAGACCAAGTGCAGCAACGGCACTGCCAAAGCAGGTCAAAAAAAGCAAACACAGTTGTTATCATCGGCTAATGGTGATGCGTTACCCACAGTGTTGACCGTGGGGTGATTTGGTGATTTGACTGTACTGATTCACGCGCCAATGCACGTCCACAGTGTCCGCAGCTGCCTTGCAGCGCTGACAGTATCTGTGATGCAAGCGGGCTGCACCCCTGCTGCAATGCAGCCTGCACTCAGCTGGGCACACAGGAGGCCTAGCAACTGCAGCAGCACTGCTGCCCGAGGCACTGCATCATGCAAAAGTTCAACAGCCTACGATGATGCGCCAAAATGCACAGCATGATATCATCAAGTCACCAACCAGCCGACTGCTAGGATGGCCTCTTAGAGTGCCTCTTGTGGATCGCCATGCACCGCACAACAAGCTAGTTGTAGCTATAGCTGGCTCAACTCAGCACAACCAGAAGCGCTCAGGCTGGAGATAGCTCACACAGCTTGTACAGCTGCACATGTACACTACCCTGCCAACCACTGCAGCAACGTGTGCGTTATACACAAGGGTTTAGAAGCTGTAAAACATCAAGAAACCACACGGGAGATGTGGGCAGTACAGCATTCTGTGCTGGCCTCAAGGCAAGCTGCAAGAAAAGTGCGACCAGAACTTCTGTCAATCGGCTGTGCGCACAGCCTGCTGCTGCTTCAAATGCAGGAGGCTGCTTCAAGAATCCAACTCTCGCAGCTCCAACACGCGTTTGCAGCACTTCTATCCATTTACAAGCAGCTCCAACGCGCGTTTGCAGCACTTCTATCCATATACAAGCAACCCCACAATGCAAGTATTTTTCCAAGTCAACATGAGCCTCCACGTCAACACGGGTCACTTGAAGCCGACAAGGCCCATCCAATGTGCAAACCCCGTCCCATAAACTACAGTAACCTAGCACATCATTTGCTATTCAGCGGGGTCCCATGCGCACACAAGCACTGCGCAGCAGCACAACAACAGGCACGCACCCTGCGTCCTGCGACACAGCGCAGACAATGCGCACACACCACACAAATCATCATGTGCAGATCCCTGCACACTCGCAATGCACAGCAATGCACAGCAGTCTCTCAACACTTCACTCTTACCACTGCCCCGAGGCTGGTGCTGCAAGCTCCAAGAGCTGCTGCCGCCTCACACCAGCCAATCTGATCCACCACGCGACCGCTATATCCGCCATGCTCGACAGCAGGTTCAGATAATACAGTGCCGAGTCAAGGAACGCCCACTCCAGCGGAACGTTCCCAAGGAGGAACAGCGCCGTCAGCAGCACAGCAGACCCCGGAGCTTCTGTCAATGCAGCGCAACCCTGCACCAGCTGAACATAACGCACCACGCTTTCATGGCTAGCCAACCCCACCAGATGCATTAGCAATGTCACCGGACACAGCACGGCAAGTAATGCAATACCAGGCCCTAACAACAGCAGCATCAGCGGGTAAGCAGCCCACCAGGGAGCCGCAAACAGCCATCCATACACGCGCTTGATTAGCAGCGCTCCAGGGGGTAGAATATCGGCCACTAGAGCTGGGGATGCTGCCTCGAGTGCCGGAGGCAGGCAGGCGGCTGCGAGTAGCCGGAAGTTGACGACCGCGCCGACCAATGCATGTGGAACACAAACGAAGCCAAGCAGCACGTAGCTGGGCCAGCTGCACGACAATAACAAAGGGCAGCAGATGTGGCGGCAGCATCAGACAGCAGAAGCAGTGTGGGCTGATGCACTCTCTCACTTTCTGGTCAGCCCGGCTGGACAGTAGGCATTGCAAGTGCGATGACGTCAGCATGGAGCTAATGCATGGGTGCAGGCATGCTAAGCGACTTATGAAGGCTATGATGCCCTGTAGGATACATGACCATGCTGCGTGTGCATCATGTGGATGGCAGAGTGGGCGGAGCTGCAGCAAGCACGCAGCGACACCACTGCACTGTGCTTGGGGCAGGCATGCTGACCGACTAGCAAAGGCTATGATGCCCTGTTGGATACATGGCCATGATGTGCGGGCGACAACTCGACAGCGAGGTGTGGGGAGCTGCAGTATGCACACTACGTCACCACTGCACTGCGCTTGCATGGCTGCTATTTCCTCTGCCGCATGCATGCCGCTCGCATATGCACCTCCAGGCAAGCCTCTGAACTAGAACTGCAACGCAGCGCACTCACAGCTTGACATGTGGTGTAGTATGCATATGACTTTGATCTGCCTAGCTCAGGGCCCGCACGCATGCGCATTGCCTTTGAACTATTTGAACTGCAACACAGCGCACTCACAGCTTGACATGTGGCGGGCTCAGGCCCCACAGCAGCAGCAGCCGCACATCCGTGACCACATCAAGCAGCACTGCCACCAGCGGCAGCAGCAGCGTGGCGCTGAAGCAGCTGCTGCTGCCCCTGCTGCCGCTGCCAAAGCCATACACCTCAGCCAGCGGCGAGCTGCTGCTGCGGCCTGCTGCAATGCCCCGCTGCTCGCTGCTGCCGAGCCGCCGCGAGCCATTCAGATCGCTGCCGCCGTCGACGTGGTTTTGTCCGAAGCCGCTCGAAAGGCCGAAACCTCGGACGAGCATGTAACGCGCGCCCGCCCAAGATGCAGCAGGCGGCGTAACAAGCGCTGAAGGCAAGTTATCAGGCTTGCTGCTGCTGCTGCTGCTGCTGTCGAGCCCCCCTTCAGGTCCCGCTAAAGCTGAACTGAAAGGGCTTACTGGCCGGTTGTACCCTGCTGCATCGTGCGGCGTGCGCGGCTGCTGATACAGCAGAGGCAGCGTCTGCTGTGCGCGCGCATTGCTGCTGCTGCTGCTGCCGGCTGGAGCAGTGCTGGTGGGCTGGGGTGGTGGGCCGGTGACGAGCCACTGCCGTTGGTAGGGTTGCTGCCAGGGCTGCGGCTGCTGGTTGGCTGGGGGTTGTACCATCCAGCGAAGCAGCCGGCAGTGGTGCAGCCAGATCAGCAGCAGCGCTGCAAAGAGGCCGGCCCAGAGGCATAGGATGGCCACTAGGTGGGTGCCCCCATGGTCACACTGTGGAGCAAGAATTGAAAGATATGCAGCAAAAGGACATATGTATTGTGACTGGTGTTGGTGTTGTAGGTTGGTGTGCTTAGTGCAGTGTGAAGAGGCTGGCCCAGAGGCATAGGTTGGCTACTAGGTGGGTGCCCCCATGGTCACACTGTGGAGCGGGGGGCAGGAAGTGGGGCATGACAATAAAAAGGAGGATAGTTACATGTGGGTCGTAGAATGAGGCGCACATTGCATTGTAGCCGTGAAAATGTATGTAGCAGTGAAAATGTATGTATTTGATAACTCGCAGTGACGGTGCATGGTGCCGTAAGCAAGAGCAAGAACAGGTGGAACTTCATCTACACTGACACCAGTCATGCAGCAGCCCACCTGGTTGCTTGCGTCTATGTGCAGGTCACTCGCGCCATATACGTAGCTGGTGCAGCCGCCGGCTGGGTGCTTCGGGTGCCGCTGCAGGCACACAAACGCCCCCTCGTCCCTGATACCTAAGATACCCCTGTTGTGGCTCATACCTGCAGAGCTTACGGTGGTGCCAGGACCCATATGTAACTACCCCCTCTCAAATGCATTCAAATGCGTTCAACCCAGCCAGTCAGCATCCCACCTGGTTGCTTGCGTCTATGTGCAGGTCACTCGCTCCATACACGTAGCTGGTGCAGCCGGCTGGGTGCTTCGGGTGCCGCTGCAGGCACACAAACGCCCCCTCGTCATAACAGAAGCGCCGCAGCCAGCAGCGCGGCGCGTCAAGCCTCCCTCCAAATGCGGGCTTTCCAACACTGCTGCTGCTGCTGCTGTTGAGAGGTTTTGCCACTGTTGCTGACAACCCTGACCACAGCAGCATCCTGCTGCTGCTGCTGCTGCTGCTGCTGCTGGATGAACCGCTATCTCTACTGACACCACCTTCACCAGCCTGGTTCTGTGTTCGGCCTGCTTCCCGCCCTGCACTCCTGCTGCAGCTGCTCGACCTTTCCTGCAAAGGCTTCGGCCCCTGCCCCGCTGCTGCTGCTGCTGCTGCTGCCAGGCCAGCTGGCGGCACCCGGTTTCCTGACAGGTCAGCCAGCTTCAAACTGACCATGCCCCGGCCCCATTCGCACGGCAGTTCATCCAGCGAAAGGTTGTTGGCATTCAAATACAGGTATGAAAGAGCGCCGAGACTGCCCCACTGGCGGGGCAGTGTGCCGCTGAGAGCATTGTGGGAGAGGTCCAGCAGCAGCAGCGCCTGCAGCAGCAGCAGCAGCAGCAGCAGCAGCAGCAGCAGCAAACATTGGCATTCAGATACAGGTATGACAATGCGCCGAGGCTGCCCCATTGGCGGGGCAGTGTGCCGCTGAGAGCATTGTGTAACAGGTCCAACAGCAGCAGCGCCTGCAGCAGCAGCAGCAGCAGCAGCGGCAGCAGCAGCAGCAGACATCGGCATTCAAATACAGGTATGACAGAGCGCCGAGGCTGCCCCACTGGCGGGGCAGTGTGCCGTTAAGTGCTTTGTGAGACAGGTCCAGCAGCAGCAGCGCCTGCAGCAGCGCCTGCAGCAGCAGCAGCAGCAGCAGCCGCAGCAGCAGCAAACATTGGCATCCAAATACATGTACGAAAATGCGCCGTGGCTGCCCCGCTGGCGAGGCAGTGTGCCGCTGAGTGCATTGTGTGACAGGTCCAGCAGCAGCAGCGCCTGCATGTCAAAGCACACAGAAGCAGCACAGAAGTATGGTCGGCTGCTGGGCTGGTGACGCACATGTGTGTAGTTGACTAGTGCGTGACTAGAACAACCAGCATGACGTTTGGCAGAAGTGCTGTGGAAGCCCACAACAACAGAGTGCGTAGTTGAGCGCAGCATAGCTGTTGCTCGTCACTCCCTGTTCCTGTTTACTCTCAGTTTCGTTCACACTTTTGTTCACAAGGTTCAATGATCCAATACAAAACTCTCAAGCAATCATAGGCATGCACACAGTAGCATGCGCTGTGCAGCACACTCAGCACAGCACCGCTAGCTATGCTGCAACACCGCGGCCACCCTCACCTGCAGCTGCACGAGCTGCTCCTGCCCACCCCGTTATTTTGTTATGTGACAGCACCAGGCTGTTCAGCTGCTTCGCCCCTGCCAGCTCAGCAGGCAGGCTGCCACGCACCCCACAGCCCACTGATCACTGGGTTCACGTCTCACACGCACTTTCAAATGCCTCACATACGCACGCAGCTGGGCAACCCATCACCAACAGATACACCGGTGAAACCGCCTGTACTGCACCAGCTGCCTCAACCTCTCACCTGCAGCTGCAGCAGCTGCTCCGGCAGCGACCCCGTCAGTTTGTTATGTGACAGCACCAGGCTGTTCAGCTGCCTGGCCCCTGCCAGCTCAGCAGGCAGGCTGCCACAAGCCCCGCAGCCCACCACTCTTAGCTGCGTGAGGCGAGGCAGCGCTTGGAACCAGCGCGGCGGCAAGCCGCCTGCTTCTACTGCTGCTGCTGCTGCTGTTTGTGGGACGGCAGTTACAGCTAGCCCTGCAGATCCAGCGCTGCTGCTGCTGCTGCTGCTGCTGCTGTCAGCAAGCACCTGCAACTGCAGCTGCTCACCAATGGCTGGCTGTGCTAGGGCTTCACTTGCTGTTACGGCAACGGAATTGCCACTGAGCTGCTGCTGGCGCGGCTGTTGTGCATCCAGTGCTGATACCCTGCTGCCTGCTGCTTGATTGCTGTTTGCCTGTAAATCTCGCTGCAGTGCTGCTGCTGCTGCTGCTGCTGCTGCCATGCCACTAACACCAAACAGCATCTCCTGCACGTTGCTAGGGGTGGGACCTGTACGTGGTGCAGCGCCCAGATGCAGAACGCGTGTTAGGGTTTCAGCATAAATCTTTGCACATTGAGTTGTTCAGGTGTGTGGATTACAATCAACAATGTGCACCGGCTTGCTGCAGCAGCTGCATGCAACTGCCGCCAACACAGAACCATGCTCGTCTTGCAGTGCACATACTGCGATGCAGGAGCAAACACGCATCACAACTGCCTGCTTGCCATCAGCCATGCACAGGTCGCAGCATTGCTGTGTCACTGATGTTGCACAGTCAGCTGCAGAGCAACTTGGCAAGGTAGGCAGAGGCCCTCAAACAGCACAGCACACACACGGCCCTCAACAACGTGCAATAATCACACAGACCTCAGCACAGTAACAAGCCGCTCACCGACTGGCCTGTCACTCTTCATGCACAGCAGCTGCAGCTCCCGCACATGTGGCAGCTGCAGCACCGCGCCACCTGGTGCTGCCAGCGCTGAATCATTCAGCAGCACTGACTTTGCATCCAGCTGCAAGTTAATGCTGACTGCCCGCCATTCTCCCATAATGTAGCCGCAGAATACGCCCTCCCATGTGCATGGATTGCTGCTGGCATTCCAGCTGATGAGTTCCTTGCAGGATTCTGCACAGATGCTGGCCTTCAGTGCTAGCAGGCCCAACAGATCCGGGTGCTGCTGTTGGCGAGCGGTAGACAGCGTTCCAGAGGCCGCTATGCATAGCAATAGCAGCAGCAAAGGGAGCCTCGCGGCATGCACGCCATGGGCTTTTGAAATAGAAAGCAGCATAGGAACAGGTGCAGCAAGTGATCCGGACGCAGTGGCCCGTCAAGGCATGATCACTTCGTTCTCATTGACGTTCATTTCGTGGCTGAATCAGAGGAAGGAGGCTCGAGCGTGCTGCACGCTCGTTCCACTGGTGGTGAGGTGTTCCGCTGGTGAACAACAGCTTCGACTGATGATGAAGGCGAGTATGGCTCGTTATTTACATCACTTACGATACGTCCGCAATAAGACAGCAAGGCAAAAGCCCCACCCCCATACACGCTGACACATGTACAGGCAGTGGTGACAGGTCACTGGGGCCCATGTGATAACAGGCAGTTGTACTGTCTGCTCCGCGACGGTTCCTTCGACACTTGCTGCATCATTCCTGTGCATCTCCAGCGACTGCAGCGGCACGTTCCTTTATCGCCTGCCTGAGCTGCTGGCTGCATGCACAAGGCAGGCAGAACAGTAGCAGTGCCAGGCAGTGCAGGGCTGTTGTGAATACGGGGTATTGCCTGATCACTTGCGGAGAGAACGTGATTGAGCAGCCAGAAAAGATAGAAAAGCAGCCTGCTGCAGATGCCAGGCGATACAACCTGACCCTGGCCTGTGGTGATCTTGTTGGATGGCACTTCGAATGTCAGGCCTGCCACTCGTCATGGCTGGCAAACCAAAGGCTGCTCCAGTGCTGCTATTATCTTTGGTTTGCCAGCCTGCTGGTGCACTATGAGGTGGCGGAGCTGCCTGAGAGGCTCACACTGAGGCAAGGCTTCCAGGGCATGGCGCAAGCAGTGAGCCTGCCATTGCCTCCCCGAACAGCTGCAGTAAGCTTTGTGACCTCCAAACTGTGGACAGCACCTTACCTCAGAGTGAGCCTCTCCGGCAGCCCTGCCACTTCATAGTGCACCAGCAGGCTGGCAAACCCGGGTTCTGACATCACTGTAGAACACACAGAGCACAGCAAGCAATGGAGGCCGCCTCACCTCAAGCCTCTCTGGCAAGTCCCATCAACAACGCACTCGTGAAATTTAACTTGACCACCCAGCAGTTACTGCATACACTGTACAGCCTCACCTCAGAGTGAGCCGCTCCGGCAGCCCTGCCACTTCATAGTGCACCAGCAGGCTGGCAAACCTGGGTTCTGACATCACTGTAGAACACACAGAGCACAGCAAGCAATGGAGGCCGCCTCACCTCAAGCCTCTCTGGCAATTCCCATCAACAACGCACTCGTGAAATTGAACTTGACCACCCAGCAATTACTGCATACCCTGTACAGCCTCACCTCAGTGTGAGCCGCTCCGGCAGTTCTGCCACCTCATATTGCACCAGCAGGCTGGCAAACGCGTCCAGCGCCGCATACGCTTGCTGCTCTGCGTTGAGCGGCCGCTGCTCCCAGTTGCCCAGCCGGATGTGCTGCGGCTTGGGCAGCTCAACCGACAGCACCTCCTCCACCAGCCCTGCGGCAGCAGCAAATGAGTGCCGTTGGTTGTGCGTTAGCATGTGCTTGTTGATCAGTCGATTGCTGATCACATTGGCATATGCATGGAGGCTTGGGCAGCTCCACCGACAGCACCTCCTCCACCAGCAGCAGCAAGGTGGTGCCAAGCATTCCCAGATCCATTACCACTGCCACCACTGAATTCAACTTCGCAGAGTAAGCATGTACCTGCAAAGCTCCATCGCTTGTGACTTGACATCAGCAGTGATGCCGTCCACGCAGCGCAGCCGACATGCCCACCTGCCAAATCTGTCACTGCAACCTGTCCATAACCAGATGTACACAAGCCGCAGCCTGACCCAGCCGCACCTGCTAAGCTCCAGCGCTTGTTCTCAACATTTGTGGTTATGCCGTCCACACAGCGCAGCTGCCGGCCGTGCGCGGCGTCGCTGAGGTCAGCGGCGCCAGCAACTGCCACGCCGTAATCAGCAAGCAGCTTGGACACATCACCACAGATGTTCACGCCGACCTGCAGGCATGATGAGGCCAGTGCACAGCCAGGCAGCAGCATGTCAAGGCAGTGTTACAGCATTATGCTTGGCGCGGCCAGCCACAGCCACGCCGTAATCAGCAAGCAGCTTGGACACATCACCACCAATGTTCACGCCGACCTGCAGCAATGATGAGGCCAGTGCACAGCCAGGCAGCAGCACGTCAGGAAGATTGCTACAGCATCACGCTTGGCTGGGCTTGCTTGATAACTGTTAACAATAAGCACAGCCACGCCGTTAATCAGCAAGTAAGCAGCTCACCACGTCAACCGCCAATGTTTGCGCGGATCTGCAGGCATGATGAGGCCGCTGTACGCTCGAGCTGCTGCAATGTCTTGGCCTTCCGCACAAGACCCTCTGTGCTGTGATGGTAGTGGTGCGAAGCAGTGCTGTGACAGCAGTAGTTCTATCAAAGCAGTAGTGCTGTGAGGCTAGTTGTGCTGCAAAAGCGGTGCGCGGCTGCCTCAGTGTGCTGCACCTCATCATCGCAGCTGCAGTCAGCGCCGCACCTTTGTAATTTCTTCCCGCAACAAGATGTCCTGCAGGCAGAGCAACAGACACCCACACCCACACTCAGCAATGACGGCCTAACAGCTCTGCCAGCGCAGCGCAGCAGTCAATGCAAGCGGTGTATACCTCTTGATACAAGAATCGTGCGAGGCTGTGAGAGCAATGGGGGACTGCTTGATGACTGCAATAGCAACTTCACGGAAGCACGGTCAGCGGCAGCACAACAACTACCACAGTACCACACGTGCAACGGCGTTCGGCCAATCTTGCAGTTTGGGTGTGATGTGCCACAGCAGCAACGACAGCACCCAGGCATGCACTGCACCCTGTCACATGCGGTATAGCGATGCCGCAGCGCCTTCCGCTTGGCCGCACCTGCAGCTTGGGTGTAATGCCTGAGTGATATTTGTGCAGCAGCAGCACCACAACGCCCTTGCCGTGATGCATGCTGCACTGCTTTGCTTACAGCATACTGTGAGCTATCCTCTGGCCGCACCTGTAGCTTGGGGGTGATGCCTGAGTGGAAGATGTGCAGCAGCAGCAGCAGCACCTCCACACCCTTGCCGTGATGCACGATGCACTGCTTTGCTTACAGCATACTGTGAGCTATCCTCTGGCCGCACCTGTAGCTTAGGAGTAATGCCTGAGTGGAAGATGTGCAGCAGCAGCACCACCACACCCTTGCCGTCAGCTTTTGGCCGCCAGTCCCGCCCGCGCCTGTCCACGGCATATGCTAGCTGCAGCAGTGCGGCCCTGTTCGGGGCGCAGCCGCGCCTGCGGGGTGTAACACAGGGTACAGTGCACAGTCAATAAAAAATAACAAAGCTAAATGCAGGCTGTTCAGATATCTACCCGTTTTGGACAGGGCGCCTGTCCACGGCATACTCCAGCTGCAGCAGTGCCGCCCTGTTTGGGGCGCAGCCGCGCCTGCGGGGTGTAACACAGGGTACAGTGCACAGTCAATACAAAATATCAAAGCTAAATGCAGGCTGTTCAGATATCAACCCGTTTTGGACACGGCGTCTGTCCACGGCATATGCCATCTGCAGCAGCGCGGCCCTGTTTGGTGAGCAGCCACGCCTGCAGGAAATGGTGCATACTCATATCAACACAGCGCAAGCTAAAGAGCAAGCATTCCACGGCATATGCCAGCTGCAGCAGGGCGGCCCTGTTTGATGCGCAGCCACGCCTGCTGTAACATCACAAAACCGCTCACTTGAAGAGTGGCCGCCACTCCAGGTCAAACCCAATCACCCCAGGCGGGCCAGCATCCAGCAGCTGCTGGCAACATCACTTCAGGATGCCCTGCTTTAAGCAGCTGATCACAACCACAATCTCCACCCACCTGAAGTGTGGCCGCCACTCCAGGTCAAACCCAACCACCCTAGGCGGGCCAGCATCCAGCAGCTGCTGGCACAGCCAGTCCACCTCATGAGGGTTGGCTGCATACCGCGTGACCCCGTGGAAGCTCAGCTGCAGCGGCACACCAGGCCCTGGCTGCTGCTGCTGCTGCTGCTGCTGCTGGGGTAGCTGCTGCTGGCGCTGGTGCTGAGCAGTGCTGCCGAATGATGCCGGCAGCCGGCGGCGGCCGCCGCTGCCAGGAGCAGCAGCAGCAGCAGCAGCAGCGCCACTACCAGCAGCAGTGCCACCGCTAGCAGCGGCAGCAGCACCACTGCCAGAGTTTGATAGAGGAGCTGCCAGCTCAGCAGCACTGCAGCCACCACCATGGCTGCTTACTGCTACAGCAACAGCAGCCGCAGCAGCAGCAGTGCCCCTGCTAGAGCCTGCCGCTGCACAGTGTGCTGATTGCTGGCAGCCGCCGCTGTCAGCAGCCCCAGCAGCATTGGCAGTGGCAGCAGCAGGTATGTCCACACTGTGCAGCGTATGCACCGGCTGCTGTAGCCGCTGGTGCTGCTCTGGCTGCACTGTTTGGGGGGTGGCAGCAGGGCCTGCTGCACTCCCAGCCTGCTGCTGCTGCTGTATGCTTACCGTGTACCCCAGCGGCTGTGCCTGCTGCTGCTGCTGCTGTTGTATGCTTGCGCTCTGAACCAGCGGCTGTGCCTGCTGCTGCTGCTGCTGCTGCTGTTGTATGCTTGCGCTTTGACCCAATGACCGCGCATGCTGCTGCTGCTGCTGCTGCCGCACCATTATGCCTACGCATGCACCAGCTGCCAGTCCCGGCGCTGCGACTGCTGCTGCTGTTGGATCCACAGCCGGCTGTGCCTCTGTTTTGTGGCCCTGCTTGAAGCTGCAGTGCTTCTCCGGGTTACTGCTGCCCCAACCAGCACCAGAACCACAAACAGCTGCCTGGGCTATCACAGCTGTACTGCTGTTGTTATTGCAACTGCGCGTCCCTGGCCTGCCGCCGCCACTGCATCCTGAAACCCAGCCTCCACCGCTAGCCGCAGCGCCAGCAGCATTGCCGCCTCTTGTGGCGCTGGCAGCAGCAGCACCGCCAGAGCCCCAGCTGGCCTGCCATGCAGCAGCAGCAGCAGCAGCAGCACTCCGACCAGCGCCAGAACCCCAGCTACCTTGGCATGCCTCAGCAGCAGTAGCAGCAGCAGCACCAGACACAGCACCGCCAGCGCCAGATGCTGCTGCCTCTGGAGCAGCATCTCCAGCTGCATGCTGCCTTGCTGCAGCTGCATTGCAGGCTAAGCCACTTCCTGAACCAGGTGTAGCTGCATAGGGTTGACCTAACTGCCGCTGCCGCTGTTGCTGCTGCTGCTGCTGCTGCTGCTGCTGCTGCTGCTGAGGCTCCCAGCGCTGGCAGCGCTGCTTGCCCTGGGTCTCAGGTGCTGAGTGTTGCCGCTTGAGGCTGCTGCTGCTGTTGCTGTGGCCACCTGAGAACCCACCCGCTGGTGCAGGTGCCGGCAGGCTACAAACTCGCTGCTGCTGCTGCTGCTGTTGGAGTTGCTGGCTGTGCAATGATGGGAGGACCCAGCTGGCATGCTGCTGCTGTTGACGATGATGTCTGCTGTGCACCTGCTGCTCCTGCTGATGCTGTTGCTGCTGCTGCTGCTGCTGCTGGCAGCTCTGCTTCTCTGGCTGTCCTGGCACTTGCTGCTGCATAGTGGCTTGCTGCTGCATCGCAGCCTGCCACTGATGCTGCAGTAGCCTCTGCCCAGCAGGCAACTGCTGCCATTGCTGCTGATGCCGCTGCTGCTGGTGTTGCTGCTGCTGCCGTGGGTCCTGCGGAAACTGGAGTTGCTGCTGCTGCTGCTGCTGCTGTTCCTGCAAGCTGCTGCAGGTGCTGGGCTGCACCTGGTGTGTGGAGTGGCTGCTTGCAGGCTGCCAGTTGGGTTGCTGAGCAGCATTATGGACAATTTGTTGGGCCTAAAACACCGTCCACGTAGCAGAAGGAACAGGGTATGCACACGCCAACGTCAGTGAACAAGTTGTCCAGCGAACACGTTTGGTAAGAGGCACAAGTACTGGTTGGCACGCCTTGATCAAGGTCAACCCCTCAACACAAGCGTGATGCATGCTTGGTGCGGCGCACTGACTCTGTGCACTGAATATTGCGCACTAAGTAGGAGTTTCTGTAGTACACCACCATGGTGACCTCTTCTAAGGTCATGGAGTTGTTCACACATCGCCTGGGCACCAGCAGCACAGCAGCAGCAAAATCACCTGCTGCAGCTTATGCCCTGGCCCAGCCAGCCGCTCCGCTTGGTCTAGTATGCCTTCAAGTGCCAAAAACTCTTCTTCGTCCACTTCAATCGTCTCTATCGAATTCATTGGGTGCATCTGAGCTACTCAATGCTGTGCATGCTATGAATTGATGTGCGCTCGAGGGACAATCACACTCAGCGTTTCAATTCAAATCTTGGATCCGTGAAGCTGCAGCCCTTCATCACTGGACAATCTGACAGGTCAGCTTGAAAAGTACCACATGTCATGCACATGTACTATTTGCCCACGACACGCTTTTCTGACTTGCCAACATGCGGTGAATGCTTACTACGTATTATGTTGTGCTTTGTGCACTTTACGTGCTGCCTCTTCCGCACCCACGAGTGACCGGCCGGCCCACTAGAATTCAAGTACCGGATTCGGGCTGACAAATAAAACTATTGTTTTTGCGTTACAACGTTGTAGCGACTCAAGCAGCTTTTGCGCTGCCTGGCGCACGTCGATGGCATGGATGCTGTAGTGGGAGCCTGATGCCTGGCAGCCAGTCACTGTGAGTCCTCCAGATCCCTGCTGCAGCAATTCAACCTCCACATAGCATTCAGGTTGCTGTTAAATACACCTTTAAAGGTCTTGTTTATGCACAGCCGTTGACCACTTTGCCAACAAGCCCATGCTTGCTGCATCAGCAAGACCTTTCACTCGCCACTGATGGAGCTGCAGCTGCATCTGGCTTCTTGGCCCCGTAGGTGTGACCTGCCTGCCAGCCTGTCTCACACGTTAATTAGCAGCGTAACAAGCAGCATCCAGGCAGCTCATGAACATCAATATGCTGGGAGGGCCTGGCAGTTGGAGCCTGCGGCTAGCCAGTAGTGTGTCAGCACGGCATGCCGTGGTTGCCACAGCAGCAGCAGCTGTCGGCAGTGTGGCGTACGTGCGCACATGGCACCCGAAGACCATACCACTGAAGGACCCCTCAAAGCAGAAGTGAGTTCAGCAGCTGGTGCTGGCATGGCGGCACACATGTCTTTGAGCGGTCATTATACCACGCAGCATACACATCACCGTCAAAGGGTGCTGTGTTGCTCAGGTTATAGCAATGTTCAGTGCTTAAATTAGCCCAACACCGGCAGGTTGAACAGTTTAATATGCAATTTCTTGTTCTTTATGCTACTGCACGAGCGCCAGGTGCATGCAAATTTTGGTTGCACTGAGCTTCATCGGCCATACTGCCGCCATGAGGATGCATCAGTACATGCACCTAGTGCACACACAGTGACGCAACTGCGCCACCTTTGCTGCTACCGCTGCTGCTGTTTCTGCTGCCGCAGCCTTGTGCTAGACCGGCCTCTCATGGAGGCCATGTGTGGGGCAATTGGCGAGGTGGCTCAGATCTGTGTCATGTACCCGCTGGAGACAATCAAGGTGCGGCGCTCATGCAGCATGTCATTTTTGAGCTTCGTTTGCAAGCTTATGAGGAAATTTGCTGCATCCGGCGTGACAAGACCAGCACCTTTGCACAGCGGCCTGCAACAGCTGTGTGTTGCATCTGGGTGCATCAGGAAGGATGAGTCTAATATATAGGTAATAGTGAACATAAGCATCTGGAAAATAGGCCTCTGTCAGGACAAACCGCTCTAGCTCAGCAATATACATGCAGGCTGCTTCTGCTTACTGGCATCACCCCAGTACAACTGCATTCCTTCCCCCCTGGATTACCATTGGCTCAGCAGATGAATAGCTCCTCTGTGTGTTGATTTGCCTGTGGCCGCAGGTCCGGTGCCAGTCAGACGGCATCGCAGCAGCAACAGTGCTGCAGCAGCTGCTGGCCAAAGGCGCGCCCTCAGCAGCACGCGTGCTGTATGCAGGCTTTCTGTCAGCAGCCCTCAGTTCGATACTCGTTGGCAGCGTCCACTACGCGTCTTTTTGCATCAGCAAGCGCATGGCGCTGCAGGCGGCTGGCAGCAACGGCAGCAGCAGTGACGCCAACTTGCTGGCTGCAACAGTAGGCGCGCTGGCGACTGCACTGGTTGAGTCGCCAGTGGAGATGTTTAGGCACCAGGCACAGGCGGGCGTTGGCAATGGCAACTTTTTGAGTGAAATGGTCACCAGCATGCAGAAACATGTGAGTGCCACCAAGCAGCGCTCAAGGGAGGCAACTTCAAGTAGGAATGCAGTTTGGATGTAGAGCAGAGCTAAAGCAGCAAAGTCAAAGCAGACGCGTGAACACACAGCAGTGCGGCAGCTGCTGAACAGAAGCACCTAGCATGAGCACCACATGGCAAAGCAGGCAGCAGCCATGCAGCAGGTGTGTACTTGGAAGCAGCTGGAGCTTGTAGCATCTGCATGCAGTTCACCCATGTTTGCTTGCTTTGCCAGCATCACAAGCACCTGCTGTGTGTGCTGCATGACACTAACACTAACTAACACTACTGTTGTGCTGCTTGCAGGGCCCTGGAGCGCTGTACTGGGGCTTTGTGCCGTTCCTGATAGAGTCCTTCCCGTATGACATAACGGAGCTGGGCACGTACAGCCAGCTGCACGACATGCGGGAGGAGGCGCTGAGGAAAAGCAGCCCGGGCAGCAAATGGATGGCGCAGGTGCCAGAGCAGGTGCGCATTGTTGTGTCTGTTTGCATGTCTGTTATGCTAGCAAGCCTTGTGTGGTGTTGGTTAGGCTGGACCAATCAGAGGCAGCGCAGCAAGTGCCAGAGCAGGTGCGTGGGCATGCGCAAGCGTGGGCTGTGAATGTTTCTCTGGTGGCTGTGTGAGCAATCATGCTTGTGTGGGGTGCTAGCGTTGGAAGCTGGCACTGTGGCTTGCTGTGGTTGGGCTGGTTCACAAGAGATGCGGCTTGGAGAGAGGCCCACCAGCAGCAATCTGTGGCACACATTGGCCCGGCAGTCAAATATAAACAGGCTGCTGACCTGCCGCCTTTTCCTGCCCAGGCGTGGGACATAGGCATAGGCGCAGCAGCAGGAGTGGCATCGGTGCTGGTCAGCATGCCGTTTGACGTGATCAAGACCTACATGCAGACGCATTGCGCGGAGGCCGCAGCAGCAGGCGCTGGCGGACAGCTGGCAGCTTTCTTTGCGACAGGTGCGGCTTTGATGACCCTGCTGTTTAATCAGGCACCTGTGTCTTGCATGCGTATAAATGTGTCAGCATGAGTTGAGCTGGATTCGGCGCCACCTGATGTGTGTGAGCTCGTGCTGCAACAGTACATTCAAACTGGCGTTTCCATATGCACAATCTCTTCTCGTCCTGCCTCACCTTGTGTGCATGTCCTCTTTGCCGTCCTGCAGGCAGCAGAATGGTAGCCGCAGGCGGCCCCGGTGCGCTGTTTGTTGGGCTGGTGCCGCGGCTGGTGCAGCAGGTGCCCAGCACCACCATCTGCTGGTGGGCCATTGAGCAGGCGCGTGACATGCTGGAGCCTTACACCAAGCCCTAGGGGGTTCGGCGCTTGCAGGAAAGGGTGCCTGCTTGCAGGATAGCAGTGGCTCACCAGCACCATCTGCTGGTGGGCTAATGCGCAGGCTCGTGACATGCTGGAGCCCTTCACCAAGCCCTGAGGCTTGCAGGAAAGTGCCCTGCTGCGGCTGGGTGTCCCGGCTGGTGCAGCAGGTGCCCAGCACTGGCATTTCTGGCGATTAGGCGTTGAGCAGGCGCGTGACATGCTGGAGCCCTACACCAAGCCCTAGGGCGGGCTAGATGCTTGCAGGAAATTGCCCTGCGGCGGCTGCCGGCTTGCAGGAACATAGTGATCTAGCAGCACCATTTGCTGGTGGGCCATTGAGCAGGCAGCAAACATGTTGGAGGCCTCCACTGAGCTTCAGGGCCCTAGACACTTGCAGCAGACTGCCCTGCAGCAGCTGCCTGCTTGCAGGAACGCAGTTGCGGCTGGCGCGGGTGCTGATTGTTGCAGGATGCATGATTTGTGCAGCGGTTGCACATATCGCAGTGCAGCCATCATGCTGACAAGGGTCGTTTTCAAGATTTGCTGCATCTCTGCCTCTGCTGCAGCCCAGAACCATTGTTCAGCATAAGCAGCGTAGCATCAGCAGCGTGGCATGGATTGGCTATTGGAGCGGCAGTTGCTGCAGCTCGCGTGACTAATTGGTCAATGAATCAGCTGCACTGCGGCTGCTGGCTTGGGACTTTTTATCTAGCTGGGAGATATTGTTGTGCACGAATGTGCCGGTCAGGGTACTGCCAGCTTGCACCTTCCTGTAAAGGTCTCGTCCAGTGCTGGCTCAACCCCTCTGACAAATGCATAGGTCGTAGTTTAGTGCAGGTGGAAGGTGCAGCAGCATGATTGGTTCAACTTTGGGTGCTGTTTTACATCAGGGGTTTGCACATGAGGACGGGTGGTTTGTGTTCATGCTGCCTCAACATTGGTCACCACTGCTGTACAGTGCCGCTGCTTCTGATGACTAGCGGCCTAATGCAGCAACCAAGAGTATGGCAGAGCTGGCAGCCGTGGCTTTGCAGCAGCGGTGATGGGGACCCCTGAAAATAGAGGTTGTAAGGCCGTCTTACGCATCAATGCGTAGGCATCGCAAGCCGTGTGTGATGCCTACAAGCAGCAGCTGTGAGTGCTGCTGTGTTTGTGTGGCGTGGTGGGCGTCCTTCTACCACCTAACAGCGGCGTGGTTTCGGGCACTGAGAAAGTGCCAGGTTGCAAGTTGTTAGCTGCTGTGGCTGAGTTTGAACTCGCACATGGTCAACATGTCACAAGACTAGCTGTTATTGCTGATTCAGAGCCAGCCGGGGGAAAACAACTTACAAGGAAAACACCAACGGACTACATGACTGCCGCTACAACTGAACCTGTATCATCGTTCAAGCAGGTAGCAGGTGAAAACCAAGAAAATTCATCCAAACCAGGTATGAGGCCTCATCTCGTCATCAAATAAGGATCATCCCCGACGCACAAGCAGCGCTCTATCTCTGACAGGAGAGAGCTGCAGCTGCTACAGGTTGCACACCTGCATCTGCAGGGCTACCTTAGTAGCATTCAACGATTTCATCGCCCACCATGCCTCTAAAAAAAAACATGCCATCAGCCGCAGCTGGCAGAGAACCAACTCAATGGCAACAGAGGAGTAATTTCATTTGCAGAGGCCTGGCACGAGCTGTCACTTTCTTTTTCACTTTTCACATGACATTGCCAGCTCAGCAGCCAGCCGCTGCTTGAACTGCTCGTAGACCTGGCTGATCATGGCCAAGTGCGCGTCATCAGTTGCTGTGCCTGGCACAGGCCGCCAGCTGCTGCTGCGCTTGTGGGGAGCTGTGACCATGAACGCATCCGACAACACCTGCAGCAGCAAAATGCGTTCTGATAGAGTGAGGCCCACGACCAACGAATGCTGGGGTGCAAACGCAAACGGCAATACTGACCTGCAGACACGCCTCTACCGCAGCCATGCACACTCAGTCCGGCATAGCGCCGGCAGGGCAGAGAATGTCAATGGCATGGCCAACACAAGGCGCCTTGCCTATTAGGCAGCTGCAGAGCCCATGTCCTGCAGACACACAACTTCTCGTAATTCCTCTACTTGCTTAAACCCATGTAATGATCCCATGAGTCCTTTTTCATTGGTATCCTGCCATCCACCTGGAAGCTGTCGCCAAGCTGCTTGCAGTGCCAGGCATGCTGCGCTTTGTTCAGGCCATGCTGTGCAGGCATATATAATGTCATCACAAGCACAACATGCCCGCTGTTCTGTGTCCTGCCTATGCTCATTCAATTATTTTCAGATTTGTAAAAGCAAGCCCACCTGAAAGCTGTAGCCGAGCTGTGCACAGTGCCAGGCATGCTGCACCTTGTTCAGGCCATAGCCCCGAAAGGCCTCATCATACAGCGGCAGCTGGCCCTTTACTGCCACACCCTGCGGCTCGAAATACTCACAGTACTTCAAAGCATATGCCTGCCCACATGCTGCTGTAACATCTGCTGCATCAACTGCTGCTGCTGTGGTTCCGGCACCGCCTGCTGCAACACCTGCTGCGCCAGTGCTTGACACTGCTGCTGCTGCTGCTGCTGCTGATTCAGGCGCGCTTGAACCTAAAGCACTTAAAGCCAGCCATGCAGCAACATTGATAGGCTGCCTCTCAGGTGGAAAAGCCCCACAGTGGAAAGGCTGCACTGTCCCAGCTGCGAGTGCAGCTGCCAGCTGCTGCTTATTCCTGGGCACTGCAGCAGGCTGGCTGTCAGGCAGCTCCTGCTGCAGCACCAGCTGGAAGACAGGAAGCACGAGCATGACTGGTTGCTGCTGCTGCTGCTGCTGCTGCTGCTGGATGTCTGGCTGCAGCAGCTGCAGCGCCCAGGGCTGCAGCAGCATCTCCTGCAAGCCTTCACCAAAAATGAAGTCTCCGTCTGCACACAGCACCAGCGGGGTGGCTGCCTGACTCAATGCTAGGTTGCGC
This sequence comes from Tetradesmus obliquus, assembly GCA_030272155.1. Classification (NCBI taxonomy): domain Eukaryota; kingdom Viridiplantae; phylum Chlorophyta; class Chlorophyceae; order Sphaeropleales; family Scenedesmaceae; genus Tetradesmus; species Tetradesmus obliquus. The sequence continues at coordinate 2,353,065 of CP126205.1, forward strand.
AGCGCATTGATGGGGTACAGCTGATCATAGCTGGGCAGGTATGAAGCTGTGGGGTCCAGCAGGGGGTGCTCTGCTGCAGTGACGCCTGCAGCAGCAGCAGCAGCAGCAGCAGTGGCAGCGCCATCAGCATTCCAATATGAGGACATGTGCATTGGTTGAGTACAGCTGGTCATAGCTGGGCAGGTATGAAGCTGTGGGGTCCAGCAGGGGGTGCTCTGCTGCAGTGACGCCTGCAGCAGCAGCAGCAGCAGCAGCAGCAGTGGCAGCGCCATCAGCATTCCAATATGAGGATATGTGCATTGGTTGAGTACAGCTGGTCATAGCTGGGCAGGTATGTGGCTGTGGGGTCCGGCAGGGGGTGCTCTGCTGCAGTGACGCCTGCAGCAGCAGCAGCAGCAGCAGCAGTGGCAGCGCCATCAGCATTCCAATATGAGGATATGTGCATTGGTTGAGTACAGCTGGTCATAGCTGGGCAGGTATGAAGCTGTGGGGTCCAGCAGGGGGTGCTCTGCTGCAGTGACGCCTGCAGCAGCAGCAGCAGCAGCAGCAGCAGCAGCAGCAGCAGCAGTGGCAGCGCCATCAGCATTCCAATATGAGGATATGTGCATTGATTGGGTACAGCTGGTCATAGCTGGGCAGGTACGTGGCTGTGGGGTCCAGCAGAGGGTGCTGTGCCGCAGTGATGCCTGCAGCACAGCAGCAGCAGCAGAAGCAGCATCAGATTATAAGGATATGTGCATTGATAGGGTACAGCTGGTCGTAGCTGGGCTGGTATGTGGCTGTGGGGTCCAGCAGGGGGTGCTCTGCTGCAGTGACGCCTGCAGCAGCAGCAGTAGCAGCAGCAGCAGCAGCAGCAGCAGCAGCAGCAGCAGCAGCAGCAGCAGCAGCAGATAAGCAAGTTTCAGCACCCGGCCAAGCCGCTGGAAGTGTAGCAGTAGGCCTCCAAGGGGGCTGGTCTTGCAGACTGCTAGGAGCCTTGTACTGCTTTTGGGACAGCTGCACAGTTGGCCCAACTGACAATCGCAGCATGCATCAGGACCACTGCTGCCTGTTGCAGCAGCGGCACTGCTAAACAGCTGCTGCAGCAGCAGCAAATGCTGGTTTTTGACAGCCCCGACGTTCACCAAACACTTCTGCTGTGTCAGCTCACCCGCCTGCTGCAATGCTGCAGCACCTTCCCTTGCATATTGCTGCGCAAACAGCACTGACACCTGCAGTGGCTGCTGAGGGTGGCTTCTCACATACTTCTCAGCTAGCTGGCATGCTAGCTGTATGCCTGCCTCTGCTGCTGCGCTGCCGTAGGGTGCTGGGATGTAGACTGCAACTGACAGGGGCCCTCCCCATGATGCTGCTTGCTGTGCCCAGCGGGGCCACCTGCATGATTGCAATCAGTTGCAGGGCACTCAAAAAGGCATAAACAGACACACAAAATGCGTGAAAGCGCATGCAGGTGCACGGCTCATGGCAGTGGCGAGCTGTGTCAGGTGGAGAAGAGCATATGGGGTGCCACAGCCAGCTGCTGGTTGCCAAGGGTCAACTGAATAGATGCTCACCTGTCCAAGCTTAGCTGTGAGCAAAGTGTGCAGTTGTGTTTGATTGGGTTGATCTGCGCTGCGCTGCGGTAGACTCCTGCCCGTGTCTGAAAAGGTATGGGTGCAGGACAGGGCTGTGCCTGCTGCTGCTGCTGCTGCTGCTGCTGCTGCTGGTGGTGGTTGTTGCAGCAGGAGACCACTGCAGCTCTACATCGAGGCCTGCTGGCCAGTGTGTTTGTTGGTGATAACGACTTCATGCGCATGGTGAGGTTTTACGAACGATGTGCTTGGCTGTTCGGCCTGAAGTTCAGCCGTGAGTCACACAACCCTACCTTGACAGAGCCCTGGCGTCATGAACAAGCATGCCGCTGGGGTCTCCGATCCTTCCAGGCCTGGTTTGGCAATGTTTCACGTGTCCAAGGTCTATTTCTGGCGCCCTTTGCATGGTTGCAGCACCCGCGCATGTTCCGTTCTGAAGTCAACATCGCTGCTTACGTAGCTTGCTCCTTAGCTGATCCGATCCGTCTCTGTCTGTAGCTGCTTCTCACCTAGAAAGCCTTACTTCGAGATTATAAGCACCGCCATGCAGCAGCTGTGCTCGGCATACAGGCAGCAACCTGTAGTCTGCAGTAGCAGCAGCCCCAGCAGGCCCCATAACCATGCACGGCCACAACGGCACATAGTCAAGCACTGGGGCCGTCCCGCAAGCAAAGACACGCCCCTGCGGAGCTATCTGCGCAGCACGCTGGCCCTTAGGGACCACACAGTGAATGGTGGCATGCTTGCGCTGTGCCCTGCACTGTCCAGCTGTGGGCAGGAAGAGGTTGCGCCAAACATATCGCTGCTGAATGCAATAGCACCACCGGATCAGGTAGGTCTCTGCCAGCTGTATAACATAAGCTGGCACAATCCATTAACAAGCATCACCAAGTCGGTACAGACAGGAGCAGCATCATTGGACATGCTGCTATAGTTACGCATAACAGCATCACCGCTCTTCCTGCAGCCGGTGCTAGCATTTCTGCTGCACCAACATGGTCATCATCATGATCTGACAACAGCACCTGCTGCATGTGTGCGTCTTTTGTGCAGGTGCGCGCCACAGTCCTGCGCAACCCTGCACTGCTGGCAGTGCCCCTGCAGGCTTGGCACGACTTCTTCGCTGCCATAGGCCTTGAAGATTCCCAGTTCTGGCAGCTGTGCTGCAACAGCCCTGGGCTGCTGCTGCATGGCTCAGTGTGGCAGACTGGCAACGTGCTGATGTTCCTGCAAGCACTGGGCTGGAGTGAGCTGGAGCTCAGCACCATCATCATCCCACACCATGCAGAGATTCTGCAGGTGGGCAGGCGCAGGCAGCAACATGACGGCAGAGCAGCAATGGGAGCACCCATTGCTGCTGGCAGTTGGCAGCCTGGAAGCATGAAACGCAACGGTGCTGTGCCTGCTGTGCGTGGCTTGCAAAGCCAGCAGGTCTGTAATAGGTTGGCGCTGGGGGCACGACTGTTGCAGCCGGTACTCTGCAGCAGCTTGCGTCCATCAAGTGATGGTTGCATGTTGCATTCTCTGCACTTCATCATGATATCACCTGCTTACGTTGTTGTGTGCAGGCAAGCAAACCATGCTACTCATGCTGACAGCAGCTGCTCCCGTTGCTGCTGCCTGTTCTGCTCTACCGTACACTGCAGATGGATGTGCAGGGCCAGCTGCAGCCAGTTGTGGCCCACTTGCAGGACAGGGGCTTGTCAGCAGCAGAGGCAAGGGCCTTCCTGCACCAGCACCCGCAGGTGCTGTATGCGCCAGACTACCAAGCAGCTATCATGCAGCTGCTGCGGAAGCAGCGGCTCCTGCAGCTGCAGTGCATCTGAGGCAGCAAGGAGCAACAAGAGTATGGCTGTGGGTGCGTACAGCAGCAGGGCTTCTGCAGGATGTTGCTGCGTCATTGGAGCAACTGCTGTGATGTCAGTAGTTGGACAGGCGTGTGTATGTTGAATTGCATGCAGCGCTGCGTCCATAGGAGCAGAGCTAGCCGGGGCTGCAGCTCCTGTTGCTGCTTTCAGCGGGGATGATGTTGCAGCAGTGCCGGCGGCTGTTGCCCTGTGTGTAGTGGTGCACTCGAGCGCCTCCTATTCTGCAGATGTTGTAGCTCCGTTTTGTGACATCACAGTACTATGTTGTAGTTGTTGCTGCAGGTGTACTTGTATTAATGTTTGGCAGCAGCAGCCTCTTGGCCAACAATCAGCGCTGGGTTCAACCGCCATAGTATACCAGTTAGACGGCCGGTCTGCTGTGCTGCGATTGCCATTGAAAGTTGGTTTCGTCAACCGTCATAGTATACCAGTTAGATGGATGGTCTGCTGTGCTGCGATTGCCATTGAAAGTTGGTTTCGTCATCAGCATGTTTTTATGTTGACAGCGTGACTGTGCAGGACTACGCTGTTTGTACATCATGGAGTCTGTATGCTAGTCGTGCCAAACTGGTACACAGGCTGTCCCTTTGTTATGCACCCACATCTGCTGTTAGCATACCATCTGTAGCTCAGCGGGATTTTGGGGCATCTGATGGCTTCGGGATGATTTTGTGTTGCCTGTGTACAATTTTTTCCCTGACCAACAGTGGCCAGCATAGCGCTTCATGTCGCTCATTTACCATCAGCAATGTTGGTGTCGTGTATAGTAGTGACGTAATATAGTAGTGACTTGGCAGCGTGCCACCAGCAGCTTGTGCTTGTGGGCGCCAGATGTCATGCAGTCTGTTTTGAGTCGGCGCGTGCGTGGACAGTGCACTGGATTTGCAGGTTTGGAACCAAACATCATGTTTTCCTATACATGTGTATCCGCTGCTGATGTTGGCGCCTGGTTATCATAACACATGGTACATTTGCAAGTTGGTTGGTTGGTTAGCTGCCGGTGCGGCTGCAGCTCCTGAAAGGCCTGACATTGCCGACCAGCTGCTTGGCGGCCCCATCGAGCTCCGGGGGCAATTGGGTAGTGCAGCAATGGTCGCGGTGTTGGCTGCCGTGCGCTTCTCGACAAGGTGTAGCAGCAACGCACTGCGGCAGCTCGATCAAATTGACCAGTGAGCAGCAGGTTCACTGTCTTTGAGGAGCACTTGCAATTGACTAGTGGCACCAGGTATCCTACGGTAATCACTGACGGGTGCAATGAGGTGTCTGCTCAGCGCAGCATTAGCAGCATTGGGCAGCCCCCAGTTGATCATGATCATTGACCTTCATTGCTGCAGCACTGTCTGATCATGACAGGTTGTGTTTGTGTTTGAGGCAAGACCTGTCAGCAGCAGACCTGTGACTGTGCAATCGCTGCTGAGGTTTCATCGTAACCACAAAAACGAGTAGCAGAGATAGTTTGTGGCGACAATGGCAACAGCTGTGTGCGTGAGCACAAAGCCCTTGCACTACTGCGTCCAGTGTTTGGGCCTACCGGCGAAACAAGCGTCACCTTGGAACTTCGAAAACATGCATCATCATTTTTCGAGTTGTGGCCTCCTCGTATACATGACACCATAGGTTCGGGCAATGCACGAGGTTGGGGCACAAGAGGGCATGGACTGGCATTGGGGGTTTTACGCATTTGCTGCAGCTTTACGATGCTCACTTCACGTTGGACGCACTTTGAATACTCTGACTGCCTTTAAAATTGTCCTGTTTTATCGCAGACGCACACTTGTTGCGGCTGCAACACAGCACGACCAAATCCCTCTCAAGCTCCGGGTCTGTGCACTGCCAGATCATGCACGTTGCAGATGCAATGCGTGTTTTATGCAATCGGCCTGCTGTCTGATAACCAGCATCGATGGCTGCCAAGCTAGACCTGCGTATCCCACCCTCAGGACTCCCTGCGGAGGGCAACGTTTACGATGAACGTGCTGAATTGTTCATCTGCCAGCCAGACTCCACATCACGCACGCCATGGCAGCGCACGGACGTGCTGCTACATGACAAGCTTCCGCGGAAGCCGAGCAAGCAGCAGAAGCAGGCGCTCGAAGCAGCCCTGTTGGTAGCCCACACCAGTCTGAATCACAAGACAGCAGATGTGCTGCAGCCTTTGGATCAGCAGCAGCCGCAGCAGCCGCCGCCGCAGCAGCCCTGGGACGGCCAGCTGGTGCTGCAGCATGTTGCAACAGCAGGCCACAGGGCTCACCAGCCTGGCTTGCCAACCGAGCAGCAGATACGGCAGCTCATGGCTACAGCAGCTTTCAAAAAGCACCGGCTCATCGCACTTTACAAGAGCCATGTAGTGGATGCTGATCAGTTCGAGCCGCCCTCCACCATTCCAGGCAGGAGCCAGCTGGAGTACCAGTTTGAAGCACTGCTTGAGCCACCTCCTGGTGCTGTGAGGTGCGGGCGGCAGCAGCAGCAGCAGCAGCAGCAGCAGCAGCAGCAATGCAGCAGCAGCAGTGGCAGTGGTGGTGGCAGCAACTGGAGCACCCGCTACCTGTTTGATGCCAGCAGCTGCTGCGCGGAGCCTGACCTGCAGCACCCAGCAAACCCCGCTGCGCACGCCCTGGACTGGCAGTGCTTTGATGCCGACTGGAAGGTGGACCAAGTACGCACCGGGAAAGGTGGCGCCAATGCTATGCTGCTGCCCTACAGCATCTACACAGGCCCGTGTGCTGGCCAGGTTGGGGTGGCCCTGGTAGCAATCGAAGACATCGAGCCAGGAGGTGAGCGGGCCTGTTTGGTTATGTGGTTTTGCATGCTTTGGCATATGCATTTGGCAGAATGCCGACTTCCCTTGGTGCGTGGTGCGGCAGGCGGCTTAGCATTGCTGTGGTGTGGTGGCAGCAGGATGTACTGGCTGTCAGCTGCGAGCGGTTGCTTCAACACTTCTCTGTAAAGTGCAGCTGTCTTTAAATGGTCAGTGCTCTGGGCAATGCTGTTATTAATGCTTGCATAATCTGTGTTACAGACAGCGCTCTAGGATTGTGCTGCACTTTGCTTTGACTTTCCCCAACTGCAACAGCATATGTGTGGTTGGAGTGTTCATTGCAGCTCTCATCATTGCTCTTGTCCTCGCTCTGCACCTGCTCTTACACACCAGGTTCTTCAGTTACCGCTTTGATGTGCCAAACTGTTCTACAAGCCACCAGGTACACAGCTCCTCTCACACTACCTTCGCGCATTGCACGCATGCTGCTCCGCAGGCGAGGTGACAGTGGCGTATGGCGAAGACTACTGGAGCATCAAGGCAGACCTAGTCAAAGACCAGGAAGCTTACGACGAGGGACGGCAGCACTGCCAGCAGGAGCGTGAGCAGCTGCAGCAGCGGCTGCAGCTGCTGCAGGACCTAGTGCAGCAGATGCAGATGCAGCAGCAGCAGCCCGGCACTTTGGGGCAGGCTGCCGAGCTGACTGCTGCTGGCAGGCAGGCGCAGGCCGTGCTTGACACAGCCATGCCTTTTGTCGCAGCAGCACCAGCAGCAGCGGCAGCAGCAGGTGGGGCGGCAGCAGCAATGTGGCCAGCAGCACCAACACCAGCAGCAGCAGCAGCAGCGGCTGGCATGCTCATAGATGCAGGGGCAGACACAGCAGGTGCAGATTCTTTGGAGATAGATGGTGTAGGAGATGCAGCAGCAGTTGCAGCGCAGGATGCAGCAGCAGCAGCAGCAGCTGAGGACAATGCAGCCGCCGCCGCAGACGCTGCTAACATGCACATAGATGCAGCGACGGCCGCAGCAGGCGCAGCTGATATGGAGATTGAAGATGCAGCAGCAGCTGCTGCTGTAGAGGATGCAGCAGCAGCAGAGGCTGAAGACAATGCAGCAGCAGCCGCAGCAGCTATGGCAGGTGCATTTGCTGCAGATGGCGACGCACAGGGTATGGGGGCTGATCAGGCAGGGTCTTCAGCGGCAGCAGCAGCTGCTGCCGGGGCAAAGCGTGCCCGCAGCAGCAGCGAGGCTGATGCAGGCAGCAACAAGCGCCTCACGGCTAGCTTTGCTGCGAAAGCAGAAGCTGCCCCGATCACGCTAACAGCTCCCCTCTTGCATGCCTGCGTAGCGCAGCTGCTGGAGGCTGACACCGCGCAGAGCGTGCAGCAGGTGGTCACACAGCTGCTGATGCCGCTGCTGCAGGCAGCACCTGATGTGGCAGCGGCGCCAGAGCTGGTGGCTGCCTTGCTGCGCCGGCCCAGCCTGTCGCTGGATCTGGCGAGGAGCTTGGTTGATGCGGGCGTGCGTATGCTGCCGCAGCAGCTGTTTGCAGCAGCTGACAGCAGGGTGCCAGGAGTGGAGGTGTGGGTGGAGGCACATGGCCTGCTGGGAGGTGAAGGTGCTGCGCCGCAGGACGATATGTCAGCGGCTGTTGCTGCTGTGCTGGGCGACTGGGTGAGTTGCCAGCTGTGCATTCGTGCTGCCGGCAGCCGGTCGCATCATCTGGGTGACAGAACATACCATCATGCATGCTGCGTGTACTGTGTGAGCGAAGTTTGCATTTTGCTGCGTATGTGTGCTTTGTGCAGTGTGTGCGCAGGATGTCAGGGCACACACTTTGCCTCGAGGTCTCGCTGACTGCTTGCAACTGCCTCTGCCCACCAGATGCCACATCGATGCCCCAACACAGCATGTGTGTGGGACGAATGCTGCTGCTTACGTCTTGCTCTACCACAACTTAATTTGCTGCAGTTGTACCTGTTGAACAACTCGTTATACATGTGTGGTCGATCTACGCCCGAGATGGGTCGAGCCATCACTGGTGTGAGTGTGCTGCTGCGCAACTGCAGAACAACCTGGAGCTAGGCAGGCTGCCACCAGCTGCTGTTGCCGGCCTGCTGCAGCTGGGCATGAATTCTCAAAGTGCAGCAGCAGCAACAGCAGCAGCACGCCAGCTGGCAGTGCTGCGGGACGCAGTTCCGCCCAGCGCGCTGTGCAAGCTGCTGCTGACAGCATTTGTGCGGCAGCATGCAGATGCAGCAGAGCTTGTGCTGGGAGAGCTGCTAGCGCGCAGCAGCACTACTATAGCCACCCGCCTAGCTCATCTGCTGAGCATGCCTGCTGCAGACAAGCTCAGCAGCGGCATTATCAAGCAGCTGATGCAGGAAGCTGTGCAGCAGGGCAGCATGCAGCTCTTGGGCAGCTTGTGCCAGCTGCGGCTGCCGGCAGCACAGGAGCTGGATGGTGCAGCAGTGGCAAAGCTGCTGCAGCACCCCACAGCTGTGGGCACCCGTTACTGGCCAGCTACGCATGCTGACAGCAGCTGCATAACGCAGCTGCTGTGCAGCCTCAAAGGAGCGCAGCAGCTGCCAAATGAAGACATGCAGGAGCTGCTGTACACCACAGCGAAGCACGGCATGCACGAGTCAACAGAACAGCTGTGCGCGCTTGCAGCGGCAAGGCAGCTGCCAGCTGCCGCAGCCGCTGACATCATGCAGGCAGCAATAGAGCACAACAGCCTGGCGTGCTTCACCCACCTGTGCAGTCTGCAGTACAGGGCTGCGCACAGCCTTGGCAGCAAGCAGCTTGAGGCGTTGCTGCTCGCTGCAGTGCAGCACGGCAGAACAGCTTTTGTGGTGCACCTGTGCTCACCAGCCCCAGCAGATCTAGACGCGCACGCCTTCGCTGGCGTGCTGTATGCAGCTATGCAGCACATGGCTACAGACAGCAGCGAAGGCTTCAGCAGGAGCACAGAGCGCAACTGGCTGGTAGCCCTGCGTGCACTATGCAGCATGCGGCACGCGCAGCGCATGCAGCGCATGTCTGACCACAGGTTTTGCAACGTGCTGATGCTGGCCCTGCACGAGCAGCTCAGCCACAGTGTGCTAGCTATGCTAAGTGGGCTGCCAGAAGCACAGCACATGAGCAAGCAGACTTGTCAGGCCCTGAGGGATCGCCTGAGCGAGCTGCTGCAAGGGCCAACAGCGGCAGCAGCAGCAGCAGACGGCGGAGCAGCAGCAACGCCAGCAGCGGCGCTGCGCTTTCTGCGGGCGCCTGAAGTGATGCACATGGCCACTGCAGCATGGTTGGAGACGCCTGTTGGAGCAGCAGCATTGACTGCTACAGCAGACATGGTCGAGCAGACTGTTGCGTCGCTGAGCGGCGACGCGCTTGCTGAGTTGTGCAGCTCGCAGCTTGTGCGAGGTCTGCCACCTGCAGACCTTGTGCGCTTGGCTGCCAGGGCGCTGAAGGCGAAGCCAAGTTATTTATATGAGCAGCAGCAGCAGCAGCAGCAGCAGCAGCAGCAGCGCTTTCTTGCAATCAGTGCGCCAGCTTCGAGTTCATCTTCAGCGGACATGCTGGACCTGCTGCTGCAACTGCCTGCAGCAGCGCAGATGAGCGCGGCTCAGCTGGCTGATCTGTTGGGTCTTACTGTACAGCTGGGCTCGACATGGGGCTGGAAGTGCAGGCGGCGTGCACTATGCAGCCTGCTGCAGCACGTGCCAGCAAAAGCTGACGTAGATGCAGCGAAGGTGGAGCAGCTGCTGACAGTGGTCGCAGCCGGCGGTGACCACGGCTCGCTGCTCCACCTGTGCACGGTGCCAGCTGCGCAGGAGCTGGGCAGAGGCCCGCTGCGCAAGGTGCTGCTGGCAGCAGTCCAGCTGCGCGATACAGAACTGCCATCCGCGCACTGGCCAGGCAGCAGAGCAGAGTGCGTTTGCATCCTGGAGAGGCTGCCGCAGGTTAAGGAGCTGGGGCTGGTTCAGGTGAAGGAGCTGCTGTTGCGTGCGCTACCAGAGCAGGGCGGCGCTGAGCCAGGAGTTGCCCGCGCGCTGATCTTTGCAGTTCCTGCAGCACGGCGCCTAGCAGCAGCAGACGTGCTGCGTCTGCTGGAGAGGGCGGTGCATTCCGGGGACTGGCTGGATGTGGATGCCCTGGCAGCGCTGCTGCCAAACGCGGCATTCATTGAAACAGCAGCAGCTGAGCAGCTGCGGGAGGCTGCTGCTGCTGGCGATTTCCTTAAGATGCGAGCACTGGAGGCGCTGCCGACAGCAGCTGCCATCTGACCAACAATTTGGCGGGGCGGTTCATTCAGCAGCGCAGCCTCAGCTGGCCGATGACAGCAGCGCTGATGATGCGCAGCTGCGAGTCAACGAGACCTGCGGCTGTTGCGGCGGAGCTGTGATGCTAGTCCTTAGGCAGATGTCCTCGTTCAGGTTCTTGCTGAGCAAGTTGGCTAAGGTTTTGGCAGGACGTCATACGCAGAGCAGGTGGTTGTGCTTGGTATTGGTGTGTGCAGCTGTGCATCTGCTTTGAGTGTTGCTGCTTGGCGTGTGGTGTGTGCAACCGTAGCGATTTTCGACACTTGATGCTGGGTATGGTGTCTGCAATGGTAGAGCTTGCGCCGCAAGGATGATGTGTTGCAGACTGTGTGTGCAGTGGTACAATCAGCTTATCAAAAGGTGCTTAGCACCTGGTGTGTGCGCAGGAATGGACTGAAACGCGCTGCTTTGCAATTGTTGTGTGCAGTGGTTCACCTGCACTGAATGATGGTGTTTGGCGCTCAGTGCCTGCTGTTGCATGTCTGCACTGGTTGAGTAGGGCTGTTGCGTGTGCAGCAGTCAAATGACACATGATGATTGGTGTTTGGTGTTTGGTGCGTGCCGCGCCACATCTACCAGAGAGGTGCTGTTGTTATTTTGGTGTGTGCGCCATATGTAGTCCAGTAGATCGTATGCAGGTGCTTCATCTGTGCTGTATTACATTCACCTTGGGAGAAGATGGCGGTGTCACTTCTGTGTGTGCAGCATTTAAAGTCAAGATTGGACTTGATGCTTGGAGTTGAGTGTGAGCAGCGGCACATCTGCCACGGATTGATGATGCTTGAAGGCTGTGCATAGGCTACATGGCATTGCTTGTGAGCGTTGCGGTGATAGATGTGCCATGCCAGGCACTGTTGTGGATGCCTGCTGACTGGTTGGGCTGATGAAGCTGTCCAAGCAGCTGCAGCTTCGTTGTGCTGGTCCAGCTATATACAAACCCTATATATACTGCTACACCTCTGCATGCGGCGTGATGCACATCAGTGCATTGTGCAGGTGTTGTGTGTTTCCTCAGGCTGTAGTGGATCCTTGCTCCTGTTGCAGGCATGTACCAGGTTTTGTGGGACTTGACAGGCAGGTTGTTTCCTTGCTATTGTGAAACTGATCAGTATCAGCTGGCAGCATAACTTTGGTGGGTTGAGTCAACGCATATGTGCTGAGGCCGGTGTTTGTCCTTTGCAAGCCGGGGTTGTGAAACAGCATGCACCATGCACTCCTTTGCAGTAGGCTGTTACAACAGGCTTAATTTGTGGCGGAAGTAGCAGATTTTGCAGCAGACTTGGCAGCAAGTTTGCATTGTACTGTTGTTACTCACATCATTTGCTGGCAGTTCCAATTGCTTAGGTAGGATGTAGCGCGATATGTGGGTGTGTCACAGATGTGTGCACATATGTGTTATTGTTTCTTTTGCAGTGTAGCACCGCTGTGCACCGCTGTGTACTGTGTGGCTTGCTATGCTTACACTAGTGGAGCCAGTGCAGCAGCAAGCCTGCATTTGTAGTGTTGGGAGTGATGGTCATATGAGTTGCTTTGTGTGCACATTGTCATTGCTGGCACATGTTGAGGTCGCGGCCATGCCTGCATGTGTCCCCTTGTGCCACAAAGAATAAAGATGGCATGCACAGTTGTGGCCACGGCAGTTGTGTCATTGTGCTTATATGCTGTACACACTCATGCAGTGTATACACCATGTAAGCACAATCACACAACTGTCTTTAGAGTTGCTTTGGGCATACATGCAGTTTTCAGGTCCATGCAGGATGCAGTGGCCTGCCACTCCTTATTAGGAATATCTGTTATTTTTGAATGAGAAGCAGTGTTGGACCGTTCAATTTCTGCAGGTCCTAGCAAGTTGGCAGGGTTGCTGCTTTTGGATGCATGCAAGCAGGATACCATGCGTTGACAGCACCATGTTCTTCGCAGGTGAGAAAAAAGAATAAGCGTGAGGAAGCTGGTCATTTCTATGTCCCAGCAAAATCGTGGCAGCCATGTGCGTAGAGCAACCATGGCTGTTCCATGTGCCACTGCCCCGGATTGGGGGGTCCAGCATAGCATGTTTGGGCCCCAAGGCATCTGGTATGGTAACATGATGTCCATGTTTGCGTCTTCCACCTTCCGTGTGCCTGATGCACACACAATCGTGGTTGTGCTGCTGCATGCTGCCTCTGCGCAGCACGTGCTTGACCAGTTTCTACTTGTGCAGTTGTTTAGCCTGAGTGCAGCAGGTTGGAGTTGAGTGTTGTGACTGTTGTTGGCATGGTGTTTCACCCTGTTGGGTGGTGCGTTGTGCTTGGATTTACATTGCTTCTCTCAGCAAGTCCATTGCAGGTGGGCGAGGGCCGGGAGCAGCCGTGCATCCTGTGTGCTCATGCCGGCTGAGGTCAGCATGCATGAGCATTTGTGTAGGAATGCCGTTTGCCATATTGCCGACAGTGAATGGGTTGTGCCATGTGTAGCTGTGCAGTCATGTAGATTGTACAGCAGTTGTCGCCATATCTCTGTCATTACACCACAGGCGGAGTACCGGTCCGCTGATCTGGCGCATGGGGTCAGGTCTCAGACAGTCTACTGTTTTGTGTGGCACTGCATTGTGCAGGTGTCACATTGTTGGTGGATGGGTGGTAGGACCAGGTTGCAATGCATTGCACAGCACCATGCATCAGTTTCCTGTTTGTGCTGTTTGCATGGTTGTTTTTGTAGAGACCTGCAGCTGCAGATACCGCGCTAGACCTGCTAAATCTGGTCTCTGGATGGCAGGAAGACATGGTGTCACCCTGGTGTGCACGCATGCCTGCCCAGTACCTGCCATGAGAATTGTAACACATCACCTTAATAAGTTGGTCGGCCACTCAACATACACGCTTCAGCTACCCAGCCTGGACGACAAGAAAGTGTTCCTGGGGAACCAGCCGAAACACTCCCCTTGGCAACACAAACGAAGGGCGATTACAGGTTGACTGCCTTGGCTGGTTGACTGGCTTCAGCCGTGTTGCAACTTGGGTTATGAGTCTGGCGTGGATATTGCAGCCATCCGTATTCTGAGCACAACGGCTGTTGACAAAGGACCTCATGGGTGCTTTATATGCAACAGTTGCAGGAAAGCTCTCGACGGGAGAATCAAACCACCATGATGCTGCAGGCCAGATGTGCTGCAGGCCTGTAAATATCGACAGCCAAATCCCAGTACATGCCATAGTGGTGTTTGTCAAGCTGTTTGGACTGCCTACCCACGCTTGCTCAACAAGCCTTCCTACTGCATAACAAGCTTGCCTTAAGGCTCCATACTGCCCGTGAACAACTGCTGATCTAACACTATCTATGCCAACAAGAGCAGACATGCCCATCTCTGCCTCTGCCTACTGGCAACCCTGCTTGTGCTGGCTAGCTATAGTGCACGCCATGTGCAGCCGCGCTGCCTGCACAGCAGCAGCCTCATCATGTACAGCAGCAGCCTCATCATCAGTGATCAGTCCCTCAGCAGCCCATTTGGCAGTGCCTCCCAGCCCATCAGATGCAGTTGCTTGCCCTGCGCCCGCCTGCAGCCCCACGACTGCCTCTGCCTACCGGCAACCCTAGGCCTGCTGTCATTACCTAGTGCACGCCGCGTGCAGCAACTCTGCCAGCACCGCAGCAGCAGCAGCAGCAGCCTCATGAGCAGTCCCTCAGCAGCCCATTTGGCAGCGCCTCCCAGCCCATCAGGTTGGGCTGCTTGCCCTGCGCCCGCCTGTGGCCCCACTGCTGCCTCTGCCTACTGGCAACCCTGCCGGCAACACCCAGTACACGCCGTGCAAACAGCTCTGACTTGACAGCAACAGCAGCAGCAGCAGCCTCAGCCCCTCAGCAGCCCATTTGGCAGCGCCTCCCAGCCCATCACGGCCGGCTGCTTGCCCTGCGCCCGCCTGTGGCCCAGCGGCTTCCTGCAAGCTTGTTCCTGCGAGCATGCTTGAGCACCTCATGCTGCAGGAAGGTCCTCACAATCTGCACCAAGTCATCTGCTTCTGTTGGCAGCTGGTAGTCTGGATAAACAGATGCAGCTGCCCTGCCTGGGCTAGCTGATCTGCTGCGGCCAGCCGAAGGAGTGCTGCTGTTGGTGCTGTGCATGGCTGCTGCAGGGGCTGCTGTGCCGCGCCGGTGCCTGCCTTCGGGCTGCAGCACCCGGGGCCTGGGCCTGCACCTGTTTTGCTGCTGCTGCTGCATCTTTTGCTGCTGCGCGAGCCGGTTCATGCGAGGGCTGACTGCGGTTCACAAATAACCCACACAGCAAACAGACAGACAGGTTTGGCAGGGCCTGGCTGTTTTTAATTTGCGCTGTTAGCTGGTCAGCCTGACCAACGGTCGGGTCAGGGTCAACTGCCACACGAGCAGCACATGCGCATGGCATTGACCAGGGCGTTGTGTTCAGGCAGCTGAAAGTTTGGGCGCTGTTGCTGTCACTGCAACTTGCGTGACGTGAACCTCGTCTTGCAGTGGTGTGCGTCTCACCTGGCACCTCACTCTCTTCAAAGGCGTCATCTTCGCAGTCCTCGTCAGAGTAATCTGAGCTGTCATCATCATCCCAGTCATACTCATCATTAATGACGCCCCACCTGCACATGAGCAGTGCCCACACACATGTCACCAGCTACTATAGCACAGGAGTACTGCTGTATGATGTAACTTGTGCAGTGACATCATACATGCTGGCAGCATGTGCGCATGCTCAGTCTTAGGCTCGGCGAAGGCACCCACTCTGCCACTAGCAGCAGTGAGCATTATATAGATATACAGTACATGGGTCAGGCCCAGCCCACCTGTATCTCACACATGCCAGCCGGATGAGCGCTTCAGGAAACTGCTCAGGCACTATCACCTCGGGCCCCAGCGCCGACGCCATCGCAGCAGCAGCAACAGCAGCAGCATTCGAAGTGGCCTCAGCATCCCGCCCCATGCGGTCTGAAGCAGCAGCGCGAGCCAGCGCGTGCTGCGCCCCAGGCCCGAGGTATGCTGAGCCAGATGCTGCAGCAGCAGCTGCGGCTGCGCCGTGCAGCAGCATGTTGGGCGTGGCAATGCTGCTGGCACGGTGGCCTGGACGGGAGGGCAGCGGCTCGGCAGATGGCGGCCGTGTCTTTGCCTTCAGCGCCTGTGCAGAAACAGGAGCAGAAGAGGCACCAGCAAATACAGCATGCCGATCATGTGAGCCACATGCGAGATGTGTGTAACTGAGACCTGAGTTGTTTGTTGCACCAAACCACCGGCCAACCAGTGGGCAAATAACATGATAAACTTGAACAACCAACCAACCCAGTGCTTAGGCCTGCTTGCTTGCAGGGAAGCGCTTGTCTCTGTGTGCGTCCACCACACAACAAGGATTGCAGCGCAGGCTACCTGGCACCCCGCAGACCTTACCAGGCAGGGCCGCCTGTCAGACAGCAGGTAGAACACGTCCTCCACTGCAGACAGGCTCTTGCTGTCCTGGCTGATGTGCAGGTCAAACGCGAGCTTGCCCAGGCTGCGCAGGTCCATGGTCAGCCTGCAGACAGCGCATATGTGTTCTGTATGTTTTGAAGTGCACATGGCCAATGAACATGCGATATGGCACTTGCTGAATTACCAAAAATGTATTGAGTCGCTTTCATGCGGTTGATATGCCTGCTGCGTGACATGAGCCGCACCTGTCTGCCACCACCTGCACACCGCCCCCAAGCAGCTCATTGTAGCCATAACACCTCAAGCCCCGGCACCATACAACAACCGGCTACTGCACAATGTCCTTCATTTTCCTGGCTGCGCGTGCCCTCACCTGTCTGCCACCACCTGCGCACCACCTCCAAGCAGCGCATAGTAGCCATAGACCTCAAGCAGGTCCCCAACTGCAGCAGTCCACCAATCACAGCCAGCTGCTCATTGCTTGTGCCCTCACCTGTCTGCCACCACCTGCGCACCACCTCCAAGCAGCGCATAGTAGCCATACACTTCCAGCAAGTCCCCAGCACACTGCTGCAGCATCCCACCAATCACCGCCAGCTGCTGCTCGGCATTTGATAACAAACTGCCTGTGGGGCCCACCAGCAGGTCCCCAATGAAGAGCTGTGGCCTGCCCCTGGATCCCGATGCCAGCGGTTCCTTGATGTCTGCTGCTATGGCTGCTGTGATAGCCGCCACTGCTGCATCCGGATCGCGTACGTCTATAGGTGCACCTGCACGTGTGCCACGTTTTTGCTGCTGCTGCTGCTGCTGCTGCTGCTGCTGGTCAGCAGCTAGCTGGGAGGAGCCTGGATCCTCTGTGTCTGCAATGCTTCTGCTTGTTGAGTTGCCTGCGCTACTGCTAATTGAGTTACTTTTGCTGCTGCTTGGTCTGCTTGGCAATGATGCTGGTTCCAACGGTTCCTGTTCATGCATTGTGGTCTGTCTCTCCTGCTGCTGGGTTGATTGTTGCTGGCGCTGCTGCTGCTGCTGCTGCTGCTGCTGGTGGTGGTCTTGATTTAAGTTGCTTGGCACACGCTGCATGCCACATGGCTGCTCAGGTTGCTGCGGTTGCTGTTGCTGCTGTTTTGTGCTGGTGCCCCCGCTTGCGGCATATTTGTTGGCAGGCACCCCAGGCGCAATGCCGGACCCTTTCAAGTTGGGCCCCAGCATTGCTGCATAGTATTCACCCGTGCTTCTTCTACTGTTGCTAGTACTGTACGATGCTACTGGTGCATTGGAGCTTGGTAGCCTGTCAAACCTTACACTGTTGCCCGCACTTGAGCCTGCCCCAGAACTTGATGCTGACTGGCTGGCTTGAGCGGCCGCGCCTGGCATTGCAAGTGCTGGCGCCTTGCCAGAAGCTGACTGGCTGAGAGGAGCGGAAGCTGGCTTTAGCGCTGCCGGCAACTGCAAACTGCAGGTGCAGTGGCACAGAAAACAGCAGCAGCAGGCAAGGCAATGCAGCGTCAGTAGAGTGCTCCACTTACCTGGTCTTCCAGGCAGCGGGAGTCATGCAAATATTGCAAGCAGAGCTGTGTCCAAACACACCTTTTGCATACCTTGCAAGAAGCTAGACTAAAGTTTGGGAAGCCTGATATGCTGTGTTGTAGCAGAGCAGTAGGCTGGAGGATCCGCGTGCCACATGCTAGTGTTGCAGACTGCTGACTAATCCAGGCTACACAGCTGTGCATCATAGGCCCCAGCTTCCATCCTCCAAGGGGTTGTCACACATGTTACAGCCGTATGGTCTAGCCACAGCGTTTCAGGTGATCCTCAGCAATTCGTAGCAGCACCCCAACCTAAAAGCCAGCAGCAGGAGCTCGGCATCACCTGCGCTGGCTCCAGCTACCACCACCCAGCTGCTGCTGCTGCCCGCCTGCACCATCCAGCGTGGCAGCACTCACACCTGCTGCCCCTGGCCCCATACCGCTGCTGCTGGCAGATGCGGCGCCGCTGCTGCTCAGGCCCAAGTTCATGCTGCCTGCTGGGCCCTGCAGCTGCCCAGGTGGCGTGGTGGCCCCGGTACGCCGGTCTGCGGTGCTGCTACTGTTGTAGAGGCTGCGCCCTTTCTTGGCCTGCAGCTGCATTTGCTCCATCTGCAGCAGCAGCAGCAGCAGCAGGACAGAGCTGCTGAAGGCTGTTGCTGTGAGCACCAATCGACTTCGAGAAGATTACGGCAATCAGCAGCAGACCATACACCAGAATGATGCCTTGAGACACGTGTCTCTGTTGCTTGCTCTCCAACAGTTGACAAACATATGTGCAGTACCGCCTGTGACTCCAGCAGTCAACCATCTGCAACACAGTGGCAAGTGAAGGTCATAAGAACAAGGATGGCACCCCGCACCTGCAGCTTGTAGTCCACCAGCTGCGCCCTCAGCGCTGACACCACCTCACCCTCCTCCTCCAGCCGCGCCTGCAGCTGCTGCGCCATGCCACGCAGCTCGCCATTCTGCTGCAGCGCCTGGCCGAGGTCCTGCAGAAAATGCAGCACCACATGTATCAACCTCAGTGTCATTATGACGGTCATTCAAGCGGTCAGTCTGTGGTAGCTCCAGATGCCAGCCAGCAGCGTCTGGCCAAGGTCCTGCAAGGAAGCAGCACCAGAGGCAGCAACCGTCAAGAGTGTTCACGCTAGCCAAAAAGCGCACACAGAAGCATGTGTCCCAGCTGCAGGTGCCAGGACAATAGTCAGCTGCACTAGCCATTCACAAGTCAAAGCAGCATGGCTGTTTGATGTCATCTGCGGCGCCTTTGCCAACACAACGCCTGGCTATACAACGTCTGCGCTTTCAATTCAACTATCCGACCCTGTCTGGCGCCCACCTCTTCCAGCTGCTGCTTCTGCTGCTGGTGTTGCCGCAGCATAGTAGCCATTGTGGCTCTATCCTGAGACAGCTGCTCCTGCACATCAGCCAGCTGCTGGTGCAGCTGCAGCATGGCTGTGCCAGTGCTGCTGCGCTGCGCTTCTAGCTCTGACACATGCTGCTGCAGCTGTCGCCGCTCCCTGCTGGAGGCTGCTGCGTCATGCCGTAGCTGCAGCAGCTCCTGCTGCACAGACGCCACCTGTGATGTCAGGTCACAACAAAAGCAGCAACCCTGCTTGTCAATCCGCCAGACTTTACTATTGCAAGAACAAGCAACAAAGCAAGCCCGGCCCCAGCATATGCAACGGTGTCCTGCAAGTCAGTTCCCTGTACTCACGTGCTGCGTGGCCTGCTCCACCGTGCTTGCCGCCTGCAGCTGTGCTGCCTCTGCCAAGTCAGCGTAGCGCTGCAGCTGCTCCTTAGCACACTCCAGCTGGCAGGCCAGCTGCGCTGTCACGCTATCGGAGGGCCGCAGCGGCTGCTGCATCCACAGGGAGTAGCTGTCGCTGCTGGTGGGCTTGGCGGTTGGGTTGCCGCCGGCACCTGCAGGGGCAGAGAGAGGCGCGCCACAGCTGTAGGTATGTTTCATTTGCAGCTGCAAGTCTGAGATGCATAGGATGCATCCCCACACTCGGCAGGTGTAGCATGCTCATCTGCAGTTGATGGTCACTGGACCAACATGTGATAACCCTATCTTGCACACGCACCTGGCCTAGCAGCTGATGCCGCATTCCTGCTAGTGTAGCGCGCACCACCAGCCTGCCCATAGGCAGCCCTGGCAGTGTTGCTCAAGATGCTGCAGCTGCCCAGTACGCTGCCAGACGTGCGGCCAGCAATGGCCGAGTCCACACTGGCGGACAGCGCTGCTGCAGATGCTGGTCGCTGCCTGCTGGGACTGCAGCTGCTGGGGCGGGTGAGCTGCGGGGAGGCAGCGCGAGCGCAGCGGGGTGCCGAGGATGGCCGGCTTGAGGCCTGCACACCACCAACGCAGACGGAACATAACACACAAGGGCACCGTATAAGGTGGCGGCGACGGTGGTGTCGCTGCAGAGATGTAGCAATGCACATCAGCTGTTTGTGCATCTTGGCAGTTTGTACCATTCTGCATTGCTGCGCCAGAACTTGCATGCACATTATCTTGCCGTAGAAGGAGCTGTACTGTGCTGTCCAGTGCAGCCTGTGTGTCGAGCCTGGAAACCACATGTTGTGCAGGTCACGCCTGCATTTGTTAACTTGCATAATGCTCACCCGTGCAACGCCAGCTAAACCAGCGCCACCAGCGCCTGCTGAATGCGGCCGGCAGCTCGGCAGCTCAGACACATCGACAGCCAGCAGCGGAAAGAACTGCCTGTTCAGCTGCTGCAGCGGACTAGCCCCACCCGCCGCACTGCCTCGGCCGCTGCTAGAGGCAGCCGCATCTCTTTGCTGCTGTGCTGTTGCTGTTGCAGGAGCTGCGTTGGTGCTGCTGGGGCAGTCTGCGCTACCAGTTGACCGCCCATATGATGTGTGCTGGGAGAGCTGCGGGGCGGGCGGTGGCCCTGCACCAGCCAGGAACGCGCCCCAGCGCTCAGTGAAGGTCGCTGCACTGCCAGCTGACTGCTGCGGGTCGAAAGCAATGCTGTGCAATCCCACCAACCACAGCTGCTCTCTTGCATCCTTGATGAACTGCAAGCAGGCAGGGAGTCTTTGCCAGTGAGGCAGATGGCAACTAAAACAGCACATACAAAATCTAATCATGCGGATGCTCAGCTAGTCTGATCTGCCGCTGCCGTGCTGGTAGCAGCTCACTTGCTTGCACTGATATCTGCATACACCAGCACCAGCTAGAGCGCTGCCTTATGAGCAAGACAGCAGACAGGCGTACTGCAAGATAGCAGACAGGCGTACTGCAGCGAGGCATGCTGTATGTATGCAGTCGTCTGCATCGAGCTTCACCCTGCTCTGCTGCGCCTTACCTCTGCCACCATGCCTTGCACACGCAGCCCATGAGCTTTGTCCAGGTGGCTGACCAGCACCTGCAGCGCAGCAGCTGCTGCACGAGCCACAGCGCCTGGGGCTGCCCGCACACTGCAGCTGGTTGCGTCTGCGGCACCGCCTGCAGCTGCACCGCTGCCCCTGCTGCCGGCAGCTGATGCAGGCACAGCAAGGCCATCACCTGTGGCCGCAATGGTGCTGTTTGAGGCGCCTGTGTCTGCTGTGCAGCTGCAGTCACTGCTGCGCTCTGGCTCCAAGGTGTGCATGTCTGCAGCAGAAGGCATCACAGAAATCATAAGCGGGCATAGAACATCAAGCCACACAGCAGGGCTCACTGGTTGACAGAAACTACACAGGATACCCTTGCAGCCGTCAATCTTTGTTGGCTAAACTGCATACCAATAGGCTGCAGGATCCAAGGCATGCGTGGTATCCCGCCCACCTGCTACTGAGGCCCTGCCATCAGCCATGGTTGATGTTGCGCAGCCCTCAAGGTGCTGCTCGAGCTGACCTGTGTGCAGCATAAAGCCTGTTTGACTGGCAGCTGCTGCTCGGCCCAGCATAGATGCGGCATGCTGCTGCTGGTGTTGGGGTGCAGCAGCACCATAGTCACTGCAGTCGCCTGAGTGTGAACAGAGGCTGATGGCACTGCCGCAGCAACTGGAGCGGCCGGAAGCAGCAGCTGCTGCAGATGTGCGCCCGGCAGCTACTGCTGCTGCCTCTTGTTGGGTTAAGCACCTGCCTCCTGCCTCAGCTGCTGCTGTGCCTGCTGCAAGTGCCTGCTGGATAGCTGCTGCGGCTGCCTCTGCTGCTGCCTTGCTTGATGCTCCTGCTGAAAACCTGCTGCTGTAGCTGAGCATCTGTGTGAGCATGGCTGCACCCTCAACACCTCCAAAAGTTGTGATGTAGCGCGCATCTCCATCAGGGATGACGTATGCCTGCAAGCAGGAACACATGCGCAACACATGCATGGTATCATCCTTTGCGGCAAAATGTGCCTGCTCTGCTGAGTGATGCTAACTTGCAGGACCCCAGAGCAGCATAACCCAAATCTACTGTTGGCTACGGAGCATATACTGTAGCCTACAAGACCTTCTGCGGCATGCAGGTCAAGGGTCCCTTGCAGCAGCAGCAGCAGGATTATGCCTCTCACCTGCAGTGCCAGCAGCTGCAGTCCTTCCTCTCCTGCTGCTGTTGCTTCTGCTGCATCCTCTGGCACTGCCCCTACATGCACACGTGCCAGCTGCAGTTGCAGCAGCAGCAGCAGCAGCACAACAGCAGCTGGTCAGTGCAGCAGGCAATGTGGTTGACGATATCAACATCAGTCAGCTGGGGCCGCAGCTGTGGTCCTGCAAGCTGGTCCTGCAAGCGGTTGCTGCTGCAGCAAGGTGCATGCCGACACAAACCAGCACCACATCCCATGGTGATTTGCATCACAAATCAAGGTCATGAGCTGTTGCTTGCGATTCCTGCAAGCCAGCTGCACTTACAAGCTCCTCAAGCTCTTCTGCGGTCACCAGGCGCGTGATGCAGTTGGCAAAGTACGCCACAGCCGCCCAGCCTTGCGGGTTGTCCACAGCATACGCTGCATGCTGGCCCTTGAGCTTGTGCAGGAGAGCTGCAGTGCTGAGCTGGGTGCGTGATGTGGCTTGCAGGACGCCTGTCTGCTTGTCTGTGTACAGCCAAGCTTTCAGCACGTTGTCCTCAATCACTGCTGTGTCAGGGATGCGCAACCGCAGCTTGTGTCCTGCTGCCTGCACATGAGCAGTCAACTACATGTTAAACGCTTGGCGACGTTTATGCCTTTGTCTCAGCAGTGCACTCATCAAGCTGCTGCATGCATGCCAGCCAGCACAGTACAGCTGCATGCACTGCGCGCAGTACAGCAGCAGTGCAAGGATACTCACTGAAGGCCCCAGCAGTGGCCAAGCTTCGAAACTGCACACAGCAGCCATTTCAAGCCACCTTCTTCGTGCCAATGGGCAGCCGTGGGACCGGCTAGCTGCTGCCCAGCATTAGCCAGGCTTGCTGCAGCGCCATTGCCCGCTGGGCGCCAGCAGCCCCTTGACAACGTGCAACTATTCGGCAGGGACTGTAATGAACTATTTATGTGAACAGCGCGTAAAAAGAAGTGTGGTTGCTTCACGTTGTTGGTTGTACTTCCGACAAGGTATGACGCTACCTTGCACTCACTGAAGCAAGCTGCCCAAGACTTTCAACTGCGACAGTAGTCCTTGTCACGTAAGCGACACGTGCGGGTACACCTGTTATGCATCTGGTCGCTGTTCAGTTGTTAAGAACCTGGTTACCTACCTACGCCGCAGCGTGCTGCGTCTGAACTGTTCAAGGCCTTTCAGCGTTGCAATGCAGTGGCTAAAAGTAACTTTGGGATCGCGCAGCTTGCTTTTCAGCCAAAGCTGGACAGCACACTGCACCAGCAGCTTGTCAGGGACCCTCAGGCTGGTTAGCAGCAGCAGCGCAGCATGCAAAGACGATCCACTACCAAATTCCTGTGAGTGCGATTGAGTAGCATTGCACGTTTGCACATCTCACGATCATTACCCCTGCATGAGCACAGCCGCACAGGCTGTGCCATAAGTGAGCCCAAAATACATTGGAGGACAGTACTATTGCACACAGGATCCTTTGCTCCTGCCCCTGCCTCAACATCTGCTGCTGCACGTTCTAGATAGCACCCCATTCTGCTTCCCTGCTGTGCTACATACACAAACGCTCTGCCCGCAGCCCCTTCCAGCGGCGAGCTGTATGGCAGAGAGGACAGGGACCCCTCCCCTAGCCCCAATGCAGCAGTGACACAGGCCTCTCTGGATGAAATGGCCTTCCCAAGGGATGACAAGGAGGTCAAGACTGACGGCATCAAGCCGGAGGGCAACCCCAACCCCAAGGCCTACCCAGTGCAGGTGGGTGCGGCATGTTTCTCTCTTGAGGCCCTCAGCATCGGATGCTGGCAGCGATGTGGATATTATCATTGCAATTGCGCTGCGCTGCATTGCGCTGCACTATGCTGTGCTGCAAACATGGAGTTTGCTTCCCAAGGGATGACAAGGAGGTCAAGACTGACGGCATCAAGCCAGAGGGCAACCCCAACCCCAAGGCCTACCCAGTGCAGGTGGGTGCAGTACGTTTGTCTATTGAGGGTGCCAGGCCTGACGTGGGTTTGATCATTGCGCTGCACTGTGCTATGCTGTCCTGCGATATGCTGTGGCTTGCCGTACAGTGCTGTGTTGTGCTGCAGAATGACTCCCTCCCTGCCAGATGTGGAGAAGATCGACCTCGCAGCACAAGAAGCTGCCACTCACTCTGCATTGTTCTCTGCATACTGCATGTTGCATTTTGCCGTGTGCGCAGAATGACCTTTCTATCCAGAGGATGGTGGGCCTGACATGGAAAAGAGCAGCGCAGCAGCAGCAGCAAAGTTGACCCAAGTTTGCACCGTCATGAAAACAAGATGTTTCTGCCACTCAATCTGTGCTGCCTCCTGCATCGTCTGCACTGCGCTGTCTGCTGCTGCAGACCGACCCTTATATCTCACAGGCCGCTGGGCTAGTTGTGGAGCAGATTGACCCTGCCGCAAGCTTAAGGGGAGCTGCCGCTCACCCTGCGCTGCTCTCTCATACCGTGGTGCAGAACGGCCCGTGTATCCCAGAGGGTGCTGGGCCAAACGTGGAAAACATTGGCCCCGCAGCAGCAGAGAAGCGATCACAAGTTCGTGCCATGTTTCCGCCACTCACACTGTGCTGTCTCCTGCATTTTCTGCACTGTGCTGCATTGTGCTGTGTATGCAGAACGACCCATCTATCCCAGAGGGTGCTGGGCCAGATGTGGAAAAGATTGACCCTGCAGCAGCAGACAAGCTGTCACACCAGGCTGAGGCAGAGCAGAGCGGGCCCAAGGCGGCAGGGCAGGGCGTGGTGGAAGATCTGGCGAAGAAAGACCCAGAGCGCCATGGCAGCGACAGAGGAGGCCCCATGTGATTGTGTTTGGTTCAAAAGGCAGCTGGCTGCCAGCACGGTGCTGTATGCTGGCGCATCGGCTGGTGATGTCAGTAGGTTGTATAGGGTTGTGTATGCGTCATGGAGTGTTGGAGGGGCTGGCAGCGAAGGATCCAGAGCGCCACGGCAGCGCCAGAAGCGGTCCCATGTGATATGGCCAGGCAGCTGGCTGTGCTGGTGGTGCCTGTAGGCTAGCTAGGCTTGTGGATGGCACTGAAAGTGTTGGAAAGGTTTAGAAAGGAGATGTCAGAGCGTTGCGGCAGCGGCAGATGCGGCTTTGCGTTAGTTATCAGTGCAGCTGGCTGAAGCTGGCTGTGTTGTGCTGGTGGTGTCTTGCCCAAGGGGGCTGGCGCAGAAAGATTTGGAGTGCTGCAACAGCAGGTGCAGCAGCCATGATGTC
This sequence comes from Tetradesmus obliquus, assembly GCA_030272155.1. Taxonomy (NCBI): domain Eukaryota; kingdom Viridiplantae; phylum Chlorophyta; class Chlorophyceae; order Sphaeropleales; family Scenedesmaceae; genus Tetradesmus; species Tetradesmus obliquus. Next base: position 2,378,283 of record CP126205.1, read on the forward strand.
CACATGACGCCATGCTGTCATGACGTGTAACATGTAACTGCCCTTCCTGCGATGCTAACTGCCCAACAGGACTGGTCCGCCTGATGAAATCTGCTGTGCACAATCTCTGGCTGATTCTGGCTGGTGCTGATTCCATAAGGCCGCAGTTTTGTTCTGCTGGTGTTGCACAGAGAGACAGCCTCTGAAAACTGCCTGGGACAGAATTGGGCTTGAAACTGAACTGAACTTGCTGCATACGCAACTCGGTTGCTGTGGTGCAAGGTGTGATCCTTGTGAATAAAATTATCTAAAACGGCGAACGCAATGCGATCAAGCTGTCTACACAACCGGCCCAGCCAGTCAGGCCAGTGGGTTGGGAGGTGCAGAGGAGTCCAGCGCTTGGCAGCTGTAGGCAATGGCAATGGCGCGAACAGGCACCCAGAGGTACGTTTTACAGCAGTTTTGATTGGATTTGGTGCAATCAAGGCGTGATTCTCCCAGCAGAAGAAGTGGGGTTTGATGCGAACAGGGGACGTGCATTCACCACGCACGAAGCCGACGCACTTCACCCCTTGCTCATTGTCCATTAAATGCGCAGACGCATGCTGTTACACACTTTTGCCCAGTTGTTGGTGCACTACCGGCGAGCAGCAGCAGTAGCAGCAGCAGCAACAGCAGTACTACTACCACCTGCACTCATGAGGATCAGCAGTAACGGCAGCGATACAAATAGCCCTGGCGCCTCGCAAACTCACATAAACAGCTCACTGCACCTAACCAGCAACTGCAACTGCCGCTGCGCTCTGCAATAACAGCTCTCCCAGCGTGTGCTGATCACAGACCCGCCAGTCATTGTCAAAACGAAGCAGATGATGGCCAAAGCTCCTGCAAGCAAGCAGGTGCTATCACTGGCACAGGGCGTTGTGCACTGGGCGCCGCCCCCTGCAGCTACTGCTCTGGCAAGCAAGCTACTGGCAGCTGGAGAGGGAGTGCATGGCTACGGCCTGGCAGGTATTTGTGCACAGCAAATTGCACCCCTGACTCCATGTCGCTGTAATGGTTTTCTGGCACTTCCAGTGACCGTGCGCGTTTTTCAGATGCTAGCAGTGATTAAGGCACATGTGTAGCTTGACACATTTGGCAGCACGCACTAAACTCGGTTGATTGTTTTGCTGCAGGTGGTCTGCCGGCCTTGCAGGAAGCCCTGCAGCACAAGCTGCAGACAAAGAATGGGCTGCTTGGGGTGAGCCACTGCTGCACCTGGCATGCTGCTGTTTATATCGTTAGTCAACCTGTCTGCATGCAAGCGGTTGCAGTGACCAGACATGATGGCCACATCATGCAGTAGGCCGCAGATGTCCCGCACAGTGCTGTCACTAGCTGTCACAGTGTGACAGCAATCAGAGGTGTTTGGTGCGCACTTGGAATCACATATGCTTGTGTTCGCCAAGCCAACATGCAGAAGCAGGGAAACATCGCCATAGCTATGAGCTGCCACAGCAAGCAACAGTCTTCGTGTGCGGTGATGTTGAGCGCGGTTGGCGCATTGCGCTGCTTGTTCTTGATTCCTTCGGCTCACCACCTGCTGCTGCCGCTGCTTCTGCTTCTGCTGCTACTGCTACTGCTGCTGCTGCTCCTGCTGCTGCTGCTGCTGCTGCTGCTGCAGTACGAGGTGATGGTAACTGCTGGCGCCAACCAGGCCTTTGTCAACCTGGTGCTCACGCTATGCGATGCATCAGACAGCGTCGTGCTGTTCAAACCCTACTACTTCAACCACATGTGAGAGAGTGGGCATTAGATAGATGCACCGCTTAGCGCTGCATTGGCTGGTGCTCACACTGTGTGATGCATCAGACAGCGTGGTGCTGTTCAAGCCTTACTACTTCAACCACATGTGCGCGGGCAGGGGCATGCAGCAGCCAGATGCATCCACAACAATGCTTCATCTGGTCTTTTTGTTGGAAAGTTTGCGAAACTGGCATTCTGTGGTGCGTTTGAGCCATGAAGACCATGGTCGGGCTCCACTGCAGGTGCCGCAAGGGTTGCTGTGTTTTTAGCACAAGTACTGTTGCTGTTTACTTGGTGGAACTACTTGTTATTGCTCACAGCTGAAAGGACTGGTTTTTATAAATAAAAACCAAGCCTTGTAGCCGCGCGTGCCTGCAAGTATGTGCTGCAGCGCAGCTGTCAGAGTCCCTCGAGTGCTGGCGGCGCTCGCATTTGCTGCAACAGCAGACGCTGCGCCTTTTGAAACTCCTCTGTACCACCACCACCACTTGCAGCAGTACATCAGCTGTCGTTCGTGACGTCAACATTGCTCTCACTTGCTTGAGGCCATACAGTACTGCATGTCACATAGCAGCGTGTGACATATGCATGCTGCTATGTGACACGCAGTAATGTGTCGTGCTGTGGAAGTGCTGTCACTTCTCAACTTGTCTCCTCAGCACCACTGTCGTCCTTTACTGCTTGCAGGATGGCGCTGCAGATGACTGGCAATGCCCCTCAGGTGCAGCTGGGCCCCTGCAACAACGCACTTATAACTCATACATTTCTGACAGTTCAGCTCTCGTCATGCATCGACCACATGACAACTGGGCTGTGTGACTTGCAGGATGGCACTGCAGATGACTGGCAGTGCCCCCCAGGTGCAGCTTGGCCCCTGCGATGCAGACAGCCTGCATCCAACTGCTTTCAATCCAGCAGAACATGCGCTGCATTGCCTTGGCACTGCAGATCTCAGCAATATCAGACCCACTTCCCCTCACAACAGACCCAGCTCATCTCATATCACTCTCCTGGAGCTCAATTACATGGTGTTGTAGGCCATGGCATTGCAGGCAATGAAGCAACAACGAAACTGCTGCTGTGCCTGCAGGATGGCGCTGTAAATGATCGGCAGTGTGCCTCAGGTGCAGCTGGGCCTCCGCAACAACACACTATAACTCATACACTTCTCACAGTTCAGCTCTCATTGTTGACTGACCATGACGATTGGGCTGCACTGCTTGCAGGATGGCGCTTCAGATGACGGGCAGTGCCCCTCAGGTGCAGCTGGGCCCCTGCAATGCAGACAGCCTGCACCCAGACCTGCAGTGGCTGCAGCAGCAGCTGCAAGGACCCAAGCCCCCTAAGATGGTGGTGATCGTCAACCCCTGCAACCCAACAGGTGCGCATCGGGCAGCACGTGTTGCTTTTGGTTGTGGCATTGTAGCAGCAGCAGCAGCTGCAGGGGCCACAGCCCCCTGAGATGGTGGTGATCGCCAACCCCTGCAACCCCACAGGTGCGCCTCGACTTGCAGTGGCAGAAATGTTGCTGTTGGCCGTGGACTTGTATCAGCAGCAGTTGCAAGGGCCCAAGCCACCCAAGATGGTGGTGATCGTCAACCCCTGCAACCCCACAGGTGCGCCTCTGGGCAGCAAGTGTGGGAAGGACCGCATCAAATAGGGCTGTTAGGCTGTGATTTGTTGAAGCAGCAGCTGCAGGGGCCGCAGCCCCAAAAGATGGTCGTCATTGTCAACCCATGCAACCCAACAGGTGTGGCGACAGCTGCGCCTGTGGGCACCAAGCGTAGGCAAAACTGCATCAAAGAGGGCTGGTTGCCTGTTACTTGTAGAAGCAGCAGCTGCAGAGGCAGCGGCCCCCAACATGATTGTCATTGTCAATCCCTGCAACCCAACATGCGTCCTCACTGCTGGCAGGTGTGCTGCTGCCAAAGGAGGAGCTGGAGGCTGCTGCTGCCATGTGTGCTGCTGCTGGCAGCTGGCTGGTGCTGGACAACACGTACGAGGACTTCCTGTATGAAGGCCGCAGCCACCACACAGTGTCGGGGCCAAACGTCATCAGCGTGTTCAGCTTCAGCAAAGCATACGGTGAGTAGTTTTGGAGGGTAGTGGGGGAGGGGGAAGGGGGGGGGGTGTTGCATGTTTGCTGCTGCATCTGTTGTGGCTGCAGCTGTTGTTTACACATGCATGCTTGCGTGCTGTATACATGGCTGAAGCTTTCATATGGATGCTGAACAACACATATGAGGACTTTCTGTACGAAGGGCGCAGCCATCACACAGTGGCGGGTCCAGATGTGATAATCGTGTTCAACTTCAGCAAAGCGTACGGTGAGTTGCTGGAGGCTTATGGGCTTGACTGCTGTTGACTGCTGCTGGTTGAGCACCAAGTGGCTGTCCCGGTGGCTGCCACAGCTCTTGTCACCTATGTCTGTTTGGTGCAAATGTGTGCATGTGCAAGTCGCATGCATCAATCTGTCTTGGGATCCTGATAGTGCTGCATGAGCTACCTGTGGTCAGCGCCATCTAGCATGTGGGCTGCACAACATGCTCAGCAGACACCACGGGGGGGGGGGGGGGGGGGGGGGGGGGGCACCAAGAAAGCTGACGGACACCATGTTAGTAAGTTCAAAAGGGGGGGTACCCCCACCCCCACCCCCTTCCTCCACAAAAAGGACTTACACCGCCGTTTAAAGACCTTAAATAATAGTTATATCATATGTTTCCTTAAATTTCGAGGTTATCTGGGGTAGTTCGTGCTGTATGACACAGTTTCGATGCCTGGACCGATCCATCGATCAAACCGCTGCGTGACAGCTGCAAGACAGCATCGACCTCAACAAATCTCCCAGCATATAGGCGGTTGCAAAAGCATTTATAAACTTCTAGTTACGGCCTGGTTCGCTGTGCTGCGCTTCGCCTGACTGTCGCAAGCACCCCTCTGCCTCTGCCTGAGCTGTCAGCGGTGCCCCCAACCAAGTGCCTGCAACACCCTCTGGGTCACCAGAACTGAAATTTGGCACCCACAAACCATCTTTATCAACTCATATTAACAATAGCTTTCATTTGAGCTGCGTATGGCGCTTATCCGACGCCTACAAAGAAAGTTAGAAGAAAGACAGCAAGAAACCTGAACCCCTCCAGACCCCCCCCCCCCCCCCCCCCCATCTCTTGACCTTCTCAGATGGGCGTAAATTTTCTTAACATAAGTTATTTATAAACTTAGTAATAATTGGTGCGAGTTTCAGGTCCAAGTCCAACATAGTGTCAGCAGCTACCAGAGTGCCCCCCCCCCCTTGAGACACCTTTAATAGTACCCATTTGTGAGCACCATGCTAGCATCACACGCTGTTGCTAATGTACGATCCAACGTTTCCCACTCTGTGTTGATTTCCGGCCTGCCCGCCTGGCTGCAGGCATGATGGGCTGGCGTGTGGGCTACATCGCCTACCCAGGGCATTGATATTGCTCTATGCTGTGTGCTGTGTGTTGACTTTGCAGCCTGTTCACTTGCTTGCAGGCATGATGGGCTGGCGCGTGGGCTACATCGCCTACCCCGGGCAGCAACTGCTGCAGCAGGGCGGACTGGAGCAGCACAACCTGGGCGAGCAGCTGCTCAAGGTGGGAACATTGGACGTGATCTTATATACAAACACGCAGCTGTGTCCTTCCACATGCATCAAACCAAGTTATATATGCAGGAGGGAGTGCAGGCTGCTTGCTTTTGAGGTGAGTGCTGCATGCTGCACCGCATGCTGTTGGTGATGCCAGGCACAACCTTGGGGAGCAGCTGCTCAAGGTGCGGAGTCATGGCTTGAACACAACCAACTTGCACAGAGCTGCGTTTTTTTTGCATGAAGCCGCTGCATGCTTCTGCAATAGGTGCTGCACGCTGCAGCGGCTACTGCAGCAAATTCAGCTGGTTCCTCCTTGAATGGGCGTGTGTGGACTTTGACCCAAGTGGGCACCTCAGCAGTCCTCGTGCAGAGTTGCAGGCAGCCCAGCTGCTGCACGCAATTCTCGTTCACACGGCGCTGCTGGTCGGCGGCTGCCGCTGCTGCTGCTGCCACGCAGGTGCAAGACACCATCATTGTGTGCGCACCCCAAATGAGCCAGCAGCTAGCGCTCGCTGCTCTCCAAGAGGGCGAAGACCAAGTGCAGCAAGGCATAGCTGGGCTCTCACACAACAGGGAGCTGATTGCTGATGCTTTGTCACCGCTAGGCACTCGGGGGCATGGCTGGGTTGGGGGCGAGGGGGCAATCTATTACTGGGCTCGCTTGCCAGAGCGATTTGGCGGGGTTGCAGGAGCAGCAGCAACTGGGGCGAGCGGCAAGGATGCAGCAGCAGCAGCTGCAGCAGCAGCGGCAGGAGGGGATGAGGCAGTAGTGGAGTGGCTAATCAAGGAGTATGGGGTCTGTATTATTCCTGGCAGCGCGTGTGGGGTGCCGGGGCATGTGCGGGTGGCGTTTGCGAATTTGAGGGCTGAGCAGTGTGAGGTTGCTGCTGCTAGGTTGAAGCAGGGGCTGCAGCAGCTGGTCAGCATGGACACGCTGGTTGGGGTATAATAGTTGAAGGGTGCACTCTGTTTGAATGGCAGCTCTTCTGCACAAAATGTTATGTAGCGATAATGAAGAATGGGCGAGCAGTGTGAGGTTGGTGCTGCTAGGTTGAAGCAGGGGCTGCAGCAGCTGGTCAACATGGACACACTGGTTGGGGCGTGACAGGTCGTGCTGTGGCATTTGTTTGTTTGCTCTCTCTTTTACACAAGGGTGTTGTGGAAATGGGGACTCCCCGGGGGGGATGGTGAAGATTGTAACAGGCAACAGTTGTTGCAGTGGTGTGAAATGGCTGTGTGTCTTGTATTGAGTGCGGCACCTGTTGCCAGCAGGCGGGCTACAATAGGTTGGAGCAGCCATTGCCGTAGGCAGCAGTTGTCATTGTCAGTTGGTAACTGACAAGTCGACAACCGCCGTGTGCTGGGGTGAGGATGTCATGGACTCAAGACGTGCATGCTGTGGCAACGGCATCAGTCAATGCAGTTCTTGTGCCGTGTTTATGTTGACTGAAAGTTCAGGGTGCTGCATCAGCAACTGCGGGGTACTGCTTTCAGCTGATCCTATCTTTCGGCAGCAACAACCATTGGGATTGATTAACCGTTGGCCAAAGTATTCTTTTATCCTACGTAACGAGCAGCTGCGATGCAGAGCTGTCTGCTGAACTCGGCTGCTGCCCCAGTGCACGCCAGGCCAGCGTTCCAGCAACGGACGTGAGTCCCGTCTTCGCATGCTTGCGGCATGCTGGCTACCGTCATGCCTAGCAGCTGTGTGCTTGTATGTGCGCTACGGCAGGCTTGAGTTTGCCGCAATGTCGCTGACTCTGCTGTCCCGGAGGCAACCCCCACCTGCACATCACGGAATGCCTGTGCCGATACGAACTGCTGCCAGTCGTTTGTCTTGAGTCTTTTGCTACGTCTTGTACTCCAGTAGCAGTAGAGCTGTCCCTAGAGGCAGTCGCAAGCAACGCCCACCGTCCTTGCTGCCTTACTGCTGCCTGCAGGTTGCAACAGCTGGGTAACTGCAAGCTTGTGCAGCCACGCCAGCGCAATGTAGCTGCGCATGGGATCCTGGACTCATTCAGGTATGGTACAGCAGCAGTGTAGCAGCAGAGGTGACAGTCAGTGAAGCACTCTGAGCAGTGCACAGCTCAGGCCTGGGCAGCACCTGCCAGCACTGCTGTTCTCATGAAGGGTGGTATGTTCATGTTTGCTGCTTGCAGGAAAGAACGAGGCTTGCCCATCCCTGGTCAGCAAGGGAGCACCACTCAGACCATTGATAAGCCACAGCCTGGGGTGAGCAGTGGCGTGGATGGTGCAGCGGCAGCAGCAGCGAGCGGCGGCAGCAGCAGGGGCAGCAGCAGTGGCAGCAGCAGCGGCAGACCAACAGACAGAAAGACAGCTTGAAGGCCAGCCTGACAAAGTATTACCATGCACCCGCATCTGCAAGCTGCGTGGTTGCAGCCTAGCAAGCAAAAGCAACTTCACATGCTGTGCCAGTGCAAGGAAACTGTCCAGGCAGCAGCAGTTGTTGTTGTTCGTGATGCTGCCAGCTTCATCACACCATCGGTAGCTGATGTTGCTCAACTCCAGTCTAACTTACTCGTGTGCAATTTTCATGGTCAACTGCATGGTCAACCTCACCCTGGACTTCACTACGACGCAGCAGCCCAGCAAGCAGCAGCAAGCAGCAGTAGACGAGGAGGAATGCCCAGTGGAGTGCGTCACCGAGGTGAGGCAGCAGTCTGACTGAAGCCCCTTTGCGATGGTATGACAGTGAGCCAATGAGGTTCGTTTGGTGTTAATATCCCACAGTGGATGCGTCACTGAGGTGAGGCAGCAGCCCTGATGGCGGCAAGGTCGCCTTTGCAGTGATGTGACGGTACTGTGGGGTTTGCGATGTCTGATTGCCTGCAGCAGTAGCATGTCATTGCTGGCCTGATTGCCGGCAGCCCTACCGGCAACTGCAACAGCAGCTGCAGGCATCCACACAGCTGCAGCTGTTTTGCTGGGTTTTGCTGACGACGCTCTGCACATATTAGCATCGCAAACTAGCCCATTACGTCTGAGCCCCAACCCTATGTCTATGTGTTCATGCTGCAGGTGTTTACGCCAGAGGAGTTCCAGCAGGCGCTGCAGGCAGCAGGGCCCAGCACGCTGGTGGTTGTCGACTTCTTCAAGACAGCATGCGGCGCATGCAAATTCATCTACCCTGGCTTTGTGAAGATGTGCCGCGAGTCGGCCTCACAGCAGCAGCAGCAGCAGCAGCAGCAGGAAGACAGCCAGCCAATTGTCTTCCTGAAGCACAATGTGTGAGTGCTTGTGGTGTGGCTTCAGATCGTGGCTGAGGGTGCTGATGTTGGTTGCCAACTTGCATATTAGCTGTGCTCAGCTGCTCTGGCACAGCAGAAGCTTGGACACCAGGGGATTTCAGCTGAACTTCAACCTCAGCTGCGGCAGCAGCAGCAGCAGCAGCACTGCACTTATAAACTCTGCAAGTAGCCATGCTTGTACTGCCTGCTGATATGACGATGATGAAGTGGAGGTCACGGCGCCGTGCAAGCAGCACATCGCCTGCGTCACGCAGCAACCTGCACATGTACCCTCAATTCACCACCAATATTTTGATTGTGATCATGCTTGCAGGTATGATGACGATGAAGGAGAGGTCACGGCGCTGTGCAAGCAGTACAACGTGCGCAGCGTGCCCAAGTTTGTGTTTTTCAAGGCCGGCCGTCAGCTGGAGAGCTTCTCCACAAGGGATAAAGCCAAGGTTGCAGAGGCGATCTTGAAGCACGCAGAGCCCGGTACCATCGAGTTCGGGGACTGGGTTGCTGAGTGAAGTGTGACTTCAAGTCTGCGCAGCACATGTGCAGCATTCGTGCTGGACGGAAGGGTACTCCTAGTGAGGTGACGAGTGCGTGCGAGTTGCGCCGTTGGTGTTTCAGCAGCGGGGCTGCTGCTGCGGCTGGGGGTTGGAGCGGGTGCATTGTTACAAAGAGGGCAGTAGGTGTAAGCAGCAGCTGGCCTTGTGCATCTTCGGGCAACGTCACTCCTTGAGCATGCACGGCCTGCTGGGGCCACGGCATTGATGTGAGAAAGAGTGTTGAAGCTCGGCGGGTGCACCAACCAAGTGCTGGGAGAAGTTTGGGAGCTTTTGGTTCTGATGTGTGGACTGTCTGAGGAGTTGAGGGGGAGGGCCTGCCTGTGTTTGCATCCCCTCCTGAAGTGCACGTAGGTGCCGGCTAGCAGCTGTGCAGCAAGGGAGGGCAGCGCAGGGGGCATTGCAGCAGTGCAGGCCCATCCTGACTCCCCTTGCAGAGCCGCGGTGGAAACGGCTGGTTGCTGTCTTTTTGGTACAGTTCTGCAAGCCCGGACAATCGAGCGGTTATGTTGCAGCCTGTCTGCCGCCCTCTTGCACTGGTCTTTGTACGCATCAGCTGCATGCGCCTGCAAAGGCGCAATATGCACAAGCAGCACTGCCAATCCGGTAAGCTTGCCGCTGCTGCAGCGGCAGCGATGCAGGATGCCGGCGCTCTCTTGAGGGCCTTTGTTTCGGGCATTCTGTGAAGCAGCCTGTGTGTTGCTTAGGCAACAGCAGTGCACTGGTTACTGGTTGAGACGCGGCATGTGTGATGGTCGACTTCAGCAGCCACAGGTGCTGCTCCGAGCCTCCTGGGTATCGTGCCTCAAGATTGCCCCTGCAGAGTAGTGTTGCATGCGATGAAGGGGCATGGCGCAACCGCGCGTAATGTTACGTTGTGCATGCGCTTTGAGTGCTGCAGGCATGGAGCATGGATCGCAATCAGCTGGTTGCTTTCTTGCAGGCAGCAGTTGCTTGCTGTGCTGTGCATTGCATATGCAGGTGCATGTGCGTGCCTTTGCCAACCCTGCATACGTACGCCCGTGTGATGTGCTTACTTCGGTTATGGCCTCAGCATGGTTTGCTGCAACACTTTGTAGCTATAATCTCACACCATCTGATGCTGTGAGAACCATGTGGTGATGCTGGTGCATGGCTTGGATTCATCGGCAATTTTCTTTATATTCATCTATGTGCCCCTGCCTGGGGCCGGGTGTTGCCAGCTGTTGGCTAGGCGTGGTGGCTGCTTGCTGCCGCTGCACAGTGACGGTGGGTACCTGTCAGCACGGCAATGACCTGCCAGCCAGCTAGGACCGTACAGACTTGATCTAATTGTCCGCCAGATGGGGCAGCTGTGGAATGGTGTTGCAGTAAAAAGCCTTGACGTGTTGTGGCGATTCCCAGCTCCTGTCACGCAGCAGTCCTGCAGCTGAAACACGCTGCCTGCATCGTGCCAAGGCTTACCTGCACTGCGCTGATGTTCTGTATGCTGCCTGCAACTTTGCGGGGCTTCTGGGGGCCTTAGCAGCGTCCAGGGGCCTGAGGAGGGCTGTGTTCGCGTCGATGTATACATGCCGTGTTGGTGATGATTGTTGGAGGTGCTGGTGGTGTGCGCTGTTGTGCTGCTATGTGGTTGAGTGGCTCCCAAAGTCCGTGAGTTTGCCTTTGGGGTTAATTCGTGTGCAGTTTTGGTGTTGATGGCGTCTCAGCGCTATGGTTGTCCTTGACTGATGTGGGAGGTACGAACCGTGCAGTAGTGTCGCTGGTCCGAGCACCCCAGCTTTATGAAGTTTTACGAGGCAGTAGTGCTGTTATATAACCCAAACACCAACCAGCAGTTTTATGCTTGCAAATTGTTTCGCCGCAGATGCAGCCGAGAGATCTTGGCCTCGAGGCAACTCCCACCTTGGACACACACGGCTTGCACGTCGTCGGCCCCAACGCAGGTGACTGCTTGCGGAGCTTAGGGTACCATGTGCACAAAACTCGCTGCTCACACCTTGACGGCTGGCTATCATTGGTCTCATATTGCAGCTGAAGAACAGAAGCAGGACCAGCACCAGCAGATGCAATCCAGACGACCTGGCAGCAGAATATTACCTCGATGCGACCGGCTCAGCGTGCGAGGCAAGCAGAGGACGCAGCAAGCACGCTGAGCAGGCTTGTGCGCAGCCCCTCGGTGGTGCAGCTGCTTCAGCGAGCGACCTCTGCCTGCTCAACTTACAGCAGCGCAGCAAGCAGTGCTGGCCAGCTGCAGCAGCAGCTTCCGCAGGCTGTTTGCAGCCCTACCTGACACCCCCGACAACAACTCAGGCAGAGCAGCTCAGATCCAGCTGCTATGAGGCGTGCTGCACCGGCAGGCAGCCCAAAGCGCTGGCGTGCTGCTTGTGGAGCTGCAGCAGCAGCAGCAGCAGCAGCAGCAGCAGCAGCGGCTGGCTACACTGCTGTGCAGCTTCCATGGGGAACAGCTGCAGCCTGGAACCATTGAAGGTGTATGGTTTACTGGCATGCAAGCCGTGGCCAGGATCCTGGAGCTGATGATCCTCTGCAAGGCACTGGGTAGCAGCGGCATTGCGCCCATCGCTGAAGTGACGGTCGCCTTGACACAGCAGCTGTTTCGATCCGGTAGGTATGGTTCTGCTGTTGACGTGTGAGCCTACAGCACTTGCAACACTGCATGGGCGCGCACTGAACGTGTGTGGGGCCTCTTGCAACAGGTGCGCAGTTGTGCATTGACCATGCCCAACACATGCCTAAAACTGTCATACAACAGAATGAACAAGGCAGAAAAGTTGAGGGACCGGGCTCCAATCGCTTGACAGTTGAAAAGCGTCCATGCACTCACAGAATAGCTTGTCATGACTGCATGCGGGCGCATTGACTGAGCAAGGACCAATGGTCCTTGCATTGACTAGGTTTGGTTTTGTCTTTGCCCTGTCATCCGGCTCCCCAGCGGGCGAGGTGACACGTTTGTGTTACGACCCAGAAGTGAACTGTGGAATGTGATTAGGTAACACCTTGGCGTGCAGCGTACGCAGCTTGCTAGGGGCTTTGCTGATGGCGCTGCTTGTACCACTTCATCAGCCTGCCGAGCACCAGCGACTTTGCACTGCAAGGCAAGCTGCTTGCTGCTGCTGCTGCTGCAGCAGCTCCTGCTGCTGTCGCTGCTGCTTTCGCTGCTGCCGCTGCCGCTCGTGCTGATTGGTGCGCAGGTGCGCTTGCCAGCTGGATGGAGCTCGTGCAACTGCTGCTGCAGCAGCAGCAGCAGCTGTGGATGCCGCGTGGTGGTGCATGCCGGGCCATGCTGGCAATACTTGAGGTCAAGCGCGCCCTTGCCAGCATGTGGGTTGTTGTGACGCTTCATGTGCCCTCAGATGTGGCTACACTGCTGCCTGCAGCACTGCCGCTGATCCAGCAGCTTCGGTGCTGCGGAAGGCTTGTGCCAGCAGGCGTGGCAACAGCGCCAGCAGACCGCAGCAGCCTTGAAGTGCTGTGGGTGACATACAGCGAAGTGCTGCTGGCTTGTGGGGACTTTGTCTGCCACCTAGGCTGTCTGCTGGCGCAGCAGAAGCTGGGCACGGACCTAGCAGCTCAGGCTCTCAGCTTGCTGCGCGAACCTGCAGTGGCACAGCTGCTGCTGCAACTGCTGGCAGGGTTCACTGCAATGCTGCACAAGCAGCATGGTGAGCAGCAGCAGCGGCTGCGGCGTTCAAGGCAGAACAGCCAGCAGCCGCTGCGAGCAGACCTGCTGCCCATCCCTGCCTTCCATCAGCACCAGGACATGTTACAGCTGCTGCCAGGTGACCAGACCTACCTGGATGCTGCAGGTCGATCAGCTGCCACTGTTTGCAGCAATGCCACGTCCTGTGCTGCATGGGCGTCTTTGGTAGGATCTGCACTGCAGCTAAGCCTGCAACACAGCTGCACGCAGCAGCAGGGCAGCTTAGCAGCAGATGGCAACACGGCACCCGTACTGTCAGCAGCTGCTGTACAGCTGCTGCTTGAGCTGCAGCTGCTGGCTGCTGGTGCAGTGCAATGCTTGCAGCAGCAGCAGCAGCAGCAGCAGCAGGAGCTGCTGCGGACTAGCACAGCATTGTTGAAAATGCAGCTGCAGCGCCGCAGCCGCCTGCCACCTGAGGTGCTGCAACAGGCTGGGCTGCAGCTGCTGCAGGCGCTGACGGCCCCGCTGCAGCAGCTGCTGCAGCTGACTTCAGGTGGTAAGGAATGGAGAGCTGTTGTGATGGTGGAAGCTTCAGGCAACCAGCCTGGCTCCTTCGGGCAGCAGCTCCTGCTAGCTCTCAGCACAGCTGCACCTGGGCTGTCAGTGCCAGCGCTGCTGGGGGCAACATCAGGTGAGGAAGTGCAGCTGCTTGCGTCGAACTGCTCAGGGTCAGGTGGCGTGTGCTCGTGTGGCTGTTTCCATGACCTACAACCAGGCTCACTGGTTTTGCTAGCTAGCTGCCGGCCTGCCTTGTTGGATGTGCAACACAGTGAACACGTCAGGTGGTGAGAGGCGTCAGCCGTTGACTGGAGCTCTCACGCCTGGCTGGGCGCAGCTTCTGAGCTGAAGTATAGGCATCGCTGGGCTGTGTATGCCTCGAGCAAGATGGGCTGCCTGTCATACCTGACCTTCATAAAGTTGACTGCCTGCGTATGTCTCTGTCGACCGTTCAAACTATTGCAGCAACTCCTGAACAACTGATAGGACTCTGCCACTTTGCAACCCGCCTGTGCCTCCTGTGCTGCATACTAAACCTCACACACAGGGCTGGAGGCATTGCCAATGCTCAGCTTGGCAGCAGCGCACCCACAGCCTTTTGCAGCCTTCATTGACTGCTACCTGCGCTCGCCAGTGCTGCTGGCAGCAGACATGGCAGCAGCTGCTGCGCTGCTTGCACATGCAGCAGTTGCAGTGCTGGGATCTGTTGGCAGGCCGCTTGCAGCACTGGACAGCACAGCAGCAGTGGCAGGCCTAGCTTCAGCCATTACCAGCTTTGCCAAGCGAGCAGTGCAGCTGACAAAAGCAGCGGTGTTGCAGCTCGCCACGCCAGGCGCAGCTGCAGGAAGGGCCAACTTGGTAACCTTGTTGGGTGCTACCAGCATCATCGCGGTACTGAAGGGTGGCATAGCTAGATGCCTCTTAAAGGCATCGCAGCGTGGCCGCTTTGCCGGTGCTGCAGGCGGCAGCAGAAGCAGCAGCAGTGGCAGTAGCGGCGGCAGCCAGGCTGCTGCAAGCGCTGCCCTGCTGTCTGTGGTGGCTGCTCGCTGCCTGGTGCAGCTAGCAGTTGCATGGGAGGCGCCAATGCCCCAGCTGCGTTTGGGTGGCTCAACTGCACCCAGCAGCAGCAGCAGCCGTGCAGTGCATACCACACTTGGCGAGGAGATGGCTTGCCAGACCAGCTTGCTGCAAGTCATGCTGTGGGCCGTGCTGTCTTTCACACGGGCGTGCGCAGCAGCAGCACCAGAAACGGCACCGGCAGGGCCCCCGGCCAGCACAGCAGCTGCGGCAACAGCCGGACATGCTGCAGCTGCCGGTGGCTCGCGTTCAGGCAGCAGCAGCAGCAGCAGGCTTGACTGCTCCAGCAGCACCCAGCAAGTCAGCTGGAGCTACCTGCTGCACGTACAGCAGCGCAGCAGACGCTGGGCAGCAGCGCTGGCAGCATTCGATGCCAAGTGGCCTGGCTGGCGCGACAGTGTGCAGGTCTCCATTGCCGTTGGCACTGTCAGCAGTGATGAGCGCAGGCAGCAGACAAGTCAGCAGTGCGCTGACGCCCTGGAGCTGTGCAGGACGCTTGCAGCTGCTGCACCGCTGCCGCTGGTCTGCAACAACCCAGAGTGTGACAGCCTCACTGGTGTGAGCGAGTCCGCAGCTGCAAGCAAGCGCTGCGCTCGCTGCAGGTGCCACTACTGCAGCGCGGCCTGTCAGTTGGCTGACTGGGAGCGGCACAAGAGTGCATGCAAGGGCATGGCTGCTGCTGGGCTGACATGGAAATGAGGCTGCTGCAACTGGCGCTGCTCTGGTGGTAGACATAGAGCCGTGCTAGACATAGAGCCATACTGTGGAGTTGAGTGGTGCGTCAGGTGCCAGGCGATGTGATTCGTCTACAGTTGGGTTCGGTAAATTGCGACGTGTGATGAGCCAGTCGTATTCAAACTCCCCCCTTTCCCCTCCCTCCTGCTAACAGCAGAAGAAATGTAGTGTGATGTGGCAGGCAACTGTTGCCGGTCGGGCAGGTATGCAGGTTGGTTTGCTGTTCAGCAGTGGTAGCTGCCGTGTAGCACTGCTGCTTTGGCACAGTCGAACAACTTGATGCTGTGTTGGAAGCCTCTAGAGGCAGACAGATCTGTCTATCGCTGGCGCTGATGATGGTTACAGGGAATGCCGCTGAGTACATTTTGTGCTGTTGGTGCTTGATGTGACTCACAGATGATCTGGAGTCACCTATGTGCCTCAGACCTTGATACCCATGTTCTGCTGATGCTTTGAAATCTGTTGGCTGGCGGCTTTGTAGGCTGGATCATCCAGTCTAATATGATATCATTGGATCCCACGAGCCTTCATCAGCTCCTGTCGTGAGTGGCCCATGGGCCTATGGTCTTAGTCTGGTGGGTTGGTAGACTGGCATTCGGTTGTCGTGCCAGGGTTCTTTGTACAAGATTGTCATTGGGTGCTCAAGGTGCCTGCAGGGAGTGCTTAGCAATCGCTAAACCTTGGCTGCAGCCAGCCGCTGCCAGCCATCGTCAACACGGATGTAATCATGACACTTCATAGCAAGTTCGCGGCATTCTGTTACACACACGGGAACACCACGCACTCTGGGCACAGATGGCAGCAGCCTGGGGAGTAAAGAGCGAGCCTGCATGCGTCAGCAGACGCTACACAGATGCACCCTTGCTGATGGCTGAGCCTACACACAGCATTTGCACGTCAAAAGACACAGCATATGATCTGTCCAGCGCACACCAGCTCCAGAACCAACTGCCGAATAAGCTCACAACTGTGCTGGTGTTGGAGCGGCAGCAACAGCAGCTGCTGCTGTCAGTCAAACTGGAGCGTGATGTCAGACATCAAATTGCTTCATCAGTCAAACTGGATCTTCTGGGCTCCCAGCTTTGAGGCCCCCAGCTTCATCGCACCTTTGTGCACAGGCTTGGCCCCAAGGCCACCAGAGCCGCCAGCAGCAGCAGCAGCACCACCAGCCGGCCGCACCGGCCGCGACCTCACTGCTGCTGCTGTTGGGCTGCTGACAGTGCTGCTGCCGGTGCTGTGGCTGCCGCCTGCTGCTGCTGCTGGCTTGACAGCAGTGCTGCTGCTGCCACCGCCCAGGCTGCCTGTATCCAGGCTATCCCAGCCGTCTCCGTCATCTATGTTATTCCAACCGCCTGCTGCTGCTGCTGCTGCTGCAGCTGCTGGCCTGCTGCTTGGGGTGCTGCTGCTGCTGCCTCCCAGCTTCGCTGCTGCAGCTGGTGCAGCCGGCCTGCTGCTGCTGCTGCTGGCTGCATTGCGCGAGGTGCTGAGGCTTGCCAGCCGGTTGCGAGCCTGCAGCACAAGCAATGGCAGCGGCAAGGGAGGGACCAAAATGCAACACAAAACACGAAGTGAGTGGGCTGCTGCAAAAGGTTAACAAAGCAGATGACTACAAAGGCACTGCTGCAGCAGCGAAGTGGGGCAATAACCACCTGTTGCATGTCGCTGCATGTTGCGAAATGCACGCTTAACATGCAGAAATGCGCAGCTACGGCCAGCCGCCGCACCTCCTGCTCTGCTTTGTCCATATCTTCAAGCTCATCATCAAAGTCTTCATCCCAGCCACCCTTGCCACCAGCAGCAGCAGCAGACAGCCCACCCAGCCCACCAGCAGCAGCAGCACTGCCACCTCCCAGCCGCATGGCATGCGCGTGGCTGCCAGTGCCGCTGCTGCTGCTCGAGCGCCGAGCTGCGACTGCAGCTGGCGCAGCAGGAGCAGGAGCACCTGCTGCTGGGGCTACTGCTGCTGCTGGGGCTGGCACAGCAGAAGGGTTGGGAGCTGGCGCCCCACCCACCAGAGCAGCAGATGATGCTGCAAGGCTACTCATGGCCCAGCCAAGCATGCCGCTGCTGCCGCCTGCTGCTGCTGCACCGCCGCTGCCAGCTGCTGTGGCGGCTGCGCTGCCGCCGGCTGCTGCAGCCGCTGCTGCTGCTGCTTCTTGCAGCTTAGCGTCGTGCTCTCTCAGCTTTGCAGTGAACGCATCCATGCAGCACAGCGCAGATGCGCGCACGTCTGCAGAAAGCAGCAGCGGCAGCACAGCCAGCTGCTGTAAACGGGCAGCATGAGGGCTACAGCTATACACGCTGGAAGCAGCGCCTCGATGCGAGCAGGGCATGCATCTGCACGCACAACTTGGCCTCAACAGCAGCAGCGACAACAACACAGCCTGGCGCAAGCACTCTTAAACTGTCAACCTCATCCGCACCTGGCAGGCGATCTACGCACAGCGGCGACACGGCTGGCAGCACCCTCAGCACGAGGCCAGTTACATCATTGCGTGTGCATTCAAAAGTTAAGTAACTCCGGCCTTCCACACCTGTCAGGGGGTCGATGCACAGCGGCGAAACGGCTGGCAGCGCCCTCAGTGCAAGCTCGTTTGCATCATAATGCTTGACCGTGGCGATCAGCGCTCGCAGCGCAGCAACACGCGCGGGCGGGAAGGAGTCCTTGAGCGCCCTGCCGAAGGCATTCAGCAGCACCTGGGATAGCAGAGATGAGGCATGTTTGTGAGGGCAAGGAAATGAGATGGAGGCAGCAGGATTGCCAACACGGGCGACTACACAACGTTATCAAAGGATGAACTGGTGCTGGGTAACTGGCAAGTTCAACTGCTGGGCCAATGCAGCTGCTGTCCTGCAGCCTATACAATTGTACACCCAGATCTCCAAGGTTCCAGGCTTCCCTTCCGCACACCACTGCTTGCAAGCTGAACTGCCGGTGGCTGGTACAGTGCCAGCGCCAGCTGGAAACAAGGCTCCTTACGAAGTCAAGCAAGATAGTGCTCACCTTCTTGCAGTATGTGTCGCCCAGGTATTGTGCAATGTTGCCCAGCAGCACTGTGGTGTTGGCACGAATGGAGGGCTCGTTGTCAACCTGGCAGCAGCAGCACATAACCAGTAGGACATTTGCAAGCCAATGGATTGCCAGATCCATGCATTTTGCATGGTCAGACACTACAGGGGTAAACCATGAGCAGCTTTGCACTCAGATGCAGGACTGGCTGACACAGCAGCGCGTGTGCACTAACAAGCTGCTGCTTGCTGTGAGCTGATCAGTCCAGCAAACCTTGTTGATGCTGCATGACCAGACCACTCAACAAGCAGCAGCAGCAGCAGCAGTATCGCACCTGCAGCCTGCTGAGGTGCTTCAGCAGGTTCTGCGTCAGCGTGGCCTGCCGCATCTTGGGCGCCAGCACCAGCAGCGACTTGAGCGTGAGCTCGCGGATGTATGCATTTTCATCTGTGAACCCGGCAGACAGCGGCGGGTAGATCTGGCCCTCAATGACGTCCTGTAGCAGCAGCAGCAGCAGCAGTGGCAGTCCACCGTTATACAGCAAGTTTCATCACCAGAGGGGGGGGGGGCAGCATGTCGAAGCATCCTGTAGCATGGCACAGCAGCGGGTGCTCATGGCGGTGAGCTGCTGGCTGTAGCTGTCGATGCTCTCCAGCAGGTGGCATCAACAAACTCTCAGCAAAAAGCCATAATGTGACATGCCATGCCATGCCATGCCATGACGTGACATGACATGAAATGCCACGACGTGACATGTGATACGTGACATAACCTAACAGCTCACCATGGTGAGGTGCTGGACGTCCTTGTCATGAAATTGCATCAAGATCCACAAAGCTCAGTACAAAATAATGTTAGTATGATATAACATGACATGACATAACAACAACTGACCTTTGTGAGGTGCTGGCGGTAGGTGTCGATGCTCTCCAGCAGGTTGCATCAACAAGCTCAGTGAAACATAACATAACACGACATGATGTATCCATGGACTCTCACCGTGGTGAGGTGCTGGCCATAAGTGTCGATGCTCTCCAGCAGGTTGCGGCGCAGGTTCCTGTCGCTGCTGGCAAACAGCCGGCTGAGGCTAGGCACCACGCGCCTGATGAACTCATCCCCGGACAGCATCCTGCGGCAGAAATAGTAACAGAGTGTCGCACCAGTGCAGGGTGCTTATGAGGGGTGGGGGCGGGTGCATCGCAGGCACAGCAAAAAAACAGCAAACAACGAGACAACTGCGCTTCCCCCCGCACCTGCCGATCAGCATGAGGCTGCTGACAGCGCTAGCAGGGGCCCCTCCAAACTCCAGGCTGCTGCTCAGCAGCGGCAGCACATATGACAACACAATACACAACAACAGCAACAGGTGTGATAGCCGCACCTGCCGATAAGCATCAAACTGCTGACAGCGCTAGCAGGCGCGCCGCCAAACTCCAGGCTGCTGCTCAGCAGCGGCAGCAGCTTGCGCACCGCCACTGGCTCGGGGATGGCTGGGATCATGGCCGGCAGCTTCTTAAAGAAGGAGTCCTTTTCGGCGCTGTCTTTGACTGCATGAACAGGAAGATAGCAGGCGTGAGGCAGGTGAATCAGGGGCAGCAAGGACAGCAGGGTCATGGTAGGCAGCTTCTTGAAGGGTTTTTTTTCCGGCGCTGTCCTTGACTGCATGAACAGAAAGATAGCAGGCGCAAGACAGGACAATCAGGGGCAGCAAGGACAGCAGGGTCATGGCAGGCAGCTTCTTGAAGAAGGAGTCCTTCGCGGCGCTGTCTTTCACTGCAGTACAAGTGGGGTTGGCAGGCAAGGAAAAGCAAAAGCACAGTAGCAGACAGAAAGATCAACTGATGAGCGCTGAAACTGCCCCAACTGCATGCTATATGACGCATGCAGTGGGTGTGTTGGCGTGAGGTGAGGATTCATTACGTGCTGCGCTCTGCACAGAGCCCACCACCTTCACAAGTGGTGTTTGTCATGTGTAGTTCGATTTGAGTACGTCGAACATGGAGACCTTCTAGAACTCACGTGAAATGTTCTCCATGAAGCCCACCACCTCCACCAGCTTGTTGTTCAGGAAGCGGCTCTCAGCCACCTGCAGCAGCGCCACACACACCGGCAGCAATCACACGGGTCACAGAGCCACGATATTGTCTGCGACTGCGCAGCACTCTAAGGACAACTACGCACAAAGCTCCAGCTGCCACAGCTTTCCTCACATCCGTTGTGAATGGAGCCAGCAAACAAATTCTCAAAAGCGGTCTCTGTGCAACACACAGTGTCTGCAGCAAGCACACTGCGCGCAGTAATGAGGCGATGGCTATGAAGCACGCAGATGCCCTATCAGCTGTGCAATCAGCACACCTGTGCCGGGTTTGGGCGGCGGCCAGCTTTGGGTAGTCAGCCAGCAGCTCGAACTATCATTACGTCCTCACCGTCAAGTACTGTAGTACACCACTGCCATCCACTATTAAACCACGGCCATCAACGATTACTCACCTTTGCTGGGTTTAGGCGGCGGCCAGTTTGGCTGCTGAGCAGCTTCTGGTAGTCAGCCAGCAGCGCGGGCGGGATGACATCGGTGCGGCGCAGCTGCTCCACCGCGGTCAGCGGCTGCCCGCTGAACACCTCCTGCAGCAGCAGCAGCGGCAGCAGAAGCAGAACAGCAGCAGCGTGTAGCTGTGGTGTGATTAGCGCACAAGGTCTGGTGCATGGGAGAAGATGGTGTGTGGCGAGTGGGGTCTGCTGCAGCAGCACAATGCAGAGTGCAAGGAATCAATGGCTGGGCTACAAGCACATTCGCAACAAACTGCGTCGCACTGCGACGAGCTGCACCATCAACTTGATCAAAACACCTGCAGCCGCACCTGCATCATGCAGCCAAGCCCCCAGCTGTCCACTGCCCAGGGCGGCCCCTGCTGCACCGCCTGCCACTCGCACTTGGCCAGCTCAGCGGGCTTGTACTGGCTGGCCACCATCCAGCTGGCGTGCTTCAGCGCAAAGTCGCCTGCGTGACATGATACGTGACATGGCATTGCACAGGTTGTTATGTTTGCATTCAAATTTGATTTGGATACCTGCCGCTCGGCTTCGTAAGGTGCCAAGCTCAGCGGGCTTGTGCTGTGCTGCCACCATCCTGCTGTTGTGCATCCGCCACAAGTATAATAGAGAAACTGATGTATAATAATCTGAACCACTTTATATTTGACTGATGTTTCACTCAACCTGAAGCAAGAGCCACATCAGTGAGAGTGGCCAGCGCGACGCCACCCACATAAGAGGATGCACATGCGTCCCCCAGCATGTGCCTCGTCACAGCGCTCAGATGGGTTTGAAACTTGCTGAGCGACACCAGCCATCACACCCTCCGCATAATGTTTGCTGCTGCGCTACTGCTACATCAGTCGCAACCAGTCATGCAGCCGCTTGGCCATCATGCATCCTGCTGCACCTGTCAGCGCGTGCTCTGAGAGCAGGTCGAAGCCATGCAGCTTCCAGTCAAGGCTGTCAGTGACCACCACAGCAGCCATGCACAGGTAGCCGTGGATCTGACAGGAAAGACACACAAGAGCAGCAGCAGCAGCAGCAGCAGCAGCAGCAGCAGCAGCAGCAGCAGCAGCGGGATGAGTACAGCAGGTTCGCCACATGCAATAGCGCTGACCAGCAGCACAGATACCTGCACCAACAGCTGCACCCCTTTCATTGAGTGCTGTTGTGGCGGCGCAAACACAATGCTGCTGCTGCTGCTGCTGACAAAGCTGCACATATATTCAAGCCGCCGCCATCACCTCTGCCGTGCTGCATGGTCTTCTGCATGCTCGTAACACCAGCACCAGTGATTGCTGCTGCTGCTGCTGCTGCTGCTTGTTCAGCGCACCATGCTGAC
Source organism: Tetradesmus obliquus (assembly GCA_030272155.1). Taxonomy (NCBI): domain Eukaryota; kingdom Viridiplantae; phylum Chlorophyta; class Chlorophyceae; order Sphaeropleales; family Scenedesmaceae; genus Tetradesmus; species Tetradesmus obliquus. The sequence goes on from CP126205.1 coordinate 2,400,380, forward strand.
GCTGATGTCAATGCAGCACCCTGCTGCTGCTGCTGCGCACCATGTTGCAGCTGTTGTTGATGAAGCTGACTGCGTTGGTCATGTGCAGCATGCCCGTCGCCAGATACTCATCCCTGCACAGCAGAAAAGGGAACATAGCGTACAGCAGCAGCAGCAGTGATGCAGTACTGCATGTAAGCACCAGTAGATGCCTGCAGCTGTGCCTGCTGCTCTGTTGCTGCTGCTGGCACACCTCCTGCAAGATGCGCAGCCATGCTCCGGCAACAAACCAGCTGCTACAGCTGATTACACTACTGCACCAACATACCTCCTTCGTCTTCCCACAACCCCTCTCAATACAATCATCTGCTGGACCCTCAAGAGTGAGCCATCAGCTGTGAGACCCCTACCTGTGGTGTCCTGACAAGTCCAGCTCCTGCATTACCATGGCCAGGGGCCGCACTGCCTCTGTCACCAAATACAGCACTGTCATGCCTTTTTCTTGAACCTCTAAGCTGTCCTTGAATGCTAGCACGTTTGGGTGCCGAAGCTGCAGATACAAGAGCAGCAGGGTGCGCGGCGAGCTGTCAAGAGTAAGGGTGGTGCTTGCAGGACTGATGCAGGAGCAAAGGATGCGAAGGAGCACAGGCTAGGCAGCACAGTATGCTCCAGCTGCTGCAGGTGCTGTGTGTATGCTGCTGAGCGCCGTTGGATGCATATGCTTAAGTTGTCTGCATAAGCTGTATGCTAATGCTGCTGCTGCTATCACTCGGTGAAACATCTGTGACCTTCACCACTCAGTGCCATCGCTGCCAGCAACAGTAGCATACTACACCTGGCTGGGTAGCACAAGCACAGCAGAGGCCTACTTCCTCACTCAAGCAGCTCACCATCTTCAGGCGCTTCACTCCGTTGCGAGCTGCAACGAGCTTCACATCATTTGGGTCAGCAGCAGCAATCTTGAACACAGACACTGCACTGCCGTCCTCCTTGCTCGTGCCGCTGTGGTGCGTCCAGCAGCCCCATGCTGTGTCATACTGGTGCGGGTCTACGTTGAAATTGAGAGCAGGTCCACCACCCACAAGGGCGGAGAGCTTGGCAAACATGTCCAATCAGCAGGCTGCTGCTGCAGCGTGTTGCTGCTTGAGCTGCTGGGGGTTGGCGCTGCTGCAGCAGTAATTGCCCAGTCACTCAGCGGGGCTTTGGCCGCTTCACGACCGAGGCATCAGCTTTTTATCTTTATGTATTGTCATGGTTGCGTGGCTTGGCCGAAAAAGCAGCAACGAACTCTGCTGCTTAAAGATGGGAGTGCACACTTTTAGGCCTGGACGAACCTCGTCAACAGCAACGCTGTTTGTGTTTGTGATCAACGTCTTGCACGGTCTGTTGAGGGATAAGTTGCAGCTGTTCAATGGGCATGGTAACACTGGGGCTTGTCCAGGGCCCTGGAACGACTCGTAACATCAGCAAAGGCCCAGTACCAACGAAGCAAACTAATGACCCACGATCGTACCCTTATTGTTATTTGCGGCCAACCTTTACGCTGCACTGCAGGGACCCTGTCATCGAAACACGTACAGCCAACGAGCTCCTTAACAGCCCTGCGTACGTGATTACATGCCACTGAGCAGTCGGAAGGGACGCATACTGCACCACGTATTCAGATGTGTTTCGAGCTTGGGATACAATCACCTTGCAGCTATGCTGACAGCAGCAGTGCTGTTGCAGTGCTTGGGACATGTGTCCTCTTGACTTGAAGCAGGCCTCATGCTGATGGCCACTCCAGCCGACAGGCTAATCAAAGCTTGAATTGAAACCACCAGCAGCTCTCGGAACCTGCAGTGAAGCCAGCAGAAGCAGCTTGGACACAAGACAGCATGGCGACAGTTGCTGATGCGGCATTCTATGAGGTGCTGGAAGCAGATTTACGAGCCCTCAGCTCAGAAGCTCGCAAGACAGACAGCATTGCCACGCAGATCACGGGCTGGCTGCAGCACACAGACTTCCCGCAGATCAAGGAGTGCGCTGAAAGGGCGCTGCTGAGGCTGCGCGCAATTGCACAGGAGGGGCGGGGCGTGGAGGCAGTCAGGACCAAGGTGAGGCCTGGCTGGCTGATAAAATGTGGTCATATGCAGGTTCTTCAGGTCATGTTTAGTGGCAGGGTTATGCTGTGTATGTGTGTGAGTGGAATGGGTGAGCAGCAAGCAATGCCTGGTCAGCAGTTGCCTGCGTATGTCCTTTTGGATGCGTGTGCCGCAGCAGCAGCCTGTCTGCTGTAGCCAGACTGTAGCATCGACATATATCCTGCAAGTATGCTGACTTGCATTCCAAGCACTTGCTTGTGTCGCAGCAGCCTCTTGAGTGCTTTCCTGCAAGCAGTTTGTCTGTTATGTCCTCCAACGTGCACTGCAGCATGGTCGCATCAAGCACCTGCTACTTTTTTGTGCCTTGCAGGAGATTCTGCGGCCCTTCCTGCTGGTCTGTGAGAGCAAGAACCCGCGCCTGATTGGCGCTGTGCTTGGCTCAATACAGAAGCTGCTGGCACACAATGCAGTGTCAGATGAAGGGAGGCAGCAAATCATTCAGGCACTGCACCAGGTGTGCATAAGCATGAAAGCTGTGCGTACGCGTGCCCGGATGTTTTCCTGTAGCAGCTGCTGCTGATTACGTGCAGGATTGCTGCTTGCGACAGTGCTGCAGCTGGATGTCCCCTGAGCGCAGCAGCAGGGTAATTGAGCTAACAGCTGGGGCTGTCCCAGTCTTGCCAGCACCAGCACACTGCAGCCTAGATAAGCGTAGCAGTTGAGTGTGTCTTGAAGGGCAAGCGCAACAGAGCCATTCCATAAGGTTACAGCCAGTTGTGCTGCCGCTGTTTTTCTGCAATCGTCACCTGATATGCAAAATGCTGGTGCTGTGATGATGCATCTGCTGCACTGCAGGTTGAGCGCAGCAGCGACGACACAGTGAAGCTCAAGATCCTGCAGACAGCCCTCACGCTGCTGCAGAACCCTAGCAATGCCGATGACCAGGTACGGCTCCGCAAGCAGTGCGATGCAGATGCTCTGCAACAGGGCAGGTGGTGTGGCTGCCTTGCGGCCTATGCGACATGGGCCGCCCATGGCATGCAACATGGGATGGCGCATCAGCTGCATTCTGCGGTGTCACTCAGTTGGTGTTGATGCTGGCTGCATGATCTGTTCATGACCTGTGCTTCTCACCGCTGTTGCTGTTGCAATCCTGTCTCTGGCTTGCAGGAAGGAGCTGGGCAGGTGCTGTCGCTGTGCATGCGCATCTACTGCCACAACAAGAGCTCGCCGACAGTTGTCAGCACAGCCGCGGCCACAGTGCGCCAGGCTGTGGCATTGCTGTTTGACCACGCAGTTATGGGCACCAGCAACAGCGGCAGCAACGCTGGCGTGGATGGCGTGGCGACAGGGCGCGAGATTGCGGCAGTGATGCTGCTGCAGGATTTGCTCAACATGTGTGCAGGTGCGGGGCATGCGGTAGCTGGGATGATTTACGCAGCAAACTGCGTTGTGCTTGCTTTGCACCTGGGCTCAAACTGTATGTGTTTACGCCACTCCCCAAAAAACAAGCAGGGCGCAGCAGCGCAGCCGGCCGGCAATGCCAGTGCAGTATGAGGGCGAGGATGTTGCTGACATCCACATGCTTTCTTCTGCGCACAATCGCCTGGTTTGCTGCACCATGCTGCTGCAGGGCTTCTGCCACCTGTCTCAAATGTCCTTTTGTGGGCCGCCTTTTCGTGCTGCACCTGCTTGAGTCTGCTGCTGCAGGGCAATGACTGTGCTGAGATTGACATGTGTGTCTGCACAATGCTGCTGCAGGGTCGCCTGCCACGTGGCTCAAGTGTCCTTCTGTGGGCCGCTCCTTTGTGCTGGACTTGTTGGAGTTTGTGCTGCTGCACCGGCCAGCAGCCTTCCAGGCACACAGCGCGTTCAAGGCGCTGCTGCAGACCAAGGTAGGTGCAGCTGCGTGATGAGGCACGCTGCACATAACATGGCAAATCTCTATTGGTCTGCTTGCCTCCAACAGCTGCTGCACGGCATCAGCACTGCAGGTTATATCACGGCTGCCCTGGAGTGTGCAGAATCTGACATTTTGCTGATGCTGGCACACAGCACTTTGTATACTGCTGCTTCCCTCGTATGTCACCTTGCCTTGTACGCCTGTTGTATCTGCTTGTTGCTGCAGATGGGCCCTTGCCTTGCTGAGCTGTCAGTAGCAGCACTCGATCCAGAGGTGGAGCCAGCTTCAGCAGGCGAAGCCAAGCTGCTGCTGCGCTGTGTCGGGGCCATGCTGCGCAAGCATGCGCTGCTGCTACCGGAGCTGGCGCCAAAGATGATTGAGACACTGCTGGCAGGCTGCGGAGCCAGCAGGTTGGCCTGCTCAGCACATAGCCTGTTGCCAAGTAGAAGGCTGCGCTTGTCAGCCACTGTGCATGCTTGTCAGCCACTGTGCATGCCTGCTAAATTGATTCTGCTGGGAAAATCGGTCTCGCCCAAGCTGTTTGCGCAAGTAGACACGGTTGAGTTTGAGTCGTGAGCAGTGTTGGTTGCAAGCGCCTGCTCAGCGCCTGTTCTCAATGCCGCAGCTGCGCATGCCTCCTGCCCTCCACGGCAGCACTCTCACGCAAAGTGTACCTGTACTTTACAGGTACACATGTAACCACCACACTCAAGGGTGCACACTTATGACTACTAGGTCAACTTGCTTTGCTGCTGCTGCTGCTGCTGTGCTGTGTTTTTGTGCCTTTCTCTCTTTCTGCAGGATGCCGTGGCAGCGGCTGCTGTCGTTGCAAGTGCTGCGCTGGCTGATGAGCGACCCTCAGCTGCTGTATGCGCTGTTCAGCGCCTACGACATGTCCATCCACCATGACGTCAATGCAGTGCATGACACGCTGCAGGTGGCGCTGGAGATCGTAAAGGTGAGATGTTTTTATTTACAGAAATAGCACCAGCACTGTTCAGTGCCTACGACATGTCTATCCACCATGACGTCAATGCAGTGCATGACACGCTGCAGGTGGCGCTGGAGATTGTCAAGGTGAGATGTTTTACTTTACAGAAATAGCACCAGCACTGTTCAGCGCCTACGACATGTCCATCCACCATGACGTCAATGCAGTGCATGACACATTACAGGTGGCGCTGGAGATCGTAAAGGTGAGATGTTATAATTTACAGAAATAGCACCAGCACTGTTCAGTGCTTACGACATGTCCATCCACCATGACGTCAATGCATGACACACTACAGGTGGCGCTAGAGATCGTAAAGTTAAGAAGTTTTTAATCTACAGAAATAGCACCAGCACTGTTCAGTGCCTACGACATGTCCATTCACCATGACGTCAATGCAATGCATGACACACTACAGGTGGCGCTCGAGGTCGTTAAGGTGGGGGCTCTACTCACAAGCAAACACCTGATCAAACGACATACCATTATTTTGGCGTTGTGAAGCAGGCATATGCATTGGAGGATGACTTGATGGAGCGACTCAGCGGATGCACACCAGCTTATCAGGCAGGTGCCGCTGACGCATTGCTTCTGCACTCACATAACTGCAGGCGTATGTGAAGCAGGCTGATGCATCCGAGGACGATTTGATGGAGCGTCTCAGCAGCATCTATAAGGGCAGGGCGGATGGCAAGGAGCTGCAGATTGACGTGGACAGCGCAGTGGTGGTGGCGGCCGCCACACAAGAGGTGCGGGGACTGCTGCTGCTGCTGCTGCTGCTGCTCAAGCATGCATACAGTTCTACCATTTTCGTGCATCTGCGGTAGCAGCTTGTGTTTGAAGTGCGCTGCAACTGAACGCCATGCGTCGTGACTGTGCATGACAGCGGTCATCCCAAACCCTGGCTTGTCAGTGGGTCAGCCACACTCTGCTGTATCCTGTAAGCTAGCGGCAGCCAGACAAACCAGCAGGTCTTACAGATGTAGCGCCAACATGCTGCATCACTGTGCTGCTGCTGTTGCCCCCACTGCAATGCAGGCGTGGGTGGCCTACCTTGCTCTGGACATGCTGCTGTCTGTGGTGGCCTGTGTTGAGACCCTGGCAGATGCAGTTGCCAGCACCAACGGCAGCGCATGCTCAGAGCAGCTGCAGCTGGCGCCTCTTGCCACAGCCACAAGTGAGCACCGCATAGAGCATCAAATTGTGTAAAGACCCGACCACACATGCTAACAAAGGCTGCCAGAGCTTGCCATGCAGCTGCAGCTGATGCAACGGACACTTGAGCATGTCCAAGGTTTGCATGTGTGCCACGCTTGCCAGGCAATCGTGTGTCAACTGGCTGAATGGGCTACTGTCAAATGTTGCGCCAGCTTGAAAGCTGTCCAGGCTGACATGTGCACACGCAAATGATGTTCATAGCACATGGTAACCAGGCAGAGTCAGCACTCCTGCCACGTGCCTGTGCCGTGCTTCAGGTGGCATGGAGCGCAGCAGCAGCAACAGCAGCAGCTCACTGCTGAGCATCGTGCGCAGCGGCTCCGCCGCAGCAGTAGCGGCTGCAGCAGCAGCAATGACTGGCAGCGTGGGCACACCCAGAACACCCGTCACCCCAGGCACGGTGTTATGCGGCAGCAGAGCCAACAGCAGCCCTTCAGCATCTGCTGCAGCTCTTGCAGCTGAGACTGGCGCGCTCAGGCTGCGCAAGACTAGCAGCACAAACTGCGGCAGGCTGCAGGGGCGGCAGCAGCAGCAGCAGCAGCAGGGGCAGCCGCCGCTGGCTGCTGCCACTGTGTCCACGTTGGTGGATGTGCTGTGGCGGCCGCTGCTGGCTGGGCTGAGCAGCGTGCTGGGCCGCTGCTATGATGGCAGCAGGCATGAGGCACTGATGCTGCAGGTGAGACTCAAGAACTGACATGATAACTTACTAACCCAATTTTTAACGTTGCGCCCGCTACTGGAAACAGATTGAGTACCTCGCCTTGGAGCCGATCAGGCAGAATGCGGCAAGGAATTACAGACAATACTTGCAACTGCGCAGGGCGTCATACCATAAAAACCATCATTGGACGGTGTCTTCGTCACGTCTTGCCAGCTTTCAAGATGAGGCCGGCCTTCTACTGAAATAGTCCCCAGCCTTGTGGCTCCCCACTCTTCGATGAGGATCCCTCCTGTGGGTACTGTCTTCTTATTTGAATGTGGTGCTGCAGGTGCTGCAGGCATACCAGCGCTACACCTACAGCGCTGGGGCTCTTGGGGAGGTGCATGCCAGGGATGCTTTCCTTGCTGCTTTGTGTGAGGTTGCTGTCACGCCTGTGGCAGCAGCAGAGGAGGCTGCTGCTGCTGCCGGCAAGGTTGCTGGGCGTGTGTCGCTGGACGGCGCGCAGGTGCGGTTGATGTTGGTGTTGATGTTGAGTTATGCTGTTGCAGTGTTGAGCAGCAGCAACACAGCTGATTGCTCTGAATGCCTCCACCTGTGTTGCCACCTAGCCGCAGAAGTAGCTGCGGTTCCATAGTTGCTTTGGCGAAAACCAGAAACGCCAAACAAGCATATTGCCAAACACGAAGAACAGCCAGCCCTCCCTGCATTCATGCGTTGAGCATCTCTAACGGGTAGCGCTCGTTGTCATAACTGCAGGCCGGGCGCACCAGCATTGCAGCGAGCTTCCTGTCAGACGACCAGTCAGCCTCCTCCCCAGCCGCAGCATCCTCTTCCGCAGCAGCAGCAGCAGCAGCAGCGGGCGAGCTGCGCTCTGGTCAGGTCTCCAGCGGGGCCGGCCCTGCGCTGCTGAATGCGGCGAGCATCAGCGCCTCAGAACTGGGTGTGCGCAATGTGCACGCGCTGCGCATTCTGTTCAACTGCGCATTCAGGCTTGCTGACAGCCTGGGGCCAAGCTGGGTGCTGGTTGTGGAGGTGCTGTGCACACTGGACCGGCTGCTGCCTGCTGCTGGGGGGCCGGGTAGTAGCAAGGTGAGGATGCGAATGGTGCAGGAGCAAAGGCAGCGGGCATATTGCTGAATGTGCGCAGCTGTGCATATGCGTATCGGCGTGTGGTTTAATGTTCATTTGCAGAAGGCCTTTGCATCAGCGTCAAACCTTGCACATTGTACAAACGAAGGAAGCCAACGTCAGCTGTTCAATCAGTCCGCAAACAACATGTTGCTTGTCACCTGCTGCCTTGCAACAGGTGTTCTCACTGTTAGCATAGTGGCATGCATCGCTTGGCATCCAACACACCAACTGCCTTAAATGATGACGCTGTTATGTTTCTTGTTATATTGCGGATTGCAGCATGATGACAGGCCGAGCTCCGTGCTCAATGAGCTGCTCATCCTGCTGGGCATCGCCAACCAGCTCTTTGAGAGCAGCGCGGACATGACGCCGGATGCACAGGTGGGGCCGCCACCTGGCATGTCCACCATGCGCCTTCTGCTGTGCTTGGCAACAACCAGCATGCAAGCGGCAGCAAGTCACGGCAGCTGCTGCTTGTTGTATGTGTTGAAAGGCAGGGCCAAGTGCTTCACCAGCATGCGCTTCTGCCGTGCTTGTGCTGGACTGTATCATTTGAAGCATTGAATGTGCTTTGAACGGTGCCGCAGCTTTGTCGCATGTCTTTCATGCACCTGCTGCTGCTGCTGCAGGTATCCCTCATGCTGGCGCTGTCAGAGGTCTCCAGCCGCACCCTGGCAGCAGCAGCACAGCAGGGCTTCCAGTCAATGCCTGCCGGCGGCGCTGCAGGCGGCCTCGCTGCTGCTGGTGCTGCTACAGGAGCAGCAGCGGGGTCGGGTGGAGCTGGTGGCGGCTTCCGCTTGTCTGCTCTGAACCGCATGGTTGAGGTGCTGCTGTACAACCTGCCTCGCATACAGGTGGGGCTGCAGAACTGATGCATTTGTAAGTGCAACATTCATTAGCACTACCGAAAGCATCGCATCCTTCAGCACTTGCTGGTTCATAGTGATGGTCTGGAGTGTCCGGCCTTGTGACCCCGACAGCTTGCAAGGTAAGGCTGCACCTAGGCGTAAAAGCGCAGCAGGATCTTGTTTGCTGCTGGTGGCACTGCAGCTGCTGGATAATGTTGCGACGGCTGCAAATGTCCACATGCTGCTGCTGCTGCTGGTGTGCAGGGCCTGTGGGCCATCTTCCTGGCGCACCTCATGGATGTTCTGCCAGCGCGTGTTCAACACGTTGTTGTGCTGCTGCTGCTGCTGCTGCTGCGTGTGCAGGACCTGTGGGGCATCTTCCTGGCTCACCTCATGGAGGTGCTGCACAGCGGCAATGCTGCCGTGCGCGCAGCAGCAATTGAAGCCTTAGACAAGTCACTGACAGGTGCCATTGGCTCGCCCTGCCTGGGCCAGCAGCAGCAGCAGCAGTTGGCCCCAGCAGCAGCAGCAGCAGCAGCAGCAGCGGCAGAGGCCAGTCAGCATCAGCCAGGAGCATCCAAGCATTTGCTGCCTCCAAGAGGCACAGCAGCGGCAGCAGCAGCAGCAGGCAGCGATGTAACAGCCGCATCCCAGCAGCAGCAGCAGCAGCAGCAGGGCAGCAGCAGCACTGCGGGTGACGTTGAGCATATGCTGCTGGTGGCTCTGGAGTCCATGTACAAGGAGGAGCGGGAGCCTGATGTGCGGCTGGGGTTGCTGCGCGTGACGCTGCATGTCCTCCAGCGGCACGGGGAGTGCCTCAGCAGGTGAGGAGGGCCTAGTATGTAGTGCAAAGCAGTGCAGTACAGTAAAGCAGTGTTTTGGTGCACTGCGGGTGGCGCTGCACGTGCTGCAGCGGCACGGCAAGTGCCTCAGCAGGTGAGGCCAGGATAGCGTATAGGGAGACGTGTGCGGGTCTCAGCACAATCTACCACAGCATGAGCCACATCAGTGTAGAGTGCACATGTGTGAAGTGTATTGCACTGCTGCGGGTGGCGCTGCACGTGCTGCAGCGGCATGGGGAATGCCTCAGCAGGTGAGGCCGGGATGGCGTGCAGGGAAAGGGTGTAGGTCTCTGCATCATCTGCAACAGCATGAGCCACATCAGTGTAGAGTGCGCATGTGTGAAGTGTGTGTTGCACTGCTGTGGGTGGCGCTGCATGTGCTGCAGCGGCACGGCGAATGCCTGAGCAGGTGAGGTTGGGAGACCGTTTTTAAAAGCTGCAAGCAGCTGCTGCTTGCGCTAGTTGCAGCGTCCGAGGCAGCATGCAGCAGAGCGGCAACAGCACCAGCCTTGCACATCCTGAAAGGTTGGTTCACCACGTTGGCAGTGCCTTGCAATTTTAAAAGTCTAACTCAAAGCATCGCGGGTGTCTCAGCTACTAAAGAATGTGAAACCTACGTTGGAGCGCAGGCAATCCTAAACTTGCATTGTTGAGTGGAGCATGTGACACAGTGAAACGTAGTGCATTGCAGGGGCTGGGTGGCGCTGCTGCAGCTGCTGGAGGCGGTGCCTGCCTAGTTCAAGGCGCCGCATGGCTCTTGATCACTGGTTCTGTATGTTACATACAGTGTGTATCATGTGTTTCATAGGGCCACTGCCGCATTCTTTGTGCTGCAGGGGCTGGGTGCCGCTGCTGCGGCTGCTGGAGGCTGTGCCTGCCTGGGAGGAGGCCAGCACCGTTGCCGCAGCCTTCCAGTGTGTGGAATCAGTGAGCAGGTGCGGAGAGGAGCTTCTGCGGTAGAACTGTAACCTGGTAGAACTGTGCACTGGTAGCACCATGTCTGCATACCACAGCAGCGCTATCAAGACAGCCCCCTAGTGCGGAGAGTAGAGTCTGTGAGCAGGTGCGCAACCTTGCTGGTAGAAATGTCTGCTGTCACAAGTGCACCAAGGTTTGCGTACTCCAGCTGCAGCAGCTGATGCAACATTCCAGCGCGTGGAGTCCGTGCGCAGGTGCATTGCAAGGTAGCATTGTGTGTAAGATAGTACCAGCAGCAAACGGTGCTGTCAGCAGGGGCACATAACCACGCTCTGACTACAGCAGCAGCAGCAGCAGCAGCAGCAGCAGCAGCAGCAGCCCCTAACTGTCCCGCCAGCAGCCTGGCCCACCCATGTACTGTGCTGTAGCCACGATCTTGCCGCAGCCCCTGCAGGCTTGCAGGTTGTTATTGTCTGGATTAATGCTCGTGCCTGCTACTCGTACCCTGCCATGCGTCAAATTTCTGAGTTTCAGCGCCTCATACTTCTCATCCCTCAATTGCAGCGACTTCCTGCCCACCATGCCGAAGCAGCACCTGGAGCGAGCGTTGGAGGTGGCCTACCTCTTTGTAGCGCAGAAGTGCGCCATCAACATCAGCCTCGCAGCAATCGGCCTGCTGTGGAACGCCACAGACCTGCTGGGGCGCAGCAGGGCCGCTGCTGCAGCCGCCGCCGCTGCTGCTGCTGCTGCTGCCGCTACACAGCCGTCGACGCCCACGAGCTTAGGCGGCGCACTCGGCGGGCTGTTTTCAATGATTGCGCGGCGGCAGTCTGTTGAGAACGCTGCGGCAGCTGCAGAGGCAGCAGCAGCTGCGGCAGAGGGCAGCAACCACTCAACCTCTGCAGGCGAAGCATCTTTGGCAGCAGCAGCAGGGTACCAGGACCCTCACATTGCAGGCAGGAGTGACCTGAGTGAGGGCGAGTGCCTGGAGCTGCTGCTGCGGCTGTTCACGCACTTCAGGAAGATCAGCGTGGATCCGCGGCCCGAGGTGAGGACATGCTGCTGCTGCTGCTGCTGCTGCTGCTACTGCTGCTGCTGCTATTGCTGCCGCTGGCAATGCTGTGGCTGAGCAACTTTGCTGATAGCTGTAGCAGCCCAGGCCATGTGTTGCGGTAGCTCGTGCATGCGCACACAGCTGTGGAGATGTCACAGGTGCATGTATGTAGCCACGGCCCAGCAGCAGCCACCAAGTCATATGTCCCTACTTTGTGCCTCGTTAGGCTGCGATGCCCGGTCTTGCTGTCGGATGTAACGCTCATCGCAGGTGCGCTGACAGCGGCTTGTGGGTGATGTTCTTAGTCGTGGACAACCAAGGCTCCAGCATTGAATTCCAAACCCTGCACGCCAAACCTCCATCGCATGGTCCATCACAAGTCACAACTGATGGCTGCTCCTGCTCCTGCCGCTGTGACTGCCGCAGGTGCGCAACAGCGGCGTGCGCACGCTGTTCCTGGCAGTCGGCAGCCAAGCGTCCCGCTTCGACGCCCAGACGCTGCGCTACTGCCTGTGGGAGATCCTGTTCCCGCTGGTCACGTATGTACACGTCGTTGGTGACACCAGCAGCAGTGCAGAGGCTGCTGCTGTTGAGCTGGGCAAGGACAAAGGCAAGGCAGTGATGATGTTGATGCACCACAGCCGCAACTCAGAGCAGAAGCAATGGTGAGTGGTGCTGCTGGTGTGTGCAAGCACTCTGATTGGGTGTTGTTGGGGTGTGAGGGGTGAGCGGTGCTGACACATTTGCATCAATTTCCCTGTATGTGACCAGATCCACGTGTAAAACGCGACATTTCTCAAGGGTTGCCCTTGCCCCTTTCCTTGCTGCCATCGCTTACAAACACATCACATGCATTAGGGATGAGACGATTATGCCAGGATTCAACAGCCTGGGCATGGCTACTGCATATTCAGAACTCCACTGCCTCGTATGTTGCTGTTTTCTTTCCACCCTCTGCTACACACACCTAAACAGTGGCGAGACGACCGTGCCGGCACTGAATGGCCTGGGCAAGGGCTCAAGGCACACATGGCCACGGTGCTGACGCTTCTGTGGTTTGATGAAAAGCGGGACGGGGCCTGTGCCTGCCGATCACACTCACATCCTCCTCTTCTTAGTGCCAAACTCGTCCCACCAGGGACGTCACCACTATGAAGCACAGTTGATGCCTGAAACTGCTGCCACTGCTTGTCCCGCGCCCTTTTTCCTACCACCAAACCAGGGACGAGACGACCGTGCTAGCCCTGAATGGCCTGGGCAAGGTGCTCAAAGCACACATGGCCACTGTGCTGACGCTGCCGGGCTTTGACGAAAAATGGGACGAGGTGTGCGCCATTGCAGCGCGGGTGCTGTGCTGCGGGCGCAAGGCCGTGGCGGTGGCGGCTGCGCAGCTGCTGACTGGGTTCCTGCAGGTGAGCCGGGGTTGGGGCAGGCTGGAATGCAGCCTAGCAGCATCGCATGCGGTTGATGACTTGCTGATTGAAGCGTGCATGCTTCACATATGAGGTGCATGTGTGTGTGTGTGATGTTGCTGGCGGCTGCGCAGCTGCTGACTGGGTTCCTGCAGGTGGTCTTGGCGTAGTAGCATTGCGGGATGCGTGACCGCATGCTGATCTGCATATAGTCCTTGAAGCAGAGGCGGATGTTCCCAAAACAGCATCATCAGCCACCGAGTAGAGCAGCTTGTGTTGAGTCACCTGACCTCATGTTCTGCTCCGTGTCTGCTGCGGCTGATTCATCGTCAACGTGCAACGCACAGAGCTACAAGCCCGTGCAGGCTGCAGCAGCAGCAGCAAGCGGCGCTGCTGCAGCTGGCTACGGCGTGCCTTGGAAACGGGCCCTGGCTGCTACAGATGAGGCAGTGATTGCCATGTCGGTGCACAACACGCGCGTGCCACTGCAGGTGGGTGGGGAGGGGTCGATAGGGTGCGAGCCAACTTATTTGGCTTTCATTTCTGCATTATGAGGCGACGGCTGGGCATTTCTGATGCTTTCAATGCATCGGATTTTTTTTTCGTGACCAGCACAGCCTGCACACTAGCAGCACAGCATCAGATGGACGGCCGCACCATTGTGACCCATGCTGTGTGTGCCTTTTTTGCCTTTTGCCTGTTGCCTTTTCTAGAAAACACCGGACCCATTTGTTAGCATAAGTCCCATCTGAACCCCGGCAGGCGCGCAGCGAGCTGCTGACAGGCCTTGCAGCAGTACTGGCCAGCCAAGGCCTGGAATGCGCAATTGGCCACGCAGACATGCCGCTGCTGCTCACTTTAATCAATACCTCATGTGCTGTATCTGATTGAACTTCGCAGGCGCGCAGCGAGCTGCTGACAGGCCTTGCAGCAGTACTGGCCAGCCAAGGCCTGGAATGCGCAATTGGCCACGCAGACATGCCGCTGCTGCTCACTTTAATCAATACCTCATGTGCTGTATCTGATTGAACTTTGCAGGCGCGCAGCGAGCTGCTGACAGGCCTTGCAGCAGTACTGGCCAGCCAAGGCCTGGAATGCGCAATTGGCCACGCAGACATGCCGCTGCTGCTCACTTTGATCAATACCTCATGTGCTGTATCTGATTGAACTTCGCAGGCGCGCAGCGAGCTGCTGACAGGCCTTGCAGCAGTACTGGCCAGCCAAGGCCTGGAAGGAGCCTTTGACCATGCAGACATGCCGCTGCTGCTCACTGCAATCAATACCTCATGTGCTGCATCTGATTTACCTGTGCAGGCGCGCAGCGAGCTGCTGACAGGCCTTGCAGCTGTACTGGCCAGCCAAGGGCCCGAGGGCGCCTTTGACCACGCAGACATGCAGCTGCTGCTGAAGTGGATGGATGGCCTTGCGCGGCACCCCACAGGCGCAGATGACGTGACCCCGGTGCCTGGGGTACTGCCGCCGGTGCAGAAGCTGGTGCTGCAGATTCTGGGGCACTTCAACACGGTGAGGCCAACAAAGTTGCAGGCGCAAGGTTTAGAGGCCACGGTTGGGGTCCAGGGGGTTGTTATTGAGTCTGCCTGCAGCGGGGGCAGATGACATGACACCGGTGCCTGGGGTACTGCCGCCGGTCCAGAAGCTGGTGCTGCAGATTCTGGCGCACTTCAACACGGTGAGGCCGGCAGTGGTTCCTCGGGTGGCTTGCAGGTTTTGAGCATGTCGCAGTGTTATAGCCTTGGGGTTTAGATTTACCTACGAGCAACTGGAAGTACGGCCTGGCTGCGATTTCTGCACATCAATTGCTGCAATCTGTTTTGTGTGCATCGCTGCAGGTGGTGGTGCCGGAGGCCTGGACTGATGTGCTGCTCACACTGGCTGGCTTCCTGTGCCCCTTCAAAGCCATGCAGCAGCGCCAGGCGCAGGACGCTGCTGCCGCTGCTGCTGGTGCGCCAGCTGCTGCTGACGCTGCAGCAGCGCATGCGCCGGCAGCTGTTGGTGCTGCTACTGCTGCTGGTGCTGCCAAGCTTGCGCCAGGCAGCCCTGGTGGGCTGTTCAGAGGCTTGGCGAGGTGAGTTGTGTGATGGCTGTTGCAGCCTCAAAACTGACATGCTTGATGTTTGCTGATGTTCTGCCACATTGCATGCCTGATCTGTCTCACACTATCTACAACGAGGCATTATCACGGCTATGCATACCCAGCCGGGCTTGCTGCCTTCATAATCATGTTCGCCCTTCTGCACCCTGCGCCCGTAATTGCCTCGCAGGCTTGCCTCTGGCAGACCTTCTGCCACCGCTGCAGCAGCAGCAGCAGCAGCAGCAGCTCCCAGCGATGACGCTGCCGCACTGAGTTTCCAGTGGATGGGCAAGATTGTAGAGCGGCTGGTGTCACTGTACAGCCATGCACCATGGCAGGTGGGCTGCTCAATGCTAGGGGGCAGCTGTGTGTGCGTTTGTGTTGGCGCGGGTGTGCATAACACAGGCTGGTGGCACAGTAACACAACAGTCTTCTGCTGGTTGGCATCCCTCACTGTCTCTGCTGCTGCCGTTGCTGCTGTTGCTGCTGCTGCTGCTGCTGCTGCCGTGTTTCCAGGTGCGCGCGTTGCTCTTCGCTCCTGTGGTGGGCGGCCTCGGCGAGTGTGCAGCGCTGCGGCACCTCACACCTAACCAGCATGCCTGCTGCTGCTGCTGCTGCTGCTGCTGCTGCTGCTGCTGCTGCTGCTGCTGCTGCTGCTGCTGCTGCTGCAATGTGTCCAGGTGCGTGCGTCGCTCTTCGCTCCTGTGGTGAGCGGCCTCGGCCAGTGTGCAGCGCTGCGGCACGTGGCCCCTGAGGAACCCCTGTGGCAGCAAGCAGCAGCGGGGCTGGTGTCTGTGGTCAACGCGGGGCTTCCTGCGGTCAACATTATGTTCGTTAACCACCACCAGCCACCAGAGAACGCGTGGCAGGTAAGAGGCGCATCAATATACTGTTTCTTCGAATGGAGCACCTCAAAGTTCTTTTTCTGCGCGTGCGCCTGCTGTTCTTACGGTGATGCTGCATGGATGGTAGCAAGCGAACTTAAGTGAAGGGAAGCTGCACAGGATGTATCCCCAGCTGAAGTAGGCGTAAAGCAGGCTTGTCCTTGTTAGAGGAGGGCTCCTGAAGTCTCCCCCCAAACAGCACCTTCCCCTAGAAAACTGTGCATCCACCCTTACAACACTGTCTGAATCTGTCTAGCCCACCCCACAAAGGTCGCACAATGCACCACTCATCAGTTCATTAAAATGTTGCAGGTGCTGGCGGGCACCTTCCAGATGTTCCTGCTGGGCTGGATCCTGCCTGAGGGCTGAAGCTGATGCATTTCAATGCTGCGAGGTTGTGACGCTTTGTTATCATGTTGCATTGTGATGCCGCAGGTGCTGGCAGGCACTTTTGAAATGTTCCTGCTGGGCTGGGGCCTGCCTGACAGCCTGAGGGCACAAGCCGCAGAGGTGGCAGCAGCAGCGGCAGCAAAACAGCAGCAGCAGCAGCAGGCCACAGGTGGCAGCAGCGGCAGCAGCAGCAGCAGGAGGCCAAGCGGCACGGGTAGCGACACAGCTGCGGCTGAAAGCAAGCTTCATGTAAGTGTGGCGTAGAGGATGGTTGTACGCGCCTCCTATGACACTGCTGCCAGTCTCATAGACAACTGTTTGCAAATGGTTCACATGCAAGCCATCGTGCGCATCTGTGCTAGGGGCTGTTAGTGACATTGTGCGGCCCTCTCGCTTGCTGCCTCCGCCAATGTGTTGCTCCACATTGCCTGCTGTTTTTGCCTTTATGCAGGCGGCTGTGCTGAACAGCTTCTCCAATGTTGTGATAGCCTCCTGTTTGTGACACACGCTGCCCTGCCGGCTTGCCTGTGCCTTCTCACAGCTCTGCACTGTCTACTTTTCTTGCTGCTGCAGGCGGCTGTGCTGGACAGCTTCACCGATGTTGTGGTAGCCTCCTGTTTTTGACACACGCTGCCCTGCTGGCTTGCCTTTGTCTTCTGACAGCTCTGCACTGTCTACTTTTCTTGCTGCTGCAGGCTGCTGTGCTGAACAGCTTCTCCAATGCTGTGATAGCCTCCTGTTGTGACACACGCTGCCCTGCTGGCTTGCCTGTGCCCTCTCACAGCTCTGCACTGTCTACTTTTCTTGCTGCAGGCGGCTGTGCTGGACAGCCTCACTGATGTGGTGCAGTCTGTGCCGTTTGCCGTTGTCCCGGGGGCTTGCGACAGCTGCTTATTGTGTGCTCTGGCGGTCCCGCAATGTTTGTAACTGCAGGCGGCTGTGCTGGACAGCCTCGCTGATGTTGTGCTGGCCTCCTGCTGCAGTGGTGTTGGTCACCTGTTGCTGCCCTGCTGGCTTGCGTCTGCTGAGTGTTTTCCTGCTCTGCACGGTCACCTTTCCTGTTGCTGCAGGCGGCTGTGCTGGACAGCCTCACCGATGTGGTGCTGGCCTCCTGCAGCAGCGCAGCATATGAGCTGCGGCTGCGCCTGGTGCGCGTGGTGGCAGCAGGCGCAGCAACCACAGCAGGCCACGCCTGCTGCACTACCACCACCACCAGCAGCAGCAATAAGCCTGGCGCCGGCCCTGCAGCAGCAGCAGCAGCAGCTGATGCGATGGATGAGAAGGGTAGCAGGGCAGCTGCAGCTGATCAGGCATTGGGTAGGCACTCTCCAGAGCCCGCTGCTGCTGCTGCTGCTGCTGCTGCTGCTGCTGCGGCAGAAGGCGGCAGCGGCAGCAGGGAGCAATCTAGCAATGGGCAGCTTGTCACGCCCCACAGCCCAGTGGCCCGCAGCAGAGGCGCATCTCCAGCGCCACCAGCTGCAGCAGCAGCAGCAGCAGCAGTGGCGCCTGCTAGTGGTGTGCTATGCCTGCCTGCGCAGCGCCGAGTGAGCCAGCTGTGCCTGCGAAAGCTTGCGCTGCTGGCTGGGAGGGGCACTGAGGGCTCTGCCGGCAGCATGAATGCAGTGATGCTGGAGGTTGCTCAGATTGCGCTGCCGCTGCTGCTGGAGAGGTCTGCTGCAGTGCTAGGCGCGTATGCAGCAGCAGAGGAGGCTGTCATGTTCGAGGAAGTGGCGCAGCAGCAGCAGCAGTCGGAGCAGGCTGGTGGGGCCGTAAATACCAAGATTGGAGGCAGCAGCGCAGCAGCAGTTGATTGCAGCGGCGAGCAGCTGCTAGTGCAGCAGGAGCAGCAGCAGCAGCATGAAGAGGACTTGCAGGAGCAGCAGCAGCAGCAGCTATCGCAGCTGCAGCACACGTGCCTAGTTGAGGAGGTCACATGTGTGCTACAGATGCTTGTGGACTTGCAGCTGGACATAGCAGTGCTTGAGGAAGTTGTTGAGCAGCAGCCGCAAGTTGCTGCATGCCTGCATGCAGCGCAGCATGTGCACCAGTACCAGCAGCAGCTGATGGCGCATAACCAGTACCAGCAGCATGAGCACTACAAGCAGCAGCAGCAGCAGCAGCAGCAGCAGCAGCATGTTGAAGGTGGCAGCCCTGTGTTGCAAGGAGCGACTGTTGGTGCAGCAGCAGCAGCAGCTGGTACCACTGTGACAGATGCTTCTGGGTCTGCAGAGATGCTTCGCAGGCAGCAGGGGCACTTGCTGCTGCTGTATGAGTCGCTAGCTCGCTGTGTGGGCTGCAGGGATCGGGCTGTGGGTGTGCTGCTGAGGCGGGCGCTGCTGGCAGTTGGCAGGCAGCTGTTTGCTTGAGGGCAGTGGGGACTGGAATGGGAGTGATGTGAACACTCGCGTGCAGCATGCTCAGTATGGGCTTGTATTGATGCAGTCATGTTCAGAATATTTGTTTCTGGCGGATCTGCCCGTTGAAAAGTATATGATGCCAAGTGTATCACCTGGCATGCATGCTGCGATCACATGATGATCCTTGGACGATCGTGATGATCATGATGCATAGCCCCGGGGCACTCCAAGGCATTCCCCTGGCGGCGGCTTCTACCACCTTGAATTTGTGTAAATGTCTCTAGACAAAACACATATTTTTTGTGATGGTTTATCCGGCGCTTCTACTGCAGGCCCTACGCGTGGGGCGCCGGGCCCAAGGACAAACGCGCCAGACGTTTGGTCCGGGACCAGGCAGGATAAGAAGCTTCGCAAACCATGATGCGTGTGACATATAAAGGCGGTTACCAGCCTTGGTTACGATCCTTGCAAGGAGCCGCAAGCTTGTGTAAGTGAACGACGGGTACACAGTTCCGTTCACCAGAAATTAATCTGCTGCAGAGCTGGACATCCTGCAAGCACCAACTAGCTTATTCAAGACAGCAGCGCTCACTATGGACGCGTTGGACGTACTCGGAGACTATCTTAGTGCTCTTGACCTGGTAAGCTTAGCCTGGACTGCCAGCCATCCATTTCTGGCACAGCACAGCAACAGCCACCAAGCAGTTCTGCACCCTGTAGCTCTTCCACCTACTGCTTCCTTGTCCATAGAAAGCTGGAACAGGCGCGTACAGCGCAACAACAGACATGATGACAGCAGCAGCACGCTCCTGTCCTGTTTTCTGCTTGTTTGCTGATGCAGTTTTCGCCGTGGTGGCCCCTGCTGGCGCTCTGCTGCCTGGCAGTTGCTGCTGCTGCCATCTACAGCACAAGGCCGAAAACGCTTTACCTGGTAGACTTTGTGGCACAGCGGCCAGCTGACAGGTGAGCTGCGCAAGTATGTGACGTGCACATGAGAAGGTAAAGGCTATGAATATGTGGTCTGCACACCAGCAGTGCAGAAATATGAACTGCAGGCTCAGCGCAGCTGGCAGCGGTGTGGCGGCCACAAACTGATACCACACGCTGCTCTGCACACTTTGCTGTGTGGCTAGGCCAGCAGGCAGGAGAAAATGCACGTCACATACCAGTGGTACAGCTACCTGCGTGTTCTGTGTAGCATGGGCACGCGCAAGCAAACAGCAGGGCTTGCTGGGCGGGCATAACTCTGTTACAGTTGCTTACAGTATTTGAGCATGCACGCTGCTTGCCACTAAAGCTTGTACTGCTTGCTGTGTGTGGCCATCCGCTGCTGTCCATTCAAAACTGTTCATGCCATCATGCTACAGCTGGGCCAACAGCAGGGAGAGGCTGCATGAGAGCACGCTGCAGAGCAATTTTTTTTCAAAAGAGTCGCTGCAGTTCCAGCAGAAGGTGCTCTATGCATCAGGCATGGGGCCCGCCACTTATGCGCCAGACTGTGAGTGTGATCTGCTGGATTTTGTTGTCATAGCGTCTATTGATGACAAGGGTGCTGCACTTCCAGTGCTGCACAACGCTTGTGCTTGAGCTAGGTTTCAACTGTAGCAGACGTAGCAGCTGTGGATGGTTCAACAGAAGCCGTCGTCAACTACATTTTTGTCCAGACCAGCAAGCACTGCTTTACCACAGCAGCATGCTTGTCACCAGCGTGCCAGGTCAAATCAAGCACCGTCCCTAAAACCTAGAGCGATGTTTACATGCATGTCATACATCCATGGACAATCGTCCATGTCCCTGGTCGGTGACCCACCGGCGGCAGACTGCTGCTACCAATGTTGCAACACAATCACATGCACCTCCCCTTCTTCGGCCTCTTTCCGCAGGGCAGCACAGCTTCCCCCAGGACATCAGCACCAGCAAACAAATTGTTGGGAGCAGCACGATGTCAATCATGCTGTGACACACCTATCTCCGCCTCCCATCTCCTTGTTTGCTGCGCAGGGCTGCACAACTTCCCGCAGGACACCAGCACCGGCAAGGCACGCCTGGAATTTGAGAGCGTGGCTATCAAGGCAGCACAGTGAGTAGATATATTCTAGAGTTACATGGTGTGCAAGCAAGGCAGCACAGTTTGTGAGGATCGAGAACGTAGCCATCAAAGCAGCACAGTGAGTGCGGCAGCCACAAGCTGCTTCTTTTGTGTGCAGGCCCTGCCATGCGCTGTGTAGATATGCACATGCTGCGTTGCCACATGATGTGTGCTGCTTCATCACGCCCCGCAAACTTTGGTGATGTTGGCATGCACATATGATGAGCACGCTTTGTTCGCACTGGCGTGCATCATCACCGCTTGTACCTTGCTGCTGTTGCTGCTGCTGCTGCTGGCCCACACTCTCCTGCTGTTGTTCTGCGTGCTCTTGCAGGGACCTGCTGCAGCGCACTGGTGTGCCGGCCAGTGCCATCGGCGTGGTGGTTGTCAACAGCAGTGTGTTCTGCCCCACTCCCAGCCTGGCAGCGCAGCTGATGAACCACCTGAACCTGAGCACTAAGACGCTGCACTACAACCTGGGAGGCATGGGCTGCGCAGGTGAGCCCAAAAACGGCGTCTGTTGGTGTTGTGTTATGTTGATTCAAATGCTTGTCATCCCACGGCAGCTGATGAACCACTTGAATCCGAGCCCCAGAACACCACACCACAATCTGGGAGGCATGGGCTGCGCAGGTAAGCAAGTGCAGAACCTTGAAAGCTCTGAATTTTCAGCAATAGCAGCACTGCATAGAGCACAGTGGCCTGAGCGAAGGCCGATACTACAGCACCACAGAACCAACTGCCGCCTGCCTCCGCCATGCAACACACCCTTTCTTCGCCCTCCTCCTCCTTGCAGCCAGTCCCATTTCCATTGAGCCCGCGCTGCTGCTGCACCCCAGTGGCTATGCAATGGTGGTTTCCACTTCCTATTGCATGCAGTGGTTCGAGTCGCTTGTGCCCGTGACGCATGCTCTGCAGCGGACGTCATGCATCAAGCATACACACCTCGTACATGGCCCCCCGACTCGCCCAAATGAGGAATGCTCTGTGAATTTATGACACCTTCTCTCAAAAAAATGCACATTTGTTGTGTGCTGCTGCCGCAGCCAGCCCTATATCGATTGAGCTGGCTCAGCAGGCGCTGCTGCTGCGCCCCGGCAGCTATGCGCTGGTGGTGTCCACTGAGGTCGTCACGCAGTCCATCTACAAGGGCACGCAGCGCAGCATGCAGGTGGCAAACGTGCTGTTCAGGTGGGATTGGGGTGTTGTACTGTCTGTTTGTATGTAGCTTAAGCACAGCCCTGTGTGTATGTGTACAAGGGCACGCAGCGCAGCGTGCAGGTGACCAACGTGCTGTTCAGGTGAGCCTGCTTGGCAAAAATAACATGTTTAAACTGTTCAGGTCAAACTGAGCACGCTGTGTGTGGGCAGGGCGCATGCACCATGCCGTGCTGTCTGTACGGGTGCGTGTGTGCTTCCCCGCCTGTAGCGTGTGCAGACTTGAGCTGGGAAGCTGCTGCAGCTGCGACTTTAACTATCAATGCTGCTGCTGCTGCCGCCTTGCAGGTCTGGGGCAGCTGCCATTCTGCTGACCAACAGGCGCAGTGAGGCTAGGTGCGTGGCACTGTCATAAGCCAACAACCACCAGATGCCAGATGCCCACTTTTACAGATGTATGCTGCAACATATGACCCTAGAAGCTGTATGACGTGTGTCATTGGTTGGTGGGCTGCATTCCCAGCGCACCGTCCGGTAGTATTCCACACACACACTAGTTACCCAGCTGCATTTGCTTGACGCAGGTGCCAAGCACCGGCTGCCATCTTCAAGGCTGCTGCTGCTGCTGCTGCTGCTGCTGCAGGCGTGCCAAGTACAACTTGCACTGCCTGGTGCGCACCAACCTTATGGCAGAAGATGCTGCGTATGGTGCAGCACAGGAGCTGGAGGATGGCCAGGGCATAAAGGGCATCAAGCTGTCAAAGGATCTTCCTAAGATCGCAGGTGAGCAGTGGTTTGTATGAGCTATGTTGCAGTTTGTTGTGCTAGATGGGCTGATTGCGATGGGCAGGGCATCAAGGGCATCAAGCTGTCAAAGGACCTGCCCAAGATTGCAGGTGAGGGTCAATGTTGCACTCATATGTAGCTGTGTATTACTCTTGTGTGAAGTGGTATCGTATGCCGCAGCACAGGAGCTTGAAGATGGCCAGGGCGTCAAGCTGTCCAAGGATCTTCCTAAGATCGCAGGTAGGCAATCACATGTTTCACTCACTTACAGCTCTGTGATGTTATGTGAAATAAAATGGTATGGTGTGGCACAGGAGCTGGAGGATGGCCAGGGCATCAAGCTGGCAAAGGACCTGCCCAAGATTGCAGGTGGGCTGTCTGACTTTTAAGATACTATGCGATCCTGTCAGCCGCCGACTGCTTTGTAGCTGGCTGTGTTGTTTAGAGCCTCCAGCTGTTCAAGGACCTGCCAAAGATTGCAGGCGATGCAGCAGCCCTCGGCACATTTGTCACAGCCTGCGTGCAACGTGATGGCAGCAACTACCAGCAGCATACACGTAGTCTGCTCGCCACACACCAGCCGTGTTGTTTCACATGAATCATGCGTGTCCAGTAGATCAACACCCAGGCCCTGCATGCTTGGCTCCGTCACAACACATCTCACTTTGGTCATGTTCCGAGCCCCCAACAACCTGTCGCACCTTGTCACATACACAGCCAAGGCGCTGCGGCTCAACTTCACTGAGCTGCTGCCCAAGGTCATGCCGCTGCGGGAGAAGGCCACCTTTGCCGCCAATCTTATCAGCCGTAAGGTGCTGCGCCGCCACGGCGTGAAGCCATACCGGCCGGACCTGCAGAAGTGCGCCGACCACATCTGCATACACACAGGTGAAGGCGCCAGACGTTGAGTAGAGGAGTGTTGGAGTCGAGTCCTGCATTGTACGACTCCTAAAGCTGTGCATGAACACAATGCAGGCCTCTTCAACATAGCCGCGGCTGTTACAGCATGAACAATCTGCTGCTGCTGGTCTGCCGCATCCCCTCTGTCATGTGCATGCAGGCGGCAAGGCTGTGATTGATAGCATTCAGATGCTGATGTGTCACCTGCTGCATTCTCATGTGTGTGGTATTACACACCCCCTTTCTGCGTTGCGTGTCTGCAGGTGGCAAGGCTGTGATTGACGGCATCCAGAAGGAGCTGGGCCTGCCACCCAGCTATGTGGAGCCAAGCAGGGCCAGCCTCTACCGCTACGGCAACACAAGCTGCAGCAGCATCTGGTGCGTGTTATTTTCTTGTTATGGCAGTGTTACCAAGGTGTTATACGTAATTCAAACAAAGTGGCAGAGTAGGCCTCAGGTGGAGCCCAGCAGGGCCAGCCTGTACTGCGACGGCAACAACAGCTGCAGCAGCATCGGATGCGCATTATTTTGTGCTGTTATAACAGTGTTACATGTCAAACAAAGTGGCAGAGCAGGCCTCAGGAGGAGCCACGTTTGCATGGGCAGCAGCGGGTGGTGCTCGCAAGGCATTGCAAAGTGCATTGCTTTTGTCACCAGCGCATACACTGCATGTGTGAACCTGGGCTCCTGTAGCATTGCCAAAAAAACTGCATACACAACAAGATTGTGGCACCCAGCAGCAACGTCTGTAACTAATAACGAACCAGATCTTGCTGCTGAGTCAGCAGCTGCTCACCAGGCAGCTTCCGAATCAAACAGCGGACTGGTGCCGCTACATGAGAAAACAAGTTTATATGTGCACACAGGTACGTGCTGGCGTACATTGAGAGCTTCCAAGGCTTGGCAGCAGGGCAGCGCGTGCTGCAGCTGGCCTTTGGCAGCGGCTTCAAGTGCAACAGCCTGGTGTGGGAGGCCAACAGGAGCTTCAAGTTTGAACACCCCGCGTGGCAGGTGGGCGCTGCTGCTGCTGCTGCTATGCTCAAGCACGCGGCTGTAAGACGGGCCACTTGCTCATTGGCAGTTGGCGTATAATTATGGCCCGCGTACATCAACTATTGTTGACCCAACCTAGGGTTAGCAGCTGCTAGCAAAGCATGCCTGCAGCACGCTGCTGTTGCTTTTGCTGCTGCTGCACTCTTGTCTTCTTATGTGCGTTCAGCCGTCATTGAAACTACTCATGACAGTCCGCTGCTGCTGCTGCTGCTCTGCAGGGCTTTGACCTGGCAGCCATGTATGCTGACCTGCACGTGATGGAGGGAAAGTTGAAGGAGCTGCTGGCTGAGATGGCTGCTGACAAGGCAGCAGCAGCAGCAGCGGGAGATAAGGAGCGCCAGCAGGATGCAGCAGCTGTGCTGAGTGAGTCATGGGCTGCCTCAGAACCAGGGTGGCAAAGTATACAAAGACGCCCAGCGCAACACTTGCCAGCTTGAGTTCAAAAGATTGCTGTGCTGCCCAGAGATGGGCATGGGCTTGACATGTGCTTCCATGTATTACATCCTGCGTGGTGTGTTGCATTTTGTGTCGCCGCAGCAGCATGTTTGCTGCGATGCCGATGCGCCGATACTCCAGCAGCCTTTGCCCACACTGTCCTTCCTGATCCTGCTGCCCGTCTCTTGTCTGCAGCGGACATGACTGCAGCTGACCTGACTGCGGAATGCTCATTGAACCACTACGTGCGCACAGCAGCAGACACACCTTCAGCAGACTCGATGGCTGCAGTGGACCAAGGTGTGCGCACAGCAGCAGGCTTGATTGCAGCAGATTCGGAGGACCAAGATGTGCAAACAGCAGCAGACCAGCACAGCATCAGCCCAGCTGGCCCAGGTCAGAAGTAAGCTCTGCTCCCTATGGTGCTGCGGCGCTATGAAGAGCGCTCTAAGACAGCAACTGTACTGCTCTTGGTCTGTGGTGGCAGCTCAGGCCGCCTTGAGCTGGGAGCAGAGCTAGCACAATCCTGGTGGCTGCTGCAGCGGCGGCTTCATGCTGGTGCTGTTTTGAAGGTGATGGTGTGCAGACTAGCAGCCTGCATGTATCCTGGCTGAGGTTTGTATATGTTTGTGGTTTGATTATAGCTGATTGGGCATTTGACTCAATGCAAAGTCAGCGCAGCAGCGGCTGCTCAGCCTCGTATACTGCAAGCAATGTGACTGTCAAGCATAGCTGCAGCAGCAGTCAAGCAGGGCGAACATCGGGCACAGAGTTCATTAGTTGCATTGAAGTGTGGTGATGCCTTGCCATGCACGCTAGTTGAACAAGACTGGCGCTATTGAAGCAGTCTAGTTGCCTAAGAAAGAGCAGACATTCCGCAAATTCAAGACTTGCAGTTACATGTGGAGTGGAAGACAGTATGGTCACATGGTGGTTACGTTTGCTGTAGCTGTACATTGTGGGTTGGTTGGCTAGCTTGGCATTGGCTTATGCTGCATAGCCGTCACATCAAGGGCGTGAATGGGAGCATTTGTAGGTAGGGCACTTGAGTAGAGTGGCATCCTGAGTTTGCATTACAGCAGAACCATATTGTGGCATGGTATGGTTGTCGTACTGGGATGCCAATTGCGTGTAATTTTCTTGATTTGAATGTGGTGTCAGTGCAAGAAACGCCACCTGCCTGCGTTGCAGCGCCTCTGCGCAGCAGCTCCAGCAATATCCGTATTGTTGATGTTGGTGTGGTTGCTGCTGGTTTGGACTGCAGTATAGCTACGGGTTGTAGCCTTTCGGACAGTGTACGGCAGAGGGGTTGAACCACCTGCTGCCTTGAAATTCCAGCTTTGAGAAATGTTGCCTGATCCCCACGCGCCACACCATGCAGCTGGTAGCCTTTGATGATGTTGTGCGCGACTGCTGCATGCGTGGCTTGCCCATTTCGTGCATACAACTTGCTGCCGCATACAAAGCTTGTTGCAGCGTTTGCAGCATGTGGGGCGGTTTGGGTCCAGTGGTTGCGTCATTTCGTAAAGTGGCCAAGCATTACTGGCAGTAGGTTGCATTTTGTGCATTTTCAGCTGTGGCCAAGCAATGCTGGCAGTAGGTTGCATTTTGTGCATCTTCAGCTGTGCATTTCTTGAACCTTGTAGCTTCCATCAGCTGCACAGCTCGGATGTGTTGGGTGACATGAAGTAGCGAGCAGCAGGCTCGTGATGATTGTTACTGTAGCGCAGCATGTTTGATTGCCTAGGTGCATTGCTTAGTGTGCGATTAGCAGCTCCGCAAGCTGTTCTCTGTGCACATGTGGTCGCAGCATCACTTGCAAAAAGTTGATTCACATGTGCAATATGATATTGTGCTCTTTGCTGCCTGCGCCTCAAGCTCACCATACTGCCAGTGCATGTAGCGTGCAGCAAAGCCGGCATCAGGAGCAGCCGCTGTGCATGGCTATAACCTTATACGGGGGGTGTTGTGTTACAAGTGTGTTACAAGTGTGTTGCGAGTTTGTTGCCAGATTCAAGTTGTAACAAGGTTGCTACAGTGTGCTCAGCTCTTCTAGAATTCCTTTGAAGGGAGATCTCCTGTTCTTAAAATTGCTGTGCTGCTGACTCAATGAGCAGTAGGTTGCTAGGTTGCCACCAAGCCATGCTGCCGCTGACATGCATTCATGAGTACTCCAGCAGTAACCATGAAACTGGAGAATATACAGCACTGCACACAAGCAACTGCACACTTGCACAAGCAATGCACAGACCTTCAAACAACACTCCAATCCAATACACGTTATCAGCAAGCCAAAGCGATGCTATGCCCATGAGACAGCAACGCTGCTGAGTTCACTCGCAAGATGCAGCGCTGCCGCCCAGCAACACTGTTGTGTTGTGGCACAACACAAAGAAACCAGATTGCGCCGGCAACCTCCTGGGCACGCATGTGACACAATCGCTGCTGCCACCAACCTCAGGATACGTGCCCACGCAGACATGCGTGCCTTTTCACCACATGTATATGTGCTCTGGGTGTTCTGGGCGTTCACAGATGTGCTGAAGTGCACATCACCAGGAGCTCTGCTTCATGTTCAATGTCATCTTGACCCCTACCCTCTAGTCAGTGATCTTTGTGGACGGGCAGGGGACAAATTGATTTAAAAGCACTAGTACTGCAGCTAGATCTAGCCGTCACGGCAATTACATGCCACACACAAGCCAGGTAACAAGCCGTGTCACTGCAGCAACACCACCCTGGGTAGATGTAAGATTATCTATCAATAACCAACGCAAACAGCAGCCTAGCTGTCAGCACCGGCAGGAGCCGCACACAGTCAGCCCTTCACTGCCCAGCACAACAGCCGCTCAACCAATTCTGCTGCTGCTGTCACCGCACTGCACTGCTACCCCCAGCCCAGTAACAATCTGGGCAGCTAGCACAGTCAGCGTCCAGCTGCTGCACTGCTAAAACCAGGTATCCAAGCAGCCACAGCAGGAACTCATGAATCACTGCAGCCACAGCACTTTCTCGTCCAGCTCCTGCCGCCGCGGCCTGTAGCCCGCCAGCCGCTCCTGCTGCCCCTGCCCCACCACGAACACCCCCAAGCACCTGTCCCCTTTTGCCGCATCAATCTGCAGCAGCTCATGCATCTCTGGGGCATCTCGAGCTGCAGGCTGCCAGCTAGACCAGTAGCCATGCACACCCATGCTGCTGCCGACCAGGGCCATGTTTTGTACTGCGCAGGCCACTGCTGCAATCTCCTCCCACTCCGGTACTTCTTGGTGTCGCTTCAGGCAGATAGCAATGTAACAGTGCACCTGCACGGCACATGTTTGTTACATGTTAGTAACATGTAACAATTTACTCCCATGTTGCTGCAATCTCCTCCCACTGGGGCAGCTTCTGGTGGCGTTTGAGGCACTTTAGATAAGCATATGTTTATGTTGGGAGATGGCAATGTAGCAGTGCACGTGCACGGCTTGGTATGATTACTCACAAAAAGCTTATCATGCGGTTTGTCTGAATTTGCGCACCTTGGGCCAGTCCTTGGCTTGCTTGCGCCGCAGCTTGGCCACTGTTGCCTCAGCCTTCTCCGGCTCCAGCCGCTGCTGGCACAGCTCAATGGTCAGCTCCTCAAACGCGGCCTTGGCTGCTCCAGACAGCACCACAAAGTGCCACGGCTGCAGGAAGGCACCACAGAAACGGATGAACAACAGAGGATACAGAGAGGTTTGAGAACTGCCCAGCGAATGCTTGCACAGCACACGCTGTGACGAAAGGGAGAAAAGGTTGCCGTGTAAACATTGCGGTATTCCGCAGCGCTGCAAATGCATTGCAGACTTTTCAGCTGCTTCAGGACGGATTGGTGACCTGCAGGTTAAATCTGCTACTCTGCGTCCCCAGAATCACTGCTGCTGCTGCTGCTGCTGCTGCCACACAAACACAGCTGCTTTGGTTGGCTGCACTGCTGTCAAGCAACAGCATACCTCTGTCAGTTTGTGTGTTGGGGCCCAGCGTGCTGCATCCAGCATCGTAGCAAGCTGCTGCTTGCTGATGGCGCCAGCTTCTCCTGCAAAGGACAGGCCAGGTAGCCACATAGTTGACATGCCATGTGTCAGGTAGCATGATTCATACAGACACACAAGGAATGCAGTCAACACACTCACACAGCGTCATGATAGTGTGCTGCCACTGCCACTGCCACTGCTGCTGGCACTGCTGCGGAAGGTCCACTTGCAGTTGCTGTTGTATAAGTGTAAAGCAATTGCTGCACACGTTGCTGTGCATTGCTGCTTTTGCTTCTGCATCTGCTGCTGCTGCTGCTGCTGCTGTCCCTCACCCTCACCTGTCATGTCTTTGGGGAACACCGAGCGCCGGGTCTTAATCAGCTCTAACACCTGGCTGGGGTTCAAGCTGCTAGGTGTTGACCCGCCAGCTGCATTGCCACTGTCTTGCTGCAGGATCCACTGAGCTAGTCCTGCAAGCAGCACGATTGCAATTGCTATGCCTGCGACTGGGAGCCATGCTGATACGGGTGGTGGAAACAGTGTGGCCACAGTGGCAACTGCTGCTGCACCAGTGGCCAGCAGCAGCATGCTGCCACCCCTGCACACAACAGCACACCACAGATGTGCTTGTTGAAAACTTGTATAGCGGTACATCTAGGCAAATCCTCGTACCAATGATGCTGATGCTGATGCTGATGCTGATGTGTGGTGAATGCTGCAGCATCCACCGACTGGACCAGTGAGATTATGACTGGCAGTCAGCTGCATCCTGATATGCTATATCAGCGGTGAGGGGTTGGCCAGACGCAGCACAAGCGATAATCTTTTCAACGAACTTTGATTGCCGTGACAAACAGACAAGCTGCAAGATGCCGTCAGTCACCAGCAGACAACAGCAGCACACCTGTCCTGCTGCTGCTGATTGTGCATGCTGCGTAGCTCCTGTGATTGTTTGCGGAGTGCGGTGTTGCGAGGACTGACAAAAGCTTTGGCAAAGGACTGCTGTTTCACAGAATGCGCATGGTTAACAGTGCTGGCGCGTGTCTGGCGAGTACGTAAAGACTGCATGAAGCAAGGCAACCGATGTCAACACGAGAACTGACTTCAATCCTGTAGCAACAAACATATACGCGACTGATCATCACGTAAGAGTGACGCAGCTCCGTCTGCGGTGTCTTAGAACACATTACAACCCACGAAAGCCCTGGTCGTGCAGGAGGCCTTGTACGAGCGCGATGCTGGTCTGTTTGTCATTGTTCTTCCTGCGTTATATTGAAATTAGTATGGGAAATGTTGGCAGTTACGCGCAAGACTCCCGGAGCAGTACATCTGCTGCCTAGGAGCAGAACTGCTGCGATCGCTGCAGCAGCTGCCATAGCTGGCAGCATAACCACAGCATGCGTGCTGACAGGCAACACGCCATACGGCCTGTACTGCAAAGGCAGGCGGTGGCTGGCTAGGACGCAGCAGCAGGTGGGTGCTGCTGACCTGTCAGAAGTTGGGAACTGCAGGGGAGTGGGGGTCCGCACATGGGTGATCAGGCATTCGTGCAGGGCAGGACTTTCTGTCACGTTCAAAGTAACAGCATCTAAGACCCCACCCTCAGCACGGTGCCTCACAGCACCCTGCAGGTCTTCACGTGACAATGTGTTTAAACACGCGTGCTGTGCATGTGCATGTCGACAGCTCAGCTTGTCTGCACCACCATGACAGCTGGTGTATGCTATGCCCTAATATTTATCGCTCTGTCGCTCTTTCTTTGGGATGGATTCGAGTTCCTGCAAGCTGCCCGATTTCGAAGCAGATGAGGGCCAGCCGTGGCCAGCAGCCGGCTTCCCTGGGCAGCCCTGTCTGCATGAACTCCTTTCCTGGGAAAGCCCTGACCCAACCTCGCGCTGCCCTTGTGCTGCTTCTGTTGTTCTTGCATTGTTCCTGCAAGCAGGCCTCTGAGTTTGAGGCAGATGAAGGGGAGCCGTGGCCAGCAGATGGCTTCCCTGCCCTCCCCCCCCCCCGGCTGCAGGCCTCTCGCCAGAGTAGCAGAGCTGCTGACTCATGGCAATTTGTGCATAAAAATTCTGTCATGGGAAGCACCTTTGACCCATCTCCCGCTGCCTCTGCCACTTCCCACTGCGTTTGTTGTTCCTGCATTGTTCCTGCAAGCTGCCTGAGTTTGAAGCAGATGAAGGGGAGCCGTGGCCAGCAGGCGGCTTCCCTGGCCCACCCCGCTGCAGGCCCCTCACCACAGTGGCAGAGCTGCTGACGTGGCAGCCCCCAGCAGCAGCAGCAGCAGCAGCAGCAGCAGCAGCAGCAGCAGCAAAATCTGCAGATGAGGCAAGCCAGCCGCATCTTCAGCCACAGGACCCCTGCAGCTGCACAACGCCGCTGCAGCTGCCACCCCTGCAGCAGCAGGAGCAGCAGCAGCAGCAGCAGCTGATGGTGTGTCATGACATGATGGGTGGCTATTTGCCGGAGGAGGTCTTGCTGTCTGGTGCTGCCGGCTGCGGGCAGTACCGGCTATGGCATTGGGATTGCATGGACGTGTTTTGCTATTTCAGCCACGCCATGGTCAGCATCCCGCCTACAGGCTGGATTCACGCAGCTCACAAGCACGGCGTGAAGGTGCGCAGGACAATAGAAACAAAGGCTATTCAATTGCATGTTGCATGTTTAAGCCACTGCAGCCCAGCAGCAACTGCCAGCAAGCAAGTGACCTGTCAAAGCCGAACTGCTGCAGGCAACAACACCAGCGCCACCTGCTGCAAGTCGTGCCTCATCAATTGCCAGCTGCCATGGCTGCCTGCCTGCTGCAGCTGCCCGGTAACGTCATAACACCCCACCTGTTGGATCAGGAGTGTTCAACAACAGCTGTGCTCAGTCTTGCCACCAGTGGAAACACCCGGGCATTGTGCTTGCTTGTTGCTTACTGCAGGTCATCGGCACCTTCATCACCGAATTTGGGCAAGGGAGGCAGCGCTGCAATCGGCTGTTTTGTTCACGCGAGTCAGCACAGGCAGTAGCTGACCAGCTGGTGGCTGTAGCAGCGCATTATGGCTTTGAAGGGTGGCTGGTCAACATTGAGAACAGCTTGAGCAGGCAGCAAGTGGAGGTGATGCTGCACTTTGTGGGCTACCTGAGGGCAAGGATGAAGGCAGTGTGTACCCACGGCATGGTGGTGTGGTGAGTGGCCTGCTGCTTCTGAACAATTTCCTAGCAGATGGCTCGTGTTGACTACTGTTAACGAGCAGCACATGGTCAGCTGGTGGCTGTTTGCCGTGCACTACAGCTTTGAGGGGGTTGGCTGGTCAAACCTGGGGGGTATACGCTGTGCAGGCAGCAGGTGCAAGTGTTGCTGCACTTTGCGCGCCATTTGAGGGCACGCATGAAGGCAGTGCGCCCTCACCGCATGGTGGTGTGGTGAGTGAAGTGTGCCTGCTTCCTATCATTGGTTTTATGTGGGTAGGTGTTCACGAGTAGCAGCCGATCAGCTGGTGGCTGCTGCAGTTGGCCAACTTTATCAGGGTTGTCTGGTGGGCATCGAATGTGGCATGAGCACGCAGCAGGTGGAGGTGCTGCTGCACTTTGTGGTCTAGCTTTGGACATACACAATACTAGCAACACAATGCACAAATTATCCATGCCCACCTGAGTGTCTTCAAGTGTCTCTGCACTCTGCAATCCGCAGTCTGGTACGATGCTGTCACAACAGCCGGCGAGCTGCACTGGCAGAACAAGCTCAACCTACACACAACAACTCAAATTGCCTCGCATACTACGCTCCTGAAACATCACAATGCACAAGCTCATTCTCAGCATGTGCCTCTGCTACTGCCGCACCATGCAGGTACGATGCTGTAACAACAGCCGGCGAGCTGCGCTGGCAGAACAAGCTCTCTCCTGAACTCAACGGCCCCTTCTTTGACCTGGCAGATGCCCTCTTCCTGAACTACTGCTGGACACCCTCCACACTGCCAGAAACAACAGCAGCAGCAGGCGCGCGTGCCGCAGATGTGCTTGTTGGTGTTGATGTTCACGGCAGGGGCTGCTTCGGGGGTGGCGGCCACAACAGTAGTGCGGCTCTGGCAGCAGCGAAGGCTGCTGGGCTGAGTGCTGCGCTGTTTGCGCCGGGCTGGGTGTACGAGAACTTGGACAAGGAGCAGTTTGCACAGCTGCAGGAGGCATGGTGGCACAAAGTAAGTACAGTGGAGGCCATAGAGAGCATGTGAGTTCACAATTTTCTGCTGTTGTACCGGTATCAGCAATCAACCAGCAGCAGTTGCCAGCAGTGCAGTTCCACATGTGCATGGGCAGCCTATGCAACAGTGCGTCATATGTGGCACCTGCCACGGTTTCAAGCTTTACCGCTGCTGCTGCTACTGCTGCTGCTGCTACTGCTGCTGCTGCTGCTGCTGCAGGTGCAAGCCGCCTGGGGCTGCAGCCACCCTGTACTATGCAGCCTGCCTTTCAGCAGCAGCTTCAATGCAGGCGCGGGGCGCGCA
Source organism: Tetradesmus obliquus (assembly GCA_030272155.1). Classification (NCBI taxonomy): domain Eukaryota; kingdom Viridiplantae; phylum Chlorophyta; class Chlorophyceae; order Sphaeropleales; family Scenedesmaceae; genus Tetradesmus; species Tetradesmus obliquus. The sequence goes on from CP126205.1 coordinate 2,434,053, forward strand.
TGGTTTGCAGCAGGCAGCATTGCGGCCAGCACGCCCCCTGAGACTGCTGCTGCTGCTGAATGTGGTGGTGCCAGCAGCAGCAGCAGCAGCAGAGAGGGCTGGTTCAACATGTTGCTGACAGACACGCTGCCAAGCTGCAGGGATCCAATCAGCCAGCAGGTGGGCCCTTCAGCACAGCGCTTCTGCTGCTGCTGCTGCTGCTGCTGCTGCTGCTGGTGTTTGCTGTTGTTTTCAAAAGATAATATCAATGTTTCTATTCAAACGGCCCCCTTGGAAGTACAGCTGGAGTGTTGCATGACGGTCTGCCTGCCAGCAAGTACATGGGCTGCTGATCAACACGTATATTGCCAGGTGGTACAGCTGCTGACAGAGACAGCTTACAAGGCATGAAACAGCTGTCAATGCTTGCGGAAACAACGGCAAGTACCTTCAATCAAGACAGAGGCTGCCAGCAGCTGCCGTATGCTGATTGGTGAGTTGCTTTGTACCGCTGCTATCCTGGTGCGGATTTTGCTTGCTGCAGGTTGTGTGTGGGCCTGTTGTTGCACGACTGGCATCATGCACAGCATTTCAGGGAGGCGCCTGCCTGGTGCTATGCAAGCAGCAGCAACAGCCACCGCAGCAGCAGCAGCAGCTGTTAGGAGCAGCTGACTCCTCTGGCATTGTCAGCAAACAGGCAACAGATGTGCAGGTAGCTGCAGGCGTGCACACGCCTTGCTGCTCGCTGCTGCAGCAGCTGCAGCAGCAGCAGCCGGGGTTGGCAGCAGCAGGGCAGCAGTTTGCACTGCTGCAGCTGTTCCGTGCTGCTGTGCATGTGCAGACAGACAGTGTGCTGGAAGTCAGCTGTGTGCATGCTTGCCCAACACCAAGCGGCAGCAGCAGCAGCAGCGGCGGCACTGTGGGCAGCAGCCAGGTTGATGTGGTGCCACCTGTTATCTGGCTGATGACAGAAGCAGCACATTTGGCAGCAGCAGCAGGTGGATCAGGCAGCAAGGTCATCCATCTGCCACCCAGTGTTTTGCTGCAGCTAGCAGGTGGTGCTGCTGCTGGGGCTGCAATGCAGCAGCAGCAACAGCAGCAGCTGCTGCTCAGCGATGGCCGCTCAATTGGCCTGAATGTGACAGCAAGCCCAGCAGGCGTGGAATCCAGCGGTGCTGCTGCAGCACAACAAGCGGTAACCGTGCTTGGTCCTGTGCAGTGTCTGCCGGCTCCCAACAGCAGCGATGCAGCAGCAGCTTCAGCAGGTGCAGCAGCTGATGCGATGTGGCTCGCTGACCTGTCGGGTGCACTGTCAGGCTGGCAGTGGCAGCGCAGCAGCTGGGCGCTGACTGTGCCAGCTGGCCGGGTTGTCACTGGGCTGGGGGTGGCAGTGCAGTGCGGTGACAGCAGCAGCAGCAGCAGCAGTGGGGCGGCTGTTGTGCTGGGTGTGCTAGGCGGTGTAGGGCTGACTATATGCGGCCCTGCTGGTGCTGCCAGCTAGGCTGCTGTCAGGTTTGTGCATGGATTGTTGGTAGTGAAAAGAGGGTTGCCCAGGCAGTGGCAGCGCAGCAGCTGGACGCTGACTGTGCCAGCTGGCCGGGTTGTGACTGGGCTGGGGGTGGCAGTGCAGTGCAGTGACAGCAGCAGCAGTAGTGGGGCAGCTGATGTGCTGGGTGTGCTGGGCAGTGTAGGACTGACTGTGTGCGGCCCTGCTAATGCTGCCAGCTAGGCTGCTGTCAGGTTTGTGCATTGATTGTTGGTGGTAGAAAGAGGGTTTGCCCAGGCAGTGGCAGCGCAGCAGCTGGGCGCTGACTGTGCCAGCTGGCCGGGTTGTTACTGGGCTGGGGGTGGGCGGTGACAGCAGCAGCAGCGGCGGCAGCAGCAGCAGCAGCATTGGTTGAGCGGCTGTGATGCTGGGTGTGCTGGGCATTGCAGGACTGACTGTGTGCGGCCCTGCCGATGCTGACAGCTAGGCTGCTGTCAGGAATGTGCATTGATTGTTGGTAGTAGAAAGAGAATTTGCCCAGGCAGTGGCAGCGCAGCAGCTGGACGCTGACTGCCAGCTGGCCGGGTTGTTACTGGGCTGGGGGTGGCAGTGCAGTGACAGCAGCAGCAGCAGCAGCAGCAGCAGCAGCAGCAGCAGTGGGGCGGCTGTGATGCTGGGTGTGCTGGGCAGTGTAGGGCTGACTGTGTGCAGCCCTGCCGGTGCTGACAGCTAGGCTGCTGTCAGGAATGTGCATTAATTGTTGGTAGTAGAAAGAAGATTTGCCCAGGCAGTGGCAGCGCAGCAGCTGGGCGCTGACTGTGCCAGCTGGCCGGGTTGTTACTGGGCTGGGGGTGGCAGTGCAGTGACAGCAGCAGCAGCAGCAGCAGCAGCAGTGGGGCGGCTGTGATGCTGGGTGTGCTGGGCAGTGTAGGGCCGACTGTGTGCGGCCCTGCCGGTGCTGACAGCTAGGCTGCTGTCAGGAATGTGCATGATTTGTTGGTAGTGTAAAGTGGGTTTGCCCAGGCAGTGTGGTGATTATAAAACCACCGAGCAGTAAGTTGGTTGCAATGCATTGCCGTGTATATGGCAGCGGGAACGGCTGTTTGTTGCAGGCTGTGGCGGCAGCAGCTGCTTGTTAAGGTGCTGTGGCTGCCGTAGCAGTTGCGTCAGATGACAAGAGGTGATACAACATTTTGTTGTAGATTTCCTTTGTTGCTTGCAAGTGCTGTGAGCGGGGATGTGCTCCAAGAGTGAGTTGCTGCCAGCCTGGGCTTACTTGTGGTCGGGGGTAATGCGGCTGGCAGTTGTCCGAGTTTGACTCTTTGCTATGATAAGCTGAGCGTAACTGGTTTTGCATGATGAGGCTTTGTAGCTGTAATTGACCGCCATCGGACAGAAATGGCATGGCATGAGGTGGAGGCAGGAGGCGAGTGACAGGCTTGTAACGCATGTCAGGATGCACACAAGCTAAACAAGCGAAAGCGTGACAGCTATTGCAGAATTTATAGTTTTTTTGCAATTCTTTATACTGTGAACTGCTTGCTTTGAGCTCAAGCAGTACTTCTGCTGCATGCTGTCCGGCAGTACAACGGCTGACAAAGCAACCTTGGATGACCCGACGCTGACGGTTTCGTGCCGTTAGCAGCACCCTCGAACCGCATAGCAATGACTATTAGCAAGTATTTGTAATGATTATTAGCAAGTTTTGGAATGAAAATCAAGTAAAATGGATGAACATGCTTTACCATCGCCATGCTCTGCTGCATACGATCACAAACAACGCGGTTGCTGCCTTGCTGCAGTCTCAGGTCTCGAGGCTACGTTCAACGCCGCTTCGGGTAGGTTACCAACAGCATGCTCAACAATCAAATAGTCTGTGACGCTGCTCTCAAGTCAGCCTGCGGTACGCCTGCTCTGCTGCAGGAAGTATGCTCAGATCTGCTGCTGCTGCTGCTGCTGCTGCTGCTGCTGCTGCTGCTGCTGCTGCTGCTCCAGTGACTGCCTCAGCCAGCTCCTCACAAGCTCCAGTCTATACCTAAGCTGCAGCACCAGCACCAGCAGCAGCAGCCGCAGCAGCACCAGCAGCAGCAGCAGCGGCAGCCAAAGCAGCCCCGAAAACGCAAGCGCTTCCACCATGTTGCGTCCTCACGCATCAGTCAGCAGAACAGGCCCTCCAAGAGCCAAACGATCCTCACTCCCACTTCCGAACCCAGCAGCACCCAAGCAGCTGTACCTCAACGCCTCAGAGGTGGCTACAGCAGCAGGCCTGAACCCCCACAGGCGGCCTACTGAGCTGCTGCTCAAGTCATTACAGAAGCAGCATCCCCAGCAGTATGCAGCAGCAAAGGCGCGGGTCCTGGCTCAGCCTGGACCCTGGGGCCCAGCCCTGCAAGCCCTCCACGGCATTGCAGGACAGGTTGTAACAGCCACCAAAAGCAGCCAGCTGATGCAGCTGGCAACTGAGGATGACACAGCCGCAACGCACGCTGTAGAAAGGGCGGCGCAGCTGTTTGAAGACGCGCAGCGCAGCAGCCGCACGCTGAATGCGCTGCGGCAAGCTGCTGCTGCTGCTGCTGCTGCTGCTGGTGAAGTGCCGCTGCCAGAGGGCCTGCTAGCATGGCCGTCAATCGCATCAACAACAGAGATCAGAGCTGCCGCTCCGAACGCGCCAGATGATGCAGTGGCAGCGGCGCTTGAGGTTATGTATCTGGAGAAAGCAACGGGATCGTACAAGTGGCACATAATTGAAGAGCTGCAGAGCAATGTCAATCTGCAGCGTGGCAGCAAGAACAAGCCAACAGCACTCGCAGCAGCAGCAGAGGCAGCCGGGCAGGCTATTGTAATCGGCGACAGGCGGATGTACTATGCAGACATTCAGCTTGACAGCGCAGCAGGGCAGGAGCAGCTTAGCATGAGTGTGAAGATTGGAGGCAGGGTGGATGGCTGGCTGGAAGACAGGTCAGCGTTTGTGCAAGTGAAAAACCGCCAGTTCAAGCTGCATGGTGTGCCTGTGCATGAGCGCGTGCAGGTGCTTGCATACATGCAGTGCACGGGCGTAAACAGGTGCCTGTTCCTTGAGAAGTTCAAGAACAGCAGCAGCACAGCGCAGCTGACATGGGAACAGGACTGGTGCAAGGGCCTGTGGCAAGACTGCGTCCTGCCGGGGCTGTGGGAGTATGTGCAGCAGCTGCAGGAGTTGCTGCGCAGCACAGCAGCGCAGGATGAGCTGCTGCTGACGGCATATGAGCGGGGCTTGATTGAGTGGTGAGGTTGGCGGGTAAAGTTAAAGGTCTGCACGCATGCAGCTTGCAGGCAAAGCAAGCAGTTTGCAGCTGCTTGGTGGAAGCAAGTCCACAGGAGAGATCCCATTCAGTTTCTGTTGGTTGTCTGTAATTTGTTTGTTTTGGGCGGGGCAAGGCCAGCAGGTGCAGTTGTCTGGCTACAGGCTGCGCGTCAGTAGCTGAGTGAGCAAGTGCAGTGCAGCCACATGGCTGCTGTAGCATCAGTGGCAGAGGTCATTGCTTAGTAGCGTGTGCTTTGGATTTGGCTGGAAATCCATCTCTTGCGGTGCGCGGCCCTCATGCACGCGGTCAGTTTGCAAGCAGTCCCAGAGGTCCAAGGCAGCAACTGTGATGGTGCACCAGGCCACGTGGCCTGCCAGGTGGCGTCAGGCTGGCACCATACGTAAGCCGGAAGCTAGCAGCAGCTGCGCTGTTGTGCTGCTGCCAGCAGACCCGCTGGCCCATGCTGCTGCTGCTCCTGCTGCTGCTGCCCCCGCGGCTGCTGCTCCTGCCCACAGCTGTGAGTCGCTACTGCTTGCAGCCTGAACACCACCAATGTTGCCGCTGCTGCCGCTGTCAACCAGCAGGCATGACAGGCGCTGTAGGTGCAGAGCATGTGCAGCAGCAAGAAGCCGCAGCGGCTGTGGTGACTGCAGCAGCTGCCGCACTGGTGGATTTGGGCTGCCTCCGACTGAGTCCCTGCTAGTCCTTGACACACCGACGACTCGCGCCTGTGCCGCCAAGCTTTCGCACAGCTGCATGGTAATGAAAACAGCCCAACGGATGTCCTGCTGTTGAGCTGCCGGATTGGCCAGCACTGCTACAGCCAGGCGGGCGGCTGGCAGGGCAGCACTACACAGTGGCATGCTGCTATTGAGGTAAGGGCTTGTGATGCTGCTGCTGCTGGTGGTGGTGCTGCTCTGCCACACTGCTGCAAAGAGTTGAACCAAGTTGAGCTGTGCAGCTGCAAGCGCCATCATAGCATGCGCAAGGCGTGTGTCTGGTAGCTGCTGCTCCTGCTGCTGCTGCTGCTGCTGCTGCTGCTGCTGCTCAAGCATGCTTGCTGTTGAGTTGCAGGCAGCAGGCAGCGCTGCTAGCAGCCCTGCACAGCATGGCAAACATGCGCGGCATTGAGGCTGCCAAAAAGCAAAGCGTGTGGTTGTGAATCGCATGTGCATGTGATAAGCATGCAAACGACGCGTTGCAAGCACGTTGGTTGAGTCACGATGCAGCAGCTGGATGCCTCTCAATGCATTCAGCTGCACAAAGTTGAGCCACCTGTGAATGTTGGCTCAGATACGATGAAGTGACATTGCAGCAGCTGCTGCCTATCACAGCTCCATACTGCTGCAGTCGTGCTGTGCTGCGCACCTGATGATTGTACCGCCACAGCAATCTCCACATTTGCGTGCCTGCTCATGCTGATGGAGGCACGGCTCGTGTGTAAGGCTGCTAAGCCTGCCACTGCCTCACAGCAGCGTGCTATGCACAGCAGCCCCTGCCTGTATGCTGGCAAGCTATTGCTGCTGCTGCTGCTGTCGATGCTGCTCGGCGCCTTTGGAGACAAAGTTAAGCCTCTGCTGGCCGCTTTTGCCGCAGCTTTCAGCATTTCTACTTCGTCGCATGGGCTTAGGTCCATTACAATGATCGCAGGCCGGTCTTGGGCTCTGTTCTGCACCTTCGGCAAGGCTTTGAACAGCCTCGGCTGCAGCTTGCAGAAAACATCGATGTCTCCATCTGCTAATTCCTTTAGCAAGCTGCGTATCTTTGCAGGAGGCACCGGTTTGAGGCGCTCCATGCTGCTGTTGATGCTGCGGGTCCGCTGCTATGCGAAGTGAAGCGAAGCTCCGGTTCGAAATCGAATGCCGCTTTGTCAAGGCGAGCGATCGCATATACAACTGATTGATGGCTCTGTTGATTGCTTGGCGTCCTACAGTGAAGCTCTTACATTGTTCAAACCAGTTTGTATTCAAATGCGGCACTGTAGCTGACAACCTTGGACGTGGCAGTCCTGGCCATGGCATCTCACAGACACTGCGATAATACTTCCAACATAGAAAACAGCAACCTGAAGTCGACACAAGTCTTGCCTGAATCACCGCTGCCAGGTACTGCTGGCCAAGCACTGCATGTTGGCTGGCTCAACGACACTGCAGCTGCACTGTTGCTCAGCGGTGGCTGCTGTGCTCCCCCCGCTCGCCACTTATCAAGCAGATCATCATCATTCACTTACCAAGCACATGTGCCTGCAGCCTCTAGCTTTTGCCCGCAATTGCCCTGCCAGGCCAGTAGACCTAGAAAAGTGTGACAAGTACTGTTTACATTACTATCTGCAACCCAACATGAGCAGCAACGCCAGCTCAAAATTACTGCATCCCGCAGCCAAGGGGCCCTGCTTGCGGCTGCAACAAACATATGCCATATGTTCGTGGTGAACCCCTAAAGACAAGCAACCACAGCTGTGCACCGCCAGAAGTAGCTTCAATAGCCCGGAACCCTAACCAGCTGCAAGCTTGCGCCTCACTTTCACTCCCCTTCTTGGCTGCTGCTGCCGCCATCTTCACTGCTGCTGCCGCTGCTGCCACCTTCCAACTCGTCCAGTAAGCTATCTAGCACCTTGCTGCGTTTGCTGGGGCCCCCAGCTGCTGCTGCTGCTGGCATGGCTTGGCTCGTCCCCGTTACCTCTTTCTGCTGCGCGGCCGGCTCTGCTGCTGCTTTGCTGCTGCCTGCGGCTGCACTGCTGCCTGCGCCTGCTGCTGCTGCTGCTGCTGCAGCGCTGCTGCCGGCGCCTAGGCCTGCCTCTGTGGCGCTGCGCTTGTGGCTCATGCCCTGCTGCAGCGCCTCCCTGAGTGCAGCAATCGCACGCAAGACATTGGTTGCATGCATAACATTGGTAATCAGCATTAGCAGGTCAGCACCGCTGCTGGGGCAGTTGCGCATGGCGGCCGCGGGGCATGCCACGTGCTTCTCTGCCATAAGTTTGCCTTGGTGCATATACCTGTTCAGCGGCATTGGCAACGATTGTGCAGCATGGAGCACCACAGCGGAGGAGCCGCGGGGGGCCAGCAAGCTAACGGGGTCCAGCAGCCGGACATGTGACGCAGAGCGGATCTTGCAGTCATGCTGAACTGTAAAGAGGGTTTCCTTTGCACTCACATGACTGCGCTGCGCGTGTCTGCTGACTGCTGCTTGAGGCGTGCCGCTGCAGCTTCAGGCGTCTCCTTGGCCAGCGCCTCATCAAGTGACTCGTGGCTGCCCTGCAAGTCAGAATCATGACACAGCACAACAATGCAGCGCGGGTGCGTGAGTCGCATGTAGGCATCCTTGCTGAATCGCTTGCATCAGTGCGCGTGCCCTGCATGACACAAGATGGCAGCTCTTGATGCTACACAGCGCAGCACAGAAGGCAGCAGTGGGTGTGTGGGCGCACGCAAGCAGCCTCTGGCATCTCCTTTGCCAGGGCCTCATCCAGCGACTCATGGCTGCCCTGTGAACCAGGAAAAGCAGTCAAACCAGGAAAAACAGTCAAGTACACAGCCAATGGCGCAGCATAGTTCAGCAGATGAGCATGTGGGTGTATGCAGACAGCACAGCAGGCAACACAGGCAACACAGGCACTAGTGGGTGTCACCAGCCGCAGCACTGTGTCACTAGCAGCAGATGTATCACCCTGCCCCTCCATCCCCCACACACCTGTGCGTTGGTGTTGCCGCATGCGACAATCTTGACGGCTGACAATGGCGTGTCACCAACAGCAGCTGTGCGTCGCTCACACTACTTAGGTGTCACCAGCACCAGCAGCAACAGTGCGTCACCCTGCCCCTGCATTCACCGGTGCGTTGGTGTTGCCGCACTTGACCACCTTGATGGCCATGAGTGGCGTGTCATCAGGCGAGCGCGGGATGTCGTCCAGCAGGTCTAGCAGGTCCAGCCCCTGCCGCACCACACCCACCACCTGCACAGCGCAGCACAGCAGGTACGAAAGCCATGTTAAAGAATGTGTGCAGCAGCTTGTTCATCACATCAGCAGGTCAAGCAGGTCCAGGCCCTGACGCACCACACCAACCCCTGCACACAAACAGTTGCAATCATGCAGCAGCAGTAGCAGCAATGGCAGCAGCAGTAGCATTGACTGGGGTTGCAGCAGCAGGCCAACCAGCCACTCTAGTATGTCCAGCCCCTGTCTCACAACACCCACCCATTGCACAGATATATAGTGCCTTTATGTATGGCGGCAGATGTTTTCACAGTCACACTTGAAAAGGGCCGACGCAAGTCACGAATAGCACCTGGTGTGTTTCATCCATGGTGAGGCACTTGCCCAAGCAGATGGCAAAGTCAGAGCCGTCCCGTGACACCGACACCGCGCCGCGCATCATGTGCTGCAGCCGGCTGTTGAGAGGCACACCTTGGCCGCCAGGGAAGGAGGCGGAGGCGCTGCAGCAGCAGCAGCAGCAGCAGCAGCAGCAGCAGCAGCAAGCTGTTCAGAGCATGGTCTGTAGCTGTACAGCCTGATGGGTTGCAGCATCATGTGCTGCAGCCGGCTGTTCAGAGGCACGCCCTGACCGCCGGGGAAGGAGGCAGAAGCACTGCAGCAGCAGCAGCAGCAGCAGCAGCAGCAGCAGCAGCAGCAGCAGCAGCAGCAGCAGCAGCAGCAGGGTGTTTAGAGCTTGGTTGTAGCGGTACCAACTACTGGGTTGCGGCGTCATGTGCTGCAGCCGGCTGTTGAGCGGCACACCCTGACCGCCAGGGAGGCAGGCAGCAGTACTGCAGCAGCAGCAGCAGCAGCAGCAGCAGCAGCAGCAGCAGCAAGGCAGCACAGAGGGTTTTGGTGCTGCACAGACGAAGTGATCATGTGCTGCAGCCGACTGTTCAGAGGCACACCCTGGCCGCCAGGGAAGGAGGTGGAAGCACTGCAGCAGCAGCAACAGCAGCAGCAGCAGCAGCAGCAGCAGCAGCAGCAGCAGCAGCGGGGGTAACGGCGGCAGCCGCAGCAGAGGTAAGGAGAGCATTGCATGGCTCTACCATGAGCTACGCCATGTGAAGTCGCCAGGCCCCCGTTGAAGGCTTTTAGCTGTGATCCAAAGGTGGTCACAGTTGCAGGCAGTGCAGCCAGAAGCGACGCTTGACTCATGAGCTGTGTGTCATGTGTTGTGCATCCATCAAAACGCACGTCTAGGCGCAGCACCACCAGCAGCAGCAGCAGCAGCAGCAGCAGGGCTGTGTGGCCTGCTGTTGGTCCTCACCTCTTGCCCCCGTACAGCGCGTAGTATGGCAGCAGCTTGTGGAACTTGCAGTTGTGCAGGGAGGCAGATGCGCCCTGCTGCACCCTGCACAGCAGCGGTAGCAGCAGCAGCAGCAGCAGCAGCGGTATGCATAAGCAGCTCTAAAAACTTTGCAGTTGAGCAGCAAGGCAGACGCGCCTGGCTGCACCCTGCACAGCACATGTGCCGCAGCAGCAAGGCAGACGCGCCTGGCTGCACCCTGCACAGCACATGTGCCGCAGCAGCAAGGCAGACGCGCCTGGCTGCACCCTGCACAGCACATGTGCCGCAGCAGCAAGGCAGACGCGCCTGGCTGCACCCTGCACAGCACATGTGCCGCAGCAGCAAGGCAGACGCGCCTGGCTGCACCCTGCACAGCACATGTGCCGCAGCAGGACGACTGCCCTTTGGGTCCACTGAGCATGGCTTGATATGTGAGCTGTTGTGCCCTGCTGCGCGCATTTTGACTGTCTGAGCAGCTGTATATGTGCATGCATGCACTTGCAGGTTGATGTAATGGAAGGACTGAGCGCGAGCCTGTGGTGGGTGTGTGCAACCGCCACTGCTTCCGCTGTTGCTGCTGCTGCCGCCGCACCTGTTTATGAGGTGTCGTGCTGCTGCTGGGGCCACGTCCTCAAACATCTCCACCACCAGACGCCCTGCGAGGTGCGGCAGGCACCAAGTTGCAATGGTTTGGTCAAATAAAGAGAATGGAATGCAATGGATAAGCCACTCACAAGCATACAAGGGGACAGGTAGGCCACACAGTGGATACTTGCAGGAACCCATCAAGCAAGACCATGACCTGGGAGCCACTGCTCCAGTTGACGGCGTATAGCCGCCACACACGCTGGCGCTGCTGCTGCTGCTGCTGCTGCTGCTGCCGAAGGCACTCATTGCCGTTGATCCCAGTAGCGCTGCTGCTGCTGCTGCTGCTGCTGCTGTTGCTGCTGCTGCTGCTGCTGCTCATCCATGCTCGTTGTTGTCCACGCTGAGGTCCAAGAAGATGTGCGGCCGCTGACTTGCCGGGGTCAGGCAGCGCCACAAAAGCCCTGCCCCAACAACCCCACACAGATGCACAAAGAAACCTGCTGCTGCTGCTGCTGCTGCCAGCACTCACCCACGCTCCTGCTGTCCACTGAGAAGTGCATGAAGCTGTCAGCTGCCATGCCGCAGTGTCAGCCAGCCGCAAGAACCCTACAAAGATGCACATAACTGCTGCTGCTGCTGCCGCACGGATGTACATAACTGCTGCTCACCCACGCTCCTGTTGTCGACTGATAGGTCCAGGAAGATGTGCGGCCGCTGACTGTCGGGGTCAGGCAGTGCCACCACCACACCGGATGAGGCAGACTGCAGCAGCAGCAGCAGCAGCAGCAAGCAAGCAAGGCAGGGAGTGAGGGATCATGTCAGGGTCAGGCAACGCCACACCACGCCAGACGAAGCAGACTGCAGCAGCAGCAGCGAGGGAGGTAGGTTATGCAAGGACGGCATGGGATGAGGCAGGCGCAGCGTGCAGGGGAGGGCACAAGCAGCAGCATGCAGGTCATGCTGAGCAACTGGCTGCACTGGACCAGACCACGTCAAGCTGGGTGCTTCAGGAACACATGGGGCTGCACAACTACTATTCAAAGCATCCAAGCGTAAAGTTATGTCAAGATGCTTGTGAACCAAGGCTGGGGATGCAGCTACTGTGCGCCTGCAGGAACAGCAACAGCAGCAGCTAAAGCAAGTGCACAGCCAAGCCTGCTTGCTCTGCTGCACTCTCCTATTCGCACCTGCTTCGCTCGCTCCAGGTCAGGATGCACGCCAGTCTCCAGAAACTTTTCCATGTTCTTCTTTAGCTCCTTGCTTGTGTAGCTTGTCTTGGCACGCCCGCTCCGGTGCGCTATCGCTTCCCCGACGAACCGAGTGCCGCCTTTACCCATGATGAATACGAAACTCAAACTTTTGTTTGTTTGCAGTGCGACGGAATGCAAGGAGTGCACGAGCAGCTGTGCTTGAACTTCTCAAGTAGGGTTGCTGCTGCTGTTGTTGTTGTTTGGTGTGTCCGTGTGTGTGAGTTCACGGCTGTGATCTTGTATACATCCAACAGCAGAAGTCATTAGCCATGCTCTAGTACAGTGGTCTACATGCTGCAGCATTCAAGCCAAGTGACAGACGCCCTGCGTTTGAACCCCTGGGACCTGACACCATGCAAAATAAGACAGTTACACCTGGAACTCGGAACACCGCACTAAACCAATGCACGCCAACCGCCTGCTTAACCACTTTTGTACACGGCGGTGCTGACTCACCCACAGCAACAAAAAATTGCATTCAGGCCAGGCTCTGTCCTCAGCGCCGCAGGCATGCCAGCCTGGGCATTGCCAGGCTGGGCATAAGCTGGTACAGCACTGCCAGGCAGCTCATGAGGACCCAGAATCTTCCACACCATGCCGTAAAACAAGCCCTAGCAGTGTGAAGTTGGCTGATGAGGCCCCCAGCGACTCCAGCTGCCGCGCAGGCCTGATGCAGCACCTGAGAGACAGCAAGTGACTCGCCCATCATACCTGCCATCTGAACAAACAAGCTGTGCAGCTTATGAGGCCATGAGGGGCTCCACCAGCTGCCGCTCAGCTGCCCCTGACAGCAGTTGCAAAGGAAAATGCTTCTCTAGTGTAGTTGATTTGAAAACAATAAGCTGCACCGCTCAAGAGGCCATGAGGGGCTCCTCCAGCTGCCGCTCAGGCTCCTCCTGTGCTGCTTCCTCAGCCTCCACCTGCAGCAACAGCAGCAACAGCAGCAGCAGCAGCAGCAGCAGCAGCAGGAGAGGCGTTGCATTGATGCGTTGAGGGAGCTGCAGCCTCAGCCCCCACCTGCAGGCACACAGACTACAGCACGCACAAGCATGGCTGCTGCATGTGAAGTTATGCTTGGTCAACATCACGCGCACACGTTCTAGCTGCTACCAAACAGCCGCCCGCCAGCCAGCACAACACCGCTCAGCTAGCTGCGACACGTTGGACAGCATGAGAGGCCACAAACATGCTGTTCAGGACTTTGTATCTCTCCTGTTGTGACTCATACTAGCCGCGAATAGTGCCCCAACCCGCATGTGACTACCCTGAAACCAACAAGCAGTAGGCAGCCGCATGCAGTCTGCAGCACGGCAGCAGTCACAGGCCAACCCCACACTCCTCCATCGCTCACCAAGGTTTGTGGTACATCTGGCAACTCTTCCAGCTCTGCTTCTGCTTCTTCTGCCACTGCCGGCTCCGCTGCTGCTGCTGCTGCTGCTGCTGCCGCCTCTGCTGCCGCCTTTTGCTGCTGCTGCTGCTCCTCTGACACTGGTACACTAGGCAGCTCTGCTGCCTCTTCTGCTGCTGCCATCTCCTCAAGCATGCGAAGCTCATCTTGTACTGCTTTTTGGTCGATGTCGTCGAGCTGACCGCTGATGACGTCCTGCACCTTGTCCTGCAAGCAGCAGGAGGAGCAGCAGCAGCAGCAGCAGCAGCGCCAGCGTCAGAGGAGCAGTCAAAGCAGTGACAGCAGGACTTCAGCAGCAGTGATAGCAGTGTACTGCCCTGGGTGTGCATGAGCCTCCTCCTGCTGCTGCTGCTGCTGCTCCGTACCTGGTACTCCTTGGCCTCTGCTGTCTCATCCATGAGCTTCTGGATGTCATCCAGCGGCATCTGCAGCAGCAGCGGTGGCAGCAGCAGCAGCAGCAGCAGCAGCAGCAGCAGCAGCAGCAGCAGCAGCAGCAGGAGACGGAGCAGCACCAGCAGGGGTGCACACCAGTCGGCCCAGCAGCAGTGTAGCGCCACCACTGGCTAATTAGAACCAGGCAAGGGGCAGCAGCTGTTGCCGCAGCAGCACACAAGTACGGGGCCGCGTGCAGGCTCTCAGGCGTGCCACCCCTGAAAGGCGCTTCTGCTGTTTCTTGTGATGCACTGCTGTGGCCGCCACCACTGCCACATGATGAAACACAGGGTTGGCAAGGTTATGGCAACATTGCTGCTGCATGCAAGACTGGCCAGTTGCCTGCTGCTGCTGCTGCTGCTGCTGCTGCTGCTGCTGCTGCTACTGCAGTCAGAGGCTGGCCCCGCACCTCCTGCTGCGCCTGCTTGAGTGCGTCGTTGCCCTGCTTGAGTGCTGCCATGACGTTGCCCTGCTGCTTGGTCAGCTCCATGTTGGACAGCTGCGCAGCAGCACAGAGTGAAAGATTAAAAAAGGTTCGGCGGCACATGCGTGTTGAGGTTGAACAAACATTTATCACCAGAGCGCCTCCTATTCAACTCCCTCAACTCAGCCATTCCAAAACTGTTGCTGCATACGCTAAGCAACAAGCACGTGACAGCATCCCAAGACCACCACAAACCCTAAGCCCTTACACAACCCCATGATGCAAAACCCCATCAAACCCACCATGTCCTCCACATTCATCAGGTATGCTTGCATGCTGGCCAGCTGGTGCTCGCTGAGCCGCTTCTTCTTGAGCGCCAGCAGTGCACGCTCCTTTTTGTTTTGGGCCACCAGCTCCCGGGCCACTGCTACATTGGCTGCAATGCGCTGCTCCAGCTGCAGGGGCAGCAGCAGCAGCAGCAGCAGCAGCAGCAGCAGCAGAGCACGGCGCGTTTTGAAATGGTAGTGTGTGAGAATGTCTCGGAGCAGATGCGTGCTTCGTTTGCAGGGGATACTTTGCACGTGCTTCAATGTGCAGCGGTGAGATGCACATATGTCGCATGTACTGCGCATGTAATTTCAGAGGGACCGCTGCTGCACATGCTGATGTAGGGCTGGTGACTTATTGGTGCTGCTGCTGGTCCTGCAGCTCCTGCTGTCAGAAGGCTGAGCAGACAGCTTGACCCCCTTTGCCAGCAGTTCCAACGCATCTGCAGCAGCAGCTGTCCAGCATGCTGCATGCTGCTTCATACTGCAGTGCATGACCTACCAGCTTTGACTGGTCCTCCATCTTCTTCCGCTGCGCTTTGAGTGACAGCACGGCTCTGTCATGGTCTGTGATTGTGGCCCTGCGACACACACCAGCAGCAGGAGGCAATGCAATGGCAGCAGAAAGGTGAACAGAACCTCTTGCTGTTGAGCAGAGCAGCTGGTGCAGCTTGTGATGGTGGCTTGAAAACACACACCTACAGCTGCACGTGGCAGTCCTGCAAGTTGAACAGGGCCTCTGCTGTTCTGTCACGCAGCTGCTGCAGCTTATGCGTTGACCAAAAGCAGCAGTAGATGCCGTTGACCGGCGTACCTGTCGTTCTTTTTCGAGCTACTGATGAGGTTGCCCATGGTGAAGCTGTGTCAGCAGAAGTCAGAAGGCCTAGTCACTTGCAGTGTTGTACGCCTGTAGCAGCTGCTGATCCAGAGCTGAAGGGTCTAAACGAAGTCTAAGACGTTTGAAAGCACCGTTGAGCTGTCAAGAGGCGAGTAGTGAGGCGCAGCTATGAACAAGCAAACTGTGCAGCTTGGGACTGGGACTGGAGAACCTCAGACAACGCATGCATCACATCAGCCGGCGATCGGGACTACATTTGAACCAGCTGGAACGTGAAAGCAGCTCTTTGTGCTTTGCAACATGCGGATGACAAGTGTCAGGCATTCTGTCAAAACATGTGCGCATCCTCGGTGCATGCAACCCCTGTAAGCGGCACAGGTTCGTTGATTCATAGCAGACTTCAAAGCTCGTGCAAGTTTGTGTTGGCTGCTTTCGTGTGTGTGCGTGTATGGTGGGATAATCACGTGGCTCAGCACTACAACAGTGCAGCCGGCTTCGTTCATATCTGCCTGCACTGTATTGATCAAGACTGATGGCGCTGGATACGCATATGATCCTCATTATCCTGGCAGCGAATGTCATCGCTGCTGGCGTCCTGTATCAGCGCTTGGACAGCCTGGGGTACTCCGTGCCCTTCAAACATAGCGTAGAAGCGATATATGAGAAGCTTGGAATCTATCATGCAGCGTATCCGCAGTGCGGGCAGCTGCAGGACACCATGTTCATCCTCACTAGCAGCAGGGTGGTGCACCCTGATGGAGTGAGGCCCGGAGCAAGTGAGGATCAGAGCAGCCTATGCAGCTTCGCAAATGATGCTACGTAAACTGATGAATCAAGCAGTTGCACGGCTTGCATGGCTTCGAAGACAGGATGTAGTGCATGTCGTGTGCTGTTGCGCAGCTGAAAGCAGTTTGAATTTGATGCCTCAAGCAAACGCATATGTGACGCAATGCCTGCGCTGCTTTGACACCCATACCTGATAAATCTGATGGGACTTTGCAGTCTGCCACGCAAGACGTGCCACCACCGTTGCATCACACTGCAGCAGTGCTGTCCAATGCCTGTGTCCTGCAGTCACCATACGGGGCGGCAAGATCGTTGATGTGTCTGACAAGCTTCCTGCAAGGCCTCACTCCTACTGCTGCTGTTGTTGCTGGCCGTGATGCGTGCCCATGTGCTGTGTCCTGCAGTCACCATTCGTGGCGGCAAGATTGTGGATGTGTCCGACAAAGTTCCTGCAAAGCCGCGGTACTCGGTGCTTGACTACAAATACGCAGTCATCTCCCCTGGCGTGATCGACGTGCACGTGCACATGAACGAGCCGGGCCGGGAGCACTGGGAAGGTGAGCAGCAGCAGCAGCAGCAGCAGCAGCAGTGGGAGTGCTTGCAGACTATGATTTGTGGTGCTTGGCAGCAGGTGCAACCAGCATACATGAGCTGGCAAGCAGCAGGATGTGCTTGCAACGGCAGTTGGTGCGACTGACTGCTATAGTAGTGCAAGGATACTGTCCGTCTGTCTTGCGCAGTCACTGTATTCTTTGCGTACTGCACTGAATGCAGCTCTTGTTGCATGATCACGATCGAATGGCACCATTGCTGTGCCTGTGCATTTGGTGCTTGTCTGCAGGAGATGGGCACAGCAGCAGCAGCAGCGGGCGGCAGCACCACAGGGATAGACATGCCGCTCAACAGCAACACTAATAATTCCAAAGTCGCCCGTCTCACTCACTGGATGTGCTTGTTGGGTATTGTTTGAAAGGGCGCTTTCGTTTGTGATATGCGGCAGCGAAGTGTCGCAATGACTGTGCTTTATCTGCTGCTGTGCAGGCATGGAGACAGGCACAGCAGCAGCGGCGGCTGGTGGCAGCACCACAGTAGTAGACATGCCCCTCAACAGCAACCCCTGCACCACCACTGCAGAGCTGCTGAAGGAGAAGATGAAGGTTGCAGAGGTGCGGCTGTGCCCCGTTTTGATACGATATTGTTAGTAACAGCAAAATAACATGCGACGGCTGCCTCTAGGCATTCGCCATGCAAAGGTTGGATGGTCGCACACCTGACGCAGTTCGACATTGCTGCAGCTCGGAACGCTGCTTGTAGATGTGCCAGTCTCGCGCATGCGCTGCTTGTCCCTGCACAGCCCGCACTGCATCACCAGCGCAGCACCTCTGCAGCAGAAGATGGGGCGGCATCACACACAAATTGCTCATTGTGTTAGGCAATGCACTCCATGTTCACCTGCTGGTCTTCCATCTCGACAAAGCATCTGCCATCTTTGGCATGTGCTGGTGTATGTATTAATCGCAGGCCAAGGCCAAATTCAATGTGGGGTTCTGGGTTGGCATAACACCCAACAACGCACACAACTGCTGACTGAATGTTTGCAGTGCACACTCGGTATCTTCACTTATGTTCGACGACTTTGCTGTGGTGCATGCCTGCAGGCCAAAGCCAAAGTCAACGTTGGGTTTTGGGGCGGCATAACACCGGACAACGCACACAACGACGAAGTGCTCTGGGGCATGCTGAAAGCAGGGGCCCTCGGCTTCAAGAGCTTCCTGGCTCCCTCGGGGATCAGCGATTTTGCAAATGTGTCCCGCAGCGACGTGGCTGGCGCGATGCACTTTTTGCTGAGCAAGGGCGCTCCCTTCTTCGTGCATGCGGAGCTGGTCACTGATGTGGAGCAGGCAGAGGTGAGTGGGGATGTTTTGTGGTGCTTTCCATTGGTTGTTTGCATTTCAGTTGCTGAGCCACAGGGACGGGCTGCAACATGCATGGCGGCTGGGCCCCCGCAAGGGTCAAGGCAGGGTCGCTGGGCTTCAAGAGCTGCCTGGCTCCCTTGGGGATTGAATAAAATTTCTCATTGTGCATCGACGTGGCTGGCGCATTGCACTGTTTTCGTGCATGTGGAGCTGGTCACTGATGTGGAGCAAGCAGAGGTAAGTGGGGATGGTGTTGGCGTTTTCAGCGGTTCACCAATGGATGGAGACAGGCTGCGACATGCATGGCAATCCACCTCTTGATCAGCGGTGTCACTGGTACATACCAGTTTATGTAATCTTGTGTTGATATATGACAGTTTTAGCCATGGTAAATGCACAACCGTTCACCTGCAAGCAATGCTGTGTTGTAATGCACGCCACTGCAGGAGAACCCCGACCCCCGCAAGTACTCCACCTACCTTGCAACCCGCCCAGCCAAGTTTGAAGAAGATGCAGCTCACATGCTGATCGATGTGCTTGTTGAGGAGCACATCCCGCCCACGCGCGGCTTCTTCCTTCATATCGCGCATCTCGGAGATGCCAAGAACATTGAAGCGTTCAGGGTGAGCAGCAGCAGCAGCAGCAATATTGCTGCATGATTGCAGCATAACATGCTTTTTGAACTCGAGGTGTTTGGGGTCAGCAGCTGCAGCACGAGTGCAGCAACATGGATCACCGAGAATGCAGGTGCTAGGGCCTGATGCATTGCTGCTGCTGCTGCTGCTGCTGCTGCTGCCACCACCCAACATCTGTCAAGCGCCGGCTGCCCCTCGGTGTGGAAAGGTGTCCGCACTACCTGCTGTTCTCATAGCATAGCCTCTGCTGTTGCTGCTGCTGCTGCTGCTGCTGCTGCTGCTGCTGCCACCCAACAGGCTGTCAAGCGGCGGCTGCCGCTCAGTGTGGAGACTTGCCCGCACTACCTGCTGTTCGCTGCAGAGCAGATCGCTGATGGTGACACAAAGTTCAAGTGTGCGCCACCCCTGAGGGATGAAGCCAACAGGTGTGCGAGTTAGTACTCTCATGTGTTTGTTGTTGGTGTGTCCAGGGATATCTTGTCCATAGTTTAGCTGTGCACTGCCCCTGAGGGATGAAGCCGACAGGTGAGTGTCTACCTGGAGCTTTGGTGCATCTGGCAGCTGTCAGCTGATGTGCCCACACAGCCCGGTGTATGTGTATATGAAGCTGAGCCAGCTTGAGCAAAAGTTGGTTTGTGGGCTGCGTACTGCAGGCACATCGGAGGATGGATGACTGCCAATGTTGTCAAGTCTTTGGTGTGTGTGTCATGCATCGGCCAAGCAGGCGTGGGCTTTTGGAAGCAGTTGCCTCTCACGATATTCACATCTTCAGCAGTGACCCATCAAGTGTCTGGCTCTAGGCAATTGATCTGTCACGTGCCTGTCAAGTGTACCTCAAGGGTATGCATCTGGCATGGGCCGTTGACAGCAATTGCCTCCGGTGATGTTGACCATATGAGCAGCGACCACTCTATCATACCTCGATCACTGTGATGTGTTCAATATGTGCCTGCCGTGTGGGTGCACCTGCAGGCGTGGGCTGCTGGACGCAGTTGCCGCTAGTGGCATCGACATCATCAGCAACAACTGCTCATGTGTAAATAACTGTCACGTGGCTGAAAGTAACTGTCATGTGACTGTATCTGCAGGCGCGGGCTGCTGGATGCAGTTGCATCCAGTGACATCTGCATCATCAGCAGCGACCACTCATTGCATATGTTGTGCTTCTGTTGTGTGAATGTGTCTGCAGGCGCGGGCTGCTGGATGCAGTTGCCTCTGGTGACATCAGCATCATCAGCAGCGACCACTAATGCCCCTCGTGTGTTTTTGATCATGTTTTGCTGCGCAGGCGTGGGCTGCTGGAGGCGGTTGCATCCGGTGACATCGACATCATCAGCAGCGACCACTCCCCAGCACCCGCAGACCTGAAGGAAACCCAGAGCGGCGATTTCTTGAAAGCTTGGGGCGGCATATCAGGTGGGACGCATGTGGGGCATATCAGGTGGGACGCATGTGGGGCATATCAGGTGGGACGCATGTGGGGCATATCAGGTGGGACGCATGTGGGGCATATCAGGTGGGACGCATGTGGGGCATATCAGGTGGGACGCATGTGGGGCATATCAGGTGGGACGCATGTGGGGCATATCAGGTGGGACGCATGTGGGGCATTGTCAACGAGATGTGTTCCGTATTGGCATGTCCTGGTTGACTGCTGGTTGACCACTCAAGTGTGCCCCCATGCCCTGCTGCGTTCAATTTGATGAATGGTCAACATCATCGTGCGTTATCATGCTGGACAGTGGGGTCCTAGTTGACCAGCCTAGGGGTGCAGCAGCATGACTCTCAGCATACCTTGAACGCTGCTGTGCTGCTGCTGCTGCTGCAGGCATGCAGTACCTGCTGCCCGCCACCTGGACTGCCGTCAAGGCTGCTGGGGTTGACCTGTTCCAGCTGTCACAGCTGCTCAGCACCAACCCTGCACACCTGGCTAGCCTGCAGCACAAGGGCCTGATTGCTGCTGAAATGGACGCAGATATTGTGGTGAGTAGGCCACGTGTTGCCATTGTTCCCTCATTTTTCTGCACTTGTTTGAATGTGATCTGAGTTGTGATCCAGGGCTGCTAGCGGCAGAAGTGGGTGCAGACATAGTGATGAGTGACAGGGGCTGCTGAGCAGCGTGCATCTCGGCAGCATCAACCCTGCACACCTGGCTGGGCTGCAGCACAAGGGGCTGATTGCGGCAGAGATGGATGCAGACATAGTGGTGAGCTATGGTGCTGCTGTGCTACTCAACAGCTTGAAAAACAGCGGCCAAATTGGGGTTTTTCCGACTGGGTGTGGTGCGGCACTGTTTGCATAGTGCGTGTTCAAGCTTAAGCGGGGCAGTCCAAAAGGTGCGCCGCGGCAGAGCCTGCATTGGGCTGACGCTGCATACAACCTGTGGAAAAATGCAAACACACCCTTTACACCATATGGCAGCAGTGCTGCATGGATGTTTGTTTTTTGCTGATGTGTGAACCTGCTGGTGTGGTTTCCTGCTGCTGTCGCTTCTAGACCTGTGAGTGAGCATTATGCTGCATTTGTATATTGCTTTCCCTGCAACTCTAAAAACGTCTGCTGGTGTGGCTGCCTGCTGTGGCTTGCTGCAGGTGTGGGACCCAGAAGCAGATGCAGACACCAGCACTACCCACAACCGCCACCAGCACAAGCTGTCTCCCTACACGGACATGAAACTGAAGGGCAAGGTTCTCGCTACGTTTGTGGGAGGGCACAAGGTGTTTGATGAGAAGCAGGGCGTCTTCGATGGACAGTGCGGGAAGGTGCTGCGGAGGAAGTGGCTGGATATCATTCGGGACAAGAAGCAGAAAAATGCTGAACTGTGAAAGTAGCAGCATCGTCGATGCATTTGTATCTTTCAGTCGGATTGTATGGGATGTGGCCTGTTTGCCGAGTGGCAATGGGCGGGCCGCGGCCCGCCAGTATTTGCCTGTAACAATTATGTCGCGTGCAGCTTGTCTGAAATGCCCATGATAGCACGTTTGCCTTATACGTAGTTCCGATGTGCACGTGACAGCTCTGGACGTAATAGAAGTTAATGCCAAGATGGCGGGCAGCGACACAAACGTGCGAAGGCCTCCTGCGATGTACTACAACTCAGACTCATCTATTTTCGAAGATGAGGATTCTTCTGTGTGCGGAGTCGTCTACATTGCGTCCGAAGGCGGTGCATATCAACCGAAGTCCAGTCAAAACAAGGTGCTGCAGCAGAGCGAGCCATATGCCCAGACATGGCAAGAGAAACGCAGCAGCAAGCGACTGCTGCTCAAAACAGCACTTGCAGTTGGAGCTTTGCTGCTGGTGGCCCTTGGCATTGGCATTGCAGTAGGTGAGGCATCAGCGTAGTGCCGCAGCTACAGCTGCTGCTGCAGCACATCACGTGCGTCTGTGCCGCATGGTACTATCCACATGGGTTGCATGCAGTTGCTTTGCAACAACACAATCGATTCAAGAACTGGCATCATCATCATCATAGACACACCGCAGTAGACACATGCTACATGCTAGTACAAGTCCTGGTATGCTGCTTGCTTCATCTGCACAGGCATTTCCAAGCAGCGGCAAGCACACCATGCCCAGCAGCAGCAACAGCAGCAGCAACACCCGCAGATGCCGCCGCGGCTGCCAGGGTTCAATGCAACTGGTGCGGTGGAAATGACCATACCCTTCAGTGTGGCAGCAGCAGTGGAGCCGCCTGCTGGCACTGTCAGGGCATACACCTGTGACATGCTGTTCAGCACAGACCAGGTATGCCCAAGCATCGGTTCATGATGCAACAGCTATGAGCTTACCCAGCAGTGGATGGTGCTATTTACTGGGTGCAGTTGTCGGAGGGGAAAGGAGTGAACATGTATGCAGCGATCCACCCTCTGGTGCAGCAGCAGCAGCAGCAGCAGCTGCAGTGCTGGTGGTAGCAAGGTTGAGCATTACTGACATATGGTCATGCAGTTGAACTCTTCATTTGCTGGTTGGTCCTGTCTGCCTAACTTTGCCGCTGCACCGCTATTGCTGCTGCTTCTGGTGTGCTGCCTGTCATGCTGCAGTCGATCCAAGCCTTCACCAGCAGCCTGCAAGCAGCATACACAGTGCAGCTGCTGCCCATGGGCATTGACAGCGTCAATGTAACACAGCTGATCTGCAATGGCATTAGCTATGGGCTGCTGGCAAAGCCAGCACAGTGGGATGGATGGCCGGGTGCAGCAACAGGTCACCGGAGGCTACAGCAGCTGAGTGTAACAGTAACAAGCAGCAGCAGCAGTGGTGCAGTGCAGGGGTGTAGTTACAACTGTCAAACCCTAGACATCTCAGTAGATCTGGAGATCCACCGGCATGATTATGTTAGTGACATCAGCAGTGTAGCAGCCTGGGGCGGATGGGTGGATCAAACACGGCGGGAGGCGGCAGCAGCTGCGGTGGTGATATTGCCAAAGCTGCTGGGCGATCTGTTCAAAGTAACAGTTGTTAGTGACAGTCTGCTGGTGACGCAGCTGCCGAATGTGGTTGTCACTAGCAGGGCAGTACCATCAGGTGTCACTGGCCAACTGGAAGTCAACCGCACTATGACAGATGCGGTAACAGGAGCAGTGCTGGATACGCAGACCATAGTGGTGACGGCACCAGCAGCAGATGATGACAGCAGCAGCAGCAGTAGCAGCAGCAACGTGCCTACGGCTGGACCTGGTAGTGCTGATGATGCATCAGACACCGCCAAAACAGATGGTCCAGGATCCACCACCACCACCACCACCAGCAGCAGCAGCAGCAGCAGCAGCAGCAGCAGCAGCAGCAGCAGCAGCAGCAGCAAATCTGGATCAACAGCAGCAGCAGATGGCAGCTCTGTCACAGATGATGCTGACTCAGCCTGCGGTGGCTGCTCACTGAAGAATGCTGTGTCAGCATGCGTGGCTGGCAGTTGTGTTATTACACGCTGCCTGCCTGGCTGGCAGGACTGTGATGGGCTGGCGGCAACTGGCTGCGAGGCTGATGTGCTCAGCTTTTTCTCAAACAGCGCACACTGTGGGGGCTGCCACAAGATCTGTTTGGCTCCGCTGAAGTGCAGCAGCGGCAAGTGCGGGCTGCCGCAGCCGTCTGGTGAGTGAAAGAGGTGTAGCACAGAGCAATCAGCATGCAGAAGGGCTACAAATTTGCCTGTTTGAACCGGACGTCGGCAACTTGTAACGCCTGATTCTACAATGCTGCCAATAGCAATGTCAATGTAGTGTTTTGCTGCTCCTTGCTGCAGGTGACGGCGGCAAAGCTGCCCCTCCTGCGCAGAAGCCACAGCAGCAGCAGCAGCAGCAGCAGCAGCAGCAGCAGCAGCCACCAGAGCAGCCAGCAGCAGAACAGCCGCCAGCAACAGACGATGAGGAGGAGCAGCAGCCGCCACCATCAGCACCCAAACAAGATGATGACGCAGAGGCACCAGCAACTGCTGCTGAGCCGCCGGCAGCAGCAGCGCCCCAGACGCCGCCAGCAGCAGCAGTGCCGAAGCCGACAGTGCAGCTGCCAGTGGCTCCGGCAGTGCCAGATGCTCAAGGTGGGCAATGCACTGCTGCACCAGGAAGGCAGGCATCCATTTGTAGATGACAAGTGACTGAGCTGCTTGCAGTATGGCATGCATCCGTGCCTCCTGGGTGACAGCTGGTCAGCAGATCAATTGCATAGGTGGCTTGTGGCAGCATGCATGTGCTTGAAAAGCCCCCACCTGGATTGATATGCCTCTGGCACCAACAACCACGCATTATCGGCTCTCACAGCTGCCAACAGTGTTGCCTTCCCCACATTGGTGCGCTGCTGCCGTGCAGACACAATTCTCCTCTACGACGATCTGCTGAGAATAACACCCTCCCAGCAGAGAATAACACTGGACGTGCTCAATAATGACAACCTTGGAGGCGTCAACCCAGCTGATGTCAGCATCACAATCATCCCGCCTGGCCCTGCTGCTGGCTCAGCAGTGGTGCTCCCTGCCAGCAGCAGCAGCAACAGGCAGCAGGTGCAGTTCTCAATGGGAGATGCTCCACTGCTGCCAGGGCAGTTGCTGACGTTCTATTACGCGGTGGCTGTTGAAGGGCAGGCGGCGCCTGCGCCTGCTGCCGTCACGCTCATAGGAGCAGGTGAGACATCAGGCTTATCACGTGCTGCAACGCCGCCCTGCCTTTTGTAAGAATTTTTGCACATGCTGCCTCTGCTCTGCGACGCATGCACAGACTCTGCAACACTGCTGTGGGGACAGTCTTGCGGCACCTGCAGTAGGCTGGCACAGGTTCGTATGCAAATGTTTTCTTTCAAAGAGCCCGGTTTCAACTCCTCTCAACTTTGATGCTACACTTTGTATGCTGCACCTGCAGTTTGCAGCCCCAACCCCAGCCTGCTCGACTGCATTCATTGCTTGTGTGTCACGCAACCCTTTTCAACACCCTGCGGCTCTGCCTGTGGTGTGTTTTGCTTGCAGTGTCCAGCCCCGACCCCAGCCTGCTCGACTGCAGCCCAGCGGCAGCAGAAGTCCCAGGCACCCCATTACTCACCAGAGCAGATGACAAAGCCAAGTCAGTAGACCTGCCTTTTGCTGTTAGCCTCTACGGCAGCAGTTACAGCACAGCTACTGTCTCGAGCAACGGCTGGGTGTCGTTTGGAGACAGTGGGGCACAGGAGGTGTGCAATATTGACACGGCGTGGCCGAATGGGCCTTGCTTGGGAGATGGACCGGTGCTGGCGGTGCTCTGGGGTGAGTGGCTCTGGAGGAGGAGCGGGGATCATGCCGCTGCTGTTGTGGCACATACATTGCTGCTGGTGACACCGGCTTTGGGCTGACAGCAGTGGCAGAGCCGTGCATGTCGCATGCAATGGCATATTGCTTGCTGCGTTGGCAGGTGACCAGCGCCATTGCCTGCAAAAACTAAACCTTGCAGTTGCTTCTGCTGCTGCCATGCAGATGACTTGCTGCCTGATGGCGTGCTGACTCACCACGACAAGCAGCAGGGCGTCTTCATCATCCAGTGGACCAACGTGATGAGCCCCAGCAGTCCCATGCTGCTCGGAACGTTCCAAGCGCAGCTGTTCCGAAACGGCAGCATCGCGTACGTTTACCGGGACATGTTCGGCGCGGAGCAGGGCCTGGGAAGCAGTGCCATTATAGGTAAGGAAGCAGCAGCTGTAACAAATGAGTTACATCTGTAAGCTGTGTGGAGTACAATGCAGTGATGAAGTTAAGACACATTGGTTTGCATCCCATAGTCAGGAAGAGTCTGCATTTGTTGTGAGCCAGCTGGTGATTGCCTCCATTGTTTGCTGCTGTCTGTGGTGTGTGTGTTACATGCAGGCATTCGTGGCCCCGCCAAAAACAGCAAGGCGCTAAACAGCCAGCTGGAAAGCAAGCAGCTCACGGCAGCAGGAGCACTGGCTGACCCGCACGGCACCTGGCTCTTTGCATCACACCTCAGCGACCCAGATTACGTCATGACACTCTCGGCCCAGAACCGCTTCATAAACCCTGGCCTGGCACTGGTCAGCCACCCTAAACCACACACCAGCATCAGCAGCAGCAGTACACAAGCTGGCAGCACAGCGGCTAGCAGTACAACAGTACCTGGCAGCTTCCAGCCGTGGCTGCCGGGACCTGCTGCTGCCAATGCTGCTGCTGCTGCTGCTGCTGCTCCTTTCAACGTGCTGCTGGTTACACCTGGCAGCCCTGCCCGGCCAGCACTGACTCAACCACAGGCAGTAATCAGGACAGCTGGCAGCAACAGCGCAGCAGCAGCAGCAAGTGTGCTGACAGTATCATGGAGCATGCCGGCTGGATCGGCCGCTGTAGATCAGTTCAGGCTCTTCGTGGCGGCTGATCCAATGTTTGCTGAGCTGCTAAGGCAGCCAGCCGGCGATGCATTTGGCCCGCCAGATATACCTGGCAGTGCAAGGAGTGTTGATGTTGCGGTGGGCAGCAGGCTGGCTGGGGGTGAGGTGTATGTGCTGCTGTTGGCATGCAATGCTGACTCGTGCCGCGCCTCGTGCGTGCAGCAGGTTGCACTGCGTGTGACACAGCCTGTCAGTGTGAAGCCGTCTTGAGATTGTTGACCTATAGTGCCGATAGTGACTGCAGAGATGTTTGAAGAGTTGGGTGTGGGTGTAGTTCATGTAGCTGTTGTTATGTGTGTGTAAAGGCTCCTATTGTTGTTTTGCAGTTATAGTCAGCTGCGGCGATGCCTTGAACGCATGTTTTGGTTTCGTGCCTGTGTTGCTAAATACTGCAGCGATGTGTCACACTCAACTGTAGCATATCAGCATCTGTGCGGGTGGCCCAGGCATGCCTCTGCAGCATTTCCAGTGATGCACAGTGCACTGCCAGAGCATAGTGCAATGCATTCTGCTGTGATGGGCAGGGCACCGCGCTCCCGGCAGCCACTGGTGCCTGGCATTCCAGTGTTCGATTGATTGTTGGCTGGCGTACTGCAGTGCCGTGTGACCATAGTACACAAGATTCTCGGTGTGAGGTTTTGTGTTGCCGGCCCAAGCGTGGCTATGTTAGGAGAGGAGGCCATACATGTTGCTGCGCGTATAACTTGGTTGCGGCACACAAGGGTGCGCCGCTGCCATGGTCTGTCCCCCCCCCCCCCCCCCCTTAGAGGCTGTCAGATCTGACAGCTCATGCTGCTCACAATTTTTGAAAGGTGCATGCTACCACCCAAACTAGCTTGTTTAGGTGCCTGAAGCTGAAAACTATGTGTGTGCTTGCTGACAGACGTATTGGCAGTGCTGCAGCCAGCGCGGGCCATGGTGCAGCAGCAGCATTGTGGAGCCAGCCAGCATGAAGTGCTTGGCCAGTAGCACCTGGCAGCGGCGTTTCATGCGTTTCTTGGGCCGAAACAATTTTAGTTTAATTGAAGCTATTTTTTTAACATATAACGGTCAATTTAAGATGCTACGGCCACGATCATCACGTCCAAGGTTGTCAGCTACATGACTGGGTTTGAATAAAAACTGGTTCACATTTGCTGCTGGAAGAGCTTCACATAAGGTGAATAAGCGTGCTACAATCAAGAGAGCAATTGCGTTGATGTATTGAGTTACGGCTTCGAGAGGCGTAGCTTTGCTTCAATGCGCACCCACAGCAGCATGCAGCGCTGCAAAGTCGTTCCGCATGAGGACTTGCGTAGCTTACTGTATGATTTCGCACACAGTGAAATCGACGTCTTTGGCAGGCTCCAGTCGAAGCTGTTCAAGGCCTTTCCCTTTGCCCGGCAGCCGGCTAAGGAGCGGCCTGCAACAAGCTTAACGTTCGCTGCATCATGCGATAGCCTAGACATGCTAAGGGTTGCGGCTGCAGCAGCTAGCAGAGGCTTAGAGCTGCTATCACAACGGCACAGCAGGAGCAGCATCAACCTGTCAGCAGACAGGCAAATGCTGCTGTGCTGCGAGCCTGCTGTGGCGGGCAGGCGACGCTTCGCTTTGCAAACTGGCCGGCGTACTGATTTCGACCCTGAAAACGCACATGACAAGTGGTTGATGACTGCGGTATTGCGACGCAGGTGACAACATTGGGCGGGAACATCCTGCCAGGACTGGCCAGGTCCTGGCAGTGCACACTTGGCCCAACACGTGGCCAACACGTTGCCCATTAACCTGACACAGCTGCTGCCATATGGCAGCTGCGCACAACCTACGAACCATTAAAGCAAGCTGCAGCAACAATGAGGGGATGCACACATCGCCGCATGTACTGCCTGCCAAGCACTACATGCATGCAGAATGATACACAAAAGCTGACTTAGTACGGTAGGGCAGCCAGCCACATGCTGGCTGGCTCCACATGCTGCAGCTGCATCAAGGCCTAGCAGCAGCTGCTGCAGGACTCCCTAATACTCCAAGCCCAAGACCAGCACTCAGCCATCGTACAAACAGCCTCATTCAATCAAAGCAAGCAGCCCTGGGCTGCCAAGTCAGCAGTCGACACCAGCCACCCAAATGCAGCCCATGTAAGCACTTGCAGGACTGCCTTGCCCTGTGAGGAGCAGCACATCATCGCTGATACTAGTGAATCACCAGTCACACCCTGGCAGCCACTGGGTGCCATAGCCATCCATCAACAACCAGCATTGCATTTGCAGGCTGCAGCTCTACGGTCAGCAACAGCACATCATCAGTCAAGTGATAGCAGCTGGCCGACCCCTGGGGCCCACAGCCATGCATGAAGCCCATGCAGTCCAAGGCCGCAGGCCAGCCCCCAACACCACCCTCACAGCACTGTGACCAGCGGTGCCTGCTGCTCGTTGTTGCATGCTACTGCCGCTGCCCTGTAAACCTTCTTTGCGCCTACAGGTGAGAACTTCGCATGATGCTATGATGCCATGATGCTGGACAGACGTGCCTGCGTGGACAGCCCACTTGGAGCGCCAGGAGCTTTCGGGCAGGGGGGCTTCTGGACCAGCATTGCTTGAAGGTGAACGGTTATGCATTTACCATGCCTAAAACTGTCATATTACTGTTGGGCTGCTGCCGTCTCTACTGCAGCAGCTGCTGCTGCCGGCTTGGCCTTGCTCCTGCACAGCGCCTTGTGCCACTTCCAGTGTTCCACCTGGCAGGCCCTGCTGCAGTACCTGGCAGCAGCAGCAGCAGCAGCAGCACGGGCAATGGAAAAGTTAATAAAGACACTGCCACGGTGTGCAGAATCCATGGCAGCATTTCTATCACTGCACATCTGAAGCATTCTGCAAACCGCCAAGCTACGACAGCAGCATGCACAGAAAGGGCTGCAAAGCCTCTCTATCAGACATCAGCATCACCAGTTTTCCCTGCGCTTCTCACCTTGCAGCCTTGCAGCCGCTACATCAGTTGGTCCCGCCTGACACCTGCAGCAGCTCACTGCGCTGCGCCAGGATCACACAGCCAGGGTTGTTGCAGGCGCTGCTGAGCGGGATGCGGCCCGCCACTGCCTGTGCAAAGGCGCGCAGCTGCTGCGGCAGGCCCGCCTCCTGCATCAGGCAGGTCACTTGCAGCGCAAACAGCTGGTCCAGCAGCTGCTGCCCACCACGTGGCTGCTGCAGGCAACGGCGCACCAGCTGCTGCAGGGGCGCCTGGCCTTCAGTAGCCATGCGGGATAAGCTGTAGCATGCCCGCCCTACTGCCAAGTCAAGCCGCGGCCAAGCACCCTGCCTGTGGGTGTGCCTCAGCGCTGCCTCCAAGGACGGCATCAGCAGGCCTGAGCTAGGGGTGTCTTTCCCAATGCGGTGCCTCAGGGCTGCCTCTAAGGAGGAAAGCAGCAGACTTGGGCGGCGGCTGCTGCTGCCGCTGCTGTTGCCTGCATTGCTGCTGCTGCTGCTGCTGCTGCTGCTGCCACAGATGGTTGCTGAAATTGCAGCAATGTATTCCTCGTCTGCAGGCGAGCATGAACAGTGCAAATGCCTTGATAATTGAGGCCGCAATCAAATGCGGTTGCGATGTTGGTGCAGTGCCTGCATGACATGCAGCAAGAGGTTGCCGGCTTGGCCAGTTCAGCGAATTGAAAAGGCAGAGTGTCGTGCAACTGGCTAAAGCTACAGTTGAAATATCTCCCTCGTTGATTGGGTCTGAAATGTTAGTCAGATTGCCGGCTTGGCCAGTTCAGCTGGCATGAATGCTAAGCAGCGCGTCAAATCATCTCACAACATACACACAACCCACCACAACATACACACAATCCACCGTAACATGCACACAATCCACTCACAACATACACACAGCCCACTCGCAACATGCACACAAGCCACTCGCAACATGCACACAACCCACTCGCAACATGCACACAAGCCACTCACAACATGCACACAATCGATCCATCACAGACGCATTTCTGCCAGCAGAAGCCCCTGGTGGCGCTCACCTCCTTGTGTCAGCCACAGCAGCAACTCAGCCAAGACACTTTTGAGGATGCTGCCAGCCTCACCAGTGCTGCTGGCTGGATCTGCCAGCACTGTCTGCAGGTGCGGCAGCAGCTGCAGCAGCACAGGCTGCAGCAGGCTCTGCTTCACCGGGGCTGGTGCTGCGCCATCCCCCTGAGAAAGCAGCTGCAGCAGTGCCGACAATCCGGCCAGAGTGGTAGACTTGGCATAGCTGTTGCCGGTCAGCAGCACTGACTGAACTGCAACCAG
Organism: Tetradesmus obliquus; assembly: GCA_030272155.1. Lineage (NCBI taxonomy): Eukaryota > Viridiplantae > Chlorophyta > Chlorophyceae > Sphaeropleales > Scenedesmaceae > Tetradesmus > Tetradesmus obliquus. The sequence goes on from CP126205.1 coordinate 2,464,791, forward strand.
CGCCCACGGCTGCAGCAGGCCCGCAAGCGACACCTGCGCCTGCTGCTGCTGCTGCTGCTGCTGTTGCTGCTGCGTTGCAGAGCTGCTGCTGCCTGCCGGCTCAGGGAGGCCAGCGTCTGCACGGGTGCTGCTGCTGCTGCTGCTGCTGTTGTCTTGCACAGACCACGGATTGTCTGGCACGCTGCCCCACGCTTCACACACAGGCTGCAGCATGCCGCATATCTGCGCCATCAATACGTCTGTTGCATCTGTGCCGCTGGAGCGTGTATGGATGGCAGCAGCCAGGGCAGCTGGCGACGCTAGCACCTGCTGCAGCTGCGAGGAGCCAGCTGCCTGCAGCAGCTGCGCTGTTGCACTGCTGACAGCAGACCCACTAGCCCATGCTGCTGCTGCTGCTGCTGCTGCTGCTGCTGCTGCAGCTGCAGCTGCTGCCTGCAGCTGTGAGCCTTCACCTGCAGACCGGCCGCTGCTGCTCAGCAGGCAAGCCAGATGCTGTGTTTGCAGCGCATGCGCAGCAGCGAGCAGCCGCAACAGCTTTGGTGACTGCAGCAGCTGCTGCATTGGCGGAGCCGGGCTATTGGCTTGGCGGGCTGCCTGGGCTTGAATCTGGCTGATGCTGGTTGCACTGCTGGTAGTGCCGCAACTGCTGCTCCTTGTGAACACTTGCTGCTGCTGCTGCTGCTGCTCCCGGATGGCATCAATCACAATGCAGCATGATGTGCTCACGGCGCTCGCCAGGCTAAGCACAGCCCCAAGAGCGCGTGCAACACCGACCATGCGCTGTGCATACTTCAGGCTCTGCTGAAGAGAGCTGCTGATCAGTTGCTGCAGGGACTCACAGCCATCAGCTAGCCAGCCTGCTTGTATAAACCTCTTCACCCGCTGCCCGGGGTCTTCAGGCAACTCGTGCTCACGCCCGTGGCCGTGCCTCAGCGCTGCCTCAAAGAAGGACAGCAGCCTACCTGGGCTGCTGCTGCTGCTGCCGCTGCCGCCGCCGCTGATGATAACGCTAAAGAGGGCAGTCCTGTATTCGTCATCTGCAGGGCAACAGGCGGTGGGCAGTTGTGTAATTCAGTGCTGCAATTATAAGCTGCAGGGTTTGCGCAGCATACGTCATGCAAGGATGTTGTACATTCAAGGTGCGTCTCGCACTGCTGCCATCCCATATAATCAGAGACAAGCCAGAAGTTGTTTGCACTGCGACGCGTGTACGATAAATGCCTGCAGGTCAATGTCAATTGGGCGACAGCAAACTGATGATTGATATCATGGTGACACAACTGCTGTTGAGCGCAGCCCTAACCACAGAAGCCGGTGGCACAAGCACCACAACAATGGTCTCAACGACAAGCAAAAAGCATGTGGACAAGCAGACACTAAGAAGATCACGCCGTATGCCATATGCTTGCCTCTGGATGTGGGAAGGCAGACACTCCAAAGATCACCCCATTCAAACAGCGGCAAGCATATGCTGGCTCACCTCCGAACGCCATAAACAGCAGCAGCTCAGTCACTCCTGTTTCGAGCCAGGAACCGACACTCTCAGCTTCAGCAGTGCTGCTGGCTGGGTCTGACAGCACTTGCTGCAGGTGCGGCAGCAGCTGCAGCAGCACCGGCTGCAGCAGACTCCGCTTGACTGCGGCAGCCAAGATGCTGTTGTTCTCTGTCATCCATTCCAGCTTCAGCATCAGTGCAGTTAGGCAGCCAACTTGCATTTGGAGGTGCCAGCCAGCAGCATTGACTGCACGTCAACCAAGGCCCAGGGCTGCAGCAGGCCCTCAAGTGAGCAGCGTGCCTGCTGCTGCTGCTGCTGCTGCTGCTGCTGCTGCTGCTGTGCAGAGGCAGAGCTGCTGCTGTTGCTGCTGCTGGTGGGCTGGGGGCACTCAGCGCCTGCACTGTTGCTGCTACTGCTGCTGCTGCTGCTGCCATCGTTGACTTGTGGCGACCACTGCATCTCTGGCGAGTTGTGCCATATGTTGTGCAGCACTTCGTTGATTAGCTCTAGAATTGTTTCTGCGCTGTTGACCGACTTGGTGGCAGCAGCCAGGGCAGCTGGGGATGCCAGCACCTGCTGCAGCTGAGGGAAGCCAGCCGCCTGCAGCAGCTGCGCTGCTGCGCTGCTGCCAGCATCCTCACTAGCCCATGCTGCTGCTGCTGCTGCTGCTGTTGCTGCTGCTGCTGCTGCCAGCCTGCGGCTGTGAGCCGGCCCAGCTTGCACGCTGGCCATCGCGTCAGCTGCTGCGGCCAGCCACCAGCCATTGCTGCTCAGCGTGCAAGCCATGTGCTGCAGGTACAGAGCATGCGCAGCAGCAAGCAGCCGCAGCAGCTCTGCTGACTGCAGCAGCTGCTGCATAAACTCAACTGGGACGTCTTGAACTCTAGCTGCTGGCACCAGCGTCGCACCTGGCGCCCCACTCGCAGGCAATTGCCTGACTTGCGAGTCAACATAGCCCCGTGTGTCCTCTTGTAGGCCACTGCACAGGTTAATTGCAACCTTCAATGCGATGTGGATGTCTTCATTGTCTGCTGAGTTGGCCAGCACTGCTATAGACAGGCGGGCAGCAGGCAGGGCAACCCTGCACAGCTGGCGGCTGCTGCTGAGCCAACTGCTGCTGCTGCTGCTGCTGAGCCAACTGCTGCTGCTGCTTGCTGCTGCTGCTGCTGCTGCTGCTGCTGCTGCTGCTGCTGCTGCTGCTGCTGCTGCTGCTGCTGCTGCTGCTGCTGCTGCTGCTGCTGCTGCTGCTGCTGCTGCTGCTGCTGCTGCTGCTGCTGCTGCTGCTGCTGCTGCTGCTGCTGCTGCTGCTGCTGCTGCTGCTGCTGCTGCTGCTGCTGCTGCTGCTGCTGCTGCTGCTGCTGCTGCTGCTGCTGCTGCTGCTGGCCGCTTTGGAAGCAGCCTTTAGCAGCTGTAGCTTCTCGCTTGGACCTATTGCAGCGAACATCATCACTGGGCGCTCTTCCGGGCGAGGCCGGACCAGCGGCAAGGCTCTTGTACAGCCTCGGCTGCAGCTTGCCAATCGCAACGGCGTCGCATTCTTCAAAATCCCTCATTAAGTTGCGTATTTCATCAGGAGGCACCGATGTGAGGCGCTGCATGCTTGCTGCTCTTGCTGTGGTCTGCCTGAACGAGTGAAGAACCGCTGCTCCTACTCTTCTGCAAGTACATATATCGCTCAAAATAGCGATGAAATACTTGCGAGTAGGTTGTCGCCCCAGCAATCGCTCTGTCGTAAGCAGCAGTGCAGCTGTCAACGTTGGACGGAGTGGCCATGTCAGGGCACCTTGATTTGGATCAGGCCACTTTTGACCGCTTTATCACACGGGCTGGAGTAACGCACGCATACACTCTTCGCTGCTTGAACTCCAAGGAAATCTGGAGGAAAGCACATGACACTATTATGTACTGCTTGTGCCAAGCAGCACTTTTGTTTGCAAACATGGCTGTCTCCACGATGCTGCAGCTGCATTCAAGGCCTAGCACCAACTGCACCTGCAGCAGTTCACATAACAACTATTTACGGCTCTAGACCAAATGGTCAGCGGCATCGGACCGACACTACCAGCACCAACTTTTGGACCAGCAGCCAAAGGTCGGCGGCGTCCAGCACAGCAGCAGTAGCAGGCCAGTTGGAGGAAACAGCAGCATCGTGCTCCATGTCTTTCCTGAAAGTCACTGTTGTTTCAAGCCGAGCTTGTAATTTTAACAGTACTTTAGCAGTGGCTATGTTTGAGCCTGCAAGCATGCAGCGGATTGCAGCTGTAGTTGACAACAGCATGTGAGTGTTTCAGCAGAGCCAGCATGCTGCAGCCTGGTTGCAACGTGACAGGAGACAGGATGGTTGCTGCATGGACATACTTGTATGCTAAAACCAAATACTCCAAACATTGCTCGTTTGTCTCGTCGGTGCTGGCCGACTTGCATGAACGTGAATGTTGCATGCCTCTACTGCTGCTACGGTACTGTGTGGTGGAACGTTGGACATACGACGCCGCGAACCAATGCAGAAGACTACGAACTGCTGGTGTTTTTTTCAGTCCTGTAGGTTACAGAGTCGCAGCATTGGTCGCTGTTATGCACAACTGCCGTCGCGGGCGCCACGTCATGCCATGCCAATGCATGCGACATTGCTCTTCGAGCCAAGTATGCTCGGCCAGACCGTGTTGCATTCATTGTTTTTGGACTTCTGATGTTGATATCATATTTATTGTACAGCATTTACCAGCAGTAGCATCACCGACAGCAGCAGCAGCGGCCACTGCTCCAGGCTCCCGCAGCAACCATGCCGCTCACTACAGCAGGCCTCATCAGCGGCTGGACGTACCCTCTCCGCGGTATTTTAATTCTCTCGAAGGCGCCCGAGCTCCGTAGCAAGGTCAGCCACTTCCTGATCAGCATCACAGCCACCTCTGCTGCCACCAGTGCAGCGTGGCTGTGGTTCTTCTACAGCCGCCATGTGCAGTTCATCTCCCAGCTATTTGGCATGGCAGGAGGCAGCTTGCTGGCCCATTTTGCAGCTGGGGTGGTAGTGCTGGCAGAGTCAACGCTACCAGTGTACCTACTGTTCTCCAGGCAGTTTAACCAGCTGCAAGGACAGCTGTTTGATGCCACGCTGCAGCTGCAAGGCGTCACAATCTCCCCAATGCAGCCCAAAGAACAGCAGGCACTGGCAGCAGCAGTGTTCCAGCTGCAGCAGCAGCGTGCCGCCGCAAAAGCAGCAGCAAAGGAGGCCTGGCGCAAGGGTGGTCTCGCCAGCAAGGCAACACAGCTACTGCTCGGAGGCGTGACAGACATCGGATCCTTTGCTACTCAGCTGCTGCTCAAGCCGCAGCCGCATGGGGAGGGTCTGTTGGTGCGTGAGGCACGGAGCCTCATCACTGCTGCTGCTGGCGCGCTGCTGCCGCCGCTGCTGCCGCTGCTGGCGCTGCGTGACAGCGGCGCTGCTGCGGTGCGGCTGCTGTCAAAGTACTGGGACCGCAAGGGCGTGCCGCGCGATGCAGGTGAGGGGCTGGTTTTTTGCAGGTATTGTTGCTGGTTGATGTTGAGTGTGTTTGCGCTCTGCATGTAGTTCTGCAGCAACATTTGAGCAGCCATGCATGCGCTGTTCACCAGGACCATGCGCAGCATGGAAGCAGCACAGATGATGTGTCCACCTGCATTGTTGCCAGGCGGCTCCTGCTCAGCGTTCATCATACGCAATGCTAGGTCACTCGTGGCCTGGCAGCGCTCTGGCGAGCTGCGCAGCTTCAGGATGCTCAACCTCCTCCTTGTTCAACTTCCCTCTTGCTCATCCACACACCGCAACATTGCTGCCCTGCTGCCTGCAATGCACTGCAGACTCGCGGTCCCTTGTAGCCATGCAGCGCTCCTGCGCGCTGCGCAGCTTTGGCCTGGTGGCTGCAGTTGCACCACGGGCTGCTGAATGTCAAACCTACTGTACCTCTGCCCTGCCGCCTGCAATGCACTGCAGATTCACGGTCCCTTGTAGCCAAGCAGCGCTCTGGCGAGCTGCGCAGCTTCGGCCTGGTGGCCGGCACCCTTGGCGGCCTGCCCTGCTCGCCTGGTTCCTGGGGCTGAGTAACATGAACTTCACCGCACTTCTTCTCTGCTGCACTGCAGACTCTCGCTCACTTGTGGCCAGGCAGCGCTCTGGAGAGATGCGCAGCTTTGGGCTGGTTGCCAGTGGGTTGGCATGGCTGCCGTTGCATAGCATGCTGCTCAATGATGACTGCTGTATCCCTTTCCTGTTGCCTGCCATGCACTGCAGACTCTCGCTCCCTTGTGGCCAAGCAGCGCTCTGGCGAGCTGCGCAGCTTCGGCCTGGTGGCCGGCACCCTTGGCGGCCTGCCCCTGCTAAACTGGTTCCTGGGCTTGAGCAACATGGTGGGGGCGGCACTGCTGGCGGCTGACATGGAGAAGAAGCGGGGGCCGGTGTTTGTGGGGCATGCTAGCGCCCCGTGGGGTGCACACTAGCTCATCTGCCAGCAGCAAGAGTGATCGATGCATGCGACTGGCAGTGCGACAGGGTTTGGTTGTTGCGAATGAGCTTGGAAGCCTACCGCTGCTCAGCTGGTTCCTGGGGCTCAGCAACAGAAGCAAGGGCCGGTGTTTGCGGGTCGCACAAGTGCACCTTGGGGTGCACACTAGCTGGCTTGCCGGCAGCAAGAGTGGTTGCTGCATGCAGCAGGGCAATACAGTCGGATTTTGATTGTTGCAGATGGGCTTGGCAGCCTGCTCCACTGGTGCGTGGGACTGCGAGTGAGCAGCATGGCTATTGGCTGGTGCAGAAGCAAGGGCCGGTCTTCCATCATCATGTTACCCATCAAGCCAAAACATCAACGCCAAGGGCCGGGCTTTGTGAGACAAGCTAGCGTTCTTGGTGCCTGTTGTCAGCTGGCGTCGGCAGCTGCGGCAGCTGTGCCACGGCTGCTCAGCAAATGTGACTTATAGACAAGGTTGCTTGTGTAGTCTGTGATTTGCAGCGCTCTGCTGTTGCTGTGCACTGCTCTGTGGTTGCAGAACCCTGAGTAACACATGACATGCTCGGTGCTTGCCTATAGCCAGCACACTCGCAGAGAAACACTGTTGGGTGTTGGATTAAGGTAAAAGTTATCTGGGGCACGTCCTTATCGTTTTCAGTCCGGCTGCCTTTGTGTGAAAAAGTGAAAAGTATCTGGATACACCCAACCCCTACACACGCGTCTGCGATTACGAGCTTGAACACCCCGTGCTTTCATGGAAGCTAATCTTTGTGGTGGAGATTGAGGGAAGTTGTTGCAACGCTGTCAAGCGTGTGCAGGCGATGTGGCCGTCAAATGTCACAAGGTAACAAATCCAGTGCTACACTTGGCCCTGGCGTGGCTGCTGTATGCATGCTGAGTGCATGCTGCCACCCTCGGAAAGTAAGCTGACAGCTTGTTCCTGCGCTTGGGATTTTTGATTGCCTTCTGAAGTTGTAGAATGCATGCCTGTGTAGAATCACATGTAAGTCCAGTTGAACACCATGCAGGAATCATGACCTTGAAGCTTGCTTTGATATGCACACAAATCAGTGCGTACAACTAGCCGCCCGAACAAATGTTGTTTCATGCCCGACACATACTTCAAACAAAGAGCGCTAGTCAATCAGCAGCGAGATGACAGGATGAAACATGAAACATAAAACATGGAAGGCCGGCGCCATGCGAAAACAAAGAACAATTGCTGCTGCAGCATTGGCTGTCACACAACAGCCGTGCTGTCTCCTGATAATCTTGATAGGCTGCCACTGCTGCTGTTGCTGGATGATCTTACTCTGACTACGATAGTCAGGTGCAGCAACGGCACAGAGGCGCATCTGACTACGATAGTCAGGTGCAGCAACGGCACAGAGGCGCATCTGACTACGATAGTCAGGTGCAGCAACGGCACAGAGGCGCATCTGACTACGATAGTCAGGTGCAGCAACGGCACAGAGGCGCATCTGACTACGATAGTCAGGTGCAGCAACGGCACAGAGGCGCATCTGACTACGATAGTCAGGTGCAGCAACGGCACAGAGGCGCATCTGACTACGATAGTCAGGTGCAGCAACGGCACAGAGGCGCATCTGACTACGATAGTCAGGTGCAGCAACGGCACAGAGGCGCATCACCAGCTGGCTGCTTCTGCTGCGGTTGCTACTGCTTCTGCTGTTGGCAGCCCAGCTCGTGTTAGCCATAGAGCGGATATACAGAGGTACTCATGGAGCCCTGCAGCAGCGCTAGGTGGCAGCTGCCGTGCCGTCTGCTGCTGCTGCTGCCACTGCTGCTGCTGCTGCTGCTGCTGCTGTTGGCTGGGTCTTGCTCCTGCATAGCGCCTTGTGCCACTTCCAGTGCTCCACCTGGCAGGCCTTGCAGCAGTACCTGGCAGCAGCAGCAGCAGCAGCAGCAGCACAGGCAGTGACAAAGTCACAGTTGGCAATCACTTCACTTCACGTAGCGGTTATTTCAGAAAGTCCCAACGCATGCAGAGCAAATGCAGCACTTTGCACAAAATCCAAGCCAGAAACACTTGACTGCCCCAGCACAACTAAAGGTGAGGGCTGGGGCCTTGCATACGGCAGAACAATATATGCATGACCACAGCACTTGATAGCATTGCTGCTTGCCAATGAATTGCAGGTTATCTGCTCACCTTGCCGCCCTGCACCTGCCAAACACACAGCTCTTGCCTCCCACCAGCAGCAGCTCACTGCGCTGCGCCAGGCTCACACAGCCAGGGTTGTTGCAGGCGCTGCTGGGCGGGATGCGGCCCGCCACTGCCTGCGCAAAGCCGCGCAGCTGCTGCGGCAGGCCTGCCTCCTGCATGTCTGCCAGCAGCTGCTGCGCTGTGCTGCTGTCTGCAGCTGCTGCTGCTGCATCTTTGCCAGGCAGGCTAACCAGTAGTGCTGCTGCTGCTGCTGCTGCCCCTTGCTCCCTCAGCTTTAGCAGGATATCTGCTGGCATAGCAATGACATCCAAGTGCTTGGATACTGACTCGACAGTTTCTTTGCACCAGTTCAGTTGCTCCACAAGATCGCGGTAGGCGGGTGACAGGCACTGCTGCGTGTCATTTACTTCAGGCTGCTCAAAGCCGCCAGGTGTTGGGGTTGCCTCAGGCTGCATAGCAGCCTCCAGCGCACTCGCTGTCACATACATGCAGCGACTCAGCAACGCTACCCACTGCGCTGCAGCCGCACCACCTGCTGCTGTTGCTGCCGCCAGCCTGAGGGGTTGCTGCTGGCTGGCTGTTGCTGCATCGGCCGAGCTGGGTGCCTCGTCAACAACGTCTGTGCTACTGCAGCTGCTACTGCTGCTGCTGTACTGCTGCTGCTGCTGCTGCTGCTGCTGCTGCTGCTCCTTGATAGCGTCAATCACCTTGCAGCATACACGGCTGAGGCTGACTGCCAGCTGTATCTTCGCAAGCGGCCTCGGCTCATACTCCCCTGGGCACCATGCGTGCTTCAGGCAGCTCACTTGCACCGCAAAAAGCTGATCCAACAGCTGCCGCTGGCCAAGAGGCTGCTGCAGGGAGCTGCTGACCAGCTGCTGCAGGGACGCAGGATCTGCATTGCCAATCATGTCTGCAAGGCAGAATGCCGACATAGCAGCCTCATCGCTCCCAAGCAACCCTTTTAGATGCTCGTGCCGTAGCGCTGCCTCAAAGGAAGACAACAGCATGCCTGGAATGCTGCTGCTGCTGCCGCTGCTGCTGCCACTGCCGCCACCGCCGCTGCTGCCGCTGCTGCTGCAGATTGTGGCAAAGAGTGCTGCCAGGTACTCGCCACCTGCAGGCAGCACAAACAGTGGCATAACGATTGCTGCTGATCATGTGGCGGCACATGTGAGTGCAGTGGCTTTGCTTTGAGCGCGGCAGATGCAGATGCAGACGCAGGTAGCATCGCTCAGTGCAGTGGCTTTTTTTAAGGGGGCAGATTTGGCGGATCGTGATGGCGCAGGTGAGTGCAGTGGCTTTGGTTTTGAGAGGGGCTGCATTGCATGCATCGCTAGTTGCTTGTTGTCTGCAAGCATGGGGCACAGCGTGTTGTTTACCAGCACACAAGGCATCACCAGCCGAACTAGCAGCAGCGGTGTCAAGGTTTTTATGCATGAGGACACCTGGTGCATGCTTCAAACTAGCTCCGAGAGTTGTTGCAAAAGCTTATAACAACCACATTGTCACGAACATGCTGACGCATACAACACAACACACAAACTGCAGCAGCTGGCTGTGCTCGCCATCCGTCTTACCTCCTGTCGCCATCAGCAGCAGTAGCCCGGCCAACGTATCTGCCATCCCTCTGTCAACGTCACCACTCTCACGCGCGCAGCTGGCCGGAGACAGCAGCACCTGCTGCAGGTGCGGCAGCAGCTGCAGCAGCACAGGCTGCAGCAGGCTCTGCTTCAATGAGGTTGCCAGGTTGCAGCTACCATCTGACAGCAGCCCCACAAGCTGCAGTAGCCCAGCCATGCAAGACAGCTGGCAGTTCACGTCACCAGCAAGCAGAATGCACTGCACTTTCACAAGCGCCCACGGCAGCAGCAGGCCCTCAATCAAGCACCGTGCCGTCTGCTGCTGCTGGTGCTCCTGCTCGGTATTGGAGCTGGGCATGATGCTGCTTGCTGGCACAGGACAAGCCGTGCTTGCTCCTCTGCTGCTGCTGCTGCTGCTGCCGCTGCCATTACTGTCTTTCAAAGACTGCAGCACACCTCTGATTGAGTACCACACAGCCTGCAGCACTTCACTGAGCAGCTGCAGCACGTCTTCTGTGGCGCTAGATGTGGCTAGCGGACTGACAGCAGCAGCCAGGGCAGCTGGGGATCTCAGCACCTGCTGCAGCTGCGGGAAGCCAGCCGCCTGCAGCAGTTGCGCTGTTGCACTGCTGCCTGCAGGCCCGCTGGCCCACGCTGCTGCTGCTGTTGCTGCTGCTGCTGCTGCCGGCGGCTGTGAGCCGCCGCCACCCCTGCCACTGCCACTGCCACTACCACTGCCACGGCTGCTGCTGCGCAGCAGGCATGCCAGGTGCTGTGCGTACACAGCATGTGAAGGTGCAAGCAGCCGCAGCACGCCTGATGACTGCAGCAGCTGCTGCACTGCTGAGTTACACTGCTGCAAGTGTTTGGATCAGGCAATAGCGCCTCTGTATGTAGGATCCTGCACAGCTCCTGGGACATAAGTATTGCTCAAAGCATATCCTGGTGTGTTTGTGCATTAGCCAGCACTGCGGCAGCCAGGCGGGCGGCAGGCAGGGCAGTGCTGCTTGACTGCCTGCTGCTGCGGAGCCAGCTGTGGCTGCTGCTGCTGCTGCTGCTGTCGCGGCCGCTGTCGCTGCTGCTGCTGCTGCTGCTGACTTGTGGCCATACATTGGCCAAGCCTTGCACCAGCTGGAGCTCTGCCGTTGCGAGACCCATCACAGCGCTGGTAAAGCGTGGGTCTGGTTGCTGCTGCTGCTGCTTCTGCTGCTGCTGCTCCAGCATGCCAGCTGCTGGCGTGCAGGCGGCAGGCAGCACTGCCAGCAGCGCTGCACAGCATGACAACAGCACGACCGCTCAGCACCGCTCAGCCATCAAGTGTCTGGTACAAGTCTTTGACACAGCCTGTGACCTGCTTGCACAGCACATGACCGCTTTGAAAGCAGAGGTATGCTCAATGTGTCACAATGCAGCAGTAGATTGTTGCCGTTGGGTGAAGCAGTCAGATTAGACCATCTGACGACTTTGCTGGGCACAAACAACAACTATACTAATGCAGGTCAGTAGCAGCAGCTGCTGCCCAGATTCGGCCTCCTTGTGACTCTGCTGGACACAACCATCTTATTGCAGGTTCAGCAGTAGCTGCAGCAGCAGCAGCAGCAGCAGCAGCAGCAGCAGCAGCAGCAGCAGCAGCAGCAGCAGCAGCAGCAGCATTTAACTGTGATGGTATGATGACTCCGTGCTGCTACAGCCATGCTGTGCTGCGCACCTGCTGACTGTACCGCCACAGCGACTTCCACCTGACCATGCCTGTTGCTGATGAGGGATTGAACGTCACTGCCGACATGTGAGGTTGCAATGGCGTGTAATCCTTCACAGCACCGTTCTATGCACTGAAGGGCACGCGTGTGTGCTGACAGGCTGCTGTTGCTGCTGCCGCTGCTGCTGCTGCCGCTGCTGCTGCTGCTGCTGCTGCTGCTGCTGCTGCTGCTGCTGCTGCTGCTGCCGCTGCTGCTGCTGCTGCTGCTGCTGCTGCCGCTGCTGCTGCTGCTGCTGCTGCTGCTGCCGCTGCTGCTGCTGCTGCTGCTGCTGCTGCTGCTGCTGCTGCTGGGCCCCTGTGTAAGCAAAGCTAATCCTTTGGTAGCCGCTTCCGCCGCAGCTCGCAACAGCGCCAAACTTTCTGCTGAGCTGATGTCAGCTATGACCACCGTTGCAACATCGGCCAATTGGCCGATAGTTAGCCAGCTGGGTGGATTTCGGAAAGGCTCTGTACAGCCTCGGCTGCTGCTTTCCGAAGGTTTCGATGTCACCAGCAGTAAGAGCTTGCAGTGTGCTGTGTATCTCAGCAGAAGGCGTCAGCTTAGGGAGCGGCATGCTGCTGTGCTTGCAGCTCGCAATGGGAAGCAGCGAAGCCCCGCTTCTTGGTGCTGACGATGAGTTCTGGCGCGTAAAACTTTTCGCGGTAGAATGACTTATAGCAGCAGTTTTTTCATAGCAGTTTTTTCATCATCCTTTGGTGCTATCGTAGTAAGTCGTCGCAGCGTGCTTCAATGTCCACATGTTTGTCCTAGGTTGTCCTAAGGTCCTTGGGCAGAACTTAGACCTTGTTCGCATTTGACCATCAGCAGAAGCAGGTGCAGCATTGCACCCGAAGGAGTTCAAACAATGCACAAATGCATCAGAGTAATCGCCTGCGGGATATTTTTGTTGCGACCCTGCCCTCTGCGCTCTGTTGCTTCGCTTCATGATCAGAACGACACGTTCAACTTTGAATGGTCAACTTTGAGCATGTGCACGGTTCGTACACTCGCTGCACCATGAGCTTACGAGTATCATCTAAGGTGTCTGCTGACTGATATTCACTGGTCTGCTGCTGCTGTTGCTGCTGCCGAACATCACGCCGTGCCCAGTGGGTCAGCACTGCTGATGATCAGCAGATGATCTGCACGACCAGCTGGCCAGCAGCTGCAACCCACTCAATGATTGCAAATTCAGACTCTGCTCGTTTATCCAAAACTAGCACTGAACAACACCTAAGCCCTTCGGCAGCACTGCATTGCTGCTGCCATACCCTCTGTTGCTGCTGTGGGGCGGGGTTTCTCAATGCTTGCAGGACCAGCCACATCTCGGAATAGCCGTGGAGCTAATGAGCAGCAGCTCTAGATTGCCGCTTCCTTTTCCTCTTCTGCCACGGCTGCTGCTGCTGCTGCTGTTGTGGCTGCCGGCTGCGCCTTGCTCCGGCACAGCGCCTTGTGCCACTTCCAGTGCTCCACCTGGCATGCCTTGCAGCAGTACCTGGCAGCAGCAGCAGCAGCAGCAGCAGCAGCAGCAGCAGCAACTTTTATACGAGGAGCAAGCAGCACGTCATGTCACTTGACGGTGATGTGCTGTTGTGCAGCAAAGAGTTAGTGGGAGAACCCAATGCATCAAACACAATGTTTGAAGCAGGGTAGCCAAACATTCAGCCAGTGCTCACATGGTACAGGTAGGCAGACCAGGCAGGGAACTCCATCTGCTGCGTCTGAACAATGACGTTCTCAATCATGAATGTGTCAAGGCATTCTGTCATTTGAGCAGCTTGCTGATACTGTCACAGGTGGTTCAGCAGCTGCAAGCAGTGCACAGCTTTTCTCGTTTGTCAACATGCATTAGAAAGCTTATCTAAGCTCACCTTGCCGCCTTGCAGCCATTACACACGCAGCTCTTGCCTCCCACCAGCAGCAGCTCACTGCACTGCGCCAGGCTCACACAGCCAGGGTTGTTGCAGGCGCTGCTGAGCGGGATGCGGCCCGCCACTGCCTGCGCAAAGGCGCGCAGCTGCTGCGGCAGGCCTGCCTCCTGCATGCCTGCCAGCAGCTGCAGCGCTGTGCTGCTGCCTGCAGCAGCTGCTGAATTGTCATGCATCTCACCAAGCAGTGCTGCTGCTGCTGCCGCCTGCTCCCTCAGCTGCAGCAGCATGTCTGCCGGCATACCCTTTACATTCATATAGTGGGCCAGCGCATGTACACTATCCTTGCACCACTTTACTGCATTCAACCACGAGCAGGTTGTCCCCTGCACAGTAGCTCCTTCTGAAGCAGCAGAGGCAAGTGCCTGCGCCCCGCAGGCAGCCTTCAGCGCACTTGCTGCCACAAACAGGCAGCGGCTCAGCAGCGCCACCCACTGCGCTGCAGCAGCACTCCCTGCTGCTGCTGCTGCTGATGCTGCTGATGCTTGTGCTTCAGCCTGGTGGGCCTCTGTTGTTGTTCCTGGCTGCTGTTCCTGGCTGCCTGCGGCTGCAAGGCTGCTGTTTGCACTGCTCGCTGTACTGTTGCTGCTGCTGCTGCTGCCGCGGCCGTCAGGTGCTGGCTGGAATGGGTCTATCAATGCATCAATCACCATACAGCATACACCCCTGACGCAGTCTGCCAAGATCTGCACGCTTTCAAAGGTTACGAAGACGCTCAGGCACCATGCGTGCTTCAAGCACGTCACCTCCAGCGCAAACAGCTGGTCCAGCAGCTGCTGCCCGCCACCGGGCTGCTGCCGGCAGCTGCGGACCAGCTGCTGCAGGCGGCTTGGAGTTTGAGCCATCGCGCTGGCAATGCCTCCTGCGGGTATAGCTGCCTCACAACGACTCGACCGCTCCTCAGACTCTTTCGGCCCTCGGCCGTGCCTCAGCGCTGCCTCAAAGGCACACAGAAGCATGCCGGGACTGCTGCTGCTGCTGCTGCTGCTGCTGCTGCTGCTGCTGCTGCATATCATGGATAAGAGTGCAGTGAAGAAGGCGTCATCTGCAGCAGGCATACAAGACATGTGACGGAGCAGGCGAGTAACAAGCATACTGCGGCACAGTTAGATGGTATCGTTTGCTGTCTGGCTTGCAGCTTACTAAGGCTTGACTACTGTGGGCTATGCCGGCGCCACCTGCCCCAGCTGCTTTGGATGCGCGTTGCCTCACAAGACGCCGAATATAAACCTACAGTATTGCAACAGCTTCAGCATGTGCCACATTGTTCACTGCACCACATGGAAACACGCCTAGCAAACCATGGCAGTTGGGTGTCCAATTGAGCGGGCCTCACCTCCGTCTGTCAGCAGCAGCAGCAGCTTCGCCAAGCCCTCTTCTAGCCAGCTGCCAACACTGCCAGCTTTGCTGGTGCGGCTGGCTGGGTCTGCCATCACCTGCTGCAGGTGGGGCAGCAGCTGCAGCAGCACAGGCTGTAGCAGACTCTGCCTGATTGAGGCTGCCGCGTGGACGTCCTCCTCTTTTGACAGCACCCCCAGCAGATATATCAGTGCATACAGGCTGGATAATTGCCGAGGGGCCGGCCAGCCAGCCAGCAGCACGGACTGCACTGTAACCAGGGCCCATGGCTGCAGCAGGCCCCCAAGTAAGTACTGCATTTGCTGCTGCTGCTGCTGCTGCTGCTGCTGCTGCTGCTGCTGCTGCTGCTGCTGCTGTGCAGAGTTGCAGCTGCCTTTGCAGCCTGGCATGCCGCTGCTTGCTGCGGAGCTGCTGCTGCTGCTGTTGCTGCTGCTGCTGCTGCCACTACTGTCTTGAGTGGACACAGGCATGCGTGCAATGCTGCCCCAGACTACCTGCAGCACTCCACTCACCCACCGAATCCCATGTCCGTTGCTGAACGGCCCATCCATGGCGGCAGCCAGGGCAGCTGGGGATGCCAGCAGCTGCTGCAGCTGAGGGAAGCCAGCCGCCTGCAGCAGCTGTGCTGTTGCGCTGCTGCCAGCAGACCCACCGACCCATGTTGCTGCTGCTGCTGCTGCCTGTGACTGTGAGTCGCCCGCAATTGCATTAGTACCATGGCTGATGCTGGTGCGCAGCTGCCATGCCAGTTGCTGCAAGCACAGAGCATGCGCAGCAGCAAGCAGCCGCAGCATGTCTATCGATGACAGCAGCTGCAGCACCAGCGGAGTAAGGCTGCTGCGATCTACAATCACATGCTGCACAGCAGCGGCTGGCGCTCCATCATTTACCATGGCAGGTCCAAGGCTGCTTGATGCCTCTGCATAAATGGCTGTGCACAGCTGCATTGCTGTGGTCAGTGCCCAGTTTATCTCCCACTGATCTGATGAGCTGGCCAGCACTGCCACAGCCAGGCGGACAGCTGGCAGGGCGACAATGGGCAGCTGCTTGCTGCTGCTGAGCCAGCTTTTGCTGCTGCTGGTGGTGGTGCTGCTGCTGCTGCTGCTGCTGCTGCCTGCTGGCCACACGACTGCCAAGCTGTTAACCAGCTGGAGCTGTGATACTGCTAGCTTGATCCAAGCACTGGCAAGGCCTGGCTCTGGTTGCTGCTGCTGCTGCTGCTGCTGCTGCTGCTGCTGCTGCTGTTCAAGCATGCATGCTGTTGTGCTGCCGGCGGCAGGCAGGGCTGTCAGCAGCCCTGCACACAGCACGGCCAGGATGGCGCAGCATCGATCTTGATTTTGTTAGTCTATTGAAAACTACGCGACAAGAACGTGTGCTGCATACATCAGCAAGAGAGCTTAGCATCTGGCGTTATAATCAGCCGTGGATCAATGCCCACACATGCAGTCCTCGTTGAGTGGAGCATGTAATGTAATGTAATGTAATGTAATGTAATGTAATGTAATGTAATGTAATGCAGCTGCCCACATGGCTCCATGCCGCTGCGATTGTGCTGTGCTGCTCACCTGCTGACTGTACTGCCACAGCTACCTCCACTTGCTCACGCCTGCTGGGCAATGTCCTCGATGATTTCTTAATGTGTATGGTGGCAACAACTCTCACTGCTTCGACACATCGTGCTATGCACAGTACTTCCACTGGTAGTGTCTGCCTGTGGGCGGACAGGCTACTGCTGCTGCCTGCCTGTGCAACTAGAGCTAGGCCTCTGCTTGCCGCTCTGGCCGCAGCTTGCAGCAGCTCTAAGCTTCCGCATGATGTATCAGAGGTGACGAGTAACTTGGGCCGCTGTTCAGCCTGCTGCTGGACTGTCGGAAAGGCTCGATACAGCCTCGGCTGCAGCTGGCCGAAGACTTGGGTGTCACCCTCAGCGAGAATATGCAGTAAGTCGCGAACTTCCGTAGCAGTTATCCAGATGACGTTCTCCATGCTGCTTCGCTTGCTGTTCACTGTAGGAAGTCGCCACGCCTTAGAATTCACAACTGACGGGCGTGAAGCACACTGCGTGTTTGCAAAATGACAAGTACAATACTGGTGAACGAGGCACTTGGTTGAGCAGCATCCTCTTCAGCGGTGTCGTCGTGACAAGCAGCAGTGCAGCATACATAAAAGTGCAAGCATGCATGCCAACCTTGGATGCATAACTCGCAAGGACTGTCTCACTGTCTCAGTGAGACCTGGCCGTCGATTCTTGAAGGTGGAAGCTCGATATCAGCTGATCAAAGGCCCTGTTAGCATTAGGTGGACCTTGCCGTTGATGTTACCCCATGCCTGCTGTGGAGGAGCTGATTAATCAGCAGCAATAATAATATTATTATGACGACATGCTGTCACAGCAAAGTTGTACTGCATCATCTTTCTTGTGTTCTACAGCATACTTATGCTGTCACGATCTCGATCTTTACTAATTGACCAACCCACCTCCCCCCTCTCTAGTTTAGAAGAGGGGCAGTAGCTGCCAGCAGTCAGGCAATGTCCGTGGTTGAGAACACCTGCCTGGAAGATACGTCCAGTATATCCAGTGATCAAGCATGCTCAAGGCCAGTTCACACCTGATGACAAG
Organism: Tetradesmus obliquus; assembly: GCA_030272155.1. NCBI lineage: Eukaryota > Viridiplantae > Chlorophyta > Chlorophyceae > Sphaeropleales > Scenedesmaceae > Tetradesmus > Tetradesmus obliquus. The sequence goes on from CP126205.1 coordinate 2,482,187, forward strand.
AACAATAGCATGAGAGGACGTCACACGTGCGACGCTACAAATCAGCGACCCAGCTGGCACAGCAGAACAAAGGGGCAGCTGCTGCAAACGAATTAGCACAGCAGCCGTTACATCTATACTGATAAGCACAGCAGCCCTTACCTCAAGCAGCCATACCAATCATCAATGAATGCACCATACAACTTGAACGCTGTCAACACGCACTGCGTTATGCACGGTGCAGTACGTTCTGTGAAGCAATACGCAGTTGCCGCTCAGCGGCTGGCAGCGGTGCTGGTCCTCACTTGCCCAGTTGTACGGCAACCGCTTCGACCCCATAGGGTGGTTGGCTAATATTGCAGACTTGCCCCTCTACGAAACACCTCACAAAACCCAGCTGCTACACTAGTCAGCCAGCGACAGCATGAAAGCAACGCCCCTGCGGATCCAGTGGTCCTGCGGCTGGTCACTTGGGATCATCAGCTCCATCACGAAGTTGGTGCTGTGCCCTGTGGTGGCCAGCACGCCGCGCCGCTCCGGGGTGCGGTACAGCGGGCACTCGTAGGCGGGGAATAGCCGCTGTTTGCTGGCCTCACAAGGTTGCAGCAGCATCAGCGGCGCCTGAGAGAACAGCACCTGCAGGAGAGGAGCAACAAAAGCAACAACAGCACACAGTGATTGAGGACCAATCTTGAACAGATCCGTACTGGGTCCTGTACACCGGTTGTGACTGTTGCACCAGCCAGCCCTACTACGCTTTTAATACCAACAAACAAAGATGCTGAGTCCAGCTGCACCCTCCTACCCAACCCACCTGGGGCTCCGACGCTGCCAGCATGCCTGTGCTGCTGTCCCAGCGCGCCCCCTCCACAAACATGCCGCTGACATACGCTGACGTACACCAGCCAAGACACGTGTTTAACCCTGATATCACTCTGATACACAACCACACTGCTGCAAATCAATACGTGCACATAGCCACACCCACCTTGGGCTCAGACTCTGCAAGCATGCCGGTGCTGCTGTCCCAGCGCGCCCCCTCCACAAACATGCCGCTGACGTATGCACCCCCTTCAGCCGGCGGCTGTGTTGGCTCAGGGCCGGGCGGCAGGCAGGAGTAGTCAAAGGTGATGGCGTCGATGGGGATGCGGCAGCGGCGCGCGTAGTTCTGCTTCACGCCTGCAAGCGAAGCACATGCAAGGGTCAGAACATGCAGCAGCAGCAGCAGCAGCAGCAGCAGCAGTAGCAATGCACTTGATGCAAACTTTACTGGACCCCAACACAGGAGCCCCAGTGCTGAACATTGCAGTTTGCTGTCAGAGACAATCCCCACCTGTCAGGAAGGCATGTGTGAAAGAAGCTGCTGATCTAGATAACCCGCAGCACACTGAGAAACATGCACTTGATGCAAACCCAAACACAAAGGTTTAAGTGCAAAAGGTCTGCTATCACAGCCAAGACTCACCTGTCAGGAAGGCGTGTGTAAAGTAGAAGCCGCTGATCCAGAACACCGCCGGGGGCCCGTGCTCCAGCCAGCCGTCCAGCATCTCCAGGCGTGCCTCCAGGTCAGCCATGTAGCTGCCCAGCGGCTTCACGCTGGGGTAGCTGGCTGCCATCCATGAGGCAGGCACCCTGCAGCAATGCGGCACAATTGTGTGGGTGATGGGGCAGCATTGGGCAGTGAGACAGTACATATAAACTTGCAGAATTAATTGCTGCCCAGCGGCTTCACGCTGGGGTAGCTGGCCGACATCCATGAGGCAGGCACCCTGCGGCAGTTGTGACAAGAATGGCGGGCGGCAGGATGGAGCAGTGCAGTTGTACAATTTGCCGAAGCACTTGAGTTCCTGAGCAGCATCATACGGGGGTAGCTGGCTGCCATCCACGCAGCAGTCACCCTGCAGTATGGTGCAACTGGGCATCTAAAGCTCCAGCAGTCAGCGGTTGATGCTAGTCACTAAAGCTCAACTGCGCATGACTTGGAGCACCATAATCGGCTCTCAGCCCCTCAACATGCGCCTACCAGCTGCAAGGCACGCTTCAGCAGCTGGCGCACCATTGATGAGTGCAGTCAGGAGCTCACCTGTTGTCATACATTGCAGCAGCCACCTTCTCCAGGTCGTCCGACATCAGCACCTGGCCTGCAAACACAAAGCAACAACCACCACCTCCTTGTCAGCTGCGCCTACGCCTGGCTAACAAGCTAGGCTTCATCTTTCAGTTCATCACAAAGCAGCAAGTTCACACAATGGAACGCTCCAAAGCAGTTGCCGCATTCAGCATTCAGAAGGCAGCAGTCATCCGCCAGCAGCCCGCTCACCCTTGATGGCCTTCTGCAGCTGCACCAGGCTGCTGTGCATGGTCACGATCAGCCTGTTGAAGCGCACCAGCTCCTGGCACAGCACCGTGTTGAGCGACTCGTGGTAGTCCACAGGGTACCTGGTGCAGCAGCAGCAGCAGCAGCAGTGCACTGCACTTAGTAACAAACAATTTCACATAGGGCAAGGTGGCACAGCAGCGTGTTGAGCGACTTGTGGTAATTCACTGGGTACCTGATGTAGCAGCAGCAGCAGCAGCAGCAGCAGCAACAGCAGCAGCAGCGCAGTTGGAGCAAAGTAAGAGCAACGCAAGCCAGGACCCACATGTAACTGTCCTTTCTCAAGATAAGAGGGTGTCATGATCATGGGTCATGACCCACATGTAACTCTCCTCTCTCAAAAGTGCACACGAAGCAAGATGGTTTCAGCACCATATGTCGGCATCAGCCAGTGCGCAGGTGCACACCTCAGCGCACCTCAGCATACTTCTAAGCCGACAGCTCTACACATGCTGCTTACTTGTATCGTGCAGCCTCAATGTCAAAGGGTGCCCGCAGCCGTCCATCAAGCTCTGCAGCCAGCTGCAGCAGCAGCGCGTCCCTGCTGGCTGCCGCGTTGCCGCCACCCGATCCACTGGCGCCGCCGCCTTGTGATGAGAGCAGGCTGTCTAGCAGCAGGTTAGTCTCCTGCTGGTCTTTGGTGATGTCTGCATTAGGGTGCAGCCCATATACCTGCATGGTGAAACCAGCACACCAGTCAGCGAAGCATGTTGAGGGGACAGCAGGCTGTCTAGCAGCAGTTTGGTCTCCTGCTGGTCCTTGGTGATGTCTGCATTGGGGTGCAGCCCATACACCTGCATGCACATACAATATACACACAAGCAGCACAGCAGCGTGCCTCAAGTGGCGTATTGCGAAGGCTGTTCCGAGTGGCGTGGTGGCGCTGCACGATATGCACGCCTGACAGCTGGACCAAGTCACCTTGCAACAAGCTATATGCATGTTGACAACAGCGTGCTGGGCCCCTGGGCGCGATGCATGCATCTGGCTTCATTGCCACCCACATCTCATGCCTCACGGCTCATCATGGTGCTTTTGCCCAACCTTCACTAGCTGCACAGTGGCACACTCTGTCAGCTCCAACCCACCTCTGGCGGCGCTGCTGCAGGCAGTCCCCGGATGAAGCTGATGTAACCCTCAATGGGGACCTCACTGGGCGCGCAGTACTGCTCACAGCCAGGCGCACATGACACAACACAACAGCATGCTATGCCGCCTCACCTCTGGCGGCGCTGCTGCAGGCAATCCCCGGATGAAGCTTATGTAGCTGTCAATGGGACCCTCGCTCGGCGCGCAGTACTGCTCGCAGCCGGGCGCAGGGCTGAAGGCGTAGCCCTCCTCAAAGATTGACTCGTTGTAGAAGATCTCCAGCAGTGAGGCCAGCGTGCGGCGGTCGTGCGCGTCTGTTACGCGGCCGCCGTAGTTGCACTCGCCAGTCAAGTACCGCAGCGCCTGCGCAGCGGTGGCATCAGACTTGTTAAGGTGTGTGGTAAGCAGGCGCTGGTGACGTGCATGCAGTGCTGCATGTGTGCAACCCCTGAACCACTTTTGGAGGTTGCGGCTTTTGGTGCATCAGCACTCCAACCTGCTGCAGCAAAATACAACCTGCTATTGCAAGCCTGCTGCGCCTCAGTACCACTCACCACCAGCGGCATGGTGTCTGGCGACTCGTTGAGGAACATGAGCAGCTGCCGCGCACTGATGGAGAAGTCTGGCGCTGAGAACTGGTACGGCACGTTCCAGCCCAGTGGGCCAAACTTCAGCCGCTCCTGCAAATCCAAAAGCAGCGCATGCACAAAAACCATGGACAGGCTGCAGCACAGGCTTTTCCTTCATGGCAGCTGACAGTCCGTCAGTCTTACTGTAGAACATACTAGGACCTGTATGCTATGTGCTACGTGTGTATCCAAGCAAGCAGTGCAAACAGCAGCAAGCACAGTCAATTGTGATCAACCGCACCTGCACCGACGCGTGGAAGAAGCACAGTCCGAACAGCAGCTTCTTGAACTCCCCTGGCCGTTGGCAGCCGCCAAAGAAGGAGGGGTCGCTGATGGGATCCGTCAGGTAGCTGCCGAGCAGGTTCTGCAAGAAAATACACACGTATGGGGCGGACCAGCAGCGGCAAATCTGTTTTAGCAGCCAGCAGCAAACCCCACAGATGCTCTGCAAACTGTCACGCACTCACATCTCATCAGGTGCTGCTGCAAGCACTGCTGCTGGTTTAATTTTGCTTGCAGCACATTGAACAGCCATCACCCTACCTGCTGCAAGCCCTTGGGAGGGTCATTCGTCATCTTGATGCACACCTAGGTCACCCAGTGCAGCTGCTGCCTGATCCCTTGCTGCCTTCACAATGTTTCTGTAGGTAACCTTACCTGCTGCAAGCCTTTGGATGGTCATTCGTCATCTTGGTGCCGTTCTGCAGCTGCAGCCCTTAATCTTTCAATCATATCTGCATGCTTACATGCACCTAGCTTGCCATGTGCAGCTGCAAGCACAGCTGCTGCAATGCAACCAATCATCAGTTTACCTGCCGCAAGCCCTTGGGAGGGTCATTGGTCATCTTAATGCCGTTCTGCAGCACCGACACAGGGAACTCGTGGCTGGGGTAGCTGGACAGCCACAGCCTGAACCCTGGGTTTGTGTTTTCGGCGCTTAAACCCTCGCAGATGCGCTCCAGCGTGGGCATCCAGGATGCCGCCAGGTGGCAGTTCTGCAGCACCACCCAGCCACCGCGGGCTTGTGCTGCCTCAATGAGCTTGGAGGCCTTGGGGCCCTGGCCCTGGCCCAGCGAGATGCTGTCAACCTGGAAGAAAACAGAGCACATACAATGCACGGCAGGAACAATATCACAGCTTTGAGTGGTTCTAACTGACAGCAGCATTTGTGCTCACATTGGTTGACATGTCGGCTGTTCAGGCTAAAGCAGCAACCAGAACACAGTCACACACCTTTGAAAACGCTCACGAAGCTGCAGGACAGCAAGCAAAGGCAGCTGCAATAGAATCGCAGGCATCAGCAGCCACCGCCCAAACCACGCGCACCTGCACCTTCAGCCCCTCCGCATACTTCAACAGCATGCTCATCGGGTCGCTGCCCGGCGACAGCACGAAGATCAGCGGCGTTGTTGCAGTACTGTCTTTAAAGCAGCGGTCAATGTCCAGCGGCGGCGGCTCCACAAAGCGAGGCCCCATCGTGGCTTTCACAAACTCGCTGATGGCTGTGGTGAGCTTGTCGGGCCGCAGCACGCGCAGCAGCAGCAGGCGCTGGAAGGCGTCCAGTTTTAAGGGCCAGGGGTGAGGTAGCGGAGCTGACACAGGGTCTGCTGCGTCATACACAACCTGCAGAAACGATGCCGCATCAAGGTAACAGCGGTCAATGGTTTGGCCCGACTAGCGTAGAGGGTAGAGGGTGCGCTGCGGCTGTTGCTGGTTGTGGTGCAAGACAGGCCATCATGTTGCCCAGAAGCACCGGTGCTGATACCAGCCCTTCTCATTGAAGCTGCCTGCCTGCTCCTCCCCAAACAGCCCGGCATGTCGCTGGAGAGCCGCACCGGCTCACCCAAAACCTTGGCAGGCATCAA